>OX352774.1:126114662-126789662 GCA_947095535.1 Poecilobothrus nobilitatus | reverse complement strand
TTGATTGGCTAAAAATATGTATAAAAATTGTATATGGATAAGAATGTAAGGTTTTCTGTTTTTTAAATATGTATGTACTCATTTTTGATTAAATGCTGTACAGAAATGTGAATATGTTTTCTAATTTAATTTATTAAGTTTATAGTATTTTTAAATATACGGATATTATACATACTATATGTACATATTTCAATGATATTTTATGGGAAATATGTTATACACATGCATCTTATATAAGTGGACCACATGTAAGTAATGCATTTCTGAATGATGACATGATGATTGTCTAATGTAGGAGATTGTTTCTGTATTTTAACAACGGCCGAAAATGTTATGTTGTTAAGACTTAAACACAGTATTCTTAAGATACTGAATAAGGTTACTTTAATTACTGTTCTATATTAGAAATTTGCATTGAAAGGTTTTTATGGAATATTAGAAACAGTATAGATAAAAGTAAAGAGTGTTGGAAATATCTTTTTTATAATAATAACAATACACAAAATTATGCAAAATATTATTAATTAGTGCTCGTGCGGAAATGAGTTAACAAACATTAACAAACATTTTGTTACAGCCTTTATTTAGAACCATAAAGTCATCCTGCCAAATTAGACAGAAATTAGAAACAAAATTTTTTTTTTGACAGTCTATCGTGTCGAAATGTGTTAATGTATCACAACAAAATTTATTGAATGAGTTTGTGTGCTAAAGTGCAATACTTGTACAAATTTTCAATTGGTCAAATCGTTTAAGCACAACAACAAAAAATGAGAATTTCATGGCCTGAAGCATGATGGGTTAATCTATCGTAACCAAATCAAATCAGAAAGCTTTTGCTAAAGACTACACTTTTGTAAATTTTCAACTCAATTGGTAAAACCGTTTAAGTGCGAGAACAAAGAAGTTAAAAAAATTTATTGAGTCCTGGTACCGAAACGGGTTAATGGATCGTAACCAAATCAACTCAGTAAGCTCCTGTTGTAAAGAGCTGCACTTTGATAAATTTTTAACTCAATTGGTCACACAGTTTAAGTGCGACAACTAAGTAAATTACAAAACTTCACTGACCCCTGGTGCCGAAACGGGTTAATGGATCGTAACCAAATCAACTCAGTGAGCTCCTGTGGTAAAGAGCTATACTATTGTAAATTTTAAACTCAATTGGTCAAACCGTTTAAGCAGAACAACAGAAAAATTTAATGAACTTCGTTCGGCTCTCCTGTCCAAACGGGTTAACGGAACTTCATAAAAATTTGTCACAGGCTTTTTTTTGGACCATAAAACCACCATACAAAATTGGACATAAATCGGGAAAAAAATTTTTTTTGGAAGCCCGCCGGGCCGAATCCGAGTAAAATATTGTATCCAAATTTCTTCGGCACCCGTCCAAAGCTTAGAAGAACATTTGTCCAAATTTTCAACTCAATCGATCAAACCGTTTAGGCAGGACAACGAAAAAACGAAACGGCTTTAAATGGCTCTCGGGCCGCAATGGGTTAATGAACCGAAACGCGATATAGCCTATAACACTTTCCGGGGTCGTAGGAACGTTCCTGTAAAATTTGGTTGCAATCGGACTGGTGGTTTTTACGTGAAAAGGGCACAAACAAACAAACAGAATTTCTTCCTTATTTATTAGATTAGAAAAATGCCAGTGTATTGGAAAATATGGAAAGTATATGGACAGTACATACATACATACAAATAAAAAAATTTTTTAAATTTAAAAAAACGTTTTTAAGAAAATATGTACATAGTGTACCCAATAAATTATGTAGTAAGTTTTTAATAAATGTTTAAACATTCATAACATTTTGTAATTTTTTAATTTTGTTTTTTGGTTGCTTATTTTTATTATCAAGAACCCATTTACTATTTTTCCATAATAAAACCACTATTAAGAAATCTATTATTATTATTCCATGCTCATAACATTCATTACTCATATCGAACCAATCAAAATGAATATTTGTGATTTTTATACATTGTTTCACAATATTTTGTTTTAAATCTTGCTGGTATGGTAGTTGAAAATATTTGGAAAAAATATTGACATGTAGGCGACATTTTTCAAAAAAAATTTCTGAAGGCCATGTTGGAAGTGGGTATTTAGGTACTTAAGTTATCATATTCCTTTAAATTAATTAAAATTTCAGTCATATTCATACTTTGATTATCTTTTGATAATCGTTTACAACAATTCTCACAACTTTTACCTATTTTTTTAAATGTTTTAAACAGGCAGTATCCTGCAAAAAATCTTGTTGCAACATCTGTGGTATCTGATAAATAATTTTCGGAATTATAATTTTCATAACTGCCAACAAGATCAAGGGGATCATCTAGTCGATTTTCTTCGCGATTTAAATTCATAAAATCTTCTTGTCAATTTGCAAAATAGCATTAAAATCGAGTTGAAGAAATTCAGAATCATCATGTTCGCAATTGGAAAATTTGGATTTAAATAAAATATTTAATGAAACAATTTTTGCAAATAAACAACCAAATTCAGAAATATTTGGATTGTTTTTATTCATATCACGTGCCCGAATTTTTCCGAAAAAATTTTCAAGTTGGTCTTGATTTAATTTATTAATATAAATGTAATAAAAGTCATCATGATCAAAAAATAATACTGTGTTAAGCTTAGAATGATCTCTATAATAGTAAACAATCCTTTGAAACAAAATGATTCTTTTTTAGCCCCAATTAAAGAAATTTCCAACAAGTATTGTTTCATTTGTCTTATAAAATCAGTGTTCTTATTTTGCTTAAAAGGTGGTTTTCCATTTAGAAGATCAAAGAGACGATTCGTCTTCATTATAAAGTTTATAGTGGGTTTTGCAAATTTTTTTTTAATTGTCAGGTAATTTATTTATTTTTATCAGAACTTCAATTTCGCAAGTAACACTTCTACTTAAAACTTGCGTAGCTATTTTTACGTTAATTTTTTGAAATTCCGTGGGATCAATATGAGCACTAGTTAGTTTTAAACATATTTTAGTGACATTCACTTTTTCAGTATTATATAAATATTTGATAATTTCCCAGCTAATTTCGCCATCATTTGTGGACAGATTGTACTTAATTAAATTGTTCCTATGATACTTTTAAATAAATGAGGATCACATCACATCATAGAACGCATAAAGAATATTTTCTTTATAAGTAAATGTTGAATTATTTTCGGATATATTAAAATTTTTAAAAAGACTTCGATTTGTTGGCCCTTGGTCACAACAAAATGTTCTGACATTCAAGTTTAAATTTCTGCAAATATCAGTTAAGTAATTCTAATAATAGACAGTTAAGTAATTCTATCTGAAGTTGTTTGGCTGGTATATTGTTTGAACAGGCAACATAATATCAACGGTAAATTTTCCACATATGCTTCTAACCATAAAAACACAAGCCGATTTTGCACAAATATTAGATCTTTCATTTTGACCATAATCAACAAAACCTTCAATTAAATCTTTACATTTATTATAGCTCAAGTTAGCTTGAACTGCCATTTCATCAAAAACTAAAATAATTTCTTTTTCTTTGATTGTTAATTTTGAAATAATTTCTTTTAGTTTATTAAAAACATGCATATCCATTCCAGGAGATAAGCTCTTAATTTTAATCCATCTATATAAGGATGATGAGTGTGGTAAATGTAGGCCAATTTGATCCCTTAAAAAATTATAACTGGCAGATGATCGAAAAAAAATAACTTGGGATATCCATTTTTGGTGGTCGCTAAAATATCGTTTAGTGTTAGGTGGAATTAGCGTTGACAATATTTTTAAATTTTTTTTTTTTTTTCAGATGTTTCTATTTGTTTATCAATTGCTTTTCCTATTTGTTGTTACAAAGAGTTTTTATCATGTTTTAACTTTCTAATTTTATATTTTAAGGTTTGGTTTATTTTTAAATTTTTCTTTAATTTGACCCTCAATTTATCGTTAATTTCTTTTTATATAAAACAATTGTTGTTTAGAGCATTTATGACAAATAGGGACATCAGTGTTGTCATTTGTTTTTGGAGTTCATACATATTTAGCAGCTTTGTAAGGTCTTCTAAAGTAATGTCTTCAATTATTTCGGTAGGTAATGTTGAACTAATTCTTGACTTTTGATCTATCAAAGAAAACATCATCTTCATCATAAATTAAATTAATTTTATGTTCTTTTAGAAATTATTTCGTAATAGCACCTCTTTTCAAATTTATAATTAATTTTGTGTACAACAAAATACATATGTATTTATATATTATATAATTGAACCTATGTAAAGATAAAAAAGAAATTTTACCTATGTCATTTACTTAAAAATGTTTGCTGCATATGAACGGTGTTTTATGTGATTCTATGTTCACCAGAGATTCTTCTGTTGCCTCTAACCATTTCATATACTTTTCAGAACCCATTATGAAAAATTCAAAAAATTTCCGATCACGAAATTGTTTTAATGTTACTCTGCAACTTAAAATAATACATTTGGTTCGTTTCCAAAACATTTTCTTATGACATGTAAGTAGCTATATAATATGTATGTATATTATTTAAATATATTAGAATTGAAATTAGAAATAAAGAAAATTCAAAACCAAATTTATTTCGCACTAGCTATTTATTTAAGTTATTTTAAAACTTATTTTAAATTCATCTCTTCCTAACGACTTTTATTTATGTACCTACCTACTATACTTTATAATTGTATAGTGTAAATAAAACTTTATGTACATCTATTTTTAGATTTTTTTTTTGATATTTTCAATAAATTTTAGTATATAGCTAATAATTTTAAAAAATTTAAATTTTTAGAAATATTTTCCTAAATTCAATATTTTCAATTATATTCTTATTGTGTATTATACAATTTCGAATATTAATGATATTTTGAAAATCAGAGTGATGTCTCGTAAATAAGGTGAATATATAGGCAAATAAAACAAAAGAAAGCATAATAAAAAGAGAACAAAATATGTAGTTTTCTGTTTAAATGTTTTGTTTATACCCGTACAATAAGTATCGGGTATAATAAAATTACTCCTCCATTTGTAACACCTCGAAATAAGCGAGCTAGATATACCTTCAAAGGTATGGATCGGGTCAGAATCAAATTGTATCACCCCCCGTTAGGAGCTGTAAGGAGTCAAAAACTGAAAATTTACTATTTTTAAACACCTGTAACTTGAACACCTGTTAAAATTTTTTTGAAGTAATACATAAAAATTAAAGCTACAACATTATACTCTTATTTCTGTTAACAACTTTTTTTAATAATATAGCGTTACTTTATAATTGACGAAAGTGTTACTTGATTTTTTCAAAGTTTCTAACAAATCTTTAACGAATTTTTAGCACATTTGCAAAAAAATTTTAAAAAAATGTGCTTATTAGTTTCACTCTGTCCGTCCGTCCGTCTGTTTACAAAACTTCTACACCGTTAAAGATAGAGAAAAAACATTTTAACCATGGGTAGGTCTCATAAAAAAAATAATTTTGTGGAACAACTTTTTCATGTAGCCCCATCCATTTCGGAGCTACAGCCCCTCAAACTTTAAAAAAGCCCTATATTTAAATGCATATATCTTATGTTCTGCTTAAGATTTTTTCAATCTGAAAACGTCATTCGACAGGTACTTTTTTTAACTTTGTAAATTAATATCAAAATTATACAATTTTTTTAAATTTAGTATTTAAATTTACCATTATGTGAAAACCAAATTTTGCATGATTTTTCTATTTTCATAACTCTTTTAGATAGCGGTTTGAAATTTTGAGACAAGAAAGAACTTTTAGAATTAGTATATGTTTTCTAAGAAAATTTTTTGGTAGCGCCCCTTCTTTAAGAGTTATTACGCCTTAAAAATTGAAAATTTTCTATTTTTAGACACCTGTAACTTAGGCACCTGTAAAATTTTTTCTTCGGCAAGTCATGAAAATTAAAGGTTCAATAATATATTTTTACGTGTGTTAACGTCTTTTTTTAGTTATATAGGACTTACGGCGCCTCAAAATTTAAAAATGTCCTATTTTCACATTTTTTCTTATTACATGAAATTTTCAAATTTTTGTGTAAGTCACAATTCTAAATAGTTTGTATTGAGTTTTAGAAATGTGCTCTTTTAAAAACCGTTGCTTTACATTCCACCTTGTTTGCATTTTGTTTTACTCGATAATTTGAAATTGTTGAGGATATAATGCGTAGTACAAAAAAATGTAAATAAATAAACAACATAACGGTTGCTTGAAGAATTTTTATTTATATGATATTGATACACATACATACTTATATAATATCATGTTTATTTACATATCGTATATGTCACTGATGAATGAATGATAAGAGTATAGATGTATATTATATAGCGCCGTAATTACATATGTTTATGTATTTTATTGGACTAATAAGAAATTATTCTATGAATAGAAATATTTTTAAAGAAATATTGCAATGTATGGCGATATACTTATAACAATATAAATATACTATGCGCGCATTAATATAATATAATATTTAAAATTATATTTACTATTTTGTAATTTAATATATTTTTACCGCTTAGTATTAAATGGTACTATAGAATATTTGAAAAAGTTTTGGATTGATAATCGTTATGTGGAAGGTTAGAATCTGCTTTTGGAGAATGTATAAACATATAGTTTGAATATATGTATGTACAACCCATAGTTCTAGAAATTATAAAATTCACCCAAATTATTTTAAAATACTAAAATATTAAAAAAATAATATTGTAAACAGAGTGACAGGCTGTGAACATACTAACGGTTCGTACGGGTATCTAAGAGTTGACAAAGGCAACTGTATTCTTTCTCGTTTTAAAATGAAATATATGTTAAAAAGTTTACTTTTGCACAATGGCAAACAATTATTCAATTCCCTTCTAAACTTGTTTCAATAGCTGAATATTTTTTTTTGTAGGTATTCAGATATGTTTAAATACATTCCAAACTTATTTGGTGGTGTTTGTATATACAAAAGCTTTTCATTTAATACAACAATTTGTATTTGGTTTCATTATTTATATGCAAAAGCTTTTGTCGGTTAATAGCTGTCGGTTAATAGAACAAAAATATATCGTTTTTTTATATGGGAATGAGACATCTGTATATAGTTTATTATCTGTGCTATTACCAAATCATATGCATACATAAAAGGTTTGCAAGTTAATTTCATACTGAAAAAGTCACTTATATAACAAAAGAACAGTGAAGGACAAAGGAACATTGTCGACAATTACCCTGTATTACCCCAAATGATACATTGTTCAGATCACTTTTTCGATTTCCTCAATCAGTGAATTACATTCTATTTGTAAGATCATTTTTAAACCACGTATATTCCTTATTTTTGCCCTCCATTCATAAAGTTTGAATAGTGTAGTTCTGTCTACAGAATCAAAAAGTTTTTATAAATCAAAGAAAACAGAAATAACATACTTTTTATCATCAATACCTATTTGTAACTATGTCAAATTTCGCCCGTCGAAACAAGCCTTTTTTGTTAAACGGTCGGCCTATAAAATTATTGAGAGGTTAAGCTCTCTCAATAATGGTCAGTTATCTGAGGCACAAAAGAATTCCTTAGCCTGGGCCAAAACAGTAGTAGGCCAGGTGAAGCCCCAAGAAGGACAAATCCCAGGTTCATCGAAGGGCCTTATGTCCAAGAGACAGAGGTCACAAGATGAGCTACAGGGTAGTTCCAAAAAGGCTAGGTTGCTAGGGAGCAACCAGGTAACCAGGCCATTCAATGAAATTGCAAAGGATAGTTTAATTCTGGCTATCATTGATGAGGGGTTAGAGGATGGGGGTATTTCTCCCAGTAACTGGAAGAAAGTTGTTGTTGCTTTAAACACAACTTTCTTCCAGGTACTGGAAGCCACCCTCCTGTAGAGACGCTGGCTGGCATCAGGGCCACGTCAAATTGACTGCTTGTGCTGATCAGAGATCGGCAGATCTCTACAAGCAGGCGATAGGTAAGGTGGGAAGTCTGTGGCCAGGGGCCAAGCTCAAAGCCGTAAGCAGGGATGAAATCCCTAGCAGGCCAAGAAACCTGGCAGGCCTAGCAGGCCTAGAAACCTGCCGAAGCAGACACGATCATCAAAATGATGAAAGTATCAAACCCCCAACTTCCAACTCACAATTGGAAGATTGCCAAACTAGGAAAAGTAGTAGGAGAATCCCGACAGGCGTTAGTCATTGTCAATAAGGACTCCCTACAACCCCTAGCGAAAGCCAAAGGGGTCATAAATTACGGCTTCACAGCGGTTATACTGAAGGTGTATAAAAAGGATGAGGTGGAGGCCTCAAGGAGCATCGGGGAAGGCCCAAGTCAAGCCCAAGAGGCAGACTCTGACCGATCCGATGTCGTTGACGGAGCATCCTCTTCGGCTCCAAAGAGAGTGAATGATGTCATCAAGCCTGACGATGAAGAAGATCTACTTAGATCTGATTCCGACAGCTTTGATGATGCCAAAAGCTTCTCAATGGACTTCGAGGATGTAGCTAACGCGACGGTGGTGGAGATTAAGGATGGCTCAGGTAATGAAGCTACTCCAAATTAATCTCCATCATTCCAAAGCGGCTTCCGCCGCTCTTGAAATCCGCCTCAGGAAAACGGGCGAGGATATTATCTTGATCCAAGAGCCATGGGTGATAAAAAAACAGGTTCATGGACTCAAGATACCAGAGTACACGTTGTTGTACAATAAAGAGGTATGCCTAGAGCGTGCATAGACCTAGAGCGTGCATACTTGCTAAATATACATTAAATTTAACTTTTATGTATAATTACAGTGATGATGATCTGGTCGCGGCGAGCCTAAAGCTAAAAAACTTAAGGCTCTGGGTTGTTGCGGCGTATCTTCCTCACGACTCGCAGGATCCACTCCCTCCATCCAATCTGGCAGGATTGATAGCGGATGCTAGGAGGATGAACATTGGGGTCATCATAAGCTGCGACGCCAATGCTCACCATGACATCTGGGGTAGTTCGGATACCAACGAAAGAGGTGAGTCAGTTTTTGATTACATTTTAAGTACTAACCTTCTTATCTGTAACATTGGCAGGGAACCTACCTTTGTTACTAGTAATAGGCAAGAAGTCCTAGACATAACCTTAGTCTCGGACTTCATTTATTCTAAAATAAACTCATGGAAAGTTTCTGATGAGCATTCCTTTTCAGATCACAGATACCTTGAGTTCAGTCTGGACGAAAGTCCTCCAACAAAGTCAATCTATAGAAATCCTAAGAGAACTGACTGGAACAGATATAGGGAGCACTTAAAGTCAACGCTTCCCTCCTTAACACCTGGAATTCCTAAAAATATCCAGGATCTAAATAGCCTAGTAAACGTTTTTACTAAGGCCTGCAATAAGTCCTTAGAGCATTCATGTCCCATCAGTAAACCTAGGGGTAAACCTAAATCACCTTGGTGGAATGATGAAATCAAAGCTCTAAGGAAAGATAGTAGGAGGGCTTTTAATAATGCCAAAAAAACAAATGAGATACAGGACTGGAGCTCTTATAAAACAGCTCTTAGTCAGTACAAAAAAGCACTTAAAAAGGCGAAAAGAGATACCTGGAGACTGTTCTGCGCAGGTATAGAGAACGTCTCCGAGGCGTTAGGAAAATTCTATCGACAAACCCCATGGTACCCAGTCTTCTTAAAAAAGAGGATGGCAGCTGGGCTACCACAAGCGAGGAGTCGTTGGAATTACTTTTAAAAACCCACTTTCCTGGGTGCTCAAATAACAGCTCAGAGGTGGCTTGTCTTCTGAATCCTCTCCCTACTATTTCAGAGGTGGTGGTTACAGGGGACAAACTACAATGGGCTATAGATAGTTTCAAACCATTCAAGTCAAGCAGACCTGATGGAATTATACCCACTGAAATCCAGCAAAATGCATCTACTACCCTGACTTGGTTAAAAAGTATTTTCTGTGGTTGTCTTAATTTGGGGCTTATCCCGGATAAATGGAAACAGGTCAGAGTAGTGTTCATACCCAAGGCCGGCAAAAGTAGTCACGTCCATGCGAAGGACTTTCGGCCTATAAGCCTGTCATCCTTCCTTCTAAAAACCTTAGAAAGATTGATCGACATCCATATCCGCTGAACCTTAGATAAAAATCTGTTGTCAGCCTCTCAACATGCTTACTGTAAAAGGAAGTCAGTGGATACTGCACTTCACACTTTGACAAGCTCGATTGAAAGATCTTTAAATTGCAAAGAGTATACTCTTGCAGCTTTTATAGACATTGAGGGAGCGTTTAATAACATCAATCAGGCAGCAATTGTGGACGCACTCATTGGCCTAGGAGTTGAACCGGAGGTAAGAGCACTGATAGCTAATATGCTAAATAGCAGGGCCATCAGTGCCAACTTTGGCAACGCTTCAGCAAAAAGGTTTGTGAAAAGAGGGACTCCGCAAGGAGGGTGCTATCTCCCCTTCTTTGGAATATGGTAGTAAATAAACTGCTTAAAATCCTGGAAGAGGTGGGCTGCACAACTATCGCCTATCCGGACGATATTGCTGTCGTGGTCAGTGGCAAGTTTCCAGACAGTCTCAGGGACGTTTTGCAACTTGCACTAAACAAAATCACAACATGGGCTACAGACTGTGGACTGTCAGTAAATCCACAGAAAACAGAACTGGTCCTTTTTACAAGGAAATATAAAATTCCTAAAATAAAACCGCCTTCGTTAAATGGCTGCACTCTTGCCTTTAGCGAAACGGCGAAATTTCTGGGTCTAACTCTAGACAGGAAGTTAAGCTGGAAAGCTAACATCTTAGAAAGAGTGAAGAAGGCCTCAACAGCACTCTACTCGTGTAAAAAAGCCATTGGTAGGAAATGGGGGCTTCAGCCATACATGACTTACTGGCTATACACATCCGTAGTAAGACCCATTCTTATGTACGGAGTCCTAGTATGGTTTAAGGCTATCGATAAAGAGGTCAACCGCAAAGCAATCGCTAGGATCCAAAGAACTGCCACACTATGTATTAGTGGCTCTCTAATAACAACCCCTTCTGCGGCATTAGACATCATGCTTAATCTGATGCCTGTAGAATATTATAGTAAATTTGCAGCCGCAAACACAGCTCTGAGATTAAAAGCTACATCCCAGTTGATCAATTCACGAGAAGGTCACTCGGATATCATAAACCAATTCAAGTCCACTCCCGCCTTGGTGGACTACACGTCCCCCACTTACTTCTTCGGGAAATCTTATGTGACGAGCATACCAAGCCGTGAGAGTTGGAGCTCGAACACAGTGATGACCTTCGAAGGAGTACAATTCTACACGGATGTTTCAAAAATGAACAGCAGTGTAGGATGCGGGGTCTTCTCAGATAATCTGAATATCAGTCATAATTTCCGATTACCAGACCATTGTAGCGTCTTCCAAGCGGAAATTATGGCAATTCAAGAAGCCTTGATTCTACTGAATAGAAGCGTTTTGACTGTGAAGCAAGTGCGTATTCTGTCAGACAGTCAGGCTACGTTAAAATCTCTGGAATCAACATGCACAACCTCGAAGACTGTAATAAACTGCCGAAAACTTCTTAACGAGATGGCCAGGCAGTTTAGCATTCAGCTTTGCTGGGTACCAGATCATCGAGGTATTCCGGGAAATTAAAAAGCTGATGAACTCGCAAGAATTGGTACAACCTTACAAGTTCTGCCGGATAGGGCAGGACTAGGGGTACCTCTATCCACAAGCAAAACGTTATTTCATAAGGAAATAACGGATATGGTAAATTACAAATGGTCAAACTTAACCTCGTGTAATATCACAAGATTGATATGGCCCAAAACCGATTTAAGACGATCCAATGATCTGCTTTCTCTCAAAAGGGCAGACATTAGAATGGCAATAGGTATAATCACAGGTCACTGTCTAATAGGGAAGCATGCCAGAAGACTTGGCTTATCCGCAAACGACTATTGTAGAGCCTGCAAGGATGAAGAAGAGGAGGAAACTACTCTTCATCTCCTTTGCACATGCCCGGCCTTGTCGGCAAGAAAGAATACCCGTATGGGGCAATATCTCTTCGACAGCCTTAGCGACCTGTCAGGTAAAAATGTGAAGAGTATTCTTCGCTTTGCAAAAAGCTCAAATTGGTTTTAACGAGTGGGATAGAAAAGCTTCTATGTGGCATCACAATGGACCAAATACGGTCTAAGTGTGCCTTTTTGGCAGCCACCTTAACCTAACCTAACTATGTCAAATAATGCGTCATGTGTACTAGAGCTCCTTTTGAATCCATATTGTTTAGTATTAGTTAATTTTTCCTTTTCTAGATAACTAACAATTTTGTTAAAAAGCTAGATGATTACGTTGTAGAGTTCAAAAATTCAGTAATATTAGGTGACTTCAATAGAAACCTACGAATTAAAAGTAGCAACGAAGTCAAAGATTATAGTAACATGTTACTTTGTAATGGTTTCATCGTAATTATCAGAATTTCTACAGAATATTCCACCAGAATAGCGAAAACTTCCAAAACAATTATTTAACTAGATGCCCCTATGGTTATTGCTTTTGATATTATCTTTCAGAGTAACGGTGTTCAACTTTGAAAAAAAAAACTGATAGTAAAATAATTAAATACAATAATATCTATAAAATAATAACCACTTCATATCTTGAATCCAAATACAGTTTGTATAATATACATACCAGATTGTGTATCGAATATGTAATTGATGCAAAAATAACTTACCTTAAAAATAAAGTGGGAGCTTTTACGTCATTTTAAGACTTGTAGGTGGGTAACTCATAAAACCCGTATAGACGTATATATTCAAGAGTCTAATTTGCGATTATATTTGTGGCACCTTATATATAGCCGAGCTAGATATAAACTCAAGTGTATGGATCGGATCAGAATCGAATTCTGAGTCGATTAAGTCATTCCGTTCGCCGGTCCGTCTACATGATAACTCAAGGATTCTGACATTTTTACTATGTCATTTTTGAAAAATTGTTAGTTTCGATATTTAAATCCAGCTTCGAGTAGCTGCTATACAACTTCTTTCTTTATATGGAAATAACTCAGTGTCCAATGAAGCAAGGTATCTTCAGGGAGCTTATATAACTTCTTTTTTCATTTTTAATCGCCAATTAATTTATATCGCCATATAACTTGGTACTTTTTAAAGCTTGACATCTAAAATTTATTCTATAATCATCAAGTTTAATTACAATAACTTCAATGAAGTTTGGTTGCTCTAACCCAACATGCACATCTTGAAACCCAATGAAGCTAGAAATCCGAAATCTTACAAAGGATGATTAAGCTTTATGGCAATAACTTTTCTAAAATTTAGTTGGGCTGATGCAACAGTTTCGGGTAGTTGCAGTACAACTACTCTTTTTAAATGAATTTAAATTTAAATGAAAATAGCTAAATTGAAGTTAGGTATCTAAAATTTTGTTGCATGACAACAACTTCTGTAAAACTTGATTGTCCTAGAAAAGCTAATTCAAGTAACTAGCATATCTTAACATATATCTTAGCATATCATAACTTAATTTAGCTAGACATCTGAAATCTTGTAGAAGATCATGTTTTAGAGGAATAACTTCGTGGTTGTTTCGGTGCATCATGTTCGACTAGTTGTCATACAACTCCAAAATTTACATAAATATATCTCGGTACTTATTTAAATAAAACGTCTGATATTTTGTAAATAATGATCATATTTTATGGAAACAGTATATGTTAGATTTGGGAGCGGATCTGTTCGCAAAATCTATATGTCCAATTCCCATTTCACCTAATACTTTTTGGCATAATTTATTATTTCACAAATTTCATTTTAGCAAAATTACCTTATTGCAAATAGTTTGTTTATCAAATAGGACACTTTGCAAATATGTAATACTTTTCACAAGAATCCACTTAATAAATAACAACTTCAACTAATTTTAATTCGTTATTAATGATAATAAAAAAACGAGGTTAAGATAACAGCTTTAATTTCTAATTTTTGTTGTTGTTATTTGAAATAAAAGTAAACCCCCACTATTTCCCCCTAATTTTTGGAGTTGAACTAGATCAAAAAAATATTCCACAGACACAAAATTATGTTAAATCGTGACATTACAGAATACATGCAATTATTGATGGAGAACATGTCGGATTTTATAAAATGATGAACGTGTTTAAAAAGAAATTAGATTTGTAAAGACAGAAATGGAAAAGTTTGAGATTGGTGATAAACCTGTCGTAAAAAAGAAAAAGTATTTTTCAAAAGATAAAGAAATTAAAAGAATTTTATCAAAAAAAGATGATTATAAGGAAGTTAAATTACTACTAATAGCCTATCATTTAAATTTAAAATAAAACCTCTGATATTTATATATATTATATATTATTATGTAACCATATATATGTTTGTATAGGTATGTATATATATATATATTTGTGTACATAAAGTTCAAAATAAAATGATTTAAAAATATATTTTCATGAATTATGTAATTTATTTCGAAGAAGATATGTGGCAAACAAATATTTTGCAAATAGCATTTGGAATTTAAAAAAATTTTTGCGCAAAAATATATGTTTGGCAAATATCTTTTTGTGAAGTGTCTCATTATGCCAAACAAACATTTGTAAAATGGCAAATTGGCATTTTGAAGTTTAACATTCGGTTAACTGTATAAGTTAAACGACTTTACCGTTTTATTTCAAACAAAAAAAAATAATAATACTAATTTCTTTAAAAAATTAAATAAAAAATAAGTTTTCTTTTATTTTAATTTAACTTTATTCTTCTACTTCCAAATTTAGAATACCAAAAATTCTTATAATATTACCAATATTTATACTTCACAAATTAGTTCAAGAATTCAAAATTAATTTCATTTCCTTATCTTACAAAGTCATAACTTAATTTCGAAATATGTTTTTCTAGTTAATAAGTTTACATTAAGATTTTATATTTCCCTATTTCGAAATCTAAAAACAAAGAAAATGAAATTATTACAAAGAAATGTTTATTTTACAAAAATCAACAATTTAAAATAATTCAATTTAGTACAAATTATTACAAAGAAAAGTAATTACAGAGAAATGCTTATTTTCATAAAAATCAATATAAAATAATTTATTACAAGAAATGCTTATTTTTTAAAAATTACTATTTGTAGTATCTTAACGGTTAAAATTTTAAGTTCATAATAACA
The DNA here is from genome assembly GCA_947095535.1 of Poecilobothrus nobilitatus. Classification (NCBI taxonomy): domain Eukaryota; kingdom Metazoa; phylum Arthropoda; class Insecta; order Diptera; family Dolichopodidae; genus Poecilobothrus; species Poecilobothrus nobilitatus. Next base: position 126,774,444 of record OX352774.1, on the reverse strand, counting down.
ATATTGATATTGAACCGTAATAAAAATTATGTCATAAATTATAAAATTACTAATTATGCTTACTAAGGGAAATACATTTAATAAAATTATTTACATTATTTTTTCAATGAGCAACATCATAACATTTGTATTGTAAACATTGTTGAGAAACATTGGTGAAGTAAATTAGTTGACAACATTTTGTTGAAGTAAATTAGTTACTAAAATTATAAACATCGTTAACTCTTCCCCTCTTAAATTCGGTTGTCCTCATCCGATTTCTCCATTGGTTTCAGATGAAATACAATAGTAGATTGATTTTGGTCGTTATTGATTTTATTCTCTGGTTCTTGTTTTCCTTCATTAATAACTAATTTACTGCTTCGTTTAGTTAAAATTATTGCAAATAGTAGTATTATTATAATAATTGTAGTAAAACTGTAGTTAATGTATTGAACTTGCTGTCTGTCATCATCGATTATTTGAATTGCTTTAGTATTATTAATGTTGATTTCTTTTAGTAGTTCCAATGATAAATGTTCATGCAGTTTATCGATAGTTGAATTTGTCTGCAAAATAGCTGGTAATGGTTTAACTTCGATAACTTCTTCTGATCTAAATGTTTGTTCATCAACTTCAATTGTAGAATTATGAAATATTATCAGGAATGTCCCATTAATATTTTGTTTGTTGCCATCAATTGTAATTATTCCCTTATATTGATTGAGTAATAAGGTACCTGTTGTTATTTCCTCAACTGCCGGAATGTGTTGATTGTTAGTAACATTGCAAATTGAATTTTCCCCTTTCATTAAATTAATTATACAATTTGTATTCATTAAATCTACAATATTATTCTTATTACATATAGTTATTGAATTAACAATTTTACATTCATTTAATATTCCATAAATTTTTTCTTGATTCATTATAATTTTATTAAAATTAATTTGTGTTACAATTTTATTTTTTTTTACAGGTTTAATTAAAATTACATTAAAATTTTGCAGATTTAGTTATAGGTATTTCAACAATATAGAATAAGCAAGAGCCGTTTGAAATAATTTTAATATTAGAAAAATTTAATGCTTCCTCTGATGTAGAATATGGCATATTCTCTTTATCTAATAAATCAGTAACAGATTTAATTTCAAATTTAGAGAGTAAAAGTGAATTTATTAAACCAACTTTTGCCCAGTGAACAGAATATTTAATATTTATAACTTCTTCTTTAATTAATTTTAATTTATATTGAATCTGAAGAATCGATTCATTATCAATAATGCTTTTATTTTTCAATTTTTCTAAAATTTTATTAGTAATGTTAGTTATTTCGTTTATTCTATCAGTATGAATTTTATTTATTATTATTTGTTCATTATTATTTTCCAACAACCCGTTTATTTTCTTCTTAATCATGACGAAGTCAAAATGATCTGGGGTTGGTTGTTGCAACATTTTGAGAGGAAAAAGAGAAAAATTCACAAAAATTACTTCAAATAAGAGAAGGCAAAAAAAAAAAATTCAATTTGAAGACAAATGATATTCAAAAACAAATACATCAAAGGGAAAAAAGTGCCAAATGTAAAAAATTTTTTCTTTTTTTTTGAAAAAATACAACTTGCTTATTCTTCACAAAGATGTAAAAAATTTACCTTTCAGGATTTATTTTTAAATTGATTGTAATAAATACTTTATTTTGGTTTTTTTCTTTTTAATTTAATTTATTTTCTTACCTTTATTAATGAATCAAAAATAATTATAATAATTTTTTTTATCAAAATTCTGCAATAACTTGAGAGTTTCTTATTCTAATCTTAATTTTAATATACTTTTTATAAATATAATTTAATTTAATTACGAAAAATTTATATATTTAATTTAATAATTTATAATTTTTTAATTATAATTTTTAATATTTAATTATAATATATTTTTTAATTTTAATTATAAAAAATTTAATAATTTTTATTTATAATTAATCAAAACTGATTTTTCCTTTTGAATTTTTATATTTTTTATATAAAAAGAAATTTATATATTTTTTCTTTTAATTAATATTGTTAATTGTTAGTTATTTAGTAATATTTGAAAAATTAATAATTATCAGTGAAAAGATAGAGATTTTCAAATTCTAAATTTTATTTTTATAGCGCTTTTTCTTTTTTTTTTTATGATTAAGGCAAAATTTTTTTTTTTACAATAAAATACGAGGTAATATAATTTATTTTTGATTTTAAAATAATGTTTTTAAAATAATGTTTTAATGCTTGTTTTTCGTTTTCTTCCTTTTATCTTATTAAAAAAGAAAAATGGAAAAAAATTTTTTTTTTTTTATATTATTAAATCTACCCTTAGTATTAATTTAAAGTAAATTACAAAAATAAAATTACAAATTTATTTTTTTAAAAAATTTTTTAATATTATAAAATTTATTTTATAAAATATTAAATATGATTTTTATTTCTAACTATTATTATTATTTTTATTTAAAAAAAAAAATTTTATTATTATAATATATTTATAAATTTTATTATTTTATTAATTTAACAAGATATTATTATAAATTTTTTTATTTTATTAATTTAACAGGACAAAATTGTATTTTATTAATTTTTTAGAGAATTCTTTAATACTGTTAGTTGTTAGCTAGTTTGTAAGTTTTAAAAAATTATTAATTAATTAAGTGTTAGAAAGATTTAACTAAATATATTCAAAATCTACATTTGTTGCAACAAATAATATTTTTTTTTTATTTATTCATTCATTTATTCTTTTTTTTCTTTAATATTTTTATTTTTGGCCATAATTTAATTATATATATGTATTTAAAAAATTTTAATTAATTATTTTAATTTTAATTTTTTGTCGATATTGGATTTTTCTTTTCTCCATACAGATGTGGATACTTATTTACGAAAAATCCGATAGGTCTTTCTTTTTAAAAAATTATTTTCAATTTTTGTTGATATTGGATTTTTCTTTTCTCCATACAGATGTGGATACTTATTTACGAAAAATCCAATAAGTCTTTCTTTATTTTATTTTTAATAAATTTTTTTTATATTTATGGAAAAATAAAAATTTTATTTATTTTGGGCAGATTTTTCTTTAAAAATTTTTATTCTCTTTATTTTTATTCTTAATTTTTTATTGTTTGATACCTTTTTATTCTCTGTCTCAATTTTTTTTATTAAATTGATATAATGAGTGGTAAAATCTTCGGTATCGGAATCGACTTAGAACATGACAGAGGAAGGATTTAATCTTTTTATGAATCTTTTTTCCAATTTTTTTTTTTTTTTTTTTTTCGGAAAAATTAGAGATAATACGAAAAAAATAAATGTCTTTACTTACAATATTACACAAAAGCGCAACATTCTTCTGGGTGTTGTTGAAACCGTCTGTGGCCAATGAGGCAATAAAATAGGCGGCTGCTTACGTATGTTCCTCCTTTCCTCGTATTTAAGCTCCTTTTTGTCTCAATTTGTACTACTCGGGGGCCTCGTTTCCTATTTCTTTTTAAGCCAATTACCTCACTAGTTCCACACAGTGACACGAATCGTCTTTTCTGTGAGTCCAAGTACGTGCGAATTTTCTTCTCAGCTGGAACTGGATTAGTTAGCTGGATTTCTGTCGTTCTTTTTGAATTTTTCACTATTTAGCAAATGTTTTTATTATATTTTTCTGTTAATATTACCGTGCCTAGAGCAGCCTCACCCTAGGTATCGACGAAATAGGCTTAATCACGGTAAAATTTTCTTTTTTTTATAGTAAAAAGTTTATATTTAAATAATTTGATTTAGCTTATAATAATTAGTTACTGATTTAGTTTATTTCTTCCTTTTTATATGCTTTTATATTAACTCGTCGCTGTCGGTTTATTTATTTATTTATTTATTTATTTATTTATTTGTCATTCTGTCACGCTTTTTATTATCTTCGTAATCTGTTAGCAACATTTGTAAGTGTAGTATGGTGCAGAGGATAGTCTACAGGTTTCAAAAGTGGGGATCATGTTGTTCGAATCCAGTTCACATGCAACTTTTTTTTTTTTAACTATCTATTCATCAACATTTTTTGAATAAAATATGTATACGTTTTTGTATATATCAATTTAAAACTTACATTTTTATCTCTTATTCATGCATACAAACATACACATTATATTTTTGATCTTTCCTGGTGTTTTGTATTAGCATAATTAGCAAAACACAATCCATACATATAATATTTTTATGTATGTTGCTAAGTTATTTTGTTTACAACATTTGTTTAGTATTTAAATCAAAATATTTGCTGTCAACATTCTTTAATGCATATTGAATTAATGCATATATGGTGCAGAGGAAAGTGTACAGGTCTTGAAAGTGAGTGTTAATGTGTGGACTGTGGTTCGAATCCAATTGGTATATATGTATAATTTTTTTTTTTAACTCTATTCATCAATATTTTTTAAATAAAATTTTATGTACCTATATAATATTATTTTTGTACATAGAAAAGAATATAAAAAGTAAAGATCATTACAAAATTATGCTTTTGCGCATTACGCATTATGATTTACAAACAAAAAATCTATTACGCATTATGATTTGTCAACACAAAAAATTAAAACTACGTATGTAAATATGTGCGTACGTATGTACATAATATTTATTTATTTATTTATATTCAGGTACCGTGGTACATAAATGTGGTAGCTATAACCCTTGTTTCCTAGTAGGAATGTGTAGGTGATATAATGATATATTATAAAGTATTTACATATTGCGATATATGAATTTTTTTTTTTTATTTTATAATTTTTGTACCCAGCCGTGAATCGAACCCGAGACCTCTCATTCCCTTATGAATGAGAAGCGGTGCGTCAACCACTGCACCAATGGCTGGATACACATAATATTATGTTAAACTAATTTCCTAAATTATTTTGTTCCGCTCCATTTGTTTATAATTTAAATCAAGATTTTTGTCAACATTTTTTACTGCATGATCTTATTAAGCGATTAGGTAGGTAGGTGTTCAAGGTTAGATGTTTGTTTGGATATACGATATACTACTAATAGTATACTATAGAAATATACAGTAAAGTACATTTATGTATATCATTTTCATTCGAGTTATGTTGTTGGATTGTAATATTTATATAATCACAGTATTTTGGTACATATTTTACCCTGCGAGGTACTTTCTTTATTTATGAATTACATACTGGAATAAAAAATTTTTACTCTTGCTGTAATGGAATCGATTTAACATCTCTTAATTTACTTAAACATTTGGTATAAAATTATAAAATGTATTTTATATCAGAAACAATAATTAATGTATGTATGAATAAAAAATATCCCATATTTTTAAATTCAAATTATGTGTTTCATTTAAAACTAAAAAGTATAAAATAAAATAATATGTAAAAAAAATATTTTTTAAAATATGCTTTTATCGAAACCAAATTCGCCCCCTAAAAAGTAGAAAATAAAATTGATTGCAAAACTTTAGCTTTTTTGACTGTTATAATATAAAAGTGAATTGCTAGTGCAAGCATTTTGGACTGTTATAATATAAAAGTAAATTGCTGGAATAAAAAAGGAATAAAACACTGGAATAAAACACGAACCTCAAATTTCCTAGATTTTTATTTAACTTTATCCAGCAATTTACTTTTATATTATAACAGTCCAAAATGCTTGCACTAGCAATTCACTTTTATATTATAACAGTCAAAAAAGCTAAAGTTTTGCAATCAATTTTATTTTCTACTTTTTAGGGGGCGAATTTGGTTTCGATAAAAGCATATTTTAAAAAATATTTTTTTTACATATTATTTTTTATAGTATTAATTTAAATTTAAAGTTATTAATTAATATGCAAAAAATTTGTAAAAATTTTTTAAAATAGTTAATTACATTTATACACGTACTTGTAACACTACACTTTCCGTGGCACTTTCGGGTTTCTGTCCCTGGACCCTCGGATAAACCCTTCGGTAAATTCTTGGGTCAATCCTTGGGTCCCTGCTCGGGCGCCAGTTAAACGACTTTACCGTTTTATTTCAAATAAAAAAAAATAATAATAATAATTTCTTTAAAAAATTAAATAAAAAATAAGTTTTCTTTTATTTTAATTTAACTTTATTCTTCTACTTCTAAATTTAGAATACCAAAAATTCTTATAATATTACCAATATTTATACTTCACAAATTAGTCCAAGAATTCAAAATTAATTTCATTTCCTTATCTTACAAAGTCATAACTTAATTTCGAAATATGTTTTTCTAGTTAATAAGTTTGCATTAAGATTTTATATTTCCCTATTTCGAAATCTTAAAACAAAGAAAATGAAATTATTACAAAGAAATGTTTATTTTACAAAAATCAACAATTTAAAATAATTCAATTTAGTACAAATTATTACAAAGAAAAGTAATTACAGAGAAATGCTTATTTTCATAAAAATCAATATAAAATAATTTATTACAAGAAATGCTTATTTTTTAAAAATTACTATTTGTAGTATTTTAACGGTTAAAATTTTAAGTTCATAATAACAATATTGATATTGAACCGTAATAAAAATTATGTCATAAATTATAAAATTACTAATTATGCTTACTAAGGGAAATACATTTAATAAAATTATTTACATTATTTTTTCAATGAGCAACATCATAACATTTGTATTGTAAACATTGTTGAGAAACATTGGTGAAGTAAATTAGTTGACAACATTTTGTTGAAGTAAATTAGTTACTAAAATTATAAACATCGTTAACTTATACAAACCGTCAGATTCATATGGGTACCCTAGAGCCTATTCTACACTCCTCCTCGTTATTACAAATATATAATGAGCAATATTTAATAAAAAGTTTTTATTAGAAAAATTACTCAGAGCATTAGTTGACCAATAAAACGGTGCATTAAAATTAATAATATGTTAATTAAATTAAAATATTATTAATTAAAAATGTGAATTAAAATTAATAATATGTATGCGCAAAATTTATCCAACCTTAAATTTTTCGTAAAAATTTAATTAAAAAAAAATTTGTTTTTTTAAATAGTGAAATATCTTTTATTATTTTTAGAATACCCTCAATTATTCTTTGTTTTCATTTGAATCTGGTTGGTTGGTTGGTGTGAGTGGCTGGCCACCGCCGCTCCTGGCAGTGACCCCAATTAGCGCGTCAGCACCGTTTTGCTACCACTTCCGTGACCATAAGGCTTATAATAGGGCTATATTAGTTTAATTTTAGATCCATTTCGTTGCGTTAAGAAACCTTACCATTTCTGCATGTTGTTTGACCGCTAGATCACTAAGATCGTTGAATTGATGGCTACCCAGAATTGCTATTCTGGCCCTCGCCAGCGCTGGGCACTTACAGGTGAAGCGTGTAATGGATTCTTTCTCATTCTGCTCACCACAGCTGCGGCATGATGAATTGAATGGGATACCTATTCTGGCCGCATGTTCACCAATTGGCCAGTGGCCCGTGAACACACCTTTTGTTCTGGCTATGTTCCGTCGGGATAGCTTCAATAGATTTTCGGTTCTTTTTTTACACCGTACAACATGTGGCTAGTTCGTTCCACCTTCTATTTGCTAAGAATAAAAAGTGGAGGAAGATACCTCTCTTAACGCTGTTTAGCGGGGGCTCTACCTGTTCCGCCAGTGAAGCATTTAGGCTGGAATCCCTCCTTGCTAACTCATCAGCATGTTCATTTCCTGCGATGTTCCTATGTCCCGGAACCCACAGTAATGTAACATTGAATTGATTACTTACATTCTTAAGCTCGTCAAAGCATTTTCTGACGAGCTTAGATGTTATTATTGCAGAGTTCAGAGCCGCAGTTGTTGCTTGGCTGTCCGTAACTATTGCAGTGCTTCCTCCCAGAGAAGAATTGTTCCCTAGTATTTGGCATGCTTTCAAGATTCCTAGCATTTCAGCTTGAAATATACTCGCTTTATCTGGCAGACGGAAAGCATGTTCTATTTTTAGTGATTCTGAATAGACACCTGCACCAACACCACACTCCATCTTTGAACCATCAGTGAAGAGTGCGGGGTCAATTTCTCCCAAGTGGTTTTTCTGTTTCCATTCCCTTCTTGGTGGAATCTTGACTTTAAAGTTCTTGGTAATTTCCAAACTTGGCATTACGTAGTCTGTGGAATCTAGCAGATCATGATATATCGAGCTTAGAATACTGCTGTGTCCATAGAGTTTTGCACGCCAGTATCCATTCTCTCGAAGTCTGATTGCACAACAACAGGCTAGAGATTTAATATGAAGGTCAGCCGGGAGAAGGTATAGAAGTACATCCAATGCATTACTTGGCGTTGACCTTAACGCACCCGTCATACTTACACATGCACCCCTCTGTACTCTACCAAGCTTGGTTCGAATATACTCCTTCTCCAGCGCTGGCCACCACACTAGTGACCCGTAGATAAGGATGGGGCATACTATAGCTGTGTACATCCATAAAGCCATTCTTGGCTTTAATCCCCATTTTTTACCTAACATTTTCCTACAAGAATACAGGGCTACATAGGCCTTTTGGCTCTTTCTTCGGTATTAGCTTTCCATTTCAATTTTGGGTCAAGTACCACTCCTAGGTATTTAACATTCGAGGCTAGATTCAGATACACACCATCCAATTTTAGCTTAGTGAATTCCGGAATCTTGATTCTGGTTGTAAATAGCATTAGTTCTGTTTTACTCGGATTGATACGTAGGCCACAACCATTAACCCATCCACCAACCCTGGCTAAAGCCCTTTCCATAATTCCACTGATTATATCAAGATACTTCCCAGACACTAATACTGCTAGATCATCTGCGTATGCGATGGCTTTGATTCCCTCATCCCGAAGGTCTTTAAGAATTCTGTTCATTACTAAAAGCCACAGTAGTGGTGATAGCACCCCACCCTGGGGTGTACCCCTGCTTACTCTTCTAGTAATCTTATGGTAGCCGAATTCCGACTGAATCTCTCTTGATTGCAACATATTAATGATCCACTGTCTAAGGGCATTTTCTACCCCTAGATCTTTTAGTGAATCCTGTATAGCCGATACATGAATATTGTTGAAGGCACTTTCTATGTCTAGAAAGGTGGCCAACGTATATTCTTTGTATTGTATCGATTGCTCAACGCTCCGTACTAATTCACTTAGTGCCGTCTCGGTTGACTTGCCTTTACTGTAAGCATGTTGATACTTACATAGTGGAGTACTCTCTAGTACTCTTCGAAGTTCTAACTCTAGTGTTCTTTCGAGAGTTTTCAGTAAGAAGGATGATAGACTTATCGGTCTAAAGTCCTTAGCGGTTTCATGACCTCTTTTTCCAACCTTTGGTATAAAGACCACCTTCACCCGCCTCCATAGCAGAGGAATATGCCCTAGCAAGAGGCTACTTTTGAATACGTTTACGTTTCGGCTACGTTTCGTGATTAAGGGAACCACAAGTTCCTTAATTTCTTGAAGCATTTTTGGAAAAATACCATCCAAACCTGCAGCTTTGTATGGAGAAAAATTATCAATTGCCCAGGCAACCTTTCGCTCCGTTATAACTGAGTTGACCCATTCATCAGGGCCTTTTCGGACCTTTGTGTCAACCGCTTGGTTGATCACATGAGCGTCCTTTGTGCGCCCTGGAAAATGAGTACGCACTAAAAGATGTAGCGTTTCAGCGGTTGAGTCAGTCCATGTTCCTTTCACCATTCTAAGGAAGGATGGATTGGAATGTTCTTTGGATAAGACTCTACTAAGTCTAGCTGAGTCCCTAGTTTTCTCTATGGATTCACAATAATCTTTCCATGACCGTGTCTTGGCCAATCGGATTTCTCTCTTATATTTCTTAAGTTGGTCCTTGTAGAGTTGCCAATTATTCTGTTTATAACAGATGTTATAGGCATCTCTAGTCTCCTTCCTTAGGTTAGTTAAATCCTCGTTCCACCAAACCGGGAATGTTTTTTTGATACGTTTGACAGGACATGACACTTTAAATGAGACCACCATGGCCTTTGTAAACATGTCAGTCCTCTTTTCTAACTCATTCTTATTCACAATATCTGAGTTAGCTACTATCAAAAGTTTTTTTGTTGCTATCTTTCTGAACTTTCTCCAGTTAGTAGCTCTAGGATTTCTATAGGGTTGGGGATTTTCAGGCTTATGATTAACATTGAAGAGTATCCAGCTGTGATCCGAAAAAAATCTCTTCTCCGATACTCTCTATTTTTAGAGCTTCATCGGTACCTATACATGTAATATCTATCACATCCGCCCAGCCCGAAAAACTATCCGAGCTTGGGAATGTGAATGTGCGGGTACTTCCCCTGTTGCATAAATTAAGGTTAGCATTTAGAATAAAATCGAACAATGACTCACCTCGTTCATTTGTTTCCGAGCTTCCCCATATGGTATGCCGAGCATTAGCATCGCAGCCCACAATCAGCTTGCCACCTGTGGCACTTACCAACAGCTGAAAGCGGGGGGGTGGAGCGAGTTCATCATGTGGCATGTACACAGAACTTATGTACATGCTCACATCGTTTTTCATCTCCAGTTTGACAACTGTCAAATCTCGTAACTGAAATTAGAACAGAGATGTGCATTGATGTGTTTTTTTACCAGAATACAAGTTCTTGGTTTACCTTTTTCTAAACCTACATTCTTGTAGAATAGATTGTAGTTACCGTTGTTTAAACCCCTGATCCTGGAGGCGTTAACCCATGGCTCCTGGATGAGGGCTATGTCGAGGTACTCCTCGCCAAGAAGGACCAGCAGATTATCCGAGGCACACTTTGAGTGCTTTAGATTAATCTGCACCACCCGCATCGTTTGTTCCACTGGCTGCTTCTGCTGCAGACTCTTTGTCGACTGACATTTCTTCTAGCAGCCCATTCACCTCGTCAAGGTAGTCTACGTTTGGACTACCTGATTTAAATATTTTCAGTTAGGTATGACGTATACCAAACCTTAGCTTGTTCCCCAGCTTCTACAGGGGTTCGAGACTCTCTTCGCTGATAAGAAGGAGAAACGATATACTGTTCTTCAACAGTTTTTCGGATGATTTCTCCTTCACTATCACCGACCAGTTCCCCATTGGAACCGTCGGGTTATGGATTCGGAGGCACTCGAGAAGCTTTTCCACGCTTATCTCCATCCTAGCCAACCAGATGCTGGCTCTAGGTCGCCTTTTGATTTCGCTAGCTGGGATTAGGCCAATTTTGGCTTCCTCCCAAGCATCGCCTAGCTTAGCGATGCTGCTGCTAAAGAAATCCGAAGAGAACTGATACTCGCATCGGATTACCCTGTAGCCCCTGACTACTTCGGATGAATCAAAGCACGGAAGAGTCCCTCCAGCTCCTCCTAGAATGTGCTCATTCACCATTTCGGACAACCTCACCTCAAGTTTAACCCACAGATCCCTTGATACTGTACGATATGTGGCTTTTTCGTTGACAACTGCAACACATAAACTATCTTTTACAATGTCATTGTAATTTTTATGTGCTGCAGCTTTCGAACTGCTGTGGAGACTCGTTCTCGGCACCTTGGTTCTCTCTGAACCCGGACTGGGTACATCTTTCGAGGACGAGTCTTTAGCTGAGTTGCGCGACTCATACGCTCGCACAACCTCGCTGTATCGCTTTTTGTCCTCTAGATCCCTTTCGTGAACAACACCTTTGGCTTCATTCTGGGCTATCTTGCCCAATATGAATTTAGCCTTCTGGTATTGTTTCCTGAGAGCGGATCCGAGGCCTCTATTTATTTTGCTCGTTGTAGTGGGAGTACCGCTCTTAGTACTTCCACTACCACTAACCCCTGATGGTTTTGGAGCACTCTGGCTGGTGCTTCCTCCACCAACAGGTGTTTGGCTGATTATTCGAGGAACCCGGCTGGTTTCTGGTTTGATGTCTACAGGGGTACTATGGCTGGTACCAATAATTGTCTGCTGGCTGGAGGCAAGTAACTCATCCTCAGAAGATGAGTTTGTTTTTTTTTTTCAATTTTTGAACTTTTCATTTTGTTCCCACGAGTATGGCGAGAAATAACGGTCGACATATGCAGAGCTCCCGTACATATGCAAGGCTAATTACAATGGGGCGGCACCTGGTGCCCCAAGGAGACCGTTAGCGATACCACCTTTATACACCTGGTACCATGCAGCCCTCGGCACGGTTTTCTTTCACACCTTGGCTTGAGTGTACATCTATAATCAGCCGTTGACCTGTATCCAAAAAGTATTGAAGAATATGAAGATAGCAGGTAACGTTGCCCGGGTACACCGCTTGGAGGAGTATAGATGATTAACCGTACCCTCATTTGAATCTAATACAATGCAATTATTTACACTAATTAACACATAGCAATTTAATTAAACTAACATTAGATTGATTAAAACAGTAAATATTAAAGAAAATTTTATAAACTTTGGTTCTCATACAATATATACATAATTAACGAGAATTTTACAAGTTTCAGTTTCAATCAAATTCTTTCTTGTTACCATACATCTTAATAATTTTTAATGTGAATTCTTAAAATTCTCCCACAGAATAAAATATTGTATCTTCAAAATTATAATATAAATAATAGTAACTGTGCAATAAGAGTTCAGTTACGAGTTACCAATTTTCTGCGAAGTATTTAAATAATAAAAAAGTTTCTAAAGTAAAAACTGAAAAAAATAAATAAATAAAAAACAAGTCTATTAAAACTATTAAAGAAAGAATTTTTTTTTTATTTTTATTTTATATATTAATCTTTATGATAAGTATTGAAAATTTTACTAAATCGTATATCGTATATCAATAAATAGTAATCCTTTAATTCAAGCTTCCTTTAATAAAACCACTAAATTAAACATGGTACCGCCGTTAGAATTGACAATTAGTCGCTTAAAATATTTAAGTAAACTACCTGAATTTTCTGGAGATTTAATGTTAAAATATAATGAATTGTCTCAAAATATATTTTGTGACACAAACCTTGTGGCAGAGCACGATATTAAATAAATTACCATTTTATTTCGTGACTTAAAATCAACAAAATTTTGGGTTGCGTGGGTTGCTAATTTATAAGTTCTAGGTAAAAGTGTATTGTGTGAACAATGAGTTTTATGTTTTATTCTTGGTCATTAGGTCAAAAGCTTGTTTTGGTTCAGGTTTCCAGTTAGGTTATAAACTTTGGTTGTTTACATATAAGTTCCAAGTTGTTGTATGGTAAAGTAAAGATTGTTGGTTGAACTGTGTAAGTTGTCAGGCGGGACTAATAAACTGTACATAGTAGTGTATGATATTAAGGGTTTTCAATAGATTTATTGGTATTTTGTAATAGGATATCATATAAATAGTAAGCAAAGAATTTTATTTTTTAAGTTAAATCAAGTTTTTTAATGCGCAAATTTGTATACTTAATAAAATATAAGTAAAAGGATATATAAGAGAATTGAAAAGAACTTAATTTTATTATTGGATAAGAAAAATATTTATAGATACTATTGAAAGATGTAAAATAAAAAAAAATTAAAGGAGAAGTTCAAAGTGTAGATCCTATATTTAGTTTATGTTTTTTTATTTATTAAATTCAGTTTAAAACAAACTTATTTATTTATTTAATTCAGTTTAATTTTTATTTTTTAATTTAATTCAGTTTAAAATAAACTAATTACAATAATATATTAAATTTAAAAAAATTAATACAAAATAAAACAAAAATAGGTAAAAATAAAAATTGAATTAAATTACGAAAACTTAAGACTAATTAAATAATATAAAAATAATAAAAACATCAAGTATTAAAAGCTATTACCCTGACCAAAAATTATATTAATTAAGTTATAAAAAAGTATTGAAAAATGGTATAGAATAACAACAATAAGCTGAGTGTAGAATGCTAAGGCAGAATCTGAAATAAGGATCTTTTAAGTTGAATTTTGCTCAAATCTAAATTAATTAAATTCTTGTGGCGATTTACTAACAAAAACATTCTGCTAATGGGAATGTTTATGTTACTAAATCGCCGATTCCGCCGATCGATTACTAGTAATTTTTTTTAATGCATTTCTCTGCCACATAAATGTGGACAGGAAATTCACAGCCTTTCCTGTTCAGGCATGGCTGTAAATGTCATAAGGGGGAATAACTCTTACGATGTGTATGGGATTCGAACCCATTCCTTCGGTGTTTACAGCATATTTTATACGCCCTTACCCACTAGGCCACCAAGACGCACACTAGTAATTGTATGATTTATAATTTTATTTTGAAAATGACATCAATGACACCACTAACAATAAAAAAGCATTATTTTTTATTCAATTATTATTCAAGCATTATTAAATTCAATAAATCTAAAACATTCTTGTCAATTCAGCATTTACACATTATAGAAATACATATTATTACTTTCCCATAGACAAAATTCTCATTATGTTAATACGACACCTATATTCTTAAAAAAAATAAAAATTTTTATCCCATAGATTTACCTTCAGTAAATCTACACATTCCTGCAAATTCAGCATTTGCAATATTATCATAAAAACATAATTATTTTCCCATATTCAAAATTCCTATTAATCGAACTTTTAATGTTCCCTCAAAATAACATCTTTCCAATTAATTTTATATGACACTTATATTCATAAAAAACTAAATTATCCCATAGATTTACTTTCAATAAATCTATATACAAGTTCCTGCAAATTAAACATCAGCTCCGTTATTAAATAAACATTTTAAATTAAACTAAATTAAATTAAGTTAAATTAAATAAGAATTAAAAAGTTAAGTTATTGAATGTAATTTGTTTTTGTATAAAAGAAAAAAAGAAAAAATATAAAAAGTGTTAAAACAAAATTAAATATTGTTTTTTTTTATGCTCTCCGAAAATCGAATCTAAAACTATTAACCTCGAAGTCAGCGCATACTGGGAAAACAGAATTAAAAAATTAATCCTAATAAAAACCATGGTATGTTTCCGGAAATAAATAAAATATTTCGAAAAAAATTAAATTTTGAAATTAATCATTTGAATATTGATCAAAATGAATTAGAATTACTTAATATCAATAACATAAACAGTGCTACTTTAAATAAAACAAGTGATAATAAATATATATTAAAAGAAAAAACAGACATATATAGGATTTTAAGCTCACATCTAGAAAGAACACATAAACTAATGAATATAGACAATAACCCTTTTTATAATATAGTTACACAAGAAATAAATAGGCTTAAGAGTTTAAACGAACAAAATAGATATAATAATATTTCCCTCACTAACTTTAATAATACTAATAGATCATCAATATACAGAAATTAGCCCATTTATTACTCAAGAATTACTTAAATTAAAATTTAAAAGCCTCAAAAATAAAACCTCCACCGGTGTGGACAACATAGTTTTTCAGCATTTAACCGCCAAGATTATTAGCAAGTACCTAATATTGTTTAATAATTCCATTAACTTTGCTTATTTCCCCAAAATATGGAAAAAAAGTAAAGTTATATTTTTCAAAATTATATAATTATATAATTAACGATAAAATAACCATGTTTAATAACGAAAATAAAATATTAGCAGAAAATCAATTTGGTTTTAGATATAGACATGGTACTCACACTCACATTACATGCACTCACTAAATTTATGTCTGACGTTATGTTGGTTCGTTAACAAAAAATACTGCGTAGGTGCATGCACAATAAACCTTGAAAAAGCTTTCAACAGCGTTTTGCTAGATGGATTAATTTACGAATTAGTTGAAACAAGATATCCAATGTATCTAATAAATATAATTCAAGATATGATAACCGATAATGAATTCATTGTTGCAAATTATCCGACAATTTTTAATTTAAAATTTAAAATAGATAATGCATTAATGCAAGGAACTGTCAATTCACCAATTCTTTTTCTATATATATAATAGACCTGTTAAATTTATTAGACTATATATCAGGGACAAATTTCACATTAGCTTACGCTGATGATTTGTTAATCCAGTGAAAGCGTAAAAAACACACAAATCAATGTGCAAAAGATGTCTGATACTGTTGTAAGATATTGAAAGCAATGGAAATTAAAAATAAACATAGAAAAGTGTAAATCTATACCATTTAGAAACACAGTGGATAAAGTAACTTCCAACAAAAAGAAAAATTGGAAACAGTTCTAACTTAAATCTAATAATCATATTACAATAAGAAAAAAAGTTACCAAATATTTAGGAATATATTTACATTAAAACCTTAATTATATTGATCAAACAAAAATACAATCTGCAAAGCTAATAAAGCATTTTTGGCAGCAAAAAGATTGTTTTATAATAAAAATGTTCACGATCGAGCTAAAGTTATATCATATTTAGCTTTAATAAGACCAATACTAACATATGGAGCCCCCATATGGTACAACATAAGTTCAAGTGGAATGGAAATTTTCTAATGAAAAAGATATGGATATTTGAAAGAAAATGCATTAGAGTTTGTATTAATAAAAATCGTAATCCAGAAACAGATTACAAACACTACTATTCGAATAAATATATTTATAAAATATCAAAAATAAATAGAGTCGATAATTTTATAATAAAATTAATTCGCAATCATTTTGATAGATCATTAAATACTCCAGAAAACGGTTTAATATCTAATATATTTTACCTAATATATTTTTACTTAGATACAAAATCAAGAACACGTCTCCATATTATTTCATTTTAATAGACGGGCAACATGTAAAATAATAAATTATAATCCAAACGTATTAAGTAGTAGGGATTTAAAATACGATATGTTTGTCCCAATTAAAGACAACAAATCAAAAGAAATAATTGGTGGTTGGACAATACTCAAAATAACTAAAAAGTACAGAAAATAGAGATATTATAAGTATATTATATAATAGCTTTAGTACTATAGATTAAGTAGGCTAGTTTAGGTTAAGTTAGAATAGGTTAAGTTTTAATAAAAAAAAAAAGAAATTTAATAATTGGTTTTTAAAATTTTGCAATTAAATAATATTAAGAAGTAAACATTAAACAATTAATCAAACAAAACCAAGACAATGTTAATTATCTAAAATATGTTGATAAAATATTAATAAATTAAAAGTTTACTTTTAGAATTAATACTTTCTTTATATATAAGAACAAAAATAATTTTTATAAAACTTTTTTTCATTGTTATACTAAATTGAATTAAAAAGAATAAAAAAGTTAAAAAAAAAAAAACAGTTCGGTTGTGACTTCATACGATACCGAACATCCTTTGGGTTCCGTAAAAATTTTAAAATTGGGAACAAATTGGACACTGCAGGACTGAAAGTATAGGATTTTTCGTCTTAGTAAATCTAATAATGAACCTGTTGTAAAAGTTATTATGAATATTCCTCAAGAATCTATCTTTTTAAAAGCATCTTCAATAAACAAATATAATATATCTAAATTTTTAAAACTTAATTTTAATGTTAAACTACTTGGTTTCAAAAATATGACTCCATCATCTATCAACAAAAAAACTTTCTTCTATAGCTGCTTTAAAATTGATGTGCCAGCTGGAACTGGTTCATTACTTTTTTTGCATGTAAGTAAAAGAAAATGGAAGAAATTGAAGGCACCTGTCTCGAACTGGGTTGACAAGTCAATCACACAAGAAGGCTCTATTTTAATTACACAAGAAGGTCCATGTTAACACTGGAAGTGCTCACATTTTAGTGGATAATTGTAGAGCATGGGGCCTTCAATATTTTAAATCATCAAAGTAAATAATTATATCTTTTATTCACGGCTGATTGGGTCAATTCTAAAATTAATATTAGTGATAGATCTCCAATTATTATTGATAACGATCACCCTCCAATCAGCTTTTCTTTCTGCTACAATAGTCCAACTACTTCTAAGGCTCCTACTTCTTTTAGATTTAATTTTAATCGAACTAATTATCCAGGGTTAAATAATTATTTTTTATTAATCGATTTTTCATTTTTAGAAAATTTTGTTGATATAAATCTTGCTGTTAGTAATTTTTATTCTATTATTTTTGATAGATTTAATATGTTCATACCTCTCACTCGAGATAAAACCTAAATTCCACTCCTCCGTGGTTTAATTTTAATTTAAAAAAATTTCACAATAAAAAAAATAAAGCATGGAATAAGTATCTTAAATTTAAAAGTGGTTTTTTATATTCTGAATTTGTGATTTTATATAATTTCTATAAATCACAAATTAATTCCAGTTATCAAAACTGCTTCTAATATTCTAGTAGTTATACTATGAGAGTTCTGTGACATTTTTGTGTTTTGCCGTCGGTAAAACATTTTTTATATGAAACAGAAAACAGAATTTTTTATATCAAACAAAAAAAAATTGAGATAAAAAATTAAAAAAGTCTAAAAATGACATCAGGGAATTTCTAGACTAAAACATATATATATATATATATATCAAGAAAATATACACAAGAAAAAAACGAAAAAAGATATGATGAATGAAATAATAAGAAATTTAGAAAGCGGGCTTTAATTAAAAGCAAGATTACGTCAGAAGATTCCCATTGTTGTTAGTAATAATGTGATAAGGATTAGTTTTAAAAATTGTTAAATTAAAAAAAACGTCTGGGTTTCCAATAATAAATATAACAAAAATTTTTTCTTATAAATGAAAAATCGTGAACATTTTACATTTTGCGGTTTCTCTTTAAACAAATAAAAGTTCTTATCAGTCAAAATATTCTCTAATTTGTAAAGCTTTAATCTTCAATCTTTAAAATATCGTTAGAAATTTTTTTATTTTTTGAAATGAATTTGTATGCAAATTGAAAAGGTATAAATAAACAGTATTTAAATAATTGAATTCAGTAAATGTGTAATACTTTAATTTAAAATATTGTAAATTCGTGAAAATTTTATATTCTTAATTTTTAAAATGTCGTCGGTAAGCGTTTTAATTAAAAAAATTAAAAATTTAGCTTTGAAAGATATAAACAAAAAACATAAAAGCAAAAATATAAAAAAATATATAAAAAAGTGTTCTAAATATATTAATATATTAGAGCAGTTACTTCAAAAATCAAAAAAAAATAATGAAAAACAACAAATAACAAATACTTTAGCTATTGCTAAAGCACTCAAGTATAAAATTAAACAAATATTTAAAAAACCAATCAAAAGAAAACTCGTAAAATGTAAGACTATCAATAGTGCATTTAAAAATCGAGTACAAACTTTTGTTGTAGGATATTTACTTTCAAAAGACCCTTTAGAATTTTTAACTTTAAGCGAAAAATATTTTAACAGCAGAATAAAAAAGTTTTAGCAAGTGAACCATTTATTAAAGTAAATACAGTGGAATGTTTTTGTGGTTTATGTGGTTTATCATCTAAAGAGGAAATAATTGAAGAATATAAATACATAAATACAAAAAATAATGTAATATCTAAAGATACTAATTTAAAAGAATGGTATTAAAATTATGTTAAGAATACAGTATTGAAAAAATTAGATGAGTTTCAAGAGAGGGATTCCGGTTGGTCTTTGAAAGAAGTTGTTAATTTGGTAATAAATATAAATTATTATACACCGTTACTTGAATCTTCATATATAGATTTACCCGAAGAAATAAAAAAAAAAGGCATGTAATATTCAAAATACTGATAACTGTTAAACCTTTACCCAATTAAAAATACACCTGCTTTAAACCCAAGACGTCCAAGTAGTTACCCTCATTTTTCTACAATTTTAAAATTTGATGGAATTACTTTTCCAATAAAAATAGTTGATTTAAAAAAATTTGAAAAAATGAATGACATTAGCGTGAATTTATACGAACTACAGAAAAAAAAATTTTTTTTTTAAATACTACCAATTAGATTAACAGAAAATAAGAAACAAAAACATGTTAATCTATTGGTAATTCAAAATCAATATGAAAATAATGATGAAGATGAAATTCTTGAATCAGTATTTTATCATTATTTTTGGATTAAAAATCTTTCAAGACTTTTGAGCAAGCAAAAATCAAAGCGTAACGGAAAAATATTTATATGCGATCGCTGTCTTCATTATTTTCCCAAAAAAGATCTTTTAAATAGTCATACAGAACATTGTAAGCAATTAAATGAGTATAAAGTATCTTTTTCAAAAGAAAAAAACTGTAAAATTTGGACATTTTAAAAATTACCAAAAGGTTCCATTTGTCATTTATGCGGACTTTGAATGTATTCTGAAACCAGTATCTAATATAACTCATAATACTAAGCAATACCAATAACATATAGCACACAGCGTAGGATATTATTTTAAAACTTCTTACAATGATACGTTATCATTTTATGATAGCTATAGAGGTTCAAAATGTGCGGAATGGTTTAGCAAAGAATTACAACGAATAGCTCATGAGGTGGAAACTGTTTTCTCAAATTTGAAACCTATAACAGAATTATCTCAACAACAAATTGAAGAATTCATGTTGACTAATATTTGTTATATATGTGAAAAAGAAATTTTGAATACGGATATAAAAGTTAAAGATCTGGTAATTATAACTGCTAATTATAGAGGGGCCGCTCATCAAAATTGTAATCTCAATTTTAAAAATTCTAATACAATTCCAGTAGTTTTTCATAATCTTAGCAAATATGATGCTCATTTAATCATAACGTATGTGCTAGTATTGGTGGTACAGTCAAAATAATTCCAAATAATCAAGAAAATTACATTGCTATAATTAAATTTATTAAAAACAGTAGAATTATATTTAAATTCATAGACTCATTTCGTTTTATGGCTTCATCTTTAGATAAGTTATCATCTTATTTGAGTGAAAACAAAATTTTACGAACTGAATTTACAAATATTAGCGATGATAACTTGAAGCTATTGACAAGAAAAGGAGTTTTTCCTTATGAATATATAAAAAACTGGTCAAATGATGAAACAAATTTACCTACAAAAGACCAATTTTATAGTTCTTTAAATAAAACGCATATAAGTTTTGAACATTATGAACATGCTAAAAAAGTTTGGAATGAATTTAAAATACAAAATTTGGGGGAATATAGCGATCTTTATTTAAAAGTGAATGTACTTTTGCTTGCTGAAGTATTTGAAAATTTTAGAGAAACTTGTCTCGAAAATTACGGTTTAGATGCAGCTCACTATTTTACTGTACCTGGTTTAGCATGGGATATATTATTAAAACTCACTAAAATAGAAATAGATTTAATACATAACGTTGATATGTTGATGTTTATTGAAAAAAGAATTAGAGGAGGACTAACACAATGCTCAAAAAGATATGCAGAAGCTAACAACAAATATCTACCTCAATATGATGATAAACAAGATTCTTTATATCTGATGTATTATGATATAAATGCTATGTACTCCTGGGCAATGTTGCAATATTTACCCTACAAAGATCTTGAATGGATAGAAGAATTAAACAATTTGGATACTAATATTCACCATTTGGATATATATTGGAGGTAGATTTGGAATATCCATCTATAATACACGATAGACATAAAGATTTTCCAATGGCACCAGAAAAACTAAGTCCTCCAGGATTTAATGAAATCAAAATGTTAGCTACTTTGTACAATAAGAAAAATTATGTTCTTCACTATCGAAATTTAAAGCAGGATATAGCGGAGGGTTTAGTTATTACAAAAATACATCGAGTTTTAAAATTTAAACAAACAGACTGGATGAGATCATTTATTGAATTGTATACATTATTAAGAAAAAATGCAAAAAACGATTTCGAAAAAAATTTTTTTAAATTAATATGCAATGCAGTATTTGGAAAAACAATGGAAAACGTTCGCCTTTGTAGAACTATTAAACTTGTAACATCATGGGAGGGTCGATATAACGCTGAATCTTTGATTTCTCGACCAAATTTTCATTCTCGAAAAATATTTAATGAAAACTTATTAGTAATTGAATTATTAAAAACTGATGTAATTTTCGATAAACCAATTTATGTAGGAATGACAATTTTAGATATTTCTAAAACTAAATTATACGAATTTCATTATGATTATATGAAAAAACATATGCTAATAATTGTGAGCTCTGTTATACTGATACAGATTCCTTAATTTACTTAACAAATGATTTTTATGAAGACATGAAAAAAAATATTTTTCGTTTCGATATATCTGATTACCCAGAAAATAATTTATATGGAATACCTCAAACAAATAAAAAAATTCCAGGTTTAATGAAGGACGAAAACAACGGTAAAATATTTTGTAAATTTGCAGGTCTTCGTGCTAAGATGTACAGTATTCAAGTGCTACAAAATGATTTTCAATTTGAAACTGTAAAAAAAGCAAAAGGTGTTAAGAAAAACGTTTTAAGCAAAGAAATTTTTTTTGAAGATTATAAGAATTCTTTGGATAGCAATAAGGAATATATAAATGAGCAGAACAGTATTATATCTCGAAATCATACACTTTTCACAATAGCTCAGAAAAAGATTACTTTAAGTCCGTTTGATAACAAAAGGTATTTAATTTCAAATAGCTACAATACTTTACCATGGGGGCATTTCAAAATTCCTAAATAATTAAAAAATACCATAAGCTCAATTTGAATAAGAATAAATATAAAAAATAAACATAAAAAATCTTTATTTTAAATTTTTATTTCATCTATTTCTCATATAAAATTGACGAATTTCAACAGCCGTTTCATTATAATAGGCTGATGAGATTATTTTACATAAATTTTTTTCTACAGAGCACCTAATACACTTGGGGCCTTGAATCGATATAAAATATTCAGCATCTTCCTTGGAGTCAAATTCAGCAACATAATACTGCAAATGGAAAGTTGAGCACCAAGATTTTTTTGACCTCTCGTTCATTTCCAAAAAGCACTTTACACAGAACACCTGCTCTGGGGAAGTATGACGTGGACAGACTTGCTTGAAGTCATAATCATCGCAGAGCAGATCATAGAATCTGTATACAGCACAGCAAGGCTTTCCTGTGTTTGCAGCTTCTATAATTTGATATTCACATGGTAAACCATATGATGAATATCCCATTTTATTAATTTCCGAATTTGTTAGCATTTTTCTTTACCGAAATAATTCAATCTAAACTAATTAAAACTTTACTAATTTATAATTAATTTTGCTTATTTGCTTCTGCTTTTATATAAAAAAATTTAAAAAATTTAAAAACCGATTCTTATCATAGAAGTACAGTACAAACCGCAAAGATACATTCTTTAGAATATATTCTTATACATTTCTTGTTCTTGTTCAGAATTAAGGTATGTTTAATTTATTTATTTTTTTTCTTATTACCAAAAATTTGAAATAATCTAATTCGATTCTTATCATAGAAGTACTCAGTTTAAATCGTAAATCAAGTAAGTATTTGAATGTTTTGTAGAAACAGGATGTAGAATGTTTTGTAAGAAATTTTGGGTACTATAAAACCACAATCATCCTGCTAAAATAAAAAAAAAAACATTTTTCTCAAATTAAAATTAATCTGTTTTATTTTTCTAAGAATTGTGACTTGCATGGCAACCAAGCCATTTAACAAGAATTTTTTTTTTTCATTAGAAGCAAATAAATGCTGTAAAACTTTCATATCTAATTAGGTTCGTTGTTGTTAGGTCAATTTTGAAATTATAGGCAAATATAAGTACTATAAAACCATAATCATCCTGATTTTCAAGATTTATAATTATCTTTAATAATAATAATAATATTTAATAAATAAGTCTAATTAAAAACAGTATAAATTCTTCAAAAAATCATATAAATTTCATTAGTTATTTTTAAGCATTTAAACAATAAACATCAAAATGAATAATTTCTTAAAAAGACAAGCAGAAGAAAAATGAGGTAACTCTTCAAAATCAAAGATGTCGAGGAAGCTAGACTTTTCTGAAGAGGAAGAGAAGAGAGTAGTATGGATATGCCGGTTCTGGTGCAGGAGGGGCTTTTTTTAAGCTTTTGGCCCTCCTAAAAGTGTGCAAAAAAATATTTGCATACCCTCGCCCCAAAAAGTATGCAAAATTAGTAAAAAGGATTGTGTCTTTGATATTTTAAATTTAAAAAGCTATAGTGCTGAATATTTTAAATTAGGATAAAAATATGAAAAGTTTTTAAAGTTTGGTTTAAAAATTTCAAAGTTTTATTTAAATACAAAATTATTATTAAAGTTTAACTATATTTACCAAAAATCAAATTTACATTCTATTATAACAATTTAAGTTCTCCTAACCTTATGCAAAAATTTAGTAGAATTAAGATATGAAAAGTTTTCAAAGTTTGGTTTAAAAGTTTTCAAAGTTTGGTTTAAAAGTTTTTTAAGTTTATTATTATTAAAGTTTATTAATTATTCTAAATTTAACTTTGTGGTTACTACATCAGTTATATTTTAATTTGTAATTTAAAAGGCTTAAGCTATAGTGCTGAATATTCTAAATTAGGTTGAAAATGTGAAAAGTTTTTAAAGTTTGGGTGTAAAAATTTCAAAGTTTGGTTTAAATACAAAATTATTATTAACAAAGGTTAAACATATTTACCAAAAGTCAAATTTATATTCTATTATAACAATTTAAGTCCTCCTAACCTTAAGCAAAAAAATTAGTAAGGTAAAGATATGAAAAGTTTTCAAAATTCATTATTATTAAAGTTTAAACTTTAATATTTACTTGAAAAAAAAGTTTGATTTGAATAGGTACATAAAGAAATGTATACAAAATAATTTTAAATAAAATGTTTTGTTATAATAAATATATTATTTATAAAATAAATAATAAAAGTTTTGAGTTAAACGGTTGAAATATAATGAAATATTATGAACTTTGACAAGTTTTATAGTTAAATTAAAATATAAATAATCAGATAAATTTGAATTTTATCTAAACTTTTACTGTCAATTTATATATTTTTATATTTAAGAAACGTTTTTTATTTGTCTCTGGTTTTATTTAAAGTTTTCAACAGCTTAAAAACTTCGTTAAGCTAAAAATTATTGAACACACTTAAGATTCAATTTTTTTTTTTTTTTTGTAATAATAAAAAACAAGTTTGTTCCTGTTGGTTTAAATAATAAATTTTTTTTCTTTTTATTCATCTTTAAATTATATTTTTTTTATTAAAACTAAACTAACAAAAACTTGATTTTTTTTTTTTTTTTTACAGTTATTGCTCAATGGCATAATGCCCCCAAGCATATGTGTTTATTTTATCTGCGATTACATATCTTTTATTATCTGATGAACTTAAAGCTACTTTATTTAAATTCTGTGTATAAATTGTATGTAACAGTTTTATTTTCATGTGTTTGAAGAAAATACATTTTAGATTTTAATCCTATAAATTCAGAAACAATTTTTGCATGAAATTCATCTTTAAAAAGACCAAGAACTTTTTTATTCAATTGAGGGAAATTAAATAAATTGTCAGATGGATAATCGGATGTATCAAAACGTTATGGTATATCACTGTATATGTCAGCGTAAAAATCATCTGTCTGTATAGTGTAAATAAAACTGTCAGTGTTTGTGTAATTTAAAAAAACTTTACTGCCATATTTAGGTTTAATGTAATCACAATGAAAATCATACATAAGTATTTTAGATTGTTCTAGTACTGTAAATCCTAAATATATAGGTTTATCATAATATACATTTGTATGATTAAGCTGAACGGCTATCAAGTTTTCAGTGAATCTAGAGTGGCTATGATAATTTGGTTTTGCTATTAATGCTCGTGCACCTAAATGTCTTCCTTGACTTTCCCAAGAGGTAGCTATTTTAACATTTTTTCTTTTATCTACATTTTCCATGGTTTTACCGAAAACGGCATTATTCATTAATTTAAAATAATCTTTTTCGCCTATATAATAAATTACGATGAGAATGAGCGGGTCCTCTATTATTACCAGTAAAGTGACAATAGTCTCTAATTCTATCAGTAAAAGCTAAATGCTTACCACATATGTGACAATTTTCCTGAATTAATTGTTGAAGCTGCTCATCAAGTGTTAATAGATTCATTGGCTTTGGCATCATAAATATATTTTTATATATTTCACTACATGTTTTTGTTAACGATATGACAAATTTCTTAGCACAGCTCCAATAAACTCTTTGTAACAGCTTTGATTATCATCAAAAGAACATTTAATATATAGGGTGTTCAAAATTGAGGTATCATTTTGATTTTGCCGCCATTTTTTTTCTACCTGGAATTTTATACGAGGTTTCTTTAGGCATATTCTAAATACATTACGGTTAGTTAATATGGAACGTTACACGAAGGAACAACGTGTTTTTGTTATTACAACATTTTTTGAAAATGGTAAAAGTTTTCAAGATGTAATTAGGAAATTTCGAACAAAATTTGGTAGAGAAAATGCTCCAACAAATCGTGCCATCAAGCTGATGGTTGATAAATTTCTAGAAACTGGATCTGTTCTTGATAACAGAGGCAACATTTATCAACGTAGTGGCCGTTCAACCGAGAAAGTAGCAGCTGTGAGCAGAAGTGTTGAAGAAGATCCAAAAACTTCAATTCGTCATCGTTCGCAGCAATTAAACATCAAACCATCCACATTATTCAACATTTTGCATCGTGATCTCCATTTAAAGGCTTATAAGATCCAGCTTACGCAAGAATTAAAACCAACTGACCATGCAATTCGTTTCTTGGGCAATCGAAAAACAAGAAGAAAATGAGAATTTTTTTAACAAAATAATCTTCACCGACGAAGCTTATTTCCAGCTCAATGGCTACGTCAATAAACAGAATTGCCGCATTTGGGGTGAAGAGCATCCAAGGGTTATCTTAGAGCAACCAGTACATCCACAAAAAGTTACGGTTTGGTGTGGTTTGTGGTCATGAGGAATCATCGGACCATATTTTTTTGAAAACGCAAATGGAAATGCGATTACGGTCAATGGAAATCGCTACAGGGAGATGATCCAAAGCTTTTTGTGGCGGGAAATTGATGATTTGGACGTAGAGAATATGTGGTTTCAACAGAACGGTGCCACTTGCCACACAGCAAGAGAAACAATGGATCTTTTGAAGGAAAAGTTCGAAGATCGCATTATTTCTGGTAGAGGAGGAGTGATGTGGCCACCAAGATCATGCGATTTGGCACCGTTGGATTTTGTTTTGTGGGGTTTTGTGAAATCGAAAGTGTACAGCAATAATCCCACAACAATTCAAGAGCTTAAAAACAACATTATCGAGCAGATTTCAACCATTGAGAACAGTTTATTGAACAACGTGATTCAGAATTTTGGTAAAAGATTGGAAGCCTGCCGAAGTAGTAGAGGGGGCTACTTGGCCGATATAATTTTTCATTATTAACCGGAACCTATTTGTAATAAATTAAAATTAAAATATATTTAATATTTCAAAAAAAAAGTCTTTTTTTATTAAAATTAAAATGATACCTCAATTTTGAACACCCTATATATAGTAGGAGAAAGCTACTGGAACATGTTGATGAATATTTGTTGTTGAAGACATCATTGGATTAGAACTGCATGTTGTAATAGGTTGTAAAATACTCTCAGCATCAGCATAAATAACAGAAGGTGTTTCTAATTGTTGTTGATAATTTTTAAACTCGAGTGTATTTTTCTCAATAGATGGAAGTTTTGTAACGACTTTATTGCACTCAATTTTATGTAAATCACGCTGTTGTAATGTATGAAAATGTTGCAAACACATATTACAAATATAAATTTCATGTATATGTTTTGTTACAGAACTACTTATTAACCTTGATAAATTTTTAATATAAACCAAATGAAATTTATCATCCTTTTCCAATAGCAATAAATTTACATGGTATTTTTTTTCTGATTTTGTTAAATAGAATGGTTGATATGAGGTTGTTTTGTTAATTAATGAAACAACAACAACTTGATAAATACATAATTTATGCTTTATTTAGTATATAGAAATACTCTGTTAAATTATAAAATAATAATAATAAATATGTACTAACCAATGTTGCATCATATTAGAAAAAAAATTTACTAAATAAAAAATGTGCTGTCTGGGACATGTGTGTGTGGGTTTGTGTGTTAAAAGTTTTAAGTATGTTAATAACACACATATGTTTAATGAGTCAAATTAATGTGCAACAATGTGTAAATAGTCAAATCAATGTTTTTTTTTTTTTATAATGTCTTTCAATGATGTTTACATTACATTTTATATTTTATTTTAATAATAACTAATTTATACATTGAACAGGTATTGCATAATAAATTCATAAATATTTAATGTGTAATATTTGTGGTTTGATGTGTGTTCATTATAATTACAAATAAATTGATATTGAATACAAAAAAAAAAATTTAATGATATTATATCATGTTAAAAACATATAGTAGGTGGGGAGGCATGATTTTCTCCTTCTTCTATAATATTTTACAAATGTATATAAACTGATGTTAATTAACTTATTTCAAAAACAAAATCAGTTCATATTGAAAAAAACCACAAAAAAAAAAAAACAAATATAAAAATGGTAAGATTTTTTTTTTTTCTTATTCTTAAATTAATTCTGTATTATTTTCTATATCTATTTACATATATATATATAATTTTGCAGGCTTTTATTGAAAACTTAATTTCGTTGGGGAAGGGTGAAAATGATCCATAAAAGATAAAATGTATGAGGTGCTATCTTGGAGATTTTTAGATACGAAGAGAGGACAAACAGTGGTACTGTGTGAAGTGCAAGACCCATTGAGCAAGGAAATCACTATATTTTTCATGCCAGAGCGATTCCCCAAAAAGGTAACAACTCAGTCACAATTGGCTGACTTACATAGTACTCATTTTTATTTTAAATTTATGGGCTGTGACAAGGACTGATGGAATATGGCATTGTTTGACCTTATTCCTATTGTAGATATAAATTCTCAAGAAAAATTATTAAAATAAAAATATATATTAGTAATTTTGTTTTGTTTTTTTATTTACCCCCTATTACTACCCATAAGCATCAATGTCTTATTTCAGCAAGACCGGCTCCGACAACGGACTTCCGGAAGACTGATTCTGGCAACGGACTTCCGGAGGACCGGTTCCGGTAACGGACTTCCGGAAGACTGGCTCTTGGCATCTAGCGCCCGAGTGCCCGAGCGCCCGGAGGGGCTGAGGGACCAGGGCTGCGACGGACGTCATCGCCATGTCTCCGGTAATAATAATAATAACAATCTGCGAGAGAAAGAGAGAGAGACAGCAAGTTTTCTCCCATAGTCAAGCGGATAAGATCAGATTGTTTTTTTTTCTTTTTTGAAACGGTCTTTGAAGATTCGAAGATCTGATGGAGGATTTGAGAAAAATTTTTCCATTCTGTATAATATTTAGGTATCCCCCCCACCAGATGGTTACAAAAGTATAAATAAAATGCTAGTGCTGCTGTTACTATTGTTTGCTATTACACTATTGGTTTGTTTTAATATATACGAGTAGTAAAGAATAAAATGAACAGCAACAACAACAGCAGCAGCAGCAGGAGGGGTATAGTTGATTTACAATTTGTTATTGGAAATAATAGAGAATATTTTTTAAAAGAATTTTCTATGATATCTGATGGTTCTCTTGTACCAATGCTATTTATGTTTAAAGCACCATATTCATTTGAAGAATTAAATTTTGATGCTAAACAACAAAATGAATATAACAAAAAGAAAATTAATATGTTGGACTGGAATGATGGTTTTATAGAATATCTACAATTAAAAAATATCTTAGAGAAACATTTAACATCATTTGATATCATTTATGTAAAAGGTCTTAAAAAAAAACAATTTTTAGATAGGTTTTTTTCAAATTCAATAGTAGAAGTTATCAATTTAGATAATAAAATTCCACCTCTATAAAAACTAAGGAATTTCATCACCATTTGTCCCCACCATCAAAATACGGAAAATTTGCAAAGATGTGCTGTAAAAAATTGTATGAATTTATATATGTTTTTAATAAAAGATAATAATAAAAATTGGTTTTAAAAAATATTTGTTTTATTTATTGTTGACCAATATATTTTTTCAGACATAAATAATGGTATTTCATAAAAGAACCGGGAATAGTTGCATTGAGCTATATGCAAATTCATAGGAATATAGAAATCTTCTTGTTCCAGTTTAAGCTTATTCTTTGCAATATATCTCTCAAAATATTTTAATACATATTCTCGTACATTCAATTCGGCTCCATTGTTATGACATCACATTATGACATCACTGCTTGCATAAAGTCTAACATAAGACAAAATCAGGTATACTCATCTAGTTCCAATGTAAGTTTTTTGTTCCTCCAGCATAATTAAATTTTAGTGGAAATTTATTTGAATTTAATTTATGGAGTTGGTTGCTTGTAAAATCTTGATCCAAATAATTCATACCACTCCAAATAATTCATACCACTCCAAATAATTCATTCCGCTAATAACTTTACGATTACGTTGGAAAATTATTGTAGCAGTGAAATTTTCAACATTAAATCCAATTTGTATTTTTATTGTTTGTTTTTTATCTAAATAATAAATGTAACTTAATAAGAGATTTTCTTGTGATTCGTTGCTGTTGCTGCTGCTGCTGTTGCCTTTGCTTTGTTTTTCAAATGTTTCAATATTTGATGTTGACTCCATTTTATTGTTTTTTAAACTGATGGAATATATATTTAAAAAATTTATATTTATATTAGTTCGAAATAGTTTTCTTAGTTTCATTTTCTGTTTTTAAAAATTCTTCGAAACATTCTTTGTATTTTTTTATCGTTTTTAAGTGGGGATGATGTATTGAATAAATGAATAAAATGTTTTATACTCTTGCAGTTACATCGCATCCATAAATATACACAACAATATTGGCTACAGACTAATGTAAAGTCACTTTGTAAACGTTTATTGTTGAAAATAAAACATTTTGATTAATTTTGTAGAAATTTCACAATCTCACTGTGGAATGGTGGATTTCCAAATGAATCAAAATATTCTACACAGCCTTGAACTGATACAAAAATTGCTAGCCAATGTGTTCCTTTTTTAGCAGAAGTGTCGGTATTTATTACTAAAATACCAGGTTTTGAAATATTTTTCGGTATTTGATGAACAGCAAAAACACCTTTAAATAGTTTTCTGGTTGCACTATTACATTTCAACACTTTCTCAATTAGTTGAGTATTTCCATTTATGAATGCTATTAAAAATTCAACTTTAAGTTTTCCATTTGTCAACACTATATCGAATTTTTCCAATAAATTTAATAAATTATTAGTTGTTTTGTTGTTGTCCATATGCCCAAAAGAAAAATTCTTGATTTCTGTTCTTTTTAAATCTCTAGTTGGGAATTTATACTTTAATTCTTTTGAAATAGTTTTACATTTTTCTTTTATTCCAACAACAACAAGATTTTTTACAAATATTGTATTGTTATCATCCGTACAGAACGATAAATCTACTATAGGACATGCCATTTTTAAGTGAGGTGAAAGGGTCGCCTGAACTTCTTTTTTATATGTTTACGTAAACGTTACGATTTCTATCAATTTCTATATTAGCATCAAATTCTGCAAACACAATACATGTTAATGTTGAAGTTAATGGAGAACTCAGTCTTGCTTCAATCTTTACTATTCACTGGTTTAATAAACTTTGACATGTATCTGTTTCCGAGCCGTCTGCTGATAAATCAAAAGCCAGTATTGTATAACCTTTTGAAAATAGTTCTTTTGAAATTTGATGTCCTCTATCAGAATGATGTATACCTGTTCCGCTAAATAATGTTAAATATGCACGAGAATTGCAAAGATTATTCAATGTAAAATTTGTTTCAATTGCAGAGTTTGGTGTAGGCACTCCATTCACATATAATTGAAATTGTGTGAGATTTTGATGATCGAAATGGTATGGATTTTTTGATCTTTTACCATTGAAATTTTCATTATTAACCATTCAAAATACTAGAGCTTTTGGTATTTGCCCTATAAATATATTATCCAATGATATGTTGGAAGTGGTAGCTGGAATTGTAAATGTTTTGATTTCACTTCTTGTATAAAAATATTTCGCGTTAGCCTTTTCCAATACAGTATTATGTGCTATCAATAGCTAGGATTAATTGTTAAATGTTTCATGTAAAACGTAGCTTCGAGAATTTTTAAATAGCTTTCATCGGCATCGTTAAAGAAAATAAAAAAATCTTGTTTCTCTAATGCTAAAGCAATTCGAAAGTCAACATTATTTAAAAGTAATTTAGAAGTATTGAAGAAATCTACATGTAATTTTCCCATTCATTCTACTATTGCAGAATTATCGTATGATTTTTGTCTTGATTTAGAACCAGAATTGTTAAAATCATTTACATTTGGTTTATCCAATTCCCAACCAGATGCTTCCAGATGTGTTTGACTGGAATCTCTACCATAATTTAGTAAAGTAGTTAAGTATGCTTTATAATGGTATAAGGAGTCTGAAGGAGTGATGTTTTTTCCATTTAGAGTTACATTACATTGTTTAATTAAAGAGTGTAATAAAATATTTACAACACTTGGCTGCGGAGCTGCCCTTACTTCATTTCGGGTTCCTATTTTATCGTTTGCACTCCAAACTGATCCATCTTTTTTTAATATTTGAACTTTAAATTTGATGTAGGTTGAGGATAAATCCCGATATGTATCTCCATTTCCAAGTGAAACAAATTCAATAGTTGACGGTGATGCCTCTAAAGAAGCTAAAGGATTGTATGCTACCTCTTCTGAACGCAAGATACTTGTTTGTACGGGTAATGACGCAAAAAGGTTAAGTTCAGATTTCATACATTCCATTTTTTAATTGAATATATCAGAGGTTTTAATATGCTTTCTGCGTCGTTTTTTCGACTTCAATTGTGTCTTTTTAGAAATTGCTCGTCTTTTTATAGTTCTTCGTCTTTTTATAGCTCTTCGTTTTCCACCATACATCGAATGCAGTTGGTTAACTACTGATTTTCGTAAATTTTTTATGCTGCCTTTGCTTTGATCAATTACAGCTTCTTTTATGTTTGCACCAGATGATATATCATTAAAAATATTTTTACCTGTGTTGACAGCCTCTTTTTTAATTAAGTCCCAACCTGATGTAAAAACGGGCTTTAAGTAACGAATTAAACTTCCGAATATATTTCCAAAACCACGACCTTTTTGTATAGCTGAATAAAATTGTAATAAAGACCCAATATCGTTGATTCCTCCACCTACTTGAGAGGAATAATATCTCAAGTAAGCTCTTTCCATGTTTTACAGGATATCATATTTGAGTAGTAGTATTTATATTGTTTCAATTGGGGAGCAATCAATGCTTTTTAAAATGTAATACAATTTTTGTTGGATAGTAACTGGAAACAAAATTTATTCCATCACCGTATTAATTGCAAATTTTAATCGCTATGGTTTCAAAACAATTTTTTTCTATAGGTATGTAATGGACATTTTCAAATTCAATATTTGTAGGTATTCTACAATTTTCTATGTTGATAGCTCTCAATGCACGCACTTTGCTTCTTCCAAAAACAAATGATTCAACTATATCTGAATAAATCATCACCATTCCATTCAATTCATCTTTATTATTAGCAACAGCTAATTTGAATAGTCCAGGTATTTTTATTTTGAAATTTTTTATATTTTTTTTTTGTTGAAATAATTCAGTTAATAATGTTTTGATATTATAACTGTGATTAACTTTTATATAGAAATTATCTTCATCAAATTTCTGCGATATTCATATTAAATCGCGTCGGTTAGATTCTGACACTTTTTTAAATGTTACATCATTATAATTTTTAGGAGTAGAGATATATGTCAAAACTTCATTAAAAAATTCTTTGAAAATTTTTTTGCGAGTAAATCCCGGATTAGGAGTTATATTTTTAATAAGCGTTGGTAAAAAATTAAATTTCCAATCATCCAAATGTAATTCCGAATCGTTATATAAGTAATATGTGTAACCTATTTGGTTACTTTGATTTTTTCAAGAGGTTTTTCAATGTTTCTTATGTAAACATTATATTGCCCAATATTGATAAAAGCACATTGCTCTTTGTTAAATTCTTCTGTTTGTAGGAAATCGTTCAGATATATTTCTGAAAGACCAACTTTCCAATTTCCATTTCTTAAATCAAAGTGAATAGGTAATTTATTTTCGAATGAAGCTAAAGTGTTGTCTGGAAATAGTTTTAGATTATCATTGCTAAACAATGTTACATAGAAATCATCTTGACTATCCATCTTTGTTAAATTCTTCTAAAACATAAAATGTTGCACTATTTATATGTTGTCCATTCCGGTGTTGATGAAGTTCTTAGTTTTGGACTTCTTAGTAATGGTTTTAGTTTTCGTTTTTTTGTTTCAGGAAACTGTGAGAGTATAGTTGAGGATATTGTACTGCCGGCCGATCTTAGTGTCTTCTTCTTTTCAGGAGATGGTACAGCAACGGTAATTACATCACCACTCGGTGTTTCAAACATTCGATAATCAGAGCTTAGAGATGGTCTTTCCACTAATTTTTCATCTTTCAACATTTTAGTTTGAGCTAATTTTTTAAATGAATTTTCATCATCCAAATCGTAATATGTTAAATCGATATCCATATCTGAATGTTCTTTTTTAGGGTCATTCAAACACATCATCAGTAACTAAAGGTACAAAATTGGTCTGTGTTGATGTTGATTGGAATTTAGGAAATTCAGTTTCTGTATATGCAATGCGTTTAGACAAGAATTTTGTTTGAGTACCTGTATCAAATGTAAGATTATTAGCCTTGCCTGGTAATCCTTTTGCTTGTCTTTTGTTAATTCCATATTTGAGGAGGTTTTGACGGTATAAGTACCATTTTTGCAATGGTTTTAAAATTTTTATCGTATAAAACTTTTTTCATTTTTTGATCTAATATATCCAAATTTTTATCATCTTGAAATAATTTGCTAAATTTTGAAAATATTTCTGGTGACATAACAATCATTCGCTGCATTATGTCTTACTCAGCAATTTTCCTATTACACCAGATAATATAGTTCCTATTAAAGTTGGTAAAAATCCACCATGTTGAACTAAAATTTTTAGTTTGGTTTTTATACTCTTCTTTGCACAGGCTAGGAATCTTAATTGTTTTTTATATTTTTCTAATTTTGCTTTTTGTGCTGGTGTTATTTTATTATTTCCATTTAATATATTGATTGCAATTTCAGCAATAGTTTTTATAATATCATCATCACAATATTTAAGAATATTTTCACGAAATTTCTTTGTTAAATTCTTCTGTTTGTAGGAAATCGTTCAGATATATTTCTGAAAGACCAACTTTCCAATTTCCATTTCTTAAATCAAAGTGAATAGGTAATTTATTTTCGAATGAAGCTAAAGTGTTGTCTGGAAATAGTTTTAGATTATCATTGCTAAACAATGTTACATAGAAATCATCTTGACTATCCATCTTTGTTAAATTCTTCTAAAACATAAAATGTTGCACTATTTATATGTTGTCCATTCCGGTGTTGATGAAGTTCTTAGTTTTGGACTTCTTAGTAATGGTTTTAGTTTTCGTTTTTTTGTTTCAGGAAACTGTGAGAGTATAGTTGAGGATATTGTACTGCCGGCCGATCTTAGTGTCTTCTTCTTTTCAGGAGATGGTACAGCAACGGTAATTACATCACCACTCGGTGTTTCAAACATTCGATAATCAGAGCTTAGAGATGGTCTTTCCACTAATTTTTCATCTTTCAACATTTTAGTTTGAGCTAATTTTTTAAATGAATTTTCATCATCCAAATCGTAATATGTTAAATCGATATCCATATCTGAATGTTCTTTTTTAGGGTCATTCAAACACATCATCAGTAACTAAAGGTACAAAATTGGTCTGTGTTGATGTTGATTGGAATTTAGGAAATTCAGTTTCTGTATATGCAATGCGTTTAGACAAGAATTTTGTTTGAGTACCTGTATCAAATGTAAGATTATTAGCCTTGCCTGGTAATCCTTTTGCTTGTCTTTTGTTAATTCCATATTTGAGGAGGTTTTGACGGTATAAGTACCATTTTTGCAATGGTTTTAAAATTTTTATCGTATAAAACTTTTTTCATTTTTTGATCTAATATATCCAAATTTTTATCATCTTGAAATAATTTGCTAAATTTTGAAAATATTTCTGGTGACATAACAATCATTCGCTGCATTATGTCTTACTCAGCAATTTTCCTATTACACCAGATAATATAGTTCCTATTAAAGTTGGTAAAAATCCACCATGTTGAACTAAAATTTTTAGTTTGGTTTTTATACTCTTCTTTGCACAGGCTAGGAATCTTAATTGTTTTTTATATTTTTCTAATTTTGCTTTTTGTGCTGGTGTTATTTTATTATTTCCATTTAATATATTGATTGCAATTTCAGCAATAGTTTTTATAATATCATCATCACAATATTTAAGAATATTTTCACGAAATTTTTTCTTGTTGCACTTTCCTAGTACATGTAATATATGTTGGTTTTTCTTCAATCGTTTCATATTTTTGACAACTGTTGTTCAAATCACCCGTATCACAGAAGCATATACAATATTCTTTTGAAAAAATATTAGTTCTAATACGAAATAAGTCGTTAATGTCTTGTGTTAAATCAAACACAATATAACCATGTGGTTTTGATGTTGACTCATTATATACTTTCAAGAAATCTTTTATATTTTCTGGATATAGTTGTCTAGCAAGAGGAAAAATCTGCGATTTGTCTCGAGGGTTTTTGAAAATCACTAAATATTTACAATTTAATGAAATATCTCTTGAAAATTTCCCCTGATGAAAAACGTTTTGCGTTAACAATACAATAGAAAAATTACGATGGTGCGAACCTTTAGTAAATAGTTCGCATATTTGTTTATTTGCAGAATCTAACATTAAGTCATCTAAAACAATTAAAGTAGGTCTATTTTCATTCCCACTAAACTCTTTCGGAATACTGGTGTAAAAGTCTATATCAGGAAAATCTATATTGTTCGGAATAGCAGAAATTTCTGGGTTACACCATTTTATTGTTTCAATTTTCGGGTAAATCAATCTGTTAATATTTTCAATTAAATTACACACAAATGTTGTTTTTCCACATCCAGATGGTCCTGCTATCATCATTGTAAATGGATGAATAAAATTAATCATTTTTGATCTGTGTCTGATGAGAAACTGAATTTAAAATACAAATTGAAAGTTAATATAAAAGCAGCGAACATATTCTTGGTACATTCATTTTGAATTATGGAAGTAGAGGAGTTCTTAAATATATATTCCTCCGTCTTATTAAATGATCATAAGAAACTAATATTACATCTATTAAAACGCATTAAAAATTGTTCTGGAGTAAATAAGTACACTTCAATTTATGGTACTCATTTTGCCCTTTGTCCATGGGCAAATGATAATTCTACTTCTGGACCAGACACATGTGAATGTCATACAATAGAAAATTATAGAATTACTTTAGAGAATTTAATTAAATGGTATGAGAATAATGTCAAGGTTACAAGTTGTGTCAGAAATTCATAGAAGTGCTAGAAGAAAATTTACACGAAGAAAATTTATTCAAAAGGGTTTAAATGATACTTGGCAAATTGATTTGGTTGAAATGATTCCATATGCAAAATTCAAAAAGGGATATAAATATTTATTAACAGTTATTGATACATTTTCCAAAAGCGCTGATAATGTTTTAACCGCAATGAAAAATATTTTTAAGCGTGCTGGTAAAAAACCAAAAAATTTACAATCTGATCAAGGTACGGAATTTTTCAACAAAAAATTTCAAAATTTAATGAGGAAAAATAAAATTAACCATTATCATACATATTCAGAATTAAAAGCATCAATTGTAGAACGTTTTAATCGTACCCTAAAAAACACGATGTGGAAACAATTTAGTTTACAAGGCACATATAAATGGTAAACTATTCCACCATCGCTAATAGAAAAATATAACTCAACATATCATCATACAATTAAACTTCCACCTAAAAAGGTTACAAAGAAAAATGAGAAATTGCTATTAAAAACTGTCTACAATAAATTAAAAGTATTCCGAAAAGCAAAATACAAAGTTGGAGATTTTGTTCGTATAAGTAAATTTAAAGGTATATTTGCAAAAGGTTATCAACCTAATTGGTCAACAGAAATTTATACAATAGCGAAAATAAAAAGAACTGATCCAATAACATACAATTTACTTGATTTCACACAAAAACCAATAAAAGGCAGTTTTTATGAACCTGAACTTACATCTGTTAAACTTCCTAATGTTTACCTTGTAGAAAAAATAATAAGAAAAAAAGGAAATCAAGTTTTGGTTAGGTGGCTTGGCTTTGATAAAAAACATGATTCATGGATAAATAAACAAGATATTATTTAGTGAAAAAATAATTTATAAACTTTTAGAAAGAAATGCAATGCTGTTATTTAATATTAAAAAACAACTTTTTAAACCTAGGTTTTATTAATTGTTTTTACTTTTAACTTGAACTTGAACTTGATCACGTTTTTAATTTCATGAATATAATGTATTTCATGACCACGGCTTATATTATTAACAATATAATTTTTACCGTTTTATTTAAACCGCTTTTATTAAATGTAGATATACAAAATAATTTTTAAATGGAATGTTTTGTTATAATATTTTATTTAATTACAACTGTTCAACATAAAACTTAAATGTATTCACATCAAGTTTTAAAACTTTTTTTAATTTTGTATTTAAAGCAAACTTTAAAAGCTTTTCATATTTTTACCAATATTCAGCACTATAGTTAAGCTTTTTAAATTTTAAATTAAAACATAATTGATATACTAACCACTAAGTTTAATTTAAAATATTCAATAACTTTTAATTAAATTTTAAATTATTTTATAAATTTAAAAAATCAGCAAGAATCAACCCTATTTACTCATAACGTTTTTTTGCATACTTTCCGACGAGTGTAGACACATAAACTTTTTTGTATAAGGTTAGAAGGACTCAAATTGTTATAATAGAATGTAAATTTGACTTTTGGTAAATATGGTGAAACTTTAATAATAATAATTTTGTATTTAAACCAAACTTTAAAAACTTTTCATATTTTCACCCTACTAATTTTTTGCATAAGGTTAGGAGAACTCAAATTGTTATAATAGAATGTAAATTTGATGTTTGGTAAATATGTTTAAACTTTAATAATAATTTTGTATTTAAACCAAACTTTGAAATTTTTAAACCCAAACTTTTCATATTTTATCCTAATTTAAAATATTCAGCACTACACCTTAAACTTTTTAAATTGCAAATTAAAACATAACTGATGTAG
Organism: Poecilobothrus nobilitatus; assembly: GCA_947095535.1. NCBI lineage: Eukaryota > Metazoa > Arthropoda > Insecta > Diptera > Dolichopodidae > Poecilobothrus > Poecilobothrus nobilitatus. Next base: position 126,735,063 of record OX352774.1, on the reverse strand, counting down.
TAACCACAAAATTAAATTTAGAATAATTAATAAACTTTAATAATAATAAACTTTAAAAACTTTTAAATCAAACTTTGAAAACTTTTCATATCTTCATCTTACTAATTTTTTTGCATAAGGTTAGGAGAACTCAAATTGTTATAATAGAATGTAAATTTGATTTTTGGTAAATATGTTTATTTATTTATTTATTTATATTAATATTACATATTACATATATAAATGTAATGCAATATTATTGAACCATCGGCTACTTAAGGCCATTATAGGTTTTTATACTATTATTAAATTATATACTAATATTATTTATTTTGTTTATATTATATACTATATATTTACATTATATTTGTTCGTAAGGGGGTATGTAAAGAAAAAAACACTTACGACCTGTGCAGGGATCGAACCCACACTCCTTCGGTTAACACGCCACACGTCTACCCACTAGGCTACTGAAGCCCCAAAATATGTTTAAACTTTAATAATAATTTTGTATTTAAATCAAACTTTGAAATTTTTAAACCAAACTTTAAAAACTTTTCATATTTTTATCCTAATTTAAAATATTCAGCACTATAGCCTTTTAAATTTAAAATATAAAAGACACAATCCTTTTTACTCATTTTGCATACTTTTTGGACGAGGTATGCAAATAATTGTTTTTGCATACTTTCAGGAGGATCAAAAACTTCAAAAAAGTTCCTCCAGCAACAGAACCGGCATATCCATACTACTGAAGAGTAATTTCTTAAAAACACAAGCAGAAGAAAAACGAGGTAACTCTTCAAAATCGAAGATGTCGAGAAAGCTAGACTTTTCTGAAGAGGAAGAGAACATAGTCAAGCGGATGAGATCAGATTGTTTTTTTTTTTTTTTCAACGGTCTTTGAAGATTCGAAGATCTGATGGAGGATTTGACAAAAATTTTTCCATTCTGTATAATCTTTAGGTATCCCCCCACCAGATGGTTGCTGAAATCAAAAGTATAAATAAAATGCTAATGCTGCTGTTACTATTGTTTGCTATTACACTATTGGTTTATTATACCCTACACCTAAAGTATAGGGTATATTAACTTTGGTATGGTGTTTGTAACCACCAAAAGGAAGCGAGTTAGATATGGACATGTATATGTATTCTGAATCAGGATCACCTGCTGAGTCGATTTAACGATGTCCGTCCGTCCGTCCGTCCGTCCGTTCGCACGATAACTCAAAAACTAATAAAGCTATCTTGATGAAATGTATATAGTAGGTTACTAATTACGAAAGGAAGGCTAAGTTTGAATCTGGACCAAATTGGTCCATGGGTTCGAATTCTAGAAGCTTCCGAATGATTCCGGAGCAAACGAGATTATCTCCAAAACCAACACAGATAGAATCTTTAAATTTTGTACAATGATGTATTTTCCGTTTGATTTATGTCTCTGAAATTTAAGAGGATATGGTCCATGGGTTTGGATTTTGGAAGCTTCCGAACCAGCCCAGAGCAAATGAGATTATCTCCAAAAACAACAAAGATATAACCTTTGAATTTGGCAGAATTGTGCTCTTTCATGTTTGATTTATGTTTCTGAAATTTATGAGGATTTGGTCCATGGGTTCAAATCTCGGAAGCTTCCGGACGAGCCCCAGAGCAAACGAGTATATCTCCACAACCAACATAGATAGAACTTTTATATTTAGTACAAAGGTGTTCTGTTATGTTTCCCTTTCTGTAAAATTGGAAACTGACATTTGAAAGAATTTGAACCATGGGTTCGTATTTTGGAAACTTCCGGACGAGCACAAGAGCAACGAGCATATGTCCAAAACCAACAAAAGTAGAACCTTCAAATTTAGTATAATGGTGATCTGGCATGTTTTCTTTATGTTCCTGAGATGGATTCGATGAATTGGAGTGGCAATTCGGGTACCTGACACACACCTCCCAAGGACTAACAGTCTTCGAAATTAATAAAGATAAAAACTTAAAGTTTTCTACAAAGGTGTCAAGCATATCCGAAGAGGATGCCTCTTTTACGTTCCTGAAATTCGAGTTGAATAAGACACAAAAGGGAAGAAGTTCAAGCAGCTGCCAAAAAAACTTATGGATTTTTAATTTAATTCGAATTATTCAGGTGTAGGATATTAATAAGTCGGTTGCATCGACTTACTGTTACATTTACTTGTTTTAATATATACGAGTAGTAAAGAATAAAATAAACAGCAACAACAACAGCAGCAGCAGCAGCAGCAGCAGGAGGGGTATAGTTGATTTACAATTTGTTATTGGAAATAATAGAGAATATTTTTTAAAAGAATTTTCTATGATATCTGATGGTTCTCTTGTACCAATGCTGTTTATGTTTAAAGCACCATATTCATTTGAAGAATTAAATTTTGATGCTAAACAACAAAATGAATATAACAAAAAGAAAATTAATATGTTGGACTGGAATGATGGTTTTATAGAATATCTACAATTAAAAAATATCTTAGAGAAACATTTAACATCATTTGATATCATTTATGTAAAAGGTCTTAAAAAAAAACAATTTTTAGAGGGGTTTTTTTCAAATTCAATAGCAGAAGTTATCAATTTAGATAATAAAATTCCACCTCTATAAAAACTAAGGAATTTCATCACCATTTGTCCCCACAATCAAAATACGGGAAATTTGCAAAGACGTGCTGTAAAAAATTGTATGAATTTATATATGTTTTTAATAAAAGATAATAATAAAAATTGGTTTTAAAAAATATTTGTTTTATTTATTGTTGACCAATATATTTTTTCAGACATAAATAATGGTATTTCATAAAAGAACCGGGAATAGTTGCATTGAGCTATATGCAAATTCATACGAATATAGAAATCTTCTTGTTCCAGTTTAAGCTTATTCTTTGCAATACATCTCTCAAAATATTTTAATACATATTCTCGTACATTCAATTCGGCTCCATTGTTATATGACATCACTGCTTGCATAAAGTCTAACATAAGACAAAATCGGGTATACTCATCTTTTTAATTGTTCCTCCAGCATAATTAACTTTTAGTGGAGATTTATTTGAATTTAATGGAGTTGGTTGCTTGTAAAATCTTGATCCAAATAATTCATACCACTCCAAATAATTCATACCACTCCAAATAATTCATTCCGCTAATAACTTTACGATTACGTTGGAAAATTATTGTAGCAGTGAAATTTTCAACATTAAATCCAATTTGTATTTTTGTTGTTTGTTTTTTATCTAAATAATAAATGTAACTTAATAAGAGATTTTCTTGTGATTCGTTGCTGTTGCTGCTGCTGCTGTTGCCTTTGCTTTGTTTTTCAAATGTTTCAATATTTGATGTTGACTCCATTTTATTGTTTTTTAAACTGATGGAATATATATTTAAAAAATTTATATTTATATTAGTTCGAAATAGTTTTCTTAGTTTCATTTTCTGTTTTTAAAAATTCTTCGAAACATTCTTTGTATTTTTTTATCGTTTTTAAGTGGGGATGATGTATTGTATAAATTAATAAAATGTTTCATGCTCTTGCAGTTACATCGCATCCATAAATATACACAACAATATTGGCCACAGACTAATGTAAAGTTACTTTGTAAACGTTTATTGTTGAAAATAAAACATTTTGATTAATTTTGTAGAAATTTCACAATCTCACTGTGGAATGGTGGATTTCCAAATGAATCAAAATATTCTACACAGCCTTGAACTGATACAAAAATTGCTAGCCAATGTGTTCCTTTTTTAGCAGAAGTGTCGGTATTTATTACTAAAATACCAGGTTTTGAAATATTTTTCGGTATTTGATGAACAGCAAAAACACCTTTAAATAGTTTTCTGGTTGCACTATTACATTTCAACACTTTCTCTATCTGAAGTGTATTCATTATTGTTTTGTAAATGAGAAATATCAATTAGTTGAGTATTTCCATTTATGTATGCTGTTAAAAATTCAACTTTAAGTTTTCCATTTGTCAACACTATATCGAATTTTTCCAATAAATTCATTAAATTATTAGTTGTTTTGTTGTTGTCCATATGCCCAAAAGAAAAATTCTTGATTTCTGTTCTTTTTAAATCTCTGGTTGGGAAGTTATACTTTAATTCTTTTGAAATAGTTTTACATTTTTTTTTTATTCCAACCACAACAAGATTTTTTACAAATATTGTATTGTTATCATCCGTACAGAACGATAAATCTACTATAGCACATGCCATTTTTAAGTGAGGTGAAAGGGTCGCCTGAACTTCCTTTTTATATGTTTACGTAAACGTTACGATTTTTATCAATTTCTATATTAGCATGAAATTCTGCAAACACAATACATGTTAATATTGAAGTTAATGGAGAACTCAGTCTTGCTTCAATCTTTACTATTCACTGGTTTAATAAACTTTGACATGTATCTGTTTCCGAGCCGTCTGCTGATAAATCAAAAGCCAGTATTGTATAACCTTTTGAAAATAGTTCTTTTGAAATTTGATGTCCTCTATCAGAATGATGTATACCTGTTCCTCTAAATAATGTTAAATATGCACGAGAATTGCAAAGATTATTCAATGTAAAATTTGTTTCAATTGCAGAGTTTGGTGTAGGCACTCCATTCACATATAATTGAAATTGTGTGTGATTTTGATGATCGAAATGGTATGGATTTTTTGATCTTTTACCATTGAAATTTTCATTATTAACCATACAAAATACTAGAGCTTTTGGTATTTGCCCTATAAATATATTAGCCAATGATATGTTGGAAGTGTTAGCTGGAATTGTAAATGTTTTGATTTCACTTCTTGTATAAAAATATTTCGCGTTAGCCTTTTCCAATACAGTATTATGTGCTATCAATATGCTAGGATTAATTGTTAAATGTTTCATGTATAACGTAGCTTCGAGAATTTTTAAATAGCTTTCATCGGCATCGTTAAAGAAAATAAAAAAATCTTGTTTCCCTAATACTAAAGCAATTCGAATGTCAACATTATTTAAAAGTAATTTAGAAGTATTGAAGAAATCTACATGTAATTTTCCCATTCATTCTACTATTGCAGAATTATCGTATGATTTTTGTCTTGATTTAGAACCAGAATTGTTAAAATCATTTACATTTGGTTTATCCAATTCCCAACCAGATGCTTCCAGATGTGCTTGACTGAAATCTCTACCATAATTTAGTAAAGTAGTTAAGTATGCTTTATAATGGTATAAGGAGTCTGAAGGAGTGATGTTTTTTCCATTTAGAGTTACATTACATTGTTTAATTAAAGAGTGTAATAAAATATTTACAACACTTGGCTGCGGAGCTGCCCTTACTTCATTTCGGGTTCCTATTTTATCGTTTGCACTCCAAACTGATCCATCTTTTTTTAATATTTGAACTTTAAATTTGATGTAGGTTGAGGATAAATCCCGATATGTATCTCCATTTCCAAGTGAAACAAATTCAATAGTTGACGGTGATGCCTCTAAAGAAGCTAAAGGATTGTATGCTACCTCTTCTGAACGCAAGATACTTGTTTGTACGGGTAATGACGCAAAAAGGTTAAGTTCAGATTTCATACATTCCATTTTTTAATTGAATATATCAGAGGTTTTAATATGCTTTCTGCGTCGTTTTTTCGACTTCAATTGTGTCTTTTTAGAAATTGCTCGTCTTTTTATAGTTCTTCGTCTTTTTATAGCTCTTCGTTTTCCACCATACATCGAATGCAGTTGGTTAACTACTGATTTTCGTAAATTTTTTATGCTGCCTTTGCTTTGATCAATTACAGCTTCTTTTATGTTTGCACCAGATGATATATCATTAAAAATATTTTTACCTGTGTTGACAGTCTCTTTTTTAATTAAGTCCCAACCTGATGTAAAAACGGGCTTTAAGTAACGAATTAAACTTCCGAATATATTTCCAAAACCACGACCTTTTTGTATAGCTGAATAAAATTGTAATAAAGACCCAATATCGTTGATTCCTCCACCTACTTGAGAGGAATAATATCTCAAGTAAGCTCTTTCCATGTTTTACAGGATATCATATTTGAGTAGTAGTATTTATATTGTTTCAATTGGGTAGCAATCAATGCTTTTTAAAATGTAATACAATTTTTGTTGGATAGTAACTGGAAACAAAATTTATTCCATCACCGTATTAATTGCAAATTTTAATCGCTATGGTTTCAAAACAATTTTTTTCTATAGGTATGTAATGGACATTTTCAAATTCAATATTTGTAGGTATTCTACAATTTTCTATGTTGATAGCTCTCAATGCACGCACTTTGCTTCTTCCAAAAACAAATGATTCAACTATATCTGAATAAATCATCACCATTCCATTCAATTCATCTTTATTATTAGCAACAGCTAATTTGAATAGTCCAGGTATTTTTATTTTGAAATTTTTTATATTTTTTTTTTGTTGAAATAATTCAGTTAATAATGTTTTGATATTATAACTGTGATTAACTTTTATATAGAAATTATCTTCATCAAATTTCTGCGATATTCATATTAAATCGCGTCGGTTAGATTCTGACACTTTTTTAAATGTTACATCATTATAATTTTTAGGAGTAGAGATATATGTCAAAACTTCATTAAAAAATTCTTTGAAAATTTTTTTGCGAGTAAATCCCGGATTAGGAGTTATATTTTTAATAAGCGTTGGTAAAAAAGTAAATTTCCAATCATCCAAATGTAATTCCGAATCGTTATATAAGTAATATGTGTAACCTATTTGGTTACTTTGATTTTTTCAAGAGGTTTTTCAATGTTTCTTATGTAAACATTATATTGCCCAATATTGATAAAAGCACATTGCTCTTTGTTAAATTCTTCTGTTTGTAGGAAATCGTTCAGATATATTTCTGAAAGACCAACTTTCCAATTTCCATTTCTTAAATCAAAGTGAATAGGTAATTTATTTTCGAATGAAGCTAAAGTGTTGTCTGGAAATAGTTTTAGATTATCATTGCTAAACAATGTTACATAGAAATCATCTTGACTATCCATCTTTGTTAAATTCTTCTAAAACATAAAATGTTGCACTATTTATATGTTGTCCATTCCGGTGTTGATGAAGTTCTTAGTTTTGGACTTCTTAGTAATGGTTTTAGTTTTCGTTTTTTTGTTTCAGGAAACTGTGAGAGTATAGTTGAGGATATTGTACTGCCGGCCGATCTTAGTGTCTTCTTCTTTTCAGGAGATGGTACAGCAACGGTAATTACATCACCACTCGGTGTTTCAAACATTCGATAATCAGAGCTTAGAGATGGTCTTTCCACTAATTTTTCATCTTTCAACATTTTAGTTCGAGCTAATTTTTTAAATGAATTTTCATCATCCAAATCGTAATATGTTAAATCGATATCCATATCTGAATGTTCTTTTTTAGGGTCATTCAAACACATCATCAGTAACTAAAGGTACAAAATTGGTCTGTGTTGATGTTGATTGGAATTTAGGAAATTCAGTTTCTGTATATGCAATGCGTTTAGACAAGAATTTTGTTTGAGTACCTGTATCAAATGTAAGATTATTAGCCTTGCCTGGTAATCCTTTTGCTTGTCTTTTGTTAATTCCATATTTGAGGAGGTTTTGACGGTATAAGTACCATTTTTGCAATGGTTTTAAAATTTTTATCGTATAAAACTTTTTTCATTTTTTGATCTAATATATCCAAATTTTTATCATCTTGAAATAATTTGCTAAATTTTGAAAATATTTCTGGTGACATAACAATCATTCGCTGCATTATGTCTTACTCAGCAATTTTCCTATTACACCAGATAATATAGTTCCTATTAAAGTTGGTAAAAATCCACCATGTTGAACTAAAATTTTTAGTTTGGTTTTTATACTCTTCTTTGCACAGGCTAGGAATCTTAATTGTTTTTTATATTTTTCTAATTTTGCTTTTTGTGCTGGTGTTATTTTATTATTTCCATTTAATATATTGATTGCAATTTCAGCAATAGTTTTTATAATATCATCATCACAATATTTAAGAATATTTTCACGAAATTTTTTCTTGTTGCACTTTCCTAGTACATGTAATATATGTTGGTTTTTCTTCAATCGTTTCATATTTTTGACAACTGTTGTTCAAATCACCCGTATCACAGAAGCATATACAATATTCTTTTGAAAAAATATTAGTTCTAATACGAAATAAGTCGTTAATGTCTTGTGTTAAATCAAACACAATATAACCATGTGGTTTTGATGTTGACTCATTATATACTTTCAAGAAATCTTTTATATTTTCTGGATATAGTTGTCTAGCAAGAGGAAAAATCTGCGATTTGTCTCGAGGGTTTTTGAAAATCACTAAATATTTACAATTTAATGAAATATCTCTTGAAAATTTCCCCTGATGAAAAACGTTTTGCGTTAACAATACAATAGATAAATTACGATGGTGCGAACCTTTAGTAAATAGTTCGCATATTTGTTTATTTGCAGAATCTAACATTAAGTCATCTAAAACAATTAAAGTAGGTCTATTTTCATTCCCACTAAACTCTTTCGGAATACTGGTGTAAAAGTCTATATCAGGAAAATCTATATTGTTCGGAATAGCAGAAATTTCTGGGTTACACCATTTTATTATTTCAATTTTCGGGTAAATCAATCTGTTAATATTTTCAATTAAATTACACACAAATGTTGTTTTTCCACATCCAGATGGTCCTGCTATCATCATTGTAAATGGATGAATAAAATTAATCATTTTTGATCTGTGTCTGATGAGAAACTGAATTTAAAATACAAATTGAAAGTTAATATAAAAGCAGCGAACATATTCTTGGTACATTCATTTTGAATTATGGAAGTAGAGGAGTTCTTAAATATATATTCCTCCGTCTTATTAAATGATCATAAGAAACTAATATTACATCTATTTAAACGCATTAAAAATTGTTCTGGAGTAAATAAGTACACTTCAATTTATGGTACTCATTTTGCCCTTTGTCCATGGGCAAATGATAATTCTACTTCTGGACCAGACACATGTGAATGTCATACAATAGAAAATTATAGAATTACTTTAGAGAATTTAATTAAATGGTATGAGAATAATGTCAAGGTTACAAGTTGTGTCAGAAATTCATAGAAGTGCTAGAAGAAAATTTACACGAAGAAAATTTATTCAAAAGGGTTTAAATGATACTTGGCAAATTGATTTGGTTGAAATGATTCCATATGCAAAATTCAATAAGGGATATAAATATTTATTAACAGTTATTGATACATTTTCCAAAAGCGCTGATAATGTTTTAACCGCAATGAAAAATATTTTTAAGCGTGCTGGTAAAAAACCAAAAAATTTACAATCTGATCAAGGTACGGAATTTTTCAACAAAAAATTTCAAAATTTAATGAGGAAAAATAAAATTAACCATTATCATACATATTCAGAATTAAAAGCATCAATTGTAGAACGTTTTAATCGTACCCTAAAAAACACGATGTGGAAACAATTTAGTTTACAAGGCACATATAAATGGTAAACTATTCCACCATCGCTAATAGAAAAATATAACTCAACATATCATCATACAATTAAACTTCCACCTAAAAAGGTTACAAAGAAAAATGAGAAATTGCTATTAAAAACTGTCTACAATAAATTAAAAGTATTCCGAAAAGCAAAATACAAAGTTGGAGATTTTGTTCGTATAAGTAAATTTAAAGGTATATTTGCAAAAGGTTATCAACCTAATTGGTCAACAGAAATTTATACAATAGCGAAAATAAAAAGAACTGATCCAATAACATACAATTTACTTGATTTCACACAAAAACCAATAAAAGGCAGTTTTTATGAACCTGAACTTACATCTGTTAAACTTCCTAATGTTTACCTTGTAGAAAAAATAATAAGAAAAAAAGGAAATCAAGTTTTGGTTAGGTGGCTTGGCTTTGATAAAAAACATGATTCATGGATAAATAAACAAGATATTATTTAGTGAAAAAATAATTTATAAACTTTTAGAAAGAAATGCAATGCTGTTATTTAATATTAAAAAACAACTTTTTAAACCTAGGTTTTATTAATTGTTTTTACTTTTAACTTGAACTTGAACTTGATCACGTTTTTAATTTCATGAATATAATGTATTTCATGACCACGGCTTATATTATTAACAATATAATTTTTACCGTTTTATTTAAACCGCTTTTATTAAATGTAGATATACAAAATAATTTTTAAATGGAATGTTTTGTTATAATATTTTATTTAATTACAACTGTTCAACATAAAACTTAAATGTATTCACATCAAGTTTTAAAACTTTTTTTAATTTTGTATTTAAAGCAAACTTTAAAAGCTTTTCATATTTTTACCAATATTCAGCACTATAGTTAAGCTTTTTAAATTTTAAATTAAAACATAATTGATATACTAACCACTAAGTTTAATTTAAAATATTCAATAACTTTTAATTAAATTTTAAATTATTTTATAAATTTAAAAAATCAGCAAGAATCAACCCTATTTACTCATAACGTTTTTTTGCATACTTTCCGACGAGTGTAGACACATAAACTTTTTTGTATAAGGTTAGAAGGACTCAAATTGTTATAATAGAATGTAAATTTGACTTTTGGTAAATATGGTGAAACTTTAATAATAATAATTTTGTATTTAAACCAAACTTTAAAAACTTTTCATATTTTCACCCTACTAATTTTTTGCATAAGGTTAGGAGAACTCAAATTGTTATAATAGAATGTAAATTTGATGTTTGGTAAATATGTTTAAACTTTAATAATAATTTTGTATTTAAACCAAACTTTGAAATTTTTAAACCCAAACTTTTCATATTTTATCCTAATTTAAAATATTCAGCACTACACCTTAAACTTTTTAAATTGCAAATTAAAACATAACTGATGTAGTAACCACAAAATTAAATTTAGAATAATTAATAAACTTTAATAATAATAAACTTTAAAAACTTTTAAATCAAACTTTGAAAACTTTTCATATCTTCATCTTACTAATTTTTTTGCATAAGGTTAGGAGAACTCAAATTGTTATAATAGAATGTAAATTTGATTTTTGGTAAATATGTTTATTTATTTATTTATTTATATTAATATTACATATTACATATATAAATGTAATGCAATATTATTGAACCATCGGCTACTTAAGGCCATTATAGGTTTTTATACTATTATTAAATTATATACTAATATTATTTATTTTGTTTATATTATATACTATATATTTACATTATATTTGTTCATAAGGGGGTATGTAAAGAAAAAAACACTTACGACCTGTGCAGGGATCGAACCCACACTCCTTCGGTTAACACGCCACACGTCTACCCACTAGGCTACTGAAGCCCCAAAATATGTTTAAACTTTAATAATAATTTTGTATTTAAATCAAACTTTGAAATTTTTAAACCAAACTTTAAAAACTTTTCATATTTTTATCCTAATTTAAAATATTCAGCACTATAGCCTTTTAAATTTAAAATATAAAAGACACAATCCTTTTTACTCATTTTGCATACTTTTTGGACGAGGTATGCAAATAATTGTTTTTGCATACTTTCAGGAGGATCAAAAACTTCAAAAAAGTTCCTCCAGCAACAGAACCGGCATATCCATACTACTGAAGAGTAATTTCTTAAAAACACAAGCAGAAGAAAAACGAGGTAACTCTTCAAAATCGAAGATGTCGAGAAAGCTAGACTTTTCTGAAGAGGAAGAGAACATAGTCAAGCGGATGAGATCAGATTGTTTTTTTTTTTTTTTAAACGGTCTTTGAAGATTCGAAGATCTGATGGAGGATTTGACAAAAATTTTTCCATTCTGTATAATCTTTAGGTATCCCCCCACCAGATGGTTGCTGAAATCAAAAGTATAAATAAAATGCTAATGCTGCTGTTACTATTGTTTGCTATTACACTATTGGTTTATTATACCCTACACCTAAAGTATAGGGTATATTAACTTTGGTATGGTGTTTGTAACCACCAAAAGGAAGCGAGTTAGATATGGACATGTATATGTATTCTGAATCAGGATCACCTGCTGAGTCGATTTAACGATGTCCGTCCGTCCGTCCGTCCGTCCGTTCGCACGATAACTCAAAAACTAATAAAGCTATCTTGATGAAATGTATATAGTAGGTTACTAATTACGAAAGGAAGGCTAAGTTTGAATCTGGACCAAATTAATCCATGGGTTCGAATTCTAGAAGCTTCCGAATGATTCCGGAGCAAACGAGATTATCTCCAAAACCAACACAGATAGAATCTTTAAATTTTGTACAATGATGTTTCTTCCCATTCGATTTATGTCTCTAAAATTTAAGAATATTTGGTCCATGAGTTCGGATTTTGGAAACTTCCGGACGAGCACCAGAGCAAATGAGATTATCTCCAAAACCAATAAAGATGTAACCTTCAAATTTGACAGAGTTGTGTTCTTTCATGTTTAATTTAAGTCTCTAAAATTTGAGAGTATTTGGTCCATGGGTTTGGATTTTGGAAAATTCCGAACGAGCACCAGAGCAAAATAGATTATCTCCAAAACCAATAAAAATATAACCTTCAAATTTGACAGGGTGGTGTTCTTTCATGTTTTATTTAAGTCTCTGAAATTTGAGAGGATTTGGTTCATGGGTCCGGATCTTGTAAGCTTCCGAACGAGCTCCAGAGCAAACGAGTATATCTCCACAACCAACAAAGATAGAACCTTTATTTTTAGTACAAGAGTGTGCTGTTATGTTTCCTTTTCTATAAAATTGGAAACTGACATTTGAAAGAATTTGAACCATGGATTCGTATATTGGAAGCTTCCGAACGAGCCCCAGAGCAAACGAGATTATCTCCAAAACCAACAAAGATAGAACCTTTAACTTTTTTCAAAGATGCTCCTTCTTGTTTGATTTATGTTTCTGAAATTTAAAAGGATATGGTCCATGGGTTTGGATTTAGGCAGTTTCCGAACGACCACCATACCAAATGAGATTATCTCCCAAACCAATAAAGATAAAACCTTCAAATTTGACAGAGTGGTGTTCTTTCATGTTTTATTTAAGTCTCTGAAATTTGAGAGGATTTGGTCCATGGGTTCGGATTTTGGAAGCTTCCGAATGAGCCCCAGAGTAAACGAGATTATATCCAAAATCAACAAAGATAGAACTTTTAAATTTTTGACAATGATGTTCCTTGCCGTTCGATTTATGTCTCTGAAATTTAAGAGGATTTGGTCCATGGGTTTGGATTTTGCAAGCTTCCGAAGGAGCCCCAGAGCAAACGAGATTATCTCCAAAACCAACAAAGATAGAACCTTTAAATTTTTTACAATGATGTATTTTCCGTTTGATTTATGTCTCTGAAATTTAAGAGAATATGGTCCATGGGTTTGGATTTTGGAAGCTTCCGAACCAGCCCAGAGCAAATGAGATTATCTCCAAAAACAACAAAGATATAACCTTTGAATTTGGCAGAATTGTGCTCTTTCATGTTTGATTTATGTTTCTGAAATTTGTGAGGATTTGGTCCATGGGTTCAAATCTCGGAAGCTTCCGGACGAGCCCCAGAGCAAACGAGTATATCTCCACAACCAACATAGATAGAACTTTTATATTTAGTACAAAGGTGTTCTGTTATGTTTCCCTTTCTGTAAAATTGGAAACTGACATTTGAAAGAATTTGAACCATGGGTTCGTATTTTGGAAACTTCCGGACGAGCACAAGAGCAACGAGCATATGTCCAAAACCAACAAAAGTAGAACCTTCAAATTTAGTATAATGGTGATCTGGCATGTTTTCTTTATGTTCCTGAGATGGATTCGATGAATTGGAGTGTCAATTCGGGTACCTGACACACACCTCCCAAGGACTAACAGTCTTCGAAATTAATAAAGATAAAAACTTAAAGTTTTCTACAAAGGTGTCAAGCATATCCGAAGAGGATGCCTCTTTTACGTTCCTGAAATTCGAGTTGAATAAGACACAAAATGGAAGAAATTCAAGCAGCTGCCAAAAAAACTTATGGATTTTTAATTTAATTCGAATTATTCAGGTGTAGGATATTAATAAGTCGGTTGCATCGACTTACTGTTATATTTACTTGTTTTAATATATACGAGTAGTAAAGAATAAAATAAACAGCAACAACAACAGCAGCAGCAGCAGGAGGGGTATAGTTGATTTACAATTTGTTATTGGAAATAATAGAGAATATTTTTTAAAAGAATTTTCTATGATATCTGATGGTTCTCTTGTACCAATGCTGTTTATGTTTAAAGCACCATATTCATTTGAAGAATTAAATTTTGATGCTAAACAACAAAATGAATATAACAAAAAGAAAATTAATATGTTGGACTGGAATGATGGTTTTATAGAATATCTACAATTAAAAAATATCTTAGAGAAACATTTAACATCATTTGATATCATTTATGTAAAAGGTCTTAAAAAAAAACAATTTTTAGAGGGGTTTTTTTCAAATTCAATAGCAGAAGTTATCAATTTAGATAATAAAATTCCACCTCTATAAAAACTAAGGAATTTCATCACCATTTGTCCCCACAATCAAAATACGGGAAATTTGCAAAGACGTGCTGTAAAAAATTGTATGAATTTATATATGTTTTTAATAAAAGATAATAATAAAAATTGGTTTTAAAAAATATTTGTTTTATTTATTGTTGACCAATATATTTTTTCAGACATAAATAATGGTATTTCATAAAAGAACCGGGAATAGTTGCATTGAGCTATATGCAAATTCATACGAATATAGAAATCTTCTTGTTCCAGTTTAAGCTTATTCTTTGCAATACATCTCTCAAAATATTTTAATACATATTCTCGTACATTCAATTCGGCTCCATTGTTATATGACATCACTGCTTGCATAAAGTCTAACATAAGACAAAATCGGGTATACTCATCTAGTTCCAATGTAAGTTTTTTAATTGTTCCTCCAGCATAATTAACTTTTAGTGGAGATTTATTTGAATTTAATGGAGTTGGTTGCTTGTAAAATCTTGATCCAAATAATTCATACCACTCCAAATAATTCATTTCGCTAATAACTTTACGATTACGTTGGAAAATTATTGTAGCAGTGAAATTTTCAACATTAAATCCAATTTGTATTTTTGTTGTTTGTTTTTTATCTAAATAATAAATGTAACTTAATAAGAGATTTTCTTGTGATTCGTTGCTGTTGCTGCTGCTGCTGTTGCCTTTGCTTTGTTTTTCAAATGTTTCAATATTTGATGTTGACTCCATTTTATTGTTTTTTAAACTGATGGAATATATATTTAAAAAATTTATATTTATATTAGTTCGAAATAGTTTTCTTA
The DNA here is from genome assembly GCA_947095535.1 of Poecilobothrus nobilitatus. NCBI lineage: Eukaryota > Metazoa > Arthropoda > Insecta > Diptera > Dolichopodidae > Poecilobothrus > Poecilobothrus nobilitatus. The sequence continues at coordinate 126,719,714 of OX352774.1, read as the reverse complement.
GTTTCATTTTCTGTTTTTAAAAATTCTTCGAAACATTCTTTGTATTTTTTTATCGTTTTTAAGTGGGGATGATGTATTGTATAAATTAATAAAATGTTTCATGCTCTTGCAGTTACATCGCATCCATAAATATACACAACAATATTGGCCACAGACTAATGTAAAGTTACTTTGTAAACGTTTATTGTTGAAAATAAAACATTTTGATTAATTTTGTAGAAATTTCACAATCTCACTGTGGAATGGTGGATTTCCAAATGAATCAAAATATTCTACACAGCCTTGAACTGATACAAAAATTGCTAGCCAATGTGTTCCTTTTTTAGCAGAAGTGTCGGTATTTATTACTAAAATACCAGGTTTTGAAATATTTTTCGGTATTTGATGAACAGCAAAAACACCTTTAAATAGTTTTCTGGTTGCACTATTACATTTCAACACTTTCTCTATCTGAAGTGTATTCATTATTGTTTTGTAAATGAGAAATATCAATTAGTTGAGTATTTCCATTTATGTATGCTGTTAAAAATTCAACTTTAAGTTTTCCATTTGTCAACACTATATCGAATTTTTCCAATAAATTCATTAAATTATTAGTTGTTTTGTTGTTGTCCATATGCCCAAAAGAAAAATTCTTGATTTCTGTTCTTTTTAAATCTCTGGTTGGGAAGTTATACTTTAATTCTTTTGAAATAGTTTTACATTTTTTTTTTATTCCAACCACAACAAGATTTTTTACAAATATTGTATTGTTATCATCCGTACAGAACGATAAATCTACTATAGCACATGCCATTTTTAAGTGAGGTGAAAGGGTCGCCTGAACTTCCTTTTTATATGTTTACGTAAACGTTACGATTTTTATCAATTTCTATATTAGCATGAAATTCTGCAAACACAATACATGTTAATATTGAAGTTAATGGAGAACTCAGCTATCAATATGCTAGGATTAATTGTTAAATGTTTCATGTATAACGTAGCTTCGAGAATTTTTAAATAGCTTTCATCGGCATCGTTAAAGAAAATAAAAAAATCTTGTTTCCCTAATACTAAAGCAATTCGAATGTCAACATTATTTAAAAGTAATTTAGAAGTATTGCAGAAATCTACATGTAATTTTCCCATTCATTCTACTATTGCAGAATTATCGTATGATTTTTGTCTTGATTTAGAACCAGAATTGTTAAAATCATTTACATTTGGTTTATCCAATTCCCAACCAGATGCTTCCAGATGTGCTTGACTGAAATCTCTACCATAATTTAGTAAAGTATTTAAGTATGCTTTATAATGGTATAAGGAGTCTGAAGGAGTGATGTTTTTTCCATTTAGAGTTACATTACATTGTTTAATTAAAGAGTGTAATAAAATATTTACAACACTTGGCTGCGGAGCTGCCCTTACTTCATTTCGGGTTCCTATTTTATCGTTTGCACTCCAAACTGATCCATCTTTTTTTAATATTTGAACTTTAAATTTGATGTAGGTTGAGGATAAATCCCGATATGTATCTTCATTTCCAAGTGAAACAAATTCAATAGTTGACGGTGATGCCTCTAAAGAAGCTAAAGGATTGTATGCTACCTCTTCTGAACGCAAGATACTTGTTTGTACGGGTAATGACGCAAAAAGGTTAAGTTCAGATTTCATACATTCCATTTTTTAATTGAATATATCAGAGGTTTTAATATGCTTTCTGCGTCGTTTTTTCGACTTCAATTGTGTCTTTTTAGAAATTGCTCGTCTTTTTATAGTTCTTCGTCTTTTTATAGCTCTTCGTTTTCCACCATACATCGAATGCAGTTGGTTAACTACTGATTTTCGTAAATTTTTTATGCTGCCTTTGCTTTGATCAATTACAGCTTCTTTTATGTTTGCACCAGATGATATATCATTAAAAATATTTTTACCTGTGTTGACAGCCTCTTTTTTAATTAAGTCCCAACCTGATGTAAAAACGGGCTTTAAGTAACGAATTAAACTTCCGAATATATTTCCAAAACCACGACCTTTTTGTATAGCTGAATAAAATTGTAATAAAGACCCAATATCGTTGATTCCTCCACCTACTTGAGAGGAATAATATCTCAAGTAAGCTCTTTCCATGTTTTACAGGATATCATATTTGAGTAGTAGTATTTATATTGTTTCAATTGGGTAGCAATCAATGCTTTTTAAAATGTAATACAATTTTTGTTGGATAGTAACTGGAAACAAAATTTATTCCATCACCGTATTAATTGCAAATTTTAATCGCTATGGTTTCAAAACAATTTTTTTCTATAGGCATGTAATGGACATTTTCAAATTCAATATTTGTAGGTATTCTACAATTTTCTATGTTGATAGCTCTCAATGCACGCACTTTGCTTCTTCCAAAAACAAATGATTCAACTATATCTGAATAAATCATCACCATTCCATTCAATTCATCTTTATTATTAGCAACAGCTAATTTGAATAGTCCAGGTATTTTTATTTTGAAATTTTTTATATTTTTTTTTTGTTGAAATAATTCAGTTAATAATGTTTTGATATTATAACTGTGATTAACTTTTATATAGAAATTATCTTCATCAAATTTCTGCGATATTCATATTAAATCGCGTCGGTTAGATTCTGACACTTTTTTAAATGTTACATCATTATAATTTTTAGGAGTAGAGATATATGTCAAAACTTCATTAAAAAATTCTTTGAAAATTTTTTTGCGAGTAAATCCCGGATTAGGAGTTATATTTTTAATAAGCGTTGGTAAAAAAGTAAATTTCCAATCATCCAAATGTAATTCCGAATCGTTATATAAGTAATATGTGTAACCTATTTGGTTACTTTGATTTTTTCAAGAGGTTTTTCAATGTTTCTTATGTAAACATTATATTGCCCAATATTGATAAAAGCACATTGCTCTTTGTTAAATTCTTCTGTTTGTAGGAAATCGTTCAGATATATTTCTGAAAGACCAACTTTCCAATTTCCATTTCTTAAATCAAAGTGAATAGGTAATTTATTTTCGAATGAAGCTAAAGTGTTGTCTGGAAATAGTTTTAGATTATCATTGCTAAACAATGTTACATAGAAGTCATCTTGACTATCCATCTTTGTTAAATTCTTCTAAAACATAAAATGTTGCACTATTTATATGTTGTCCATTCCGGTGTTGATGAAGTTCTTAGTTTTGGACTTCTTAGTAATGGTTTTAGTTTTCGTTTTTTGTTTCAGGAAACTGTGAGAGTATAGTTGAGGATATTATACTGCCGGCCGATCTTAGTGTCTTCTTCTTTTCAGGAGATGGTACAGCAACGGTAATTACATCACCACTCGGTGATTCAAACATTCGATAATCAGAGCTTAGAGATGGTCTTTCCACTAATTTTTCATCTTTCAACATTTTAGTTCGAGCTAATTTTTTAAATGAATTTTCATCATCCAAATCGTAATATGTTAAATCGATATCCATATCTGAATGTTCTTTTTTAGGGTCATATTCAAACACATCATCAGTAACTAAAGGTACAAAATTGGTCTGTGTTGATGTTGATTGCAATTTAGGAAATTCAGTTTCTGTACATGCATTTCGTTTAGAAAAGAATTTTGTTTGAGTACCTGTATCAAATGTAAGATTATTAGCCTTGCCTGGTAATCCTTTTGCTTGTCTTTTGTTAATTCCATATTTGAGGAGGTTTTGACGGTATAAGTACCATTTTTCCAATGGTTTTAATTTTTTCTCATATAAAACTTTTTTCATTTTTTGATCTAATATATCCAAATTTTTATCATCTTGAAATAATTTGCTAAATTTTGAAAATATTTCTGGTGACATAACAATCATTCGCTGCATTATGTCTTACTCAACAATTTTCCTATTACACCAGATAATATAGTTCCTATTAAAGTTGGTAAAAATCCACCATGTTGAACTAAAATTTTTTGTTTGGTTTTTATACTCTTCTTTGCACAGGCTAGGAATCTTAATTGTTTTTTATATTTTTCTAATTTTGCTTTTTGTGCTGGTGTTATTTTATTATTTCCATTTGATATATTGATTGCAATTTCAGCAATAGTTTTTATAATATCATCATCACAATATTTAAGAATATTTTCACGAAATTTTTTCTTGTTGCACTTTCCTAGTACATGTAATATATGTTGGTTTTTCTTCAATCGTTTCATATTTTTGACAACTGTTGTTCAAATCACCCGTATCACAGAAGCATATACAATATTCTTTTGAAAAAATATTAGTTCTAATACGAAATAAGTCGTTAATGTCTTGTGTTAAATCAAACACAATATAACCATGTGGTTTTGATGTTGACTCATTATATACTTTCAAGAAATCTTTTATATTTTCTGGATATAGTTGTCTAGCAAGAGGAAAAATCTGCGATTTGTCTCGAGGGTTTTTGAAAATCACTAAATATTTACAATTTAATGAAATATCTCTTGAAAATTTCCCCTGATGAAAAACGTTTTGCGTTAACAATACAATAGATAAATTACGATGGTGCGAACCTTTAGTAAATAGTTCGCATATTTGTTTATTTGCAGAATCTAACATTAAGTCATCTAAAACAATTAAAGTAGGTCTATTTTCATTCCCACTAAACTCTTTCGGAATACTGGTGTAAAAGTCTATATCAGGAAAATCTATATTGTTCGGAATAGCAGAAATTTCTGGGTTACACCATTTTATTGTTTCAATTTTCGGGTAAATCAATCTGTTAATATTTTCAATTAAATTACACACAAATGTTGTTTTTCCACATCCAGATGGTCCTGCTATTATCATTGTAAATGGATGAATAAAATTAATCATTTTTGATCTGTGTCTGATGAGAAACTGAATTTAAAATACAAATTGAAAGTTAATATAGAAGCAGCGAACATATTCTTGGTACATTCATTTTGAATTATGGAAGTAGAGGAGTTCTTAAATATATATTCCTCCGTCTTATTAAATGATCATAAGAAACTAATATTACATCTATTTAAACACATTAAAAATTGTTCTGGAGTAAATAAGTACACTTCAATTTATGGTACTCATTTTGCCCTTTGTCCATGGGCATATGATAATTCTACTTCTGGACCAGACACATGTGAATGTCATACAATAGAAAATTATAGAATTACTTTAGAGAATTTAATTAAATGGTATGAGAATAATGTCAAGGTTACAAATTGTGTCAGAAATTCATAGAGGTGCTAGAAGAAAATTTACACGAAGAAAATTTATTCAAAAGGGTTTAAATGATACTTGGCAAATTGATTTGGTTGAAATGATTCCATATGCAAAATTCAATAAGGGATATAAATATTTATTAACAGTTATTGATACATTTTCCAAATTTGCGTATGCTGACCCGGTTAAAAACAAAAGCGCTGATAATGTTTTAACCGCAATGAAAAATATTTTTAAGCGTGCTGGTAAAAAACCAAAAAATTTACAATCTGATCAAGGTACGGAATTTTTCAACAAAAAATTTCAAAATTTAATGAGGAAAAATAAAATTAACCATTATCATACATATTCAGAACTAAAAGCATCAATTGTAGAACGTTTTAATCGTACCCTAAAAAACACGATGTGGAAACAATTTAGTTTATAAGGCACATATAAATGGTAAACTATTCCACCATCGCTAATAGAAAAATATAACTCAACATATCATCATACAATTAAACTTCCACCTAAAAAGGTTACAAAGAAAAATGAGAAATTGCTATTAAAAACTGTCTACAATAAATTAAAAGTATTCCGAAAAGCAAAATACAAAGTTGGAGATTTTGTTCGTATAAGTAAATTTAAAGGTATATTTGCAAAAGGTTATCAACCTAATTGGTCAACAGAAATTTATACAATAGCGAAAATAAAAAGAACTGATCCAATAACATACAATTTACTTGATTTCACACAAAAACCAATAAAAGGCAGTTATTATGAACCTGAACTTACATCTGTTAAACTTCCTAATGTTTACCTTGTAGAAAAAATAATAAGAAAAAAAGGAAATCAAGTTTTGGTTAGGTGGCTTGGCTTTGATAAAAAACATGATTCATGGATAAATAAACAAGATATTATTTAGTGAAAAAATAATTTATAAACTTTTAGTAAGAAATGCAATGCTGTTATTTAATATTAAAAAACAACTTTTTAAACCTAGGTTTTATTAATTGTTTTTACTTTTAACTTGAACTTGAACTTGATCACGTTTTTAATTTCATGAATATAATGTATTTCATGACCACGGCTTATATTATTAACAATATAATTTTTACCGTTTTATTTAAACCGCTTTTATTAAATGTAGATATACAAAATAATTTTTAAATGGAATGTTTTGTTATAATATTTTATTTAATTACAACTGTTCAACATAAAACTTAAATGTATTCACATCAAGTTTTAAAACTTTTTTTAATTTTGTATTTAAAGCAAACTTTAAAAGCTTTTCATATTTTTACCAATATTCAGCACTATAGTTAAGCTTTTTAAATTTTAAATTAAAACATAATTGATATACTAACCACTAAGTTTAATTTAAAATATTCAATAACTTTTAATTAAATTTTAAATTATTTTATAAATTTAAAAAATCAGCAAGAATCAACCCTATTTACTCATAACGTTTTTTTGCATACTTTCCGACGAGTGTAGACACATAAACTTTTTTGTATAAGGTTAGAAGGACTCAAATTGTTATAATAGAATGTAAATTTGACTTTTGGTAAATATGGTGAAACTTTAATAATAATAATTTTGTATTTAAACCAAACTTTAAAAACTTTTCATATTTTCACCCTACTAATTTTTTGCATAAGGTTAGGAGAACTCAAATTGTTATAATAGAATGTAAATTTGATGTTTGGTAAATATGTTTAAACTTTAATAATAATTTTGTATTTAAACCAAACTTTGAAATTTTTAAACCCAAACTTTAAAAACTTTTCATATTTTTATCCTAATTTAAAATATTCAGCACTACAGCTTAAGCTTTTTAAATTGCAAATTAAAACATAACTGATGTAGTAACCACAAAATTAAATTTAGAATAATTAATAAACTTTAATAATAATATACAAACCAGACTTTGAAAACTTTTCATATCTTCATCCTACTAATTTTTTTGCATAAGGTTAGGAGAACTCAAATTGTTAAAATAGAATGTAAATTTGATTTTTGGTAAATATGTTTAAACTTTAATAATAATTTTGTTTGTATTTAAATCAAACTTTGAAATTTTTAAACCAAACTTCAAAAACTTTTCATATTTTTATCCTAATTTAAAATATTCAGCACTATAGCTTTTTAAATTTAAAATATCAAAGACACATTCCTTTTTACTCATTTTGCATACTTTTTAGACGAGGTATGCAAATAATTTTTTTTGCATACTTTTAGGAAGATCAAAAGCTTTAAAAAAACTCCTCCTGCACCAGAACCGGCATATCCATACTACTGAAGAGTAATTTCTTAAAAACACAAGCAGAAGAAAAACGAGGTAACTCTTCAAAATCGAAGATGTCGAGAAAGCTAGACTTTTCTGAAGAGGAAGAGAACATCCAAAACTTCATAGACGAACTCAACAATGTAACAAGTGTAAATAAAATATATTTTGCATTTAGAAAACTTCGTATGGAGAAAGAGTTCTTTTTTTTTTTTTTGTTAACTTTTATTTTATTTTCTTGTTTCATTTTTTTACAATTAGAAAAAAAATTTTTATAAAACTAATATTATTTCTTAATTTACTTAGAACTAAAGCCTTAACACTTAACAGTTATTTAATTTGTTTAGTTTTTTCTATACATTATTATTTACATATTATTAGTATTCTTATTTGTTATTTTTATAGTAAAAATTTTATTATGATTTTTTTTTATTATTTTGGAAAATTTCCATAAAAACCAAAATTTTTCTAAACTTTTTTTTTTATTAAAATAAAACTTATACTAGCTTAAATTTAATTTAGAACTATACTTAATCTAACCCTAACTAACTTAACCTAAACCTATTCTATTGATAAATTGTTACTATTTTATTCTTACTTTTATGAACTATGCAACCACCAATAGTTTGTTGATAATTGTTTATCCTTTTCAGGAATAAACATGTCATATTTTAATAGATTAGTCTCAATATTCTGAGGGTTATATTCTATACACTTGCATGTAGCCCGTCTATTATAGTGATATAATAGAGGGACATGCTCGTGATTTTGAATATACCCTTTAGAGTCAAGATAAATAAAGTGTTCGGGCGCAATGAAACCCGTTTTTAAAGTATTTTTAATGTACTCCTCGTTATGGTAATATATATTAGATATTAGACCATTTTCTAACGTGTTAAGAGATCTTTGGAAATGATTGCGAATAATTTTTATTAAAAAGTTATCGAATCTTATTTGCTTTTCGGTACAAGCATTTATTGGAATAAAAATGCTTGTAGTCCGTTTCTGGTTTTCTATGTAGATTTACGCAGGCTCTTATGCATTTCCTTTCAAATTTCCTGATTTTTTCCATTTGGCTTGCACTAATATTGAACCAAATTAGTCCAGCATATGAAATAATTGGCCTAATAAGGTCCTGATAAGCTAAAATTTTTACTCTATTACTTATATTTTTGTTATAAAACAATTTCTGACACACCATAAAAGCTTTTGTACCTTTTTCCACTGCTTTATTTACGTGGAAAATAAAATTCAGATTTTGGTGGAGGTGTACACCTAAATATTTAACTATTTTTTTTTTATTGATTTTCCTATTATTTGGAGCTTTAATTTCAAATTCTTTCCAGTGTTTTTTAATATTACTATTAACTTTGTCCACTGTGTTACGGAATAATATCGCTTCACATTTGTCAATGTTCATTTTCAGTAACCATACTTTACAATAGTCTACGGTACGGTTAAATTGTTCTTGAACATTAGTTTGAACCTCTTTTATATTATTAGCTGAAGAGTATATAATGAGATCGTCAGCAAAGGCGATGGAGTAATTATCACCCTTGATATCATTGAGCATATTTAGCAGATCTGTTGTGTACAAAGAAAATAATATTGGTGAATTTACAGTGCCTTGTTGTAAACCACTCTTAATTTGGAATAAATTCTCTGTATTCGATTTGTTTCCTATTACGGAACTATTTCCAGTAATCATATCTAATATTAATCTAATTAGATTGTTTGGGAACATTCGTTTTATTAATTTATATATTAAACCTTCTATCCATACGCTATTAAAAGCTATTTCGAGGTCTATAAGGCAAGCGCCAACGCATTCTTTTTTATTAATATACCAGCAAATATCAGATGCGAGTTTATTAATAGCATGATTTGTACTGTGTTTGTACCTGAAACCGAATTGGTTTTCAGGTAGTATTTTTTTTTTGTTAACAAAATCTATTATCTTGTCATTGATTATAGTCTCATAAACTTTGCTAATGTTTGGTAACAAGCTTATGGGTCTGTAATTGCCGGGATTTGTGGGATCCTTACTCGGTTTTTTTTAGCATAATAACTCTTGCTATTTTCCAAGCTTTTAGAAAATAGCAGTAGTTTAATGCGTTGTTAAAAAGAATAACTAACTTTTCTATAATTTTAGTACTTAGATTTTTTAATACAATATTAGGAATACCGTCAATTCCTGCTGATGTTTTGTTGTTTAAATTCTTAAGTCTTGTAAAAAGGTCGTCATAGTTTGTAAAGAAGTTGTTTCTATTTAAAATATTAGAGGATGTATTGTTGGTGTCAAATATGACCAAAGTTTCGTTATTTTGTTGCTTTTGTGAGCTAATATGTTTAAATGTTTGTATTCTATTATGGACTTTTTGATGAAATTGGTTATTATTAGATAGTGTTATTTTGTGACTGTTTTCTAAGTATATTCCTAATATTTTAGTTATTTGTTCTTTTTCTTTTATTATAAATTGATTTGAACTAGTTGTGCATAGATTATTGACGTCGATATCATTATTAATTAGTAAGTTTAGGTCTTGTTGGTCTATGTGTAACTGTTTTATATCTTCTATTTGCTTTTTCTGAATAGTTTGTTTATTTCTGGGAACATATTTCGGCTGTCTTTAGCGGAAATCTTTTTTAGTCTATTTGTCCAATAGTTATTTATTTCTACTTTAAGTTGCTGTTTTATTAATATGTTAATATTGTTTAAGAGGCTTTTAAGTGTAGCTATTGCTTGTGAAGAAAAGTCTAAGTGTCTTTTATATATTATATGTATATCTTTTAGTAACTTACTTTTGTGTTTCAGTAAATTTTTAAGTTTAGTTGAATAAAATTTGTTTAAATAATTTTTGTTTATATGTTTAGGGATTGTTTCGTTCATTGTATCCTTAATAATTTTATTTAATTTGTACAAGTGAGCGTCAATTTTGTTAATTGTGATATTTTCGGTGTCTAAAATTTGGTCATTATAGGTTAGGAATTCTTTTTCTAAGTTGTTATCCAGCTTTCTTTTAAACTTATTCCATTTGTTTTTGTGGAATAGATATTTATCGCTGGTTAGTAGTTTACTGTATGTTAACATATTTTCTTTATTCAGAGTAAAAATACTACAGATAGCATTATGTTCACTATTATATCCTAGTGTGGTCAATGTATTGTTAGCTGATTCTATTCTTACATCTATTAACATGAGATCTAAGTACGAATTACACCTAGGAAACGTTGGTGCATCCGGTATTAACAGCTTCCGGTATCCGGTATTAACAGCTTGGTTTTATATTGAATTTTATTGGTGTTTAGCCAATTATATAGAGTCAAACCTCGACTGTTATTAGTGCTATTATTCCAAGAGACATGTTTTGCATTTAAGTCCCCTGCAATAATATAATAATTTTTGCTATCGGATAGGTTTAATATCTGAAATATATTATTAAATTCCTCTATAAATTTAGATTGATTTCTGTTCGAAGCATAAATTGATATTATGAATAATTTTTCAAAGTTCTTTAAATTAATATTAATAATGCTTAGTTCTATACATTCAAATTTATCGAATTTTACATTTTTTATTGTATCATATTTTATTGATTTTTTGATACAGAGGGCGGTACCACCGCCACCTTGATTGTTCCTATCATTTCTAATAATATCATAATTTTCTAAAGATAAAAAATGTTTGCTTTGCAATTCAGTTTCGCCAAGGCAGAGAATATCGGGATTTGTATCTTCTGTGAAATGCATAAGAGAAAATCTTTTATTATATGAGACGAGTGAATTAACATTAATTGAAATTAATTTTAATTTAATGTTATTTGTTGTAAAATATGCCATAATTAACAATTAGAGGGTACGTTAAACATATCATATAAATAACTAATATCATTACAATTTTTATTTAGTTTAGTTTCTATTGTGTTAATTTTATTTAAAATTAAATTCATATTTTTATTTAGTTCTTCTAAAATATTTGTATTAGTATTTACTTGATTATTGGTAATAATACTTCTATTGTTAGTAGTGCCTACAACTTTTGCATAGGAAACATTAGGGTTAACGACATTATTAAACATATTATACCTATTTTGAATTTTTTCCTTTAATTTTTTTTGTTCTTCTGACCTTTTTTTTACTTTTTCTTTGTACACTGGGCAGCTACGGTATGAAGCTGGATGACCAGTTTGTTTACATCATATACATGCTAAAACATCTTCACCTGGTGTGTGGCTTTCTCCGCATTTCACACATCTATACTCCATGTTGCAGTTAGATGCTGTGTGGGAAAAGCGTTGACATCTTGTACATTGTAGTATTTTCTGTTTTTTTAAATCTTCCCAATGAATTATTGTGTTGTCAATTGCATTAATTTTTTTTATCTCTTTTATTGAGCTCCCTGCTGTAGCTTGAATTATAAAATGCGGGAGAGTTATGTTGTTTGCAGCTGATTTTTTGGTTTTAAATCTACATGCAGAGATAAATGTAATTTTATCATTATTATAATTCTTTAGTACTTCAAAGACTTCGGAATCTGTATAACCTATGTCTAAGCCTTTCAAAATCAACGTGATTTTTTTTCACATTTTGGCGTATATGTGAAATAATTTGTGTTTGTGTTTTTTAATATTTCATTTATTATATTATAGTTTTTTAATTCATTTGTGTAAATTAATGATTGTGATTTGTTTAATTTTTTAATTAAGAATTCATTTGTTTTTATTTTAATTATTTTTTTTAAATAATCAATGTCTTCAGTGAAGACATATATTGGTGGCATTTTTTTTTTTTTGTTCATGTTTTTTATTTTCAATTTTGTGATTTTTTGATTTGACAAAATTTTGATTATCAATAGCAGGTGCATTAATATTTTTTTGTTTTTTTTCTAAGTTTTTTTGTGTCAATATTTGTATATATTTGTTAAACTCAATTTCATCGTCTTTGTTTTTTTCTCTATCATCGTCTTCAACTTCGTTTATGATGAAAGATGTATCTTCGTCGTCATCGACGTCGTCCATATGTTCGGTGACGGTAAGTCCATTATAGTTATTTTTAATATTAATATTTTTTTTTTGTTTCGTAGTTGTTAGAGGTGCTCGGAATGTCATAATTATTATTATTAATAGCAATATTGTTTTTAATATTATTACTATTATTGATATTATTATCATCATTACTATTGTTATTACTTTTATAGTTTTTATTATTATTATTATTGTTATTTGTTTTAATGCCTAAATCAGCTAAAATTTTTTTAATTTTTTTTATTTCACTTTTTAATTCCTCATTTTCTTTAATTATCATTTGCATTTTTTTTGAATTTTTATTTTTTTCTTTTAAAGGTTCACTGTCAGTGTCGGATGACATTTTCCTTTTTTTTTGTTGGTTTTTTTGACTATTATTATTATCTTTGTCCAAAATTTTTTTAACCTTTTCTTTAATAGTTTTTTTCAGTTTGTTGCCTTCATTATCCGAAGACATTTTAACACAGGAGGTTGCAATAGTACAACACTGTGAGAATGAACTTATATATAATATATATATATTTTTTATTCCACTATTATGTTTAGTTTATAATTTTTTTTTTTTAATCCAATTATTTTCAGTATACACACGTGCGTCTCGTTTCACCGCTAGAGACAAAACTCATGGAGAAAGAGTTCCAAATCGTTAAATTGGAAAGCAGAGAATCAAAGTTTATAGATCAAGATGGAACACCCCTAAAGAGCTTGTATGTGGAAACAACTGCCTTCTACTCATATTTCCCCAAACAATATGTTAATAAATTTATGAATTCCATAATTAACAATTTGAACGAGAAAATTAATAACGATGAAATTATTTACAAATTCAAAATAATTTCTAATAAAAATAATTATTTTGTTTTAAAATTTTCATATGAAAAAAAAAAAAAATTATAAAAACAATAATAAAATTTTGTATAACGCTGCATCTTTTGTTTTTAGGATTCTTTTAATGCTAAATTTATAAATAAAAGAAAATTTTCTTTACAATTTGTAATTTGTTTTTTTTATTTAATATTTTTTTAAAAATTTTTTTTACATTTTAGATTTTCTAAATACTTAGCAATTTTCAGATTTTTAAAAAATTTTTAATTAACTTATTTCTTCTTTTGTCATGATGAAGAATTTTTATTGTAATCTGTTGCAGAATTTTGATTTTTGAAAAATGCTGATATCTCTGAAAACTATCCAAAAAAAAAAACTAATTATTTTACTAATTATTTTACCACAGATATTTTTTATTAAATACAAAAAAACTTTAAAAATTATAATAATTACAGAAAAATTTATAAATTTATAATTTTAGTTATTTAGGTTGTTTTTTTTCTTTGTACTGCTCACAAAATTTTTTTTTTGTTATATTGACTTCTGATTTCTTCCCCCCATTTTCTTGTAGATTCCGATGAAGTGTTTACTAATTTTTGATCATCTTTTAAAGATTTTTTATTATTCAAGACGTTTTTTATTTTATGATTAACGATAGATTGTGAAGAATAAATTGAATATGTTTCTGATCGATCTCTTCTTAAATACTTTTGAATTGCTTAAATCAGCAATTTTAACAAGTAAACATTTTCCAAAGCACAAATACCAACATGATTAGAGGAACATCTTTTAGAAAAATGAATTTAATGATTCTTCAATATTTTTAAACATGTAGAATCACGATTATTCAAATCAAAAACATTATTATTTTTCAATATGTTAATAATCCAAGATTGTTTTTCTTCTCCTTTAACATAAATTTTTGTTTGATTGGATTTAAAAATTTATAAAAAATTGATAATATCGCATTTATTTTTATTTAGAAATTTAAATAATTACTTCACCTGTTAACGATTTAAACTCTACAAAGCGATCATGAATAATGAGACAATAAGCAGTAGTTGTTTCTGGAATTCTTTTGAAAGTTTTCAGTTCAATTTTTATATCAACTGGACCCATTTTAGGATCTTCATTTTGGTAGCGGGTGTCAATTATAAAAATTGGAGATGAATCTTTAAAATTCTCCCATGAAACTAAAGGTTCTGATGTTTGGTGATTGTAGTAAGCACTTCGAAAATTCGAGTATGCTACATATGCTAAATCATAACGATTTTTTGAAAACTCTAAATTCATATCTTCATATGGATATACTTGAGAATTTAAATATACTTTTAAATTAGAAACATCACAATGATTAAATATTGAAGGGTCTTTTGAAAGATTTTCTTCGATTTTTTGTTGATCAGTTTGTAGAGCGAAAATAATAAAACGAGGTTTTTCTAATTGTGAAGATGATTTAACATTCCAAATGAAGTGATTTGCTGGCAGTAATGATGGATTCTCGTTTAAATTCCAACTTCTAAAACCCATTTTCATAACAATACCATTACCAATAATTTTATATAATTGATCTTTTGGTGCATCCATCAAATTAACATGTTGAACTCTCTAGTCTAGTTTTGTAATAGAAATATCCGGCTTCTCAGTAGCATTTGAACATATTAGTGAATTTTTGTTGCTTCCAGCGCGTGTTAATATCAATCCATGTTGTGCATTAGGAATATAGTTTTTATAATCTTCCGCAAATCCTAATAATTTCTTTAAAGGAAGATAAAAACTGAAATAATGCTCTTCCAAACGGATTGGTGCTTGATATTTTTTAACGTTGAAGTTATACCAACCTTATTATTATGATCAATTTCCTTACTATTAAGCGTATAAGCAATTCTCTCAAATAGAAATGGTGCAGCATTATTAACTAGTTTAGTATTTTTAAGAGTCGTTCTATCGTGATTTGATAGATATCCTTCTATATATATAAAACTTGGAAGGTAATATATTTAAATTCTGATTTTTTATTACTATTCTTATCTTTACTATTGGTGTTTGTATTGGTTATGTTGAATGAATAATATGTATGCCAGTGAGCACTAATTATAGTTGCATCAAAAACAGGCTCACCAAAAAGATTCATTAGGTTCATTTTAATTGGTATCCAAGTAATTTTAGATATTGCTGATTTTCGAGAGTTAATTTTTTTTTTTATTTGTAGTGTTGTGTTCCTTCTCCTTCTGCTGACTTTAATACATTGGAATGCGAAGATCGACACTGAGAATATATATAAGAACCTTGATTTTGATTGACATTTTAAAACTTTCAAATGCAATCTAAGTGTTATTGTTTCTCCTTGCAAATTAATTAAACTTCCGTTCTGATCGACTAATTTAATAGTGACAAATCTTATCTGATTAACAGTTACTGGTAGATAAATTACACTTTTAGGAACTTATTTTAAAAGCCAGGACTGACATTAATACAAAATTCATGTAAAATGCATGCTTCCACTCCATTTATATATGTTCCGGAGATAATATTACATTCTATTCTTACTATATTTACTTTGTTAATATCAACAAATGGATCTGAATTATGCCATTTATTAGCTGATAATATATTTTTGCTGAAGCCTAATAATCCTCCAATAGTATCTTCTTTTGCAAAATCAATTTCTTTATCAGCAAAAATTTCACACTTTAATGTATTATTATTTGCTCTTAAAATTAATTTTCTTCTGAGAATTGTTTCAATATCTTCAATTTCATATGAACCTATTGGAATTATAATAGCTTTATCATCAATAATAAATCTATTATTCTTCTCATCTATATTCGGTATTAAATTATATGTTTGAAAATCTAAACCGCACGTATATTCTTTCCCTTTTAGGTCTATAGGAGGAAAATAATTAGTTGTCAATATAGAAGAGTTCCCGTTTAAAGTTAATCTTATTGACATATCTTTAATTGGAATAATGAGGTATTTCAGAAATACATTCTGCTTTTATAGATTTTAAAGATTAATTCATCGCCATAAAAAAAAAAAATATATATATATATAATATGTTTCAATTCAATTCAATTTTTCTTTAAAATTTTTTTTTTTTGGAATAAATTCTAATTATTCTTTATCAGAACTTTTTGTTTCTTTTTTCTCAAATAGAAAGAAATAACCTTAAACTTGAACAAAATTATTAATGTAGGTTAGTTTTTAAATAAAGAAATATTTTTTTTTTATATTTTTTCTTGTTTTATTTACTGATATTTTTTTTGTTAACAATATGAAATAAAAATTCTAAACATAGATGACCGCAATTATATGAATTAAAGTTTTGATATTTTTTGTAATTATACACAAGATTATCTCTTAAATATTGCATTACTTCTAATGGAGGTTTTAAATTTCCAAAACTGTCAAAATATTGTACAATTTGCGGTTTCTTGTAATAAGCTACCCAATGTGTTCCATTTCCAATACAATTATCCAAATTTATTATACCAGTTTCATATTTTCGAGGTTTATGTGCCTGTAAGCATCATTTTATAGCACTTTTAGCATCATTTACAGCTTTTGCTATACCTGCAGCACCGCCAGAAAGTGCTCCAACAGCTGACAAACCAGCAAATATAGGGATTAAAGATAAAATTCCTCAAATTTTTGGTACCGGAATTATTCGAAGGATATAAAATTTTTTTTTCTGCCCCTTAGAAAACTTTGGAACTGCATGTAAAGCTATTTTTATAATATTTTTATCATTCATTGGTTTCTTTGTAGTTTTAATAGCTAATTTAACTTCTTTTATAACATTTTTCAAAGATTTTTTTCTTCGACTTTTTTTTGTTTTCTTTTTTAAACCCATACCGAGTTTAACTTTAGCTTTCATTGCGTTTGTAACTAGATATGAATTTAACCTTTCACTAAAACTTGACGCTGATTTTGATCAGAACTTTTGAAATATGCTATATCATGCTCCCGACAAGCTTTATCTAAACCCTTTAATCCCTTTATCACCACGAGCTAATCG
Organism: Poecilobothrus nobilitatus; assembly: GCA_947095535.1. NCBI lineage: Eukaryota > Metazoa > Arthropoda > Insecta > Diptera > Dolichopodidae > Poecilobothrus > Poecilobothrus nobilitatus. Next base: position 126,702,390 of record OX352774.1, on the reverse strand, counting down.
TTTTGTTAATTTTGTTCCAGGTCCGCAATAATTATTGCCAGGTAAATGTGCTTCAATTGGTAATTTATTAATTAATGAATTAATAACTCCTCTTCCTTTAACAGTTTTTTTATTACTTTTTAAATATTTATTGCGGAAAAGCATAATATGCAGTTTAGTTTAAGAAAGTCAATCAAACACTAATCACCTTTTAAAACTCATCATAATCATTTAAAAGAAAAAAAATGTTTTACTAAGTTAAAGAATTGAATTTTGTAAAAGTAGGTAACGAGGTTAAAGTTAAAAATTTTGATCTAAATTTAAAAAAAAATATAAAAAACATGGCGAATGCTTTTCAGATAGTATAAGAGTATTAATAGTCGGGCCTCAAATTGTGGTAAAACTAATGCTATGATAAGTATGCTTTTAGATCCTAAAGGGCTTAAATTTCAAAACATATATATTTACTCGAAATCATTACATCAACCTAAATATGAATATTTAAAAAAATTAATAAAAGCAATCAAAGGAATGGGATATAACGAATTTTCAATAACGTGGATGTAATTGAACCATCAGTCTCACAACCGAACTCAATATTTATTTTCGATGATGTAGCTTGCGATAAGCAAGATAGCAAACGAAATTATTTTTGCATGGGGCGACATCAAGAAGTTGATAGCTTTTATTTGTGTCAGTCTTATACAAGAATTTCAAAGCATTTAATTAGAGATAATGCCAACTTTTTGATTATATTCAAACAAGATGATTTAAATTTAAAACATATATATATAATGATCATGTAAATTCTGATATGTCTTATAATGATTTCAAAAAGTTGAATGCATGCTGCTGGAAATTTCAATAAATATGGTTTTCCATTAATTGATAAAGACAGCAATTTAAATAATGGTCGTTATAGAAAATATTTTGATACTTTTGATCGTTACTAACTGAACCGGTCATTTAGCAGATAGCAGTTAGCAATTAGCTGTTACCTGTTAGCGGTTAGCGGTTACCAGTTAGCAGTTAGCAATAGAACAGTTCGGTCGTTAATTTGTAGTTAATAAATGAACAGATTAGTTTCCATTTAAAGAAAATGGATGAACCACATATGAAAGATTTAACTAAAACTCGTAAAAGTGTAAAAACAAAATTCCAATTGAAAGATTTAATTAAAACTCGTAAAAGTTTAAAAAGAAAATTTCAATCTTTAAAAATTAAGAAGCTTTCTAAAGATCATAATAGGGAAAAAAATTTACTCCAATTACAAAGCCATTAAAAGAATTAACAAATATTGTTAAACAACAACGAATTTCAGATATCAAACCGGAAATTGAATGGGCTGTTGATAATAATAAAAGTTCTAAGTTAATGAGGTCATTTAGGTCGGAAGTTAAAACACCTAGCAACAGAAGTAATACTTACAATGACTTTACAACTTCAACATCGAATACAATCAAATTTGATAATGATGAATCACCATCAATTTCACAATTTTTATTTCTAAACAAGTCAGAACTCGATAAGACATATCGACCTTATTTTGATGAATCATTAAATGTGCGAAAACTTGGCAATGCTAATTTTGAAATAGATGAAATTAATAAAAATATTTTGATTGATAAGAAAGTTTTTGAAGGTACTGATGGTCTATATGAATTAATATTAAAAAAGAAACCTCTAAAATATACTGAAAGTGATTTAAGTACGTATCATCACATTCTTAACAAAACGAATGCATATAGAAGAAATTATAATCCTTTAGAACAAATTAAAGGAAACAAAGGTTTTAAATTCAAGGATATATTAAGAAAATTATATGAACATAATTATAACACTAGAAATAAAAAAACTGGTTCAGGTTATACGAAAAAAAATGTACTCAGTTTTTTCATAAATCTTTAACACCAGAAACCCAATTAAATTATACAAATCAATCAAATCAATATGTTTATTGGGATGATCCTAATAAGTTAGTTGATAGATTAAGACTTTTAACTGCATCACAATCAGCTGGTAACAATAATCATCATAATGAAATTGTATCTATAATTGAAGAATTGAGAGAAGCAAATATAATTCAATAGTATTTTACATTAGCAATCAAATTTTTTTTCACAAAGGATTAATAAAAAACTACATAGGAGAAATGTTTGATCATACAGAGACAGCAATGTCTATAGAACTTAAATTAGCAGAAGAAAAATTGAGAATTTTAGAAGAAAAAATGCAAGATAGTTTAGAGAATATGCACATCAAATTTTCTGCTATGTTAAATGAAAAATTTTCAAAAATGAATGATTGTTGAATTTCAAGTTAAAAAACCAATTGGATTTATTAATGCACGACTACAAAACGCTGAAGCTAAAGCTCAATCAGCGTCAGATTTAATTAATAATTCAAGGAATTAATTGTGATTAGTTTTCATTCAACTTCCAAAATGGATATACATCAAATAGGATATTCTTTAAATATTTTTTTAAAAAATTATGAAGATATTTTATTGGAAGAACATTATGAGCAGTTGAAAGAACATTTCAAATTTTTAAAGTTATTTAAAAATTCTCTACAAATTGAAACGAAGGAGTATGGATATCATTGGGATATATGCCCCTATACATCAGATAATATTGAAAGTTCTCCAGATACTTGCCTATGCCATTCAGCAGAACAATGCTTGTTACACTGTACCAAACTAATGGAATTATATAAAAGAATAGAAAGTAGGTTATAATAAAATTATATGTACTTGTAAACTATTATATAAAATAAAAAATATAAATTTTACAATTTGAACATTAATTGTTTACTTTATTTATTAATCAGTGAAAGAGAGGTATATTTTAATTAGTTATTTTCAAGATGAGTAAGGATGAAGTTGTAGATTTATTCGATTGGCTTGACGTTTCAGATTCATCTGATGAAAGCGATCAAAAGGAAGATGATATTTCAGTTGCTTCTAGTGAAATTTCAGATTCATCTGAAGAAAGCCACGAGGAAGAGGATGATGAAAAAAAACTAAATAAGAGAGTCAAATTTATGTTAAAACCTCAAATGCATATATTATACAAATGGAATACAGCATATAAGTTAGCTCGACAAAAATATTGGGAAGTTAATTATTGGGAAGTTATTACTATAGAATCTAAGATTCTAGACAGTAATCACCGGAAATTAATTTTCAATCAAAGATTTTCTAATTAGTTATACATAATAATAAAGTACATCTATTTTCATTATGTTTAAAAATGAGTAAAAGAGAAGTTGTTGAAGAGCTGCATAAGCCTGCACAGAGAAATTTCAAACGACGTAGAGTTATAATTAAAGTATTTGATGATCTTTGGCAAGCTGATTTAGTAGAAATGGGTTCATATGCTACAGAGAACAAAGGCTTTAAATTTTTACTAACTAAAATTGATACCTTTTCTAAGTATGCATGGGCAATCCCTATAAAAACAAAAACTGCAGAGAACGTCACAAAAGCAATGCAAAATATTTTTCAAACTTCTAAAATGCATCCACAAAATTTGCAGACTGATGATGGAAAAGAATTCAATAAAATATTTAAAAATTTAATGGATGAATTTCAAATAAATCATTATTCAACATTTAGCTCGTTAAAAGCTTCCATAGTAGAACGTTTCAATCGTACTCTAAAAGAAAAATGTGGAAAGATTTTAGTTTCAATGGGAATTGCAAATGGATGAATATTATTTCTAAACTAGTTCACTAATACAATAACACTAAACATACTATTCAAAAGAAACCAACAGAGGTAAACAGAAAAAATGCTTATGAATTGTTAGCAACTATTTACAATCATATTAAGATTTCTCCGCCAGCTAAATTTCAGATGATTCAGTTCGTATAAGCAAGTATAAACATGTATTTGAGAAAGGTTACACTCCCAATTGAACAACGGAAGTATTTAAGATAAGAAAAGTTCAAATCACTAATCCTGCCACATATTTACTGAAAGATTATCAAGGTCAACCCATACAAGGAAGCTTCTATGAATATGAATTGTTAAAAACTGAAAATAAACAAGTGTTTTTGATTGAAAAAATTCTTAAAACTAAAGATAGTAAAATTTTTGTTAAATGGTTAGGGTTTTCCTCTGATCATAATTCCTGGATAAATAAAAAAGATTTATTATAAAACAAAAATTTTTTTATTTTATTATTTTACAATTATTGCCATTTTATTTTGATAAATTATGAAATCTCCATTTGATATGATGATTTTTGTTTTATTGATCACAAATCAAGTATAGTGTAATCGGATTTATAGTCTCCATCTATAATAGGAACTGTTTCCACTTCTCTATTACTTAAAATTCTATCTGCTAATATTTCCCGATATTCTAAGCATTTAATTGCAAGAGACTTTAGTTTAAAATTGCTATTATATTCACATCTTATATGGATTTCTTTATTATTATTATCATATTCCAATTGAAAATGTCTGTAAAATATATTTTCACTATTTATAATTCCACCAATATTACGTTCTTTTAAAATTAATTCCTGTCTAAAAGCCTCAATAGCCTCATCTATAGAAACATATTGAGGTGCTGAGTCAGCTTTATCTTCTGGTAATTGTTCATCTGCTAAAGTAATTATTGATGCTATGGTTGTATTTTTAATTGCATTTGTTGTTGTTTTGTTTAATTCTGGTGAAATTACATGTTTTAATAACTGAAATTAATTGGTTACACACAATTCAACAAAATTTTTTAAATAAATTACGATTAGCTAAAATCATAAAAAAATTTAAAGAAAATAATTATAAATATCGGAAAACGTTAAAAAATAAATAAAAAAACTATGTAATACTAATATATTTTGTTTTTTCTTTTTAAATTAACAATAGGAATCCCCTGACGTCATTTTTAACATTTTATTTTTATTCTACATTTAAAAATTACTCAATTTTTAAAACTAATCCTTATCAGCATTATTGCTAACAACAATGGGAATTTTCTGACGTAATCTTGCTTTTAATTAAAGCCAGCTTTCTAAATTTCTTATTATTTCATGCATCATATCATTTTCCGTTTTTTTCTTGTGTATATTTGCTTGATATATATATATATATTTTAGTCAAGAAATTCCCTGACGTCATTTTTAGACTTTTTTAATTTCTTATCTCAATTTTTTTTTGTTATTGCTTTTGTAAATGTTTTACCAACGGCAAGAAAAAAATTTTTTTTTGTTATTGTTTTTTTTGTTTTGTTTTGCTTTTTCCTGATAAAAAATGTTTTACCGACTGCAAAACACAAAAATGTCACAGAACTCTCATAGTATAAATACTTATTCTCAATAATCCAAAAATGTTTTGGAAATTTGTTAACTCAAAAAGAAAATCCGATGAATATCCTAATTTTTTGTCTTTTAACGGTGCTGCTCAGATAATCCAAGCTTCATCGCTGATTTTTTTTAAAAATTTCTTTTCTAGTTCCTACGCCCCCAATGCATTTCAAGTAGATAAAGTTAAATTTAACCACTTCTATCCTCATTCAAACATTCCTTTATCTCATATCAATTTTATACTTAATATTTATCTTCTATTTTCACTTAATATTTATCTTATCTAAAGTTAAATTTAACCACTTCTATCCTCATTCAAATATTCCTTTATCTCATATCAATTTTTCATAAAATATTTATCTTCTCTAAATAACGAAGCAAATCCCGGTCCTGATATTGTTCCAGCTATTATATTAAAAATGTGTGCACATTCCTTAGCTTTTCCTTCGTGTATTCTTTTCAACAAGTTTTTGAAAACGGGAGTTTTCCCGAATTTCTGGAAAACTTCTTTTATTAAACTTGGTCATAAAAACAAATCTAACAGTGAGATATCTAATTATCGCCCAATTGCCAAGCTATCTAATATTCCTAAATTATTTGAACTCATTGTATATGATCACATTTACAATTATTGTGTAAATTTGATTTTCTTCAATAAACATGGATTTTTAAAATGTAGATCCACCGTTACAAACTTGGTAGAATCGGATTTATGCTTTCTTAATACTATGGAGACGGGGGCTCAAACTCATGTTATTTATACTAATTTAATTAAATTATAATGATATACTGCCACATTCTGTGATTCTATATATTTATACTTTGGAAGTGTGTTGAAAGCTATGTCATTTTTTATATAGACAGCGATACATCTTTTGGGTACGAAGTGTGAAATAAGTGAGTAGCCGGTAACATTAAAGTTATCATTGTGGTTACTGATTTGTGTTTCACATGTTTTTGGGAAAAATTAATATAAAAGAAAAGTTAAAATAATAAATAATAATATTAAAATTGAAATGTAGTTTAAAATTAAAATCAAAAGCAAAATTAAAATTAAATCAGAGTTGAAATTGTAATCAAAATCAAAATTAGACTTAAAATCAATTTTTAAATTAACCAAGATCAAAATCTGACTTAAGATAAATTAAAGAATGTAAATTAAGATTAAAGTAAAAATTTAAATTAACAAAAATTAAAATTTATTCAAAATTAAAATCAAAAGTAAAAGTGCACGATTTATATAACCCGAACTTGGCAACACTTTAAAATAAATTACTATCAATGTCAATATCAATACTTTATATCAACATTAATACTTTTCAATATTTTGCCTTGAGTGAGCAAATGGTTTATAACATTTATACTTTATAATACTTTATATCAACATTAATACTTTTCAATATTTTGCCTTGAGTGAGCAAATGGTTTATAACAACATTCAACAGTTTTTAACATACACTTTTAAGTGACCTTATTGAACGCAGGTACAACCAAAGACTAACCAAAAGCAAAACTTACCACCAGAAATTAATCAATTAGGTTACGGAAATTACTATGGTGGTATTAAAAAAAAATTGAGCGAATTAAGAGTCGAAGAAGAACACCAGCATCCATCATAAGTGTGGGACAGAGATGGATATATAATTGTTTTGTTTACGACAAGTTGATATGAAGATGAAATAAATAAAAAAAGAAAAGTAAATTAATGTAAACAAAACCAACCGAGCGCGTCTAATTATAAATTATAATTTGAATACGAAAAATTAAAAATTATTTAAATTTAATATATATAGTTCGAAAAAAATAAAAAATAAAACAAAAAAAAAATAAAAAAAAAAAATTAATATGTAGATAAATTTATATGTGTAAAAAAAAATTAAAAATATTCGGAATATTGATAAAATAAATAATATTAAAAGTAAATATAAATTTGATACATTAATCGTAAAATAAGAAAAAAAAATATACAAAATAAATTTAATTTTGGTTATGGTAGACAATATAAATGAAAAAAAAAATAAGAATGTTAAGGCATTAAACAAAAATAAAACAAAAAATGTCTAAAACTGAAACTAAAGCAAATTTAAAAAGTGAAAATGATCAACTCAAAAAAGAAATTGCAAAACTTAAAAATAGCAATACTTAAATTACAAAATAAAAATGATCAAATTTTAATAAAACCGGCAAATAATAAACATCAAAATCAATTTCAAATTCTAAAAGAAGGAGAAATAATAAAATTGGAAGAATTAACCAACGCACAAAACAATGCAATGGATGATTTTATTGAAGTCGTACGATCCAAAAACAATAGAAAAAAATAACATGAATGCAAATAGCAACAACAAAGAAGTAATTAATAATAACAGAGCAAAATATACAAAAATGAACAAAAGCACATGTAACAACAACAACAATAATGCAAGTAATAACAGTATTGAGACAGAAGAAAAACAAAACGAAACAAAAAAACATATATATAAAGTGCCATCAATAATTTTATATAAAAATAAAAAATTTCTAATTATTGTTTCAAAAGAATAAACGAAAATAAAAACATAATCATTCTTAACGAGATTGATGACTAGAATAAAGTAAAGAATTTATTAAAACAAATTGAAAGTCAATTTTATTCGTTTACACCACAAACGGAAAAAAGAAAACAATACTACTAAAAGGTTTATGTTCAGAAACTAATCCTGAGGAAATTGAAAGTGAACTGAATAACATGAAACTGGAAAATATAAATTATTCAAAATCACAACCAGAATAATATACTAGAAAATAAAAACTTAAAACCTATAAGCTCTTCAAATAAAAATTTAATTCATTCTAAAAATTTAAATGAAAATTCTGAACAAAATAATAGTCGTTAGACTATACTACAAATACTACAAATGAAAATATAATTGAAAATAAAATTATTACCCTTACTGATAATAATGAAATAAAAACTGTGTTTGAAGAATATCATAATAGTCCGGCTGGTGGACATCAAGGTGTAAATCGTACACTTCAAAAACTAGAGGAACATTTTTTTTTCAAAAATATGAAAAAAATTGTAATCAATTATTCTCATCTTGCGAAATATTTTATTAAAAAACAAATTAAATTTTAAAACTAAAATTCCCATGAAAATCACCGATACTCCTACTAAATAATTTGAAAAGGTATCTCTAGATGCAGTTGGTCCACTATCTAGTACTGAATCAGGTATTATATATATTAACTTTTCAAGATTTACTTTCTAAATTTTTATTAGCTATCCCGATTCCCAATCAGGAAGCTATCACAGTTGCCAATGCTTTTGTACGGAAGGTTATATGCATTTTTGGGACGCCAAAAATACTCTTAACTGATCAAGGTACAAATTTTATGAGTGAAGTATTTAAGGGAACTTGTGCATTGTTGAAAATTAAGAAAATTCACACAACTAGTTATCACCCAGAATCTAATGGTTCCTTAGAAAGGGCACATCGCACCCTGGGAAACTATTTACGCTATTACGCGAATAAGGATTCTGATAACTGAGATATGTGGTTAGATTTTGTAATATTCGCGCATAATACAACTCCTAGTACTTCAACAAAATTTTCGGAGTATGAAATTTTGTTCGGCATAAAACCAGAATTACCCCCAGCTATTACTAGAACTGTCGAGCCATTAATAAAATCTAAAGAAAATAATAAAAAAATTTATGATAAAGATACGAAAACGATAGACGTTATAATAGGAGATAAAGTTTTGTTACTTGATATTGTCAAAAAATTAACATCCTGTCATCTACGACCTTGCGAAGTTATAGAAATAAATTCTCCAGAAAACACTACTATCAATACTCACTAATTGGTAGGAAAACCAGAATGGTTCATAACAATTTCCTAAAACTATTTATTGACTAAAACGAGACTTTAGATATAATAATATGATTCATTTATTTTATTTTTTTTAATATTGTAGATTTCTAAATTTTCTAATTTCCACTGGAAAATCACAAATGATGTTCAACATAACGAAACACGATGAAAATTCTGGCTTATATTTGGAACCTTTGGGAGACTACCGAATTATTTCATCAAATTGAGAATTAATTTTATATTATGATCTGACAAACATGAAAATTGAACTGGATCAAATCCTTATAAATTTTGATAATTTAAAAAATATGTGTAAAGAAATAAAGGAAATATTTCCTATGGATCATTGCCCTTTAACTATTCATTTTTTAAATACAAAACTATCCAAAATTACTAACACCCAGCAAGAAATTGAAAAATTTTTCTTACATACAAATCAAAAACGCGGTCTTATAAACATTGGTGGTTCTTTGTTAAAAAAATTATTTGGTGTAATGGATGAAAAGATTCTGAATACATAGAAAAAGAAATTTCCGACCAAAAGGAGTCAAATAAATTTATCTCACACATAATCAAAAAACAAAATACAATTTTAAAAAATTCAATTGAAATATTTCAAAATTCTATGTTAAATTTAAAAATTATTAACGAATTACTAAAGAATTTACTTCCAAGAATTGAAAATAATACTATATATCAATAACTTTTACATGAGTTAGATGAAACTTCAATCATTCTAACTTCCTACATTCAAAACTTTGATAGAAGACAAGATCTAGAATATCATCAAGAAAATTACTGAAAAATGAAATAGATTTCAAAACTATACATCCAGAAATTTTGCTTGAATCTCTAGAAAAAATCGAGTTAATAATTAAAATGCATGAACTATTCCTTTAACAATAACAAAAAATAACCTTCTACACTTTGCAAAGATATTAGAAACCAGAGCAAAATATACACAAAAACGGATTATATTCGAAATCTCAATACCTTTAGTTCTACTATATTGATTTTAAACAAAATCTTGTTGCGATAAATCAAAAACGTGATACTTTTATTAGTTTCGATCAGCAAGACTTAACGTTTTGTAAAGTGCAAAGCAATCTTCCGAATTTTTCTTTAAAAATGTTTTTCTGCAGTGCAAATATACCAGCCAAAACTAGTAGCATAGCAAAGGCTATATATGGTGAGCCAGATTTAAACTCTTTTTGCTATATTCGAATTTTCAGTTTAAAAAACGAATTATGGTATAAATTAAATGCAATAAATACGTGATTTTCATTACTGCGTCTCAAACTTCATTGACAGTTTATTGTCCCAATTATTTCAAAATTGTAAAGTTAAATAATAGTGGATACATACATTTGTCTCCACGTTGTACAGCAGAAACAAAGAATACTAAATTATTTGGATTGGGAAGTTTTCAATGGCACTAATCTTTTTGGAATTAGGTTCAACTCCCGCTATGGAGACAGAATGCAATTTCTTTGTGGAGAAATTCCAATTTGTTCAATTGGACCTTGAGATTGAACTGACGCAGTTTCTGAAAAATCTTTTTTAGATTTTCTTCGTGTTCCTGCAGAGACCATAATATAATGGTATTCTGACGTACTCAAAATTACTACCTCGACAGTGAAGACTGCCTTTTTTATGTCGTTAGCATTTATCTCTACTTGATGGAATCCACTAGCTAAGTCTAATGTGGAAAAGTAAATACTTTTCCATCTAATAATTCCGCGATGTTGGACAGGGGATACCGAACACTAAAAGTTTTTTCATTCAGTTTTCGGTAGTAAATCACAATACGTCATTGTTATCTGCCGCTGGCGTCTTTTTTCTTTGGCACGATCCAAACCGGGGAACTAGAGGGGAAGTAGCTTGGTCGTATTATGCCATGCTTCAACATTTTGCTAATTTCACGTCTTACTTCTTCTTTATGTTCGTATGGGTAACGATAAGATTTCGTGAAAATGGGTATAGAGTATTATTACTTCATTAGTATGAATTTTATGTTTGACCTGGCTCGTAAAAGTAGGTTTTATCCTTCGCGAAAGAAATTGTCGTCATATTGTCTGCAAAGATTAGTCAAAGTTGTTTCTTCTTCTTTATTAAGATGAGAGCTTCTTAATAATTTCATTACATTTCTATTTCTAGTCATTTGCATTATATGAGGTTACCTTTAAAGGTTGTTCAAAAATACTATTTGACATGTTGAGGTTCAATTAATAACTTCTATTTGGCTATACCAATCAATAGCGGAGTATATTTGAGATGTAAAGACCTGGTTTGATTTCAGTATTTTTTATAAAAATATCTCAGTTTTTTGCATATACCGGTAATTTAAATGGTGATTTTGAATTAGAGTTGATAATATATTTATTAGATATGTGGGTGGGTTTAAAATCTAAATATACAATTTTTTGTCACTAGTAATTTTTGTGAAAGATTTACTTGGACTTCTAAGATTGTGAGAGCATCTAAACCGAGAAGACCATCGAAGTAACCATGAAATTTGAAAATTAAGAATGTGATTTCACCGAGTTGATTAAATTCAGAGAAAATAGGAAATTTAATTTGCTCATCTAATTTATGCTTGTTCAAAATAGTTGTAATTATTATAGGGTTAATTTTTTAAAAATCTTCCGGGTGAAGAAATTGAATGTTTATAAATGATGAAGATGAACCGATGTCTATTAGGAATTTAAGTGGGCGTCCAAATGGAGAATCTATTTTGACATCTAAGTATCCGATTGCTTCATCGAGGCTTTCGATGGAAAATTTTCCTCGTCGGTTTTTTGGTTTGTCATGTCAACTTGTTTTATGTAATAGTTTCGGTTGGAATTTTGGTAGTTATAATATTGGTCTAAATTTTGAAAGTTTGGACAGAAGTTGTCATCTGGATTTTGTTCGTAGAGAGTATCATTCATATCTTGGCTAGCAGATATGAAACAATTCTATGCTACTAAATCTAGGTGGTCCGGTTTGTTTAAAGAAGTTATTGTTATTATAATTGTGATTATGGTGGGGTTGAACAAGGAAGTTCGTAAGAGTTCCTAGGTTTTGGTGTATTAAACTTTTTTGGATGAATGATTTAGTTGCTTTTGATTATGCCGAATTGCAACCAATAAAAGGTTGATAAGATGAGGAATGGTTTTAAAACGATTGCCTGATTGTATAATTTTGTTTTGGGAATTATTGGGTTGTATTTGGTCTTGGTTGATTTCTGTAGTTGGTTGGTCTAATATTTTGTTGTGATAGTGAATTCCTATAATTATTCGGTCTATTACTTTGATTACCATTGGTTTTATTATTTGGAATAAATGTTTTTGAATAGAAGATATTTTGCTGCTTTCTGCAGAATGAAAAAGGCTCATCTCTTCAAATAAAGTCTTTTTCGATGTAATAACATTTGATTATTCATGCTGGCTAGAATTTCAATAACCTCACTATAAAACTTTTCTATACTAAAATTGTTTTGTTTTATGCCGGTCCTAAATAAGGGACGTTTCATTCCTCTTATAGAAGTAGTGAAAAGTTAGCATTTCTTTTATCTTGTCCCAATATAGAGGGGTTCCGTACATGTTAAATACCTCGTTAGCAGCACCAACGATTTTATTCCTAATGGCATGAAGTAGCAGTTTGTGATAGGGAGTTCCTATCGTACATGATATTATGGCGAGTATTTCTTAAACATTATTAATGAGGTCGAAGAGTAATCTAGGATTACCTTCGTATATGGGTCTCTCACTGTCATGTTTCGATGTTCCCTCGAAGTTTGATCACAATACAATTCTTTTCAAAAAATTTTGTTATTATACCGTAAACCTAAAGTATAGGGTATATTAACTTTGGTATGGTGTTTGTAACCACCAAAAGGAAGCGAGTTAGATATAGATATGTATATATATTCTGAATCAGGATCACCTCCTCAGTCGATTTAACGATGTCCGTCCGTCCGTCCGTCCGTTTACACGATAACTCAAAAACTAATGAAGCTATCTCTATGAAATTTATATAGTAGGTTACTAATTACGAAAGAAAAGCTAAGTTCGAATCTGGACAAAATCCGTCTATGGGTTCGGATTCTGGAAGCTTCCGAATGATTCCGGAGCAAACGACATTACCTCCAAAACCAACAAAGATAGAACCTTTAAATTTTGTACAATGATGTTCCTTCCCGTTCAATTTATGTCTCTGAAATTTAAGAGGATTTGGTCCATGGGTTTGGGTTTTGGAAGCTTCCGAACGAGCACCAGAGCAAATGAGATTATCTCCAAAACCAACAAAGATAGAACCTTTAAATTTTGTACAATGATGTTCCTTCCCGTTCAATTTATGTGTCTGAAATGTAAGAGGATTTGGTCCATGGGTTTGGATTTGGAAGCTTCCGAACGAGCACCAGAGCAAATGAGATTATCTCCAAAAACCAACAAAGATATAACCTTTAAATTTGGCAGAGTGGTGTTCTTTCATGTTTTATTTAAGTCTCTGAAATGTGATCGGATTTGGTCCATGGGTTCGGATTTGGAAGCTTCCGAACGAGCCCCAGAGCAAATGAGATTATCTCCAAAAACAACAAATATATAACCTTTAAATTTGGTCGAATGGTGTTTTTTCATGTTTGATTTAGGTCTCTGAAATTTGAGAGGATTTGGCCATGGGTTTAAATTTGAAAGGATTTGAACCGTGGATTCGGGTTTTGGAAGCTTCCGAACGAGCCGCAGAGCAAATGAGATTATATCCAATACGAACAAAGGTAGAACCTTTGAATTTGGTACAATGGTGATCTTTCGTGTTTGATTTATGTCTCTGAAATTTAAGAGGATTTGGACCATGGGTTTGGTTTTGGAAGCTTCTGAACGAGCCCCAGAGCAAATGAGATTATCTCCAAAACCAATAAAGATACAACCTTTATTTTTGGTAGAATGGTGTTCTTTCATGTTTGATTTAGGTCTCTGAAATTTGAGAGGATTTGGTCCTTGGGTTCGGATTTTGAAAGCTTCCGAACGAGTCTCAGAGCAAATGATATTATCTCCAAATGCAACAAAGATATAACCTTTAAATTAGCCAGAATGGTGTTCCTTCATGTTTGATTTATGTTCTGAAATTTGTGAGGATTTGGTCCATGGGTTCAAATCTTGGAAGCTTCCGGACGAGCCCCAGAGCAAACTAGTATATCTCCACAACCAACAAAGATAGAACTTTTATTTTTAGTACAAAAGTGTTCTGTTATGTTTCCTTTTCTGTAAAATTGGAAACTGACATTTGAAAGAATTTGAACCATGGGTTCGTATTTTGGAAACTTCCGCACGAGCACAAGAGCAACGAGCATATCTCCAAAACCAACAAAAGTAGAACCTTTCAATTTAATAGAATGGTGTTCTGGCAAGTTTTCTTTATGTTCCTGAGATGGATTCGATGAATTAGAGTGGCAATTCGGGTAGCTGACGCAAACCTCCCAAGGACTACCAATCTTCGAAAATAATTAAGATAGAAACTTAAAATTTTATACAAGGGTGTCAAGCATATCCCAAGCGGATGCCTCTTTTACGTTCTTGAAATTCGAGTTGAATAAGACAGAAAAGGGAAGAAGTTCAAGCAGCTGCCAAAAACACTTATGGATTTTTAATTTAATTCGAATTATTCAGGTGTAGGGTATTAATAAGTCGGTTGCATCGACTTACTGTTACATTTACTTGTTTTTAATTCAATTTGTAAAGTTATTTTATTCAATTTTTAGTATTAATTATGAATTTTATTCAATTTTCAATTGTATTTAGGTTTTTGATTTTTTATTAAATTTATAATTAGTTGAAATTTTTGATTTTTTATTAAATTTATAATTTTTATTAAATTTACAATCTTATAGTTTTAAGTTCACTCGCTTTAAACTTAGTTATTTATTCATTTCTAAAATTTTGGTTAGAAATTATAATTAATAATAATTAGATTAATTTAATTTTTTTAAATTATATTTTTGTTTTATTTAATATATTTTGATAAAATTTTATTTTATTTAAATTTAATTTTAATTTAACTTTTTAAATTAGTTTGATTTGAGTTTAATTTTTAACTTACGTTTTTTCTTTTTTTATATAATTAATATAAAATTTTATATATAATTAATCTTTTTATATATTATTATGAACCGATAAACCGTAGATTATAATTTTTTGATTTAAATGAACATTATAAACGATAAACCGTCGTTTTAACAGTTCAGAATACGAGACGCTTTATTGCTTAAAAAAATCTGCACGACTGCGCCAGCTATATAGATTTTGTTTTTATAAGAATTAAAAAACACAAATTATATTTTTTAAAAACTTTATTTAACTTTACTTTTACTAGATAAAAATATTAATTAAATTTTAATTACATTGTTATAAGTATTTATATTAAACAAGTAAATGTAACAGTAAGTCGATGCAACCGACTTATTAATACCCTACACATGAATAATTCGAATTAAATTAAAAATCCATAAGTGTTTTTGGCAGCTGCTTGAACTTCTTCCCTTTTCTGTCTTATTCAACTCGAATTTCAAGAACGTAAAAGAGGCATCCACTTGGGATATGCTTGACACCTTTGTATAAAATTTTAAGTTTCTATCTTAATAAAGATTCATGCTGCGTTTCTCTTTTGCATTTGTCATATAGTTCAACTCCCTCTGAAAAAATAATTTTGGTTAATAGCTTCCTGGTAGAGAGCTTAATTTTTTCTTCTAAGGTCGGAAGTCCTGACTCTGCGAGGATAATAGGAATTGGCGTGGATCGAAAAACCGCAAGTGTTGAGCGTATTGATGCATGGTATATTATTTTAAATTTTTGTAGCTCCGTTTTTGCTGCTGTTCCATAAATGGGAAGTCCATATTCGATTTTGGAGAGAATAACTGCTTTAACTACATCAACCAAAGATTTTGTGTTACTTTCTAGATATTTGCTAGCTAAACATTTTATACAATTGAGTCTATTATTTAATGAACTACATAACATTTCTATATGACTGTTCCACAAGTATCTTGAGTTAAAAACAAGACCTAATATTTTTAAATTTGAAACATTTTGTAAATTTAAGGAATTAGTGTTTATTATAAAGTTATTACAATTGTGTTTTTTACAAATGTGCAAATGTTTTGATTTTGTTATTGATATTTTTGAGCCACTGAAGTTTCCACAATCTGTTAGTTCTGTTACTAGATCCTCAAGTTTGCTTTTAAATTGTGCAAAGTTTTTAATGGTGGAATAAACTAAAAGATCGTCGGCGTATAGCACGTGCTTAAACAATTTTTGATCATCTATAATTTTGCTGAGTTTATTATAGGCGATTAAAAATAATGGAACTGATAATGGAGATCCTTGAGGGATTCCATTGTTTAGTGGCCAAACGTTTGAATAGAATTTGTTATTTTTGACTCTTATTTTTCTATTCGACAAGAAGTTTTTTACGAAATTAATTAAGTTCCCCCCGATTTTCCATTCAGTTAGTTGTTCGATAATTGAATGCATACCCACAACGTCAAAGGCTTTTTCTGCGTCAATTGATATGATTGAAATATGGTTTTTTGCATTTAGACTGTCCCGGATATTTTGATCTAATAGGAGTAGTGCATCCGTAGTTTCTTTTCCAGATTTATAGACCGTTTGCTTGTTTATTACTAGATTTCCATCCTTTAGCAACCAAAAGAGTCTTTTTGCTACAATTTTTTCTAAGACTTTGCTGGCGTATGGGAGTAGCGATATAGGGCGATAACTGGACGGACAGTGTTGATCTTTACCTTCTTTAGCTATGGGGACTATTGTTGCGATTTTCCACTGTTGTGGAGTGGTACTTGTAAGGAAAATGATGTTATATAATTCACATAGTTTAGATTTCGCTTCAATAGTAAGGTTTTTCAAAATAGGGTATGACAAGTTATCATAACCTGGGGTCTTGCCTTTTAGAGAGTTCAAGCAGGCTTGCAGCTCTAATACTGTTATTGGTTGTTCGATCTGTTTAGCGCGCTTGTTTGGTCTGTACGGCGGAGCAATCCGGAGTGGAAGGGAGTTTCTCCCGTTTATAAATGAGTTAGAGAAGTTTTCATCCCTTGAATATTGTGACCAGAAATTGCCCAGTGTGTTGGCTATCGCTACTGGATCTTGGGTTAGTGTGTTATCGGACTTTTTTATATAGGAAATATTGTGGTATTTAGTTTTGTTGGAAAGCGATCGAACTTTTGACCACAGAACTTTTGAAGAGGTGTTTGGATTTATGTCTTTTGTAAAGTTAACGAAGGATTGGCGTTTAGCAAGTTTGACTTTTCTTTTAAAATGTGTATTTGCTTTTTTATAGTTTATTATATTTTCGTTACTTGGGTGTCTCTTCAGGATTTTCCAGAGTTTTTGTTTTTCCATTTGTAGTAGAGATAACGAATTGTTCCACCAGCAAGTATATTTCCTAATTTTTTTGTTTTGTGCTCTTGGGATAGTTTCATTAGCACTACTAATTATTAATTTTTGAAATTGACTTACGGATTGGTTGATATTTTTGTTTATGTGTTGAAAATGTTTAAGTTTATTATTGATTGAAATTTGGAATTTTGACCAGTGTGCTTGGTCTATTTTGAATTTGTGTTTGAGTTTGGATTGCGTTGGGGGGTGGATGTTGTTAAAGAGTTTGATTGTTATTGGGAAGTGATCACTTCCATGTGGGAATTGATCGACTTTCCATGAAGAACATAGATTTAAAGGATGGGTGCAGAAAGCTAAATCGGCATGAGTGAAAGTAGCGTGAGTTGAAAAATGGGTTGGTGAATTTGTGTTTAAGTTTATTAAGTTACTGTTTTTTATAAAGTTAGAGATTATTTTGCTTTTTTTATTATATTTAGGGGATCCCCACACAGGGCTCCAGGCGTTGAAATCTCTGACGATTAAAATCGGTTGATTAAAATTTGAGAGGAGACAGTGTAGGTCATTTTCGCTTATCGATACGTTAGGGGCGCTGTAAATATTAATAACTGCAAATGGTAAATTAATATTGATTTCCATAGCTATTGCCAGGATATTTGTATTAAGGTTGAATATTTTGTGTTTAATATGGTTTGAAACTAAGAGAGCTATCCCCCGACTTGCTTTGTCGTTTGCTGTGATATCGTTTTTATGATAGAGTGAGAAGTTCCGTGGAATTTTTAACGTATTAGGGGGAGAAAGTAGGTGGGTTTCTTGTAAAGCAATAATATTTGGATTTTGATTTTTAATTATCAGTTGAAGCTCATCTAAGTTATTGTAGTAGCCATTTAGATTCCATTGCAACAGACTGATGGCCATTGAAATTAGCTAAGTTTTATAAAATTTTTATTTATGTGGAAATGAAATGAAAAACGAAAAAGTATGGAGGCAGATGAGCGTGTTGAAAGTATGTTATAATGTTTATGAGAGGTTTCTAGATTCGTTTGTTTGTTATAATTGTCTTTATTATTCAAATTAAGAATAATATGCATTATATAATATTTATTAAGAGCAAAGAAAAAACAAAAACTTATATAATCGAATATAAAGAATCGAGAAAAGGTAGTTGTTATGTTATTGATTAAATTTAAATATATATTTTAAGTATTTGTTCTTTTCTTCTTTTTTTTTTATGAAATAGTGAATAAGAAACCTTTTTTGTTACAATTGAAGGAAACTTAAATTGTTATTTTATTATAAATAACAAGAAGTGCTTCAAATTAACAGTCGGAAGAATCTGAAATTTCTAGTAAATCTGTGTTTATTATGTTAAATAAAGCTGTAGTTTGATTGGATGTATTAATTATGTTAGCAGTTATGTTTGATTGCTTGGAATCTTGGTTTGAGTTAAAAAAATTGAGTGAAAAGTTGCTTTGGTTGGAAGAAGAAGTTTGATTGCTTGGAATATTTTTTGTTAAATTACGAGTACTGTTTTCTCTTTTAGTGTCAATAGCATTAACTGGTGGTTCTTTTTCATTTGTCTTTATGTTGTTGTTGTTGTATTTGGAAGACGACAAGTCTATTGTGTTTGAAGTAGAGGTTAGATTATCATTGGCATTATTAGTTCAATTTGTGCGTTGTTCATTTTTAGGAGAAATTGAGAAAGAATTGTTGTTGAAATTAGAAGAGGACAGGTCTATTGTATTAGAAGTAGAGGTTATGTTATCATTAACTTTATTTTTTATATTAGTGTTTTGATCGTTGCTGGAGGAAATTGTGAAAGAATTATTGGATTTTAAAGTTTTTTCTTTTGGATTTTGTTTACTATTTTTTTCATTATCAGACGGTATTGAATTCTTGGCAATAGAAGAATAAGTTACGAAGTTATGTGGTGGTAGCGGATTATGTTGATTGTATAATTTACGGGCATCGGCATAAGTGCATTTCTTTTGTGTTTTTATTTTTAAAATTTCTTTTTGTTGCATGATTTTTGGACATTTATTGGAAGAAGATGGGTGCTCTCCAAGGCAATTAGTACACATCGTTCTTGTACATTGATGTGGAGTGTGTGCGGAAGATTGCAATTATCACACGTAGAGGAGTTTTTACAATTATTGCGTGTATGCCCTAGTTTTTGGCAAGTTTTGCATCTCATAGGATTTGGGTAATATTATTTTACTTTTACCTGGTACCAAGCGATATCAATTTTTTCTGGCACTTTGTAGGAATTGAAAGTAAGAAGTATTAAGCCAGTATGACTTGTTTTGTTATCAATGAAACGACTAAATTTGTGTACTTTGATAACTCCTTGTTTTTTTAGGTCGTTTAGGATTTCTACCTCACTGGTTGGAATGAAATTTTTATCGAAAATAGTACCCTTTGTGGAGTTTAGTGTCTCATGGAGTTTGGCTGAAATATTACATAAACCACCGAAATTTTTTGTTTTTTGAAATTTATATGCCACTTTGTCAGATTCAACCAGTATAAGAAGATTGCCATCTCGAAGGAGGCTGACAGATTGAATTTGTTTGCTTATGCTATCAAGAGCCTTTTTTTTTAGCAAAGACGCTAAAGGAAGAAGGTGGTTTATCCTTATCCGTGGACTCTATGACAACAAATTTAGGACAGTTGTGCTTTATATGTACCTGTGGCAATTCTGGGAAAATGTCGCTGGTGATGTCTGTACCTCTTCCTCTCTTTGGTCTTGGACCTGGCTGACAGTTGTCGTCAGACTGACCGGTGTCATTGTCTGGCAACCCGGCAAACCGACTCCCCGAAGGGATTGGTCTGGCACCTAACATTTTCTTACTCACTTACACACTCAGGAAGAAAAAAAAGAAGAAAAAAAAAAATTTTTATTTTTAAAGGAAAAAAAAGAGAAAACAAAAAATTAGTAGAATAGAAAGGATGTCTACACTGAGCAGAGGTTAGTCGATGACTGGCTTAGGTCGTAAATAAATTATTTAATTTTTTATATTTTGTTAAAATTTTTTTAATTTGAACATTTAACATATTTTGCAATGTTATTTACCTATGTTAAGATTTATGAATTATTGTAAAAAAAAAAAAAAAAAAAAAAATGAAATAAAAACTGATATATCATATGACATATTTTAAAACTGTTTTTTAAAATGGAACGATTGATATTAAAACTTATGTTAGCTGTAATTTTTTCAATCATGTTATTATCTTTTTATTATTTTTCCATAGTAACGGAATGAAGCCGCATAATTTATGATTTTAAGAATTTTTAAGTACAGTGTCATTACATTTTAGAAAAATGCCGTTTGGGTAAGTAAATTATTATTTTATTTTTGCATTTATTATACTTTTTGAAATGTAAATGGCAGTTATATCAAACAAAATTATCATTTTAATGATTTTGTCTTATCGTTAAGTATTTTGTAAAGTTTGAGTAAGATTAATAAAATAATAAAAATTAGGGGCCTCGGTGGCCTAGTAGGTAAGAGCGTATAAACACCGAGGAAGTGTGTGTTCGAATCCCACACACGTCGTTAGAGTTATTTCCTCTTACGACATTTACAGCCACGCCTGAACAGGAAAGGCTGTATAATTTCCTATCCAAATTCATGTGGCAGAGAAATGCAATAAAAAAAAAAAAATAATAATAAAAATTAGTGTATGAAATATTATACGCTAAGTGTATATATATGTTTCTATCGAATTGATATATAACAAAATACATTTTACTTTTATTAATATTTTAAGTGTACCTACAACTGAACAAGTTCTTTTTTGGTTGGAAAATCTGGATTGAGAAAAGGATGAGAATGTAATAGCAAATATAAATAACTGTGATGCTGTTAATCTAACAATATTTCCACCTGAAGAAGAAGACATTACGGATTGTGATGATGGTGATGAAGAAGAATTTATAAGAGTAAACGACATTGGTCGTGGAGTTTTAGTATAACTTTGTCAAATCCATTTAGGGAACATGGAGATTTTGCTTGAAAATATATTATTCGAAGAATCAGTAGATGAGAATCGAAATGCACAGGATTTTGCTACTGCACCTAGTTCTCAATTTGTGATTAATACTAGTAAAAGAAGAAGTAAAAGAAAACAAACAGATAAAAAATCTGATAAAAAATGGAAGAAAATTAAATTAAATCCTAGTGTATAATATAATATTGTATCAAATGAAGAACATTCGCCCGAAATAGTTCAAAAAATTATTGAAGAAAATTGCTATTACTTTTATTTTTGTTTTTTCGTCCCACTATACCAAAAATTCAAGTATCACTTCTAAATTCAAAATTTTAAAATTAAACAAAAGCTTTTTATTCACAAATAGCATATCTTATTTTATTTCCATTCTTATTATAAATTATGCTTTTTTAAAACTTTATTTTAAAAATGCAATTTATCACAATTCAGTCAACAAAAAACTGACATTCCTAAAATTTCTATTATTTTTATTAACATATTTAAATAATTTAATTACTAGTTTAAAACAAGTACAACAAAACAGCATATTTGTAAACAGAAATTATTACAAATTAACGAAACTAAATATTATATTCAAAAAAATTAAATTGCTCTTATATACAAATTCTAAATTAAAAAATAATTTTATTACTAAGCACGCATTTCAAAAATTAATCTTCAACTCTTCTTTACAATATATTCCACGAACTTCCACGAAAAATAGATTATTTAACACGTTTTTAACATTTCATCTGGACTTATCTACAAAATAACAAAAACCACTATTTTATCAATCAAAATATTATCAAATTTATTAATGGTGTATTTGTAAAATGGTTTGGAGAGTTTCTTTCGAATCCTTCGATTCGTGCCCTGGTCAATGGTTATTCTTCAGACCTATTCAAAATTAATGTAAGGATCTGTTCTCTCCCCGACAGTTTTCCTAATATTTATAAACGATCTTTTAAGTAAAACCTCCATTCCAATCCATGTTTTTACAGACGACAGCACGCTCGTTGCCTCTTATGAAAATAACACCAGTAAATATTCTGCTTCGCTTGAGCTAAATCTCGACTTGGACAAAATTTCTAATTGGGGCAACATCAACAGAGTCGATTTTAACTCTAAGAAATTTCAGTGCTGCTTAGTCTCTCGGAAAAGAAACACTTCAATCACAACTTTAACTTTTCAAGGGGAAGTTTTGCAACATGCGGGTGAGCCCAACACCTTGGGCAAGGAGCTAAATCAAAAATTAAGTTGGTCCAATCATATTTTTGGTATAGCTAAAGATAGAGTTAGGTGTATGGGTTTCCTGTATCGTTGTAAATCCTTCTTTTCATCTTCTGATCTTAATATCTATAAAACATATATAAGACTAAATATGGAGTACAATGCAGATATTTGCGCAGGAGCCTCCAAAACGGCATTGGGATTTCTCGATAAAGTGCAAAATAGAGCAATTCGTCTAATAAATGATCCCCTCTACGCTCTCTCCACTCGGTCTCCGGCACCTAACAGGAACACTTACCCTGTTTCATAGATACCTTATAGAGTTGGGTTCTTGTTCTAACGAGATTAAAAGTTTGATGTCTCCTCTCAAAGCATTCTTAAGAGAAATAAGGAAAGCCTCTACTACCCGTCCTTATGTTGTTCAAATTCCTAGATGGCATAATTCGACTTATGGAAATTCGTTTGTAGTACGAACATCGCAAATGTGGAACCATCTTCCACCTCATGTGTTCCCCAGAATTGGTGATAATTACATTTACAACGTGCAAAGATTCAAGGTGATTATTAAGAACTTTGTCACAATATACCTGCCAATTTGAAATCTATTTTCATTCCCTAACTCAACTTCCTCTGACCAGGTAGTACATCAGTACTAAAAGTCATATAACATATTGTTTGGTCAAAAAGGGAGGTGGTGTTTAGTGGGTTAAAGCACCACATACTCATTGATGACTCGTGCTCGTTTTCACTCCTCTATAGTGTCTTTCGATGATTCCAACCTACCCTCGCAAATAAAAAAAAATAAAATAATTATTACAGTAAAACAAGAACTAAATATTACTAAATAGCAAATTTAAATGCAAAAATTATTACCAATTAACTGCACTAATTATTATCTATATTTAAAAAAAATTAAATTATTCTTATATACAAATATTATTTATATATAAAAAAAATATATTAATAAAAAAAATATTTTTATTATTAAAGCATTCACTTCCAAAAATAAAAAATAATTCTATTCAATTCTTCTTTACTACTAGTTTACTAGTTTATTTGTCTCATTTTTTAAAATTCGATTTCCACTTATCTACAAAATAACAAAAAGCATTATTTTTCTCTTTTAAGCACGTAATAATACAAAATGATAATTATGACACATATGATACTTTAAACATCACGCAAAATTTAAATGTAAATTACTTCACAGGGATAGACAACCTTGATTTTGGTATGAAGTACAAAAATAATTTTAATATCTCCCTCTGTCTTCGATGCCTATCCACTACTGGATGTTAACGGTCATATGTCCCGAAAGTTGAATTAAAATCTGGATAAAATGCTTCTGTATTCATTTCGATCCATCGCTATGTGTACCAAATTACCAATATTTGATATACATGTTCAGTTCCTGATGTTGAGTAACCACGACATTTGTTTTCGGCCAACACCTCTTTTACCTTCAATTTTTCCTTGCACGATAAGCTGTAAGAGTTCGCATTTTTGACCTCGCATCACATGTCCAAAATATGATATTTTTCTTCTTTTGATATCAGAGAGAAGTTCTCGGCCTTTATTTATTCTTCGGAGAACTTCAATATTTGTGACACGATCTATCCATGAAATTTTTAGTATTCTTTTATAGAGCCACATTTCAAAGGGTTTGAGTTTATTCATATGGGTGGTTGTTAAGGTCCATATAATAGAACCGACCATACATAGCATTTCAAAAAACGTAAACGAAGATCTAAATTCAGATCTCTGCAGCAAAAAACTGTTTGTACTTAATAAATGCAGCTCTCGCTATTTCAATACGACATCTTATTTCTTGTTCACATGTCCACTGCTCATTTAGCCAACACATTTTAATATATTATATTTAAATATCCGAAGTTTACGGAACAAATTGAGTAATTTAAAATTACTCGTTAAGTCTTATAAATGCAAAATACATTGGATTATATTATGCGAAATCTGGTTAAGAAAATGTGAAAATATTTTCTATAATCTGCCGGATTACACGTCATATTTTTCAAATAGAGAAAATTCATGTATTGGAGATGCAATTTAAATAGATAATAAAATAAGTAGCACTGAGTCAATTATAATTGAATGATTGAGTTAAAATTGTTGTATATTATAAAATTTGACAGTTATCATTATCATCGTACTATATTATTTGTTCTATTATTTCATTAATTGTGATTTTAAAACTGTTAATCTCTGTCTTTCTATATATTTAACCAAGTAAATTGATATTTCTGATTCTGTTAGCTTATATCGATCTTCCTTCTGATAAAAGTGATAAAATTTAAAATTAATTAATTACTAATAATTTAAATTTTAAGTAATTTAAATTTATTTAAAAGTGATGAATAGCGAAAATCAAAATTTACTGGAATTTCAATATTTGTACATACATTCCGAAAATAATTTTTTTAAATATAAATACAAATTTAACTAAGTAAATATTACGTGTGCTACAATTCGCAGTGTCCAGTTAATTTAGCAATAGGAATTTTTGTAGAAAATGAAAAGTAATTTGTGCCATAATTATAAGACACCCCACATTCCTACCAGGAAACAGGGGTTATAGCTACCTGGCACATTTATGTACCACGGTACCTGTGTATAAATAAATAAATAAATAAATAATCATAAGTCTCATGAAGATCTCGTGAAAAAATTGAAATTAATAAACTCTATAAAAAAAACTGTGAAAATGTTTCATTGAAAAGAAGTAATGTTTGTGACATTTTTGTTGAAACATATAAACAATTTGGAGATAATATTGTCCATCAGTAAACTTTGGGCAAATGCGAAGACATTTTTACAAAATTAAAAGCAAAATTTTCCCAAAAAAAGCAAGAAATTTTACAGAAGTAAATTGGTATAAAAAAGAAAAATTTTACACGCAGACTATTATAGAGGAAAATTAAGCGCACACCATTTTTATGTCACCTACAATATGTAGTGTTATGGAAAATATGCCAAATGATCTACCACGGAAACCAAAACTAACCAAATGTATCTAATAGATGGTACATTTGCAGTTACACCCTGTTCTAATACTTTTAAGCAATTTTTCATAATACGTCATATAGCTCACGCTGAATATGTAAGTAAAATTGTTTATTTTAATTTAGTTGAATTAAAACATTTTAAAGCCATAGATGCTTATTTAATAGTACATTGTAAATTGTAGTTTCAATATTGACGTCATTCTACTCCGCCTGTATAATTATATTATTACATTGTATATTTTTTAGACATTTCCATTCATTTACATTTTGATGTCTTCCAAATCTGAGACCTGTTATATGGATGCCTTCAAATTTATAGAAGCGAACTTGTTTAAATTAAATCCAACGTTATTTCAAAGTGATTTTAAGTCAGCATTAAGAAATGTTGTTAGAAAAGTTTATCCGCTGCTAACTATAAAATCATGCTGGTTTCATTACATGCAAGCGTTGCAAAGAAAGGCATCAGAAATACTAAATTTTAAACAGTTTCTAAATTGCAATGCAAATGCTAATAGGCAATTCCGGATATGATACAAATTTTTATTTCTACCACTTTTTAAACTGAGTGATTTAGTTTCCGCATATGAAATTCTTAAAAAAATTGTTTTGAAAACTATCAGCTTTACAAAAGTCAAAGGCGGGGAACATGTTTTCAGCCATTTTTTATATACTTTAAGCGACAATGGATAAAAAAGTAAGTGCAAAAGTATACAAAATATGCAAGTGCAGAATATACAGATAAGTAAAATTAAATTATTATTTATTAGTTTTAATAAAAAAATATTTCATCTTCAGGAAGGGGCAGCTTCATTATCAGTCTACAATGAATGTAGGAGAATAACTAGTGCAGTTGAAGGATACCATAGTCGGCTGTCTTCCATATTGGTCAAAAATGGAAATTTTTTTTTAATTTTTAGATATCATTTTGGATGAGGATAACATAAAATCTAAAAAGTTTTAAAAAAATTCACAAATTTGCCTTTGATAATTATGTAGATACCAAAACAATCTTAAATTATAATAAGGTTAAAGAAAATACCTGTTGCAACTGTAATTTTATTATATTTTATACATTAAATCAATTTTGTTTTATTAAATTATTTATTTATATGTATAAGGAAATTGGTAAAAACCGTATTTTACAATTTTTTTTTTTAAATTTAACTTATAAAACTAATTAATGATAAAAGTACTGCGTAATAACTATTGCTAAACTAATACTAAAAATTTATATTATTCATGTTGGTATAAATTTTGAATGAGCATATTTTCTGAAAGTCTTAATTTTTCATTAAATTTGTTCGTTAGAGATTTGATTTTCGTTGCAATAAGATTCAATTCGATTTTTTGGTGGAGAAGATTTGTTGGAAAATAGAACGATAAGGCCAGCATTTGCTTTAATATTTTATTTTGGGTTACCTGTAATTTAGAGATATGCGATGTAAGTCGCCTATTAAGAGTGTTGCCTAGATGTTTAATGTTTTCAACCCATTTTATATTTTCCTCTTTATAAGTTAGACAATTTCCAGTTAGAAAGCGGGCTGACCTTCTACGTATGAAGTAGATGGCATTGGTCTTTGCAGTATTAACTGTGATTTTCCATTCAGTAAAATATTTTTGCAGTAGATTTAAAGAATGTTGTAATTTTGCTTCGATTGTTACTCCGAGTTTACCATTTGCTAGTATGGCTATATCGTTTGTAAATACGGATACTAGACAGTTTTGAATGTTAAGCAGATCTGAGATATATAGATTAAATAGTATAGGAATCAGAAACAAACCTTGGGGGACACCTGTATTTAAATTAAAACTACTTGATTTGACTTTATTAATGTAAACTCTAAAGGGTCTAATATCTAAGAAGCTTTCCACGATTTTAAAGTTTTTTCTCAAAACTATTTACTACCTTTTTTGGAATAGATTTTTCTATCTCTATGTTGATTTCATTGCATAAATTCGATATCAAATTATCTATATTATATTCAATAGTATCAGTATGTTTGAAATTTGAGAACTTTTCATTGAGATAATTACGGAAAATACCCCAGTTAGCATTTTTATAATCCAATTGCATATTATTTTTGGTATTGAAATTTGCATTTATTTTGAAAAGGAGTGGTAAATGGTCACAATTTATTTCATTCAACGCTACTGGTTCCGTTATTATGTGTCGAATATTTGTTAAAAATATATCTAACGTAGATACATTACAATTGGAGTTATAAGGAATATATGTGGGATCAGTTGGATATAATATTTTAAATTTATCTAAGGTAAGTAAATCTTTGAAAATATTGCCATATGATTTAGCTCTTAAGCAGCCCCAAAATTGGTTTCTTGAGTTAATGTCCCCGCCATAAATAAATTTACGATCTCAGCTGGATAGTTTTAGCAAGTCAGTTTTAAACAATTTATTTTTATGACTAAGTTTACTTTTATTATTATGAAAATTACTCAAATCGCAATTATTATCTATACAGTTTACACTGTTACTTGGAAAATATATATTATAAAGTTTAATTTTATCCTTATTGTTAATTTCAATTTCAATTCCTAAATTTTCAATAGTATGTTTTTTAATTACTGGTAGTAAATTATTCAGCTGATTTTTTTTGGAATGCTCTAGCTCATATTTTGAATGCTGATGTTCAGCATTCAAAAATGTTCAGCTGATTTTTTTTGGAATGCTCAATTCTGTGATAACATGAAACTGTTGTTCTTTTGTAGTATACATTTCTTAAGTTTTTGCATTAATTCTATTCGAATAGAATTTAGTTCATCAAAAGAGAAAAGATTATTAAATTGAATGGTATTAGAATTAAAGTTTTTTGTATTGTCAGTGTAATTACAATTATTATTAGTAAATTTATTATTATCTATATTAGTATTTGATGTACTTGCATTTTTATTGTAACCAAACTGGGAATGTGAATATTATACCATACGTCATGCGTATTTGTGTTGCTGACAATGTTAGCTGAATGTAGAGTATTTGGAAAGTAACAGAGTAAGTGTCAATTAATTCAAATGTTTTGTTGTTCAATTGCTGGAACTATGACACAACATCTGACAGTTGTAGCATTGCGTGAGTTTATTAATTTTTTTGATTTTATATTCCCAACGAGCTTTTGTGAAGTTTATATAACAAAAATTAGTTTTAAGTTGGTGAAATGTTATTGTTTTAATTTCAAAATATAACACGTATAAATTTATTTTAGAACCGTAGTTGGTGTTTTTCTCGATAGTTTTAACTTCAAGGCCATCTTACTGTCATGTATAATTTGTCATGTAGAATTTTTATAATAAAAAAAAATAACACCATATATCTTTATTTTAAGAAGAATGCGTAGATACTTTAGAACAGCGATACTCTATATGTAATTTATATATCCTATATTTTGTCAAATATTATCTATTTAAACGCTATTTGGAACAAAGTTGCCCAGACAAGTTTAAATAAATTGAACATTATGCGGAAAACAGCTATTAAAATAATGAATTTATTACTCAATCAGATTTCAAACGAATTTTCTATATAATGAAAAATACCTGAGCTTTTCCAATATATGTACATACGATATGACTCGTAATATAATTCGTTCAAAATAGTAAAAAACTTCATTAAACATCATTTCATTCTAAATGATGTACTAAATGATGTTCGAAATGATGTACCAAATGATTTGAAGAATATAGTTAGTATTGGCTATTTCAATACTCTTCAAATTCAAAATGAAATAAAAAAGTATATAATTTCCCAAAAAACAAATACGTAAGTATGTATAAAACAAAATTAGTAAATTTATTTAGAAGTAAGATTAATATGTGAAAATATTACCAATAATTTAGTGGTACTATTTTATTTTATTTTATCAAGATCAAAAAAGTCTAGTAATGTAATTAAATAATTAAATAATAAATGCTAGCTATATTCTGTAAATTGGGCATTGCCAAATAAACAAAACAAAAAAAAAAATCAAAATTTAAAAAAAATTAAAGCTAAAATAATAAATTCTAAAAAAGAAAAAAAAAATTGTTTTTTCCTTTTTTTTATTATTTTTAGTTTTTTTTTTTTTTTTTTAATTTAAATAAATTGATACCTATTTTGTATCGTATCGTATTTTGTTGATACGTATTTTGTATCTAAGTAACCAAATAATTTGAAATAAACATCAATTTGATAAACTGGTTTTGAACACAATAAGTTGGAAAATTTTTAATTTATATAAATTAAAAAAAAAAAAAAAAAAAACTAAAAATAATAAAAAATAAAGGAAAAAAAAATTTTTTTTTTTTTTTTTTTTCTTTTTTAGAATTTATTATTTTAGCTTTAAACTTAGTTTTTACGGATATTTTCAACCTGTCTTATTACTTCACGGAAGATTTTCTGAAATTTTCTTATAAGTAATAAGACTTGTTGAAATTTAAAACTAGGATTTGTCTAAGCATATCAATACTACTTGCTTAATGAAGAGTTTCGGTAGTATTGTAGAACAAAACATTTCCTAAAATATAAAAAAAAAAAAAAAAAATTAAAAAAATGATTAAAATTATTTAATTTAATTATTTATTAAATTATTAAAAATAATAATTTCTGTGATTCCAACAAACTCTTTTCTTCCTTTTTTTATGTACATATATTTTAATTGAATCAGAATAATTTTTAATGTATGTATATAATATAACATAAACTGTAAAGAATAAACTAAGTTGTTGCAATTTAACATAATGAATTAAATTTTCTAAATCTAAGTTAAAAAAGTATGAATGAATAAAGTAAAAAACAAAACAAAAATACGCGAACTATAAAATACATAACTAATGATTCGTTTCATAGTTTTGACCATAAAATAGCAGCCTTCAATTCAATGGTATATAGAATGTTAAATCCCTTTAAATATTAATAACTATATGAAGGAATTGAATTTTATAAAAAAGTTGACTGTCCTGAATGATTATAAAGAAAATGTACTTTCACATTTGGTTAATAAGATTAGTAATAAAATGAAATTCGACAATAAAACAAAATTAAAAATCAACAAATCAGATATTGAAATGAAATTAATGAAATTAACATATTTCCAAAAATGGACCAAAAAATTAAGAACAATTCGGAACAAACACAACATCAAATGAGCCTTTTCGAGTAAACTTAAATTCAAAAACTTGTTGATATTAACAAAGAACAAGGAAAATGTAGGTGAGAGTGAGAGAAGTGAAATCTATTAAATAGATTGCTCAGAATGGTTTATATAGGGCAAACTAAAAGTTAAGTAGTCAACGCTTCAAAGAACACATCGCAGGAATTAAACGAATGACCTATTAAAATGTGCTGTTGCAAATCATGTACTAGATACGAACCATGAAATAATAAATAAAAATTTAAAATTATTAGCACAAATCGACCAACCAAATGCTTAACCAATCAATTTTTTAAATTTTTTTTTGCAGGTTAGACCAATAATATTTAGTTTTAAACATAGTTTTTTCTAAATAATACCACATGCACTAATTCAGCACTATAATATTACAATCAAATGTTTTTCTTTTTTTTTTACAAAAACACAATATTGGATTTTGTCGTTGTTTACATATAGATTTTTAAAAATTTGTTTTGAAATGGGTATTTTAAATTTTTTGCATTATATAAAAATTAAATAAGGAAAAGAAAGAAATAAAATATTTGTTGATGTATGAAGTTGTGATATACCATCGCTGATCATGATAACTAGAGGTTATAGAAATGTATTCGGGAGTTAAAAGTTAAAATTTGTAACTCAATAAATGGTTTTTATACCCTACACATTAAGTATAGGGTATATTAATTTTGGTATGACGTGTTTGTAACCACCAAAAGGAAGCGAGTTAGATATGGACATTTATATATATTTTAAATCAGGATCACCTCCTGAGTCGATTTAGCGATATCCGTCCGTCGGTCCGTCCGTTGGCACGATAACTCAAAAACTAGTGAATTTATCTTGATGAAATTTATATAGTAGGTTACTAATTACGAAAGGAAGACTAAGTTCAAATCTGGACAAAATCGGTCCATGGGTTCGGCTACCTCCCATACAACTCGCAAAACCGAATACGCATATCTTCGAAATTAATAGAGATAGAACCTTAAAATTTTGTACGAGGATGTGTTTTCTTAAATCCCAGGTATCCCTAAAATTTGAGATGAATTGGAGTAGTTATTCGGGTAACTGCCACACAACTCTCAAAACCGTACAAGCACATATTCAAAATTAATAAAGATAGAAACTTCAAATTTGGTACTAGGATGCTGTTTCCTGAATCCCTGATTTTTCCAAAATTTGAGGTGAATTGGAGGAGCTGTTCGGTTACCTCCCACACAACTCCCAAAACCGAAAAAACATATCTTCAAAATTAATAAAGATAAAAGCTTCAAATTTGATACGAGGCTGCTGTTTCCTGATTTGCCTAAAATTTGAGATGAATTGGAGTGGTTGGTCGGGTACCTAGCATAAAACTTCCAAAACCGAACAAGCATATCTTCGAAATTAATAAAGATAGAAACTGCAAATTTGATACGAGGGTGTTGTTTCCTGAATCCCTGATTTGCCTAAAATTTCAGATAAATTGGAATGAAGATACCCTCCACACAGCTCCCAAGACCGAACAAGCATATCTTCGAAGTTAATAAATATAAAATAAGAGTATTCTACCCTGTTCTGATAATGTCTCTAAAATTTGGGATGAATTGGGGAGGTGGTCCGGTTGCCTTCACACACTTCCCAAGACCTAAAAAGCATATCTTTGAATTTAATAAAGATAGAAACCTGAAATTTTGTACAAAGGTTGTAAAAGCATTTATTTTTTTAGCTTATATGAAATACCTAACTAAAATAACTTATGGATTTTTAATTTAATTTGAATTTTTTAGGTGTAGGGTATAAATAAGTCGGTTGCATCGACTTAATGTAACATTTACTTGTTTTATATAAAAAATGGTCTTATTTAAAAAGTTCTTAATATTCTGAGTATAGAAAAAGTTGCTAGAATCTTAACATATGATCTTCGCAAAATTGTGGAAGGTTTTTCAGTTAAATAAATTTTTTTTAAATATATAACTTCATCTGTTTTATTTTATAATTTTATGTTTACTATTAGTTACCAAAAGCAATTAATTTGTCTTTGATTTTTTTTTCATTCCTTACAATATAACTACAATGCAACAATAATAAAAAAAACAAGCAAATCAAAGATTTCCGGTTATTTTTTTCAATGATCTTGCGGAACAGAAAAAAGAAATCTGGCATAACTGATGCACCTATTGTAGTAATTATTATTAAATAATGTTCTATTTTTGAATTCCATATAATAACTATATTTCACTTCCTTTCGTTTTCCTTTTTATTACCATAGGTTACGATCAAATTTATGTTGTAATTTTACATTACTTTGGCATTATTGTCTTAGTAAACTAAAAATCTTACAGTTCGGTCATCCTAACTTATGACAATTGCCAAGTCTTAGATTACAATAATATTTTTATACAATTTTTTTTATTTTATTTTCCTGTATATGTATATTCTATAATGCACTAAGTTTAAACTCATATTGTTTTAAATACTTTCTATAATTTTTGCAATGTAACAGATATACATATTCATAATACAAAATGTTTGCTTTCTTATACATTATATAATTTTTTCCTTTTTAGAGCATTTCCAAAAAAAATTTTGGAAAAGTGTGCTTATTAGTTTCACTCCGACCGTGCGTCTGTCTGTTTACAAAACTTCTACACCGTTAAAGATAGAGAAAAACAATTTTAACCATGGGCAGGTCTCATAAAAAAATTAACTTTGTGAAACAACTTTTTCATGTAGCCCCATCCATTACGGAGCTACAGCCACTCAAACTTTGAAAAAGCCCTATTTTTAAATGCGTATATCTCATGTTCTGCTTAACATTTTTTCAATATAAAAATGTCATTCGCCAGGTACTTTTAGCTTTGTAAATTGATATCAAAATTATACAATTTTTTTAAATTTAGTATTTAAATTTACCGTTATGTGAAAACCACATTTTACATGAAATTTCTTTTATCATAACTCCGGTACGGCTTTAGATAAGAACCTGGAATTTTGAGACAAGAACGAACGTTAAGAATTAGTATAAGTTTCCTTAGAAAAATTTTTAGTTTTTAGGTACCTGTAACTTAAGCACCCGTACAAATTTTTCTTCGGAAAAACATAAAAATTAAAGCTCTAGTAATATATTTTTAGATGCGTTAACGGATTTTCTTAGTTATATAGGATTTCGGACTTTCAACCCCTCAAAATTTTAGAAAAGTCCTATTTTCACATTTTTTTTATTACAAAAAATTTCTTAAATTTTATTGCTTAAATTTTCAAATTTTTATGCAAGTCACAGTTCTAAACAGTTTGTATTGTCTTTTGGAAATGTGCGCTTTTAAAAATTTTTATTTTATGAAAATGGTCGTTCTGTAAGAAAT
This sequence comes from Poecilobothrus nobilitatus, assembly GCA_947095535.1. Taxonomy (NCBI): domain Eukaryota; kingdom Metazoa; phylum Arthropoda; class Insecta; order Diptera; family Dolichopodidae; genus Poecilobothrus; species Poecilobothrus nobilitatus. The sequence continues at coordinate 126,668,124 of OX352774.1, read as the reverse complement.
GTATTTCGCAAATTACGCGATGTTTATGGTCGAGATAATCGTCCAACTGAGCAACAAATTAGTAATATTGTGCGGAAATTTCAAGAAGCTGGTGCAGTACAAGATCGAGAAAGACATCAGTATGCTCGTGACGGTCGTTCACAAGAAAATATGGGTGATGTGAAAGGCTACGAAACATTTCGAGATCGGTGGCTACGTTAATAAACAAAACTGCTGTATTTGGGGAGAAGAAACCCTCGTATAATCTAAGTGAAGCCAACGCATCTACAAAGAGTCATTGTTTGGTGTGCATTGTGGTCTGGCGATGTGATTGGTCCGTATTTTTTCGAAAATGATGGAAGAGCCATAACCGTTACCGATACCAGATATCGCGACATGATCACAACTTTTTTATGGCCAAAACTGGAAAATATTGATACTGAGGACATGTGGTTTCAACAAGATGGGTCTACGTATCTTATAGCCAGAGACACTGCAATTATTGCATAAAAAGTTTCCAGATCGTGTTATTTTTAGATTTGGTGACGTGAATTGGCCTTCAAAATCCTGCGATTTGATACCGTTAGACTTCTTTCTCTGGGGCTATGTGAAAGGCAGGTCTACAAGGATAATCCTCGAAACGTTGAAGCATTGAAAGCGTAAATTATTCGAGTTATTGGTGAGATAGAGCCGCAACTATGCCAGAATGTGACCGCACATTTTAATAAAAGAATCAGGTACTGTAGAGACGCAAGAGGTGGTCACATGGGAGATATCATTTTCAGAGTATAAATGGCAAACATTATACTTCAAAAATAATTAAAAACTTTTCCAGTTTCAATTCAATTTCTATGTCTTTTAATTATTTACTTTTGAAAACTCAATTTGAAAGACCCTATTAATGCAATTATGTAATATGAATTTGCATTACCTTACCTAATTTTGATATACACATGTACATAACATTGAACTAATTACAGTCAAAATCGGTTATAACGACATTGGTTATAACAATAACATATCTTTTATTACAACCAATTTTAAAAGTCCCGTTTTTAAGTTCATATAATTTCAAACAAATTGGTATCGGATATAACGACATCGCTTATAACGACATTTTGCTTATAATGACTTATTTTTACTTAAAAAAGAAACAAATTATCGGTTATAACGCCGAAAAATTAAAACAAAATAAAGAAAAATGCATACATAGATGATAATAACTAAGAAAAAAAGCATCAGTTACTTATTGTCCTGTTAGTTGTTGTCACCTAATTGTCGCCTGGCTGTTGTGCGAGTTTGATATTTCGAATATTTTTATTTATGTATGTATGTAACATTAAGTTTGTTGTTTTAAAACACACCACAAGTATAAAATTATACAAGAAAGTACAGATATGAATGAAACTTTTAGTATGAATAAAAAAACGTAGAGTAGTTACCTTTGGAGAAAAGGCTCTTATTGTTTGGCGATCGGAGTCTGGTTCTGGTAAATAAAACAATAAATACATATTGTTAATAATTTTGTGTTATGTTACGCCTTACGTTTTATACATATGTATGTATGTATGTATGGAAAGTAGGTACCTGTACATATTATTAATTTTTTTTTCTTTTTGTTAAAAACTGTTTAATAAAGACTCGAATAAATAAATAAATAAAACCCATTTTATTTATAAAAAAATTCTAAATTGTTTATAACGACCTATCGGATATAACGACCAAATTTGCTGGTCCGCTCTATGTCGTTATAACCGATATTGACTGTATATATATTTGATATACATCACATTGACTTTACACAATGCATTTTGTTTATTATATTATACCCGTATCATATACATATTTCTTTTTACATACATCATTTCTTTTCATAATATTCTCTTAAAACTATTAACCGGTTTTGTTTGGAAATCTATCAAAAGTTTTTATTTATATATTTAATATTAAATGTTTAAATTTTTATTATTTTTGTTTTTTTTTGTTTAATGCAATACTAGTCAAAATCACAAAATAATTACTACCTTTTGGCCTAAATTTTTTATTTCAAAACCTTTTTTTTATGTACTATTATGATCATATATTATGATTACATGAATATGAGACATCTGATAATATTATATACGAGTATATGTACATTTTATTGTTATTTTTAAAATCAAAAATTTTGACTCTCCTCTCAAAATTATGATTAACATTATCACCTAACTTTTTAATTATATTAACTGTTTTTTCTTTACATTCTCGAAATCTATGTCCAGATTTTGCACAATTATAGCGAGTGCCCTTGGCTCTTACAGGGTGTGGACACTTGGTAGCAATATGATTACAGTAATCATATTGCTACCAAGATGATTACAGTTGAAACATTTTATTACAATGACATTGGCCACTATATTTTTATTTTTAAAATCACTTTGTTCTTTTTTATGATTTTCACTAAATTGTTTCTATAATAACTTTGTTTTAATTCGTCATATTTGCGTAGGGCAATTTTCAGTTCAGCAATTGTATTTGAATGGTACAGAATAATTTTTAATACCATTAATAATATATGTATTGTATTAAACATCCTTCTTCTACATCAGCTACCATTGAAATTTCCTGCATGGAGAATAAAATATTGCTGCCATGTTTCATTATTTTTAGCACATTTCCAAAAAAATTTTGAAAAAATGTGCTTATTAGTTTCACTCTGTGCGTCCGTCCGTCTGTTTACAAAACTTCTACACCGTTAAAGATAGAGAAAAATAATTTTAACCATGGGTAGGTCTCATGAAAAAAATAATTTAATGTAGCCCTAACAACTTTTTAATGTAGCCCATCCATTACGGAGCTACAGCCCCTCAAACTTTGAAAAAGCCCTATATTTAAATGCATATATCTTATGTTATGGTTAAGATTTTTTCAATCGGAAAACGTCATTCGACAGGTAGTTTTTTTAACTTTGTAAATTAATATCAAAATTGTACAATTTCTTTAAATTTAGTATTTTAATTTACCGTTATGTGAAAACCAAATTTTGCATGGTTTTTCTACTTTAATAACTCCGGCACACCTTTGGATAGGAACCTAAAATTTTGAAGCATTCTTTTGAAGATTTTTTATTGCCTTATTTTGTAAGTTTTGTATAGCTTTTATATCTTTTTGATATGTATCTCCCCATACTTGAATACCGTACTATCATTCCAGCGATTTTCCCGCCTTTTTTGATTTGTTCAGCAATTTGTAGACTCCAACTTAAATTACAATCGATTATAATGGCAAGATATTTGATTGTGACTCAACTGTTGATCAAAAAAAAAAACATTTTTATTTATGTTGGAACCATTTAATATTTTTTTTTATATATAACCAATTTGTTTTAGAGTCGCCCGAAGCTTTCTGAAATTGTATGTTCTCATATTCCTTTCTTTTTAACGCTGTTAAATAGGTTTTAAAATATTCATTATTTCTATTTTCTGCAAGTTTTTTAAACCAATAATTTTTCCTATTTACCAATTCTACAAATTCACTATTTATCCAAGAGGCAGTAAATTTATTTATTTAGTTTTTCAGTATTGTAACACTGGTAGCACTATTTGTAGCACTTTTAATTACATTTGTCAAATTTTTTCCAATTTCATTTGCATTTGTTATTGTTCCATTGAGAGTATAATTTTTTAATTCATCTGCGATATGTTTATAATTAATTTTGTTGATGAGGACAGGTATATTAACATTTTTTTTTATCTATTTTTAAATTATGAATTACAATAATAGAGTCTGTGATGATTGTAAATATCTGTATGAAATAGTGTTATGGAAATGTTAGCATTAGGATCGTTACAGAGAACGTGATCTGTAATTTCATCATGACAGAAATTATATTCAATGGATTCCATATTATTTTGATATGTCTTAATATTTTTATCGATTTTATTAAAAAGCCAGTGGCATATATGGAAAGTTTTTAACAGATGCCTATTCGGAATATTATGAAAAACCCATAAAATCATCAAACTTTAGCATTATTAAATGTAACTTAAATCACAATTCTGTCACATTAATCGAGATGGACAATGTACTATCCAAATTTCTCTACGTTAAAGTTTCAAGCAAAGAATATGTTTTTTATCCATTACAATTTTTTTATCCATCGACTAGACAAACAATATATAAAATAATTTTTGTTTTGTGTTTTTTTTCTCTTTCCAAAATTAGTGGAATAAACTAAACAATAAATAAAAATAAACATAATGTTACATTTGTTTACCTTTATATCACCTACTGCTTCCTGTTAATTGAAATTTTTGTTTATACTTTCTTAGTTTACTTTTTCTTCTGGATATTGTATACATATATATTTATATTATTTAATAGATTTTATTTATAGAACACATATGCATATGTGGCCGAAACTATTGAAAATGGGAAGTTGCAGATAATGGCGGTATCCAAATGTTGAATTAAAAATGAGAAAACTTTATTATGGCCACCAAAAATGTGACAGGATCAACATGAAAAATGTGCCTAAAGCCACGTGAAAATTGGATAATGTTTGATTGTAAAATATTAGCTGACGATAAAAGAATAAATGAAAGAAAAAATAAAAGCTGATGTAGGTAAAAAAAACTATAGTAAATTATTAATTTTTAATTTATAAATTATTTTATATATTTTGTTCAGCTACGTACGACAAAGCAATTAAGGTTGAAAAATTAATGTTTGTTCTGATACTGATTTCGATTTTAACTGAGCGATCAAAAATATAAATCCCAGTGAATTAAAAGAAAATCACACGAAACAATTATCTCCAACTAGTACTGCTCCCTATATTGAATTTGGTGAACATGTTGCTCGTGTCATCTTTGATGTGCTAATTATAGGAAAAGAAAATTACAGCAAGATGTTCCTAATAGTAATAAACCATAATGTTTTTAATCTAATTGGGATATTTATGTTTTTGAACATATAAAAATATATACAAATATAAAAATAATGATTCAAAATATTGACTAAACCAAATATTGATTTTAACCAATTGCAATAATTACAATAATAAAACCGATTAACTTACAAGATCTCATCTATTTTATTTGCAGTGAAAAAACAGTAAAATGTTATAGTGAAGAACCAGGAAAGTTAAAATACTAAATACTGGAACAATTACGAAAAAGAGTTTTTCAAAATATGACAAAATTTGTCACTTATTTTTAGATGTAGTCAGAGAGACTAAAAATGTGAATTAGACGGAGACTCAAAAAATTTTTATTGAACATTTGAAGCATGCACAGGAGAGTGTAAAAGGAATTTAAGTATGTTTTAAATTAAAGTACTACTGTTCTTGAGCATAACTTTTTTTATAAAATAGTTATCAAATAAAGTTTTAATAAAATTAAATCTACTTTTACCTTTTTTAAGGAAAACAGGGGAAACCACAAAAGGCAAAAAAATTTACTATCACAACCAGCTCTGCTCTTTAAAATATAAAAGAAATTATTAACCTGGTCGGGAGTGCGCTATCGATTGGTGATATTTCGAACTTCCGGAAACGATCAGAAATATGTGTTTTAGACCGGAAATTCACCGAAACAAGATTTTCAAATGGAAACTGGTATTTTTCAAAAAAAACTTGGATTCTTCGTCAAAAAATAAGAAACTTTTGTCTAATAATTTTTAATTGTTTTCTAATTAATAAAAATAAAACATAAATCTTTTATATTTTTCTTTATAAATTAAATTAAATTAAAAAAAATTTCCTTTCCTTCTTAAAAAACAGATACGCATGTTCTAGTGCACTTTGTACATATGTTTATGTATGTATTTCGTATTACGTGGTGTTTATCTGACTTTAATTGTTCAATTTAATTTAGTAAATTAAATAAAAAAATCCTTGTTATTTATATTAACTTATACATATTACTAAAAATAAATAAATTAACACATTTTTAGTAATATAAGTCAATATAAGTGACTTTTAATATGACTTTAATATAAGACTTTTTTAAATTTCCTAAATTAACTTGACCAATTAAAATAAAACATAATAGATCCACATATTTATAGTACAGTAATTATATTCGAATTTGATAATTTTATTTGTTTATTTTTGTTATTGTTTGTTGTTTGTTTGTTAGAGATTGGTGATTAACTAATGTATTACCTAGATTATTAAATTGAATTTATAAAATATTGTTTTTTTGTTATTTTATTTTTTTATGGAACCTAATTGTAAATTAAACTTTAAGTTAATGAAATATAACATATAACTAGAAAAGAAAGATTAAAGTTTATTTAAATAAAAAAAAATTAATAATATTATGACATACATATACAAAACAATAGTTAAACCAAAATGAAAATATGCGAAACACAGAAGTTCAAGTAAAAAATTTACAAAAACAAATATTTAAATTTTATAAACTTTTTTTTCAATTAAAAATATAAATCAATACAAGTTTGTAAACATTAAATTGTAAATAAAAACAAAAGTTTTGTTATAAAATAAATTTAATGTAAAGAAAAACAAGGTAGAATGTAAACCAGCGGTTTTTAAAAGCGCACATTTCCAAAACTCAATATAAACTGTTTAGAATTGTGACTTGCACAAAAATTTGAAAATTTCATGTAATAAGAAAAAACGTGAAAATAGGACATTTTTGAAATTTTGAGAGGCCGTAAGCCCGGAATCCTTTATAACTAAGAAAAACCGTTAACACACGTAAAAATATATTATTGAACCTTTAATTTTCATGTCTTGTCAAAGAAAAATTTTTACAGGTGCCTAAGGTACAGGTGTCTAAAAATAGCAAATTTTCAATTTTTGAGGCGTAATAACTCTTAAGGAGGGGGTGCTACCAAAAAATTGAAGAAACTTATACTAATTCTAAAAGTTCTTTCTTGTCTCAAAATTTCAGGTTCCTATCTAAAGGCGTGCCGGAGTTATGAAAAAAGAAATTTCATGCAAAATGTGGTTTTCACATAACAGTAAATTTAAATAGTAAATTACAAAATATTACATAATTTTGATATTGTTTTATATAGATAATACAATTTTCGATCTTCTGTCGGTTTTAGATTGCAAAACTATTACGCAGAGCCTGAGATATATGCATCTGAAAATGGGGCTTTTTCGCAATTTCGAAGAGCTGCAACTTTGGAACCCTTTACAACTAAAATACACTTTTAACATACGTCAAAATATATTACTGTAGCTTTAATTTTTATATCTTGCAGAAGTAAAATGTGTACAGGTTCCTGAGTTACAGGTGTTTAAAAATAGCAAATTTTCAATTTTTGAGCCCTAATAGATCATAAATAGGGGGTGGTCCAAAAAAATTTTCTGAGCAACCTTATACTAATTCTAAAAGTTCTTTCTTGCCTCAAAATTTCAAGCCTCGATCTAAAAGCGTGACGGAGTTATGAAAGTAAAAAAATCATGCAAAATTAAACGGTAAATTTAAATACTAAATTTAAAAAAAATTGTATAATTTTGATATTAATTTACAAAGTTAAAAAAAATACCCGTCGAATGACGTTTTCAGATTGGAAAAATCTTAAGCAGAACATAAGATACGTGCATTTAAAAATAGGGTTTTTTGAAAGTTTGAGGAGCTGTAGCTCCGTAATGCATGGGGCTACATGAAAAAGTTGTTCCACAAAATTATTTTTTTTATGAGACCTACCCATGGTTAAAATTGATTTTCTCTATCTTTAACGGTGTAGAAGTTTTGTAACCAGACGGACGGACGGACGGACAGAGTGAAACTAATAAGCACATTTTTTCAAAATTTTTTTGGAAATGTGCTAAAAAAAGAATATGTTGTTCAATGCAAATTTTAAAGAAATCTTTATAGCAATAGGAAAAGAAAGAAAATCTTGTTGCCTTATTTCTTCATCAGTACGTTATTTATTTTAGTCTCAACAAATATAAAACACAAAATGCCTGCTAATTTATGATTACGAAAAAAAAATGTACTTTGTGGACCTAATTATGACTATATCTATATAGTCATAATTAGGTCCACAAAGTAATTTTTTTTTTGTTGGTGCAAAATGCTTACTTATTGACAACTTGTAGCCTTTAATAAAAAAAAATAATTGCTGAAGAGTGTTACAGATAAATGTTCGCATTTGCAGTGTATTCAAATCTTTTAAATGTCGTTTTCAGAATTGTCGAAAACAAAACATGTTGCAGTTTGAATTTCAAAGTGCGTCCGCAAACTTAATTATCTAGTTGAAATGATGTAAATCGTAATGAAGTAAACCGTACTAAAATGAGAATATAAGAAATAACAAGAATATAATGTTCCTAAAGCATATGATCATTATGTCCCCATAATTATTATTTCAGGTGTCCACTCGTATTACAGTTTACGTCATTTCAAGAAGTCGATAAGCCGTCGATAAGAAGTCAAAAAAAAAGCCTTTACAAAGTCACAACTGAGTCAACTAGTTACCTTTTTTTCCATAATCCGTCATTTTCTAGTCATTTTTCGTCTGAAGAATTTTTGAAACCACTGTAAGAATTCATTGGAAAGTCGTAATCGAGTCAACTAGATACCTATTTTTCCCATAATCAGTCATTTTCTAGCCATTTTGCGTCTGCAGTATTTTTGGAACCACTGTAAGAAGTTATTAGGAAGTTTAATCGACTCAACTAGATACATATATTTTTCATAATTAGTTATATTCTAGTAATTTTTCATCTGAAGTTTTTTTGAAACCAGTACAAAAAGTCATTATGAACTCGGAATCGAGTTTACTAGCTACCTATTTTTCCCATAACCCGTCATTTTTTAGTCATTTTGATTCTGAAGTATTTTTGGAACCGCTGTAGAAGTCTACATCGTTAAAGATAAATGGTTAAAATTTACCCATGCTTAAAATTTCATTGCTATAAAAAAACGAGGAAGAATACAGTTGCCTTTGTCAACTCTTAGATACCCGTACGAACCGTTAGTATGTTCACAGACTGTCACTCTGCCTACAATATTATTTTTTTAATATTTTAGTATTTTAAAATAATTTGGGCGAATTTTATAATTTCTAGTACTATGGGTTGTACATATATTCAAACTATATGTTTATATGTACATTCTTCAAAAGCAGATTCTAACCTTCCACATAACGATTGTCAATCCAAAACTTTTTCAAATATTCTTTAGTACCATTTAATACTAAGCGGTAAATGTATATTAAATTTACTAAGTACAAAACAGTAAATATAATTTTAAATATTATATTATATTATATTTAAATATTCCATTGACAGAATAATTTCTTATAAGTACAATAAAATACATATATGTCTGTATGTAAATACGGCGCTATATAATATACATCTATACTCTTATCATTCATTCACTAGTGACATATACGATATGTAAATAAACATGATATTATATAAGTATGTATACATATCAATATCATATAAATAAAAATTCTTCAAGCAACCGTTATGTTGTTTATTTATTTACATTTTTTTGTACTACGCACTATATCCTCAACAATTTCAAATTATCGAGTAAAACAAATGCAAAAAATTTGTTGAAAAAATTTGTTAGAAAATTTGAAAAAATCAAGTAACACTTTCGTCAATTATAAAGTAACCCTATATTATTAAAAAAAGTTGTTAACAGAAATAAGAGAATAATGTTGAAGTTTTAATTTTTGTATATTACTTCAAAAAAATTTTAACAGGTGTTCAAGTTACCGCTGTTTAAAAATAGGAAATTTTCAGTTTTTGACCCCTTACACCTCCTAAACTGGGGGTGCTACAAAAAAAATTTCTGAAATGACTCATACTTATTTTTAAAGGTCTAACTTCTGTCAAAATTGCAAGTTTCCAACTTAAACCGTTTAGAAGATAGAAGGGTTAAAGAATTTTGCAAAATTTGAGTTTCGCATAACGGTAAATTAAGACACCGTATGCCACAATCGTATATTTATTGTATATATACTTTTAAAGCTAATAAAAGTAGTAATCGTTTGGCGTTTTCAAAATGAAGATATACCTTATACAACTTGTGCTATAACAATTTAAATATAGCTTTTTTGAACCTTTGTGGAGCTGTAGCTCCGTAACGGGTGGGGCTACAAAAAAAAGTTATTAAAAATAAAATTAATATTTTTGTGAGATCTATCAGCAGTTAAAATTTCATAGCTCTATTTCAAAAAAAATGTGGGGATCTAAAAGTTAGGTGTTCGAGAGCTACCCTAAGGCTTGATCCAAACTCAACCAAAAAAAATAAGGAACCTACAAATTACTCCCAGAATATTTTGTATAAATTTCAAGATTCTTTCTTAGTTTTTGAGTTAGCGTGCTGACGGACGAACGGACGGACATGGCTCAAACGTCTTAGATTTTTTTTCTGATCCGATCCATACCTTTGAAGGTATATCTAGCTCGCTTATTTCGAGGTGTTACAAACGGAGGAGTAATTTTATTATACCCGATCCTATCGTACGGATATAATTAATGTTGTAGAACAATTTTGTTAGGTAGCGCTATTCATCACGGAGGTACAACCCCTCAAACTTTGAAGAGGCCCTTTTTTAAATGTGCATATCTTATGATAAATATCATTTTTTTTTCTTTGGGTAAGGATGGTGAGAATCATCGAAAGATACTGTGCGCAACAAAGTTATGTGCGACTTTAACTCACTAAACACACCAGCCCCGTCTTAAAATATTGAAACTAGTCTGAAAGACTAACCATTAATTTTGCGTTAACTCTTATAGATCTACTAAAATTGCAGATCTCCGTGAGGGTGATCTAAGGTCTTTTAAGCGGGTCTTATGTTTTAGTGCATATTTTTTTATTTCTTCGCTTACAATAGGTATTTTTTAAATCCCTATGTAAATCCAAATTTCGCACGTACCAAGGAGCACTAACTATGTTACGTAAACTGAATATTTGTTTGTTTGGCGCAACCCCATAGCTGACTTAATTATTTGGTTATATAACAACATTTTGTACTCTTTGTTCCTTCGAGCCGGAATGGGCCGGAATGGCTCTCCAAACCAGCATAGGCTTGGCTTCGCAGTAAACAAGTGGAAACTCAACTAGAAAAAATAAAAAATGTACAATGTCAAGTGAACACAACGCAATATGATTTCGAATGTAAATTTTCATCGTTGATCAAATTAGCACGAATCATAGCTTACTGTTGCCGTTTTATCAACAATGCAAAGAAGAAACCTATAAAATTGAAAGGATATTTACGAGCTCAAGAAATAACACAAGCAATGACAATTCTGGTAAAACGCTCACAAACCCGAAGTTTTTGTGAAGAAATTAAACTACTGCAAGAGAACAAACCAATTTCAAATAAAAATGGTCTAATCAAACTAAATCCATTCATTGATAAAGATGAAAACATTTTTTGGTCCTTCGAGCCGGATAATAAAATATTAAAGATAATATATTATTAAAATAAGATCCAAAATATTAAAGTTATTGTAATAGTAAAGTAAAATATTATAGTAATAAAAAAAATTACATAAAAGATATTAATTTCAATATATAAAAAAAAAAAGTTAAAAAAAATAGAAATGATTTAAGTTTTTTTTTAATTTTGAATATTAAATGTGAGTTAAATTATATAAAATATTTGCAGTTTTTGAACTAATTAAAGACAGTGACTTTTGAAATTTTAAAATTACAGTTAAAGATAAAAAAACAGTGACATTTTAAACTTTTTTAAGACAGTGAACAGTGTTCTAGTTGACAGACAGTGACAGTGTTCGATAAAAAAAATAATAAAAAAAAAACAGTCACATTTTGAACCCTTTAAAAATTAAAGAGTAAATTTGAAAAATTGAAAGGGAAGATTTTTAGAAAATTAAAATTTTGGTATGATTTAATAAATTATAGTGTACAAAATCTCTAACGGTTTGGCAAGCTGTACGGCTAAAAAGTGCGCGCGTTCGGTACGGGTTCTTAAAGCAAAAGAGAAATATACAAAACAAAGTAAGTCCGTTCCAATTATTATACATACTAACAAAACTCACACAATATTAAAAATTCACATTTAACAACACCAACAAAATATATAAAAATTTTATAAATATTTTTTCAACTACATTTGATGAACATATAAATTTTATACTAAAATTTTATTAAATATAAAACACAAATATTAACTATTAACAAACTAAGGATTAACAAAATTAGTTTATACAAGTTGTAAGTAATTGTATATCGCTTTTAAAATGTCAAAGGCAAAAACAAAAGCAACAATTATCGTGCAATTGGAAACCAACTTAAAAGATATGCAAACATTTCAAGCCGGTTTTAAGAAACTAGGGTCAAAGTTACGCGCTACTCAGTTGGAAACAAGACTGACATTACTAGAAAACAGGTACAAAGAGTCGGAGAAATTGCACATGGCTGACGTTGGCATGGATGACGTCGAAAATATTTGAAAAGTAAAACAAGGACAAAAATGTTAGGAGTATATATGGATCTTCAACCTAATTTGAAGGATGCTTATGACCAACTAGTAAAGGAAGCCCCTGATTTGAGTTTATCAATGGTTCTAACTCAACAAGATTTTGCGCCACCACGCTTGAATTTACCCCCGTTCGATGGCACGATGAAAGTTGGCCGGCCTTTAAGAATACTCTAGACGCCTATTTCCTTCAATACTCGCAAATGTCGAATATCCAGAAGTTGAACGTGCTAAAGGCTAAGGTGGAGGGGGATGCAGCAATACTCATTCAACATTTAAATTTAGAAGAATCAGGTTTTTCCTTAAAAAACTTAAATATCCTCGTTGAAAGCTGGAATAGTATTTTGATTTTTTATTGCTTCAGAAGTTACCATTTAGAACTCTACAGTAATGGTAGGAAAAGATTGGTAACTCTCGAACATCGCCGGAATTCACAGTCTTCAAGAAATTTTTAGAAAACAGATTTTGGACTTTAGAATCTGTGCAATGTAAACATCTAAATCAAAGCAACTCAAAGAAGGTTAAGCAAGCACCTACCAAAAGTTTTCACATCGCGTCATTCACTAGAGTTATTTGTGCCATATGTAAAGAATCGCATATCTTGAGAAAATGTAAAAAATTTCTAGAACTTGCTCCCATTAAACGATTGGACTTTGTAAGAACGAAAGCGTTATGCTGGAATTGTTTAGGAGAAGGCCACAAGGTACCTCAGTGTCCCAGCAAACACAAATGCCATGAGTGCCAGAAGCCCCATCATACATTACTACACTTAACTAGGGGAGCTGGTCACACGCTGTCACTTGGAGCGCCCAATATGTCACAATTGCGATCAAGCAATCATATTTTGAATATGAACAGTCCCAGTTTTACACCTTCAAACAATATTAGTTTTCCGGAGTGTCTTCAGTGTCCTAACAAGGATGTGAGAACTACAGGGCAATTCAATAAACAAATTTTGCTTGCCACCATCTTAGTTAAAGTGGTTAACTCCACAGGAAACGAGATCACAGTGCGTGCTCTACTTGACCAAGGGTCATAAGCATCCTTCGTTACAGCAAAAGTGGTACAGCGTTTGAACTTGAACAAACAATTCACCAGTGCGACCATACAAGGTATAGGAGACCAGAGCGGCCACAAAATTAATAATAAAACCAATTTCACCATAAAATCACTCTGGGATGACCATTGTATTGACGTGGAAGGAATCATTATGAGAAAATTAACTCAAATATTAGCATCTTCAAAAATCGATTATGAGAAGTGGGTGCATATAGTGGATCTAAAATTAGCGGTCCCTCATTTCAATCAACCTGGAGTTATCGATTTATTATTGGGAACCGAAGTGTTCAACAAAATTATATTACCTGGTGTAAAAAGGGCCCCAGAGAGTACCCCATTAGCTCAAAACACAATTTTCGGTTGGATTTTCTTGTTTCTGTTGGATTTTCGATTTTCTTGTCAGGGGAGATTCAACAAGAAACACCTTTAGCGACAATTAGGAGCTGTCATTTAACAACATTAGATAGTCAACTTAAAAGATTCTGGGAACTGGAAGAGCTAGCAGATAATCGCAAACAATACACCGAAGATGAACAACATTGTGAATTGTGAACAATCTTATGACACAACAACGATACGGATTCCAACAGGAAGCTACCAAGTATCACTACCGTTCTACCCAATATCGAATGTAAAATATTTGGGAGCATCACGGGACTTAGCTTTACGACGATTCTATCAACTAAAAGCTTGTTTCAAACGTAATGTGAAATTCAAAAATGAATATACGAAAGTCATAAATGAATACTTACAGTTAGATCATATGGTCCCAATAAAAAACAATAAAAAAATGTATATAACTTATCAATCACAAGACACACACTCCAAATGTTACTTACCACACCATGGAATTATCAAAGAATCGAGCACCATAACAAAATTAAGCGTAGTATTTGATGCGTCACGAGCAAACGAGAGTGGAACTTCGCTAAATGTTATGTTGTTAAAAGGCCCCACAATTCAAGATGAACTAATACACCTATTTATTCGGTGGCGTAAACACAAAATTGCTTTCACAGCCGTCGTAGAGAAAATGTATAGGCAAGTATGGGTTAATGAAGAGCAAGCAGAGTGTCAAAGAATAGTGTGGTGAGAGGATCCAGAACAACCAATAAAGGATTACAAGCTGCTAACGGTGACATTTGGCACTAAAAGTGCATCATATCTAGCAACAAAAACTATTCAACGATTAGCATGTGACGAATCAGAGCATTACCCAGTGGCATCCAAAGTCGCATTATCGGATTTTTATGTCGACGATTTGCTGTCCGGCACGGAAGACATAGAATCAGCTCTACAAGTTCAGAGGGAAATGATTGAGTTAATGAAGAGCGGAGGATTTCCTTTGAAAAGATTTGAGATCAGCAAGTCAAGATCGTGGAGAAGAAAGAGGTTTGCCTTCATATTCACAAGAAGATCAGGATGAAGTGCGCACACTCGGACTCACTTGGAACCCTAATTCAGACATGTGCTATTTTTCAGTTAATTTTACACAATTACAGTCAAGTTATTCTAAGCGCATCGCAAATTTATTTCTTATTTATATTCTTTCACAAATCGCAAAATTATTCGATCCACTAGGATGGTTGGCCCATTCATTGGGAAAATTATTATGCAGAAACTTTGGTTAGAAGGACTAATCTGGGATGAAGAAGTAAACCCTGATTTAAAACATCAATGGAACACATACTACAACCAGTTAACTGACGTATCAAAAATTCGAGTTCCAAGATGGATCAAATATTCAATAAAAAATTCTGGACTCGAACTTTATGTATTTTCAGACGCATCCATGAAGGCATACGCTGCAGTTACTTATTTGTGCACCATCGACCAGGCAGGACAAAGAGCTATAAGTCTAATCGCAGCAAAAAACAAAGTAGCTCCAATCAAAGCAATCTCGTTGCCAGGCTTGGATTTATGTGCGGCTAGCTTGGCGGCTAAACTAGTTCAACTCGTCAAAAAATCACTAAAACCAACAGCAAATATAACAGTTCATGCATGGAGTGACTCAAAAATTTTATTGCCTTAGCTGAGGGAACATCCCAATAGATGGACGACATTCGTCCCAAACAGGGTGTCACACATTCACAACATACTGGAAAAAAATGTGTGGTCCTATGTTCCGACAAAGAAAAACCCTGCGGACTGTGCAACAAGGGGGTTATATCCAGCTGAATTAGATAACTTTCAACTTTGGTGGAATGGGCCGAAATGGCTGTCCAAACCAGCATAGGCTTGGCCTCGCAGTAAACAAGTGGAAACTCAACTAGAAAAAAGAAAAATTGTACAATGTCATGTGAACACAACGCAATATGATGTCGAATGTAAATTTTCATCGTTGATCAAATTAGCACGAATCATAGCTTACTGTTCCCGCTTTATCAACAATGCATAGAAGAAACCTATAAAATTGAAAGGATATTTACGAGCTCAAGAAATAACACAAGCAAATGACAATTCTGGTAAAACGCTCACAAACCCGAAGTTTTTGTGAAGAAATTAAACTACTGCAAGAGAACAAACCAATTTCAAATAAAAATGCTAAATTTCAAATTAAATCCATTTATTGATAAAGACGAAATATTAAGGGTGGGAGGTCGATTAAAGTACGCAAGCGATCTAAATTACAGTGAAAAATTTCCAATCATACTAAATGATCGAGATCATTTCACAGTACTATTGATCGACAAAATTCATAAGGAAACGTTGCATGGTGGAACTCAGGTCATGTTATCTCAGATTAGAAAAACTTTTTGAATCATTAACGCTAGAAATTCTGTCAGATATCATGTTCGAAAATGTATCACCTGTTTCAAACAAAAGGCCGAAACACGTAAACAACTAAGGGAACCCTGCCAAATGCAACAGTACAAATGGCAAGACCGTTTTCAAATTCAGACTTGGACTATTGTGGTCCCTTTGAAATAAAATACCATAAATATAGAGGCTCCACAAAATATAAGGCTTATATTGCTCTATTTGTTCTGTTTGGCTATCAAGGCTATGCATTTGCAGCTAGTAAGTGATATGTCGTCTGAAGGCTTTGTCGCTGCATTTAGAAAATTTTGCGCCCGACGAGGCCTGTGTAAAAACATATACTGCGATAATGGTACAAATTTTGTTGGTGGTCATAGAATTTTAACTAAACAAAGTAAAAAAATTATTCAAGATTTAAATATTGAAGTTGCCGGGCTGATGGAGAACCATGGAGTTGCGTTTCATTTTAGCCCACCTTCTGCTGCACATTTCGGAGGTTTGTGGGAACGTCACAAAATGTCATCTGAAAAGGGTTTTGGGCAATATGGCCATCACATATGAAAAATTTAATACGGTGTTATGCCAAATCGAGGCATGTTTTAATTCACGCCCATTGACAGAAATCAGCTCAGATCCACAAGAACTCGTACCGCTGACACCAGAAGACTTTTTAATCGGTGATTTAATGCTGGCAGCACCACAAGAAGAAGTCACCGATATAAATTTACATCGGTTAACGCGATGGCAATATTTGCAGGCGTTAGTAGAAAATTTTTGGCGTCGATGGAACTCTGCATATTTATCAAGGTTACAACAGAGACCTCAATGGACAAGCAAAATAGAAAATGTAGTATCAAATCAACTAGTTTTACGAAAAGAAGATAACGTGCCACCCAATAAATGGTTATTCGGCCGGATTATTGAAATACATCCCGGATCTGATGGATTGGTTCGAGTTGTCATGGTACGCACTAAATACAGTACGTTAAAACGGGCGATTACAAAAATTTGTTTACTAAACGATTAAAGCAAAAAAAAAAAAACCTTTAATATCGTCAACCGAGAACACCTACAATAACGATTCTACACAATAGCTGAGAACACCTACTTTACAATAATACTAATATACTGATTACAATACTGGTATACATATACTTAAAAATTTTTTTTGTAGTCATTGTTTATTCTTACTTATATGTGTTCTAATTCCTTACTCTTTGCATGGTCGAGTCGTGTTGATGTGCATTCAATCCAACGATGTTCAAAATGATGATGTGCTCGGTTTTTTTTACCTAACATCGAAAAATAATAAGTAAATTTATCACAACAAGAAGTCACATTGAGAACAACAAACAATCACCAAAAACGGATTTTTTTTCTTTAAGAACAAACAAACAAAAAATATGAATGGAGTTTTTTAATTATGATGATACTTGTTAACATCAACTTTATGTTGAGATCTTTATAGGATGATGCCAAGGCCGGGAGTATGTTCCGTCTTCAGTATACTCAGCATCTGAAAATAAACAAAAAAAAACACAAAGAACCATGTTCTTCAAATAACACAAATGTATACATCTTGAAGCAGCACAAATTATATACATACATTTTATATACATTTTAACTTAAAGTATTATTGATACTTACATTAATTGTCAAAGCCAAACAAATTCACAATATTACACAGAAATTGTCAAAATAGAATTGTTTTTATTTTGTAACACAAGATGTTAGTTACATCGACTAAAATTAATTTAATTCACAATAATTTTATAGTTTTTTTTATATATTCGATGATTTTAACTTTTTTATATACACTACATATTGTTTTTATTTACTTTGTGTTTTTTGTTTCACTGAAGTACATAATACCTTCAAATTCAAGGTTACTGAACTTGAGTTAAACGTTAGTCCTGAACCGTTTAACTCAAGTTTAAATAAACGCAAGTTTTATGAATTTTTAATTACTAATTTAATTTTTATCGTAGAGCCGTAAAGAAAGTTAGTGAAATTAAATAATTGAAATTAAAACAGTGCGTTTTTATTTTCTACTTGATAATAAATATTTTACAGTGCGTAATATATTTGAATTTTTTAAACAGTGCATTTTTTTTTATCTAAGTTTTACAGAGCATAAAACAATTTGTAATCTAGAATTTCAACCTAGGAGCCAATACATTTGTCTGTATTTCGATTCTAATTCGACTTTTTTCTTCTTGACGTGCTCTTTCCATCTCAGCTTGACATCTAATGCCATTCCTAGGTCTTTTGCCTTGTTTTCTTGGGGTATATCTACTCCATTTAATTTTACGGCTCGGGGATTTTGTATGATTTTATTTGTGAAATTTACTTGGAGAGACTTATGTTCATTAAGTTTAATTTTGCATTTTTAGGTCCACAAAAAGGTACTACCTTGAGGCACATCTGCTTTGATTTCTCTAAGTGTAGAAAACTCCTCACCCTGTTTAATTTTAAACAATTTATCACTCAAGTATAATGAGAGTATATCTACTCCAGTTTCCCCTTTCAAACTTTAAAAACGTACTTGTGGTTCTCTCGCACTTTAATTTTATTTAATTTCTTGTTTTTTTTTAAAGTAATATTAGTAACTAATTACTTAATATTTCCGTTATAAATTTTTTTATTTTTTTTCTTACTATTAACTGTTGATATTAACCTAAGTGGGATTCAATTCATTTATTAAATATAATTATAATACAAAGTAAATTTAAGTTAACCAAATTGACAAAAAAAAATATATAAAACGTGTAATTTCATCTCTTTAAATACTTTTTAATTTGTATAGCATTTTGATCTTGACCTTGAATTTTATTTGAACTTGAATTATTTTTAAATTTTTATATAATTTATGTTGACTGTGTACTTTTTCTTTTCAAACTTATTTTATTTTAAGGATTAAAAATAAAATTAAAACATATTTTGTAAAATGGAATTTAAATGCAATTTAGAAACTGTTATATTAATGGAATGGAATTAAAATGCAATTTAGAAAACTGTTATATTAAGATAATAAATTTAAATTTGTTATTTGTAAAGCGTTCTGTAAAAGGAAACTTCATGGAGTGTGTATGGGTTTAAGTATTATACAACTCTAAGACTAATATTTTATTTGTGAAGATTGCCAAAATTACAAAGTTTTGAAGGTTTGTTGAGAAGTATGTTTGATAACATACATAATTTGTTCACAAATCTAGAGAATGCGAAATCTGGTTTGGTTTCTAAAACTAACCAGACTATAGAGTCTAATACAAACGCATTTCATGACATGGTAAAATCGTTTGATACATTTTGTAACAAGTTTCCTAGTCACAAAAACAAGCACGATATTTTAAATGTGATTGATTCGGTTAATATGAAGTGTTAACAGCTCCTCCGAATCAATGTAATTGATTGGGCCGTTCTCATACGTCATGTGGGCCTGGCTGGCCCTTCTCATACGTCATGTGTCAGAAATTGAAAATATTCTTTGAGCAACATAAATTGTTGATGGCTAAAATGGAATCACTTCATAGAGATTTTCTCAGTTCATTTACTTCTGTAAAATATGCTGAACTCAGTAAATCATTGAATATCGAAGAATCAATAAATCCAGTTCACAAGTGGATTAGTGTTAATATTGAAATCCAAACTGACCCTATTTATATTCATAAACTTGGCGTTCAGTGGTCTGAAGAGGATTGGATTCAAAAAATTATGAATTAAATAAAAATAATTATTCTTCTTCAACATCAAACCATGATATGATTAAAACATCCACATCATTATTTCTTAAAGGCGTTCCCTGTACTTTTGATGAACGTAGGATGCGTCAATTTATACAACGTGAATTTAACAACATTTCAGTTTCCTGCCTCATAGTCACACCGAAGCGCATCAAATTAAATAAATTAAAATATCATTGCTTTATACTTCTTGTCCAGATCGCAGCATGCAAACTCAATTTTCCAAGCAATAAAAAAATATGGAAGAAAATTGGTGCAACTATTAATATCAGCAACCCCGAAAAGAAAATATTAAATATTCATCAAAAAGAAAAAAATCCTCTAATAAAGTAAGTAACACTTCTCAAGACATGACTATAAATTTTACTAACCCTAATAATAACATTCGTAATAAAAATCTACTAATAATAAAAAGGATCCTATAAATTTAAAACAGTCTATTTATTACTAACCCTATTCTTTCAGTTACACCTAATACCATATACCATATTAAAAGTTTACTTGATTTAGAATTCCCCGCTGAAATAATTCCATCTATTAAAACCATTAATCATTTCTCTTTTAAAAATTCTACTAATTCTATTAATAATCCCAAATCGTTTACTAAGAAACATCATAGTGACTCATTCTTAAATCATAAACTCTCCAAATTTAAAAAATCAAATTTCATTTCAAATAATATTATAATTTTATTTATGGAGAAACAATTAATTCTCGTGATCCGCCAATTTCATTAAATTCATCACCACATTCTTCCGGAATTCATTCTTCTGCTGTACAACATAAATCGTATTTGAGTTCCTACCCAGCCAGTGCAGTTTTAAATAATCTAAATTCAACATACAACGATCCTACTAATTCAAATAAAACTGCTATTTCAGACCCACATTTTTTCTAATAGAATCGATCATGTTCAAAGGACAAGAGAAAATCATTTTAAGTACTTTCACCCCCATACAAATGAGAAGAAATCTAGTTAATATTAACTCATCTCAATCTATCTTTCTTAATTCCACTCCTTCTAAATTTTCCATTTATTATCAAAATGTTAGAGGACTTCGTACTAAAACTAAAATGGTTTTTTCCAATTGTTCTCTTCTAGATTTTGATATTTTTATTTTAACTGAAACTTGGCTTATTTCTTCTATTTCTAATTTAGAAATTTTTCCGGTATTATTTACTGTTTACAGAAAAGACAGATATAGATCAATCTTGTCTGGGAATGTCAGTAATATCCATCTTTTTATTAAGTATATTGATATTATTGAGTCAATAATTGGTGATCTTAAAAACAACGATGATATAATTCTCTGTGGGGATTTCAACCTTCCAAATTTTAAATGGGTAGAGAATGATGAAGAAGCCTATATTATTCCTTTAGAATTAGTGAATAATACAGAATGTCTTTTAATTGATTCATTTAATTCGTTTCATCTAAAACAGATATCATCAATTTGTAATCATCAAGGTAATCAATTAGATCTTATACTCACAGCTAACTGGAATAATATTTGTTTTTTCAATTGTCCTTTGGAACTTGTAAAAACTGATGTTTATCATCCTCCTATTTGGTTTTCTTTTGGCTCTTTTTTACTCCAAATATTGAATCAGCACTTTCATATCGTTACAATTTTCTCAAAGCCAACTACGATGGTATAAATTATATATTAAGTACCTATGATTTTGAATTTTTAAATTCTGTTGATATTAATATATTAGTAAATAGTTTTTATTCAACCATATTTTCTATTATTTCACAATTTGTACCGTTAGTTATTGACAGAAGTAATTATTCTAGTCCACCTTGGTTCACGAAAATTCCTAAAAAAATAAAAAACATAAAGCCTGGCGTAAATTTATTAAGAGTAATGATAGTTTTGACTATAACGCCCATTTAATTAATTTAAACTATTGTCCGATAATCTTTATTCAAATTATGTGCAGAGTATGTTTTTTAATTATTAAAGCTAACCCTAAACTGTTTTTGAACTTTGTGAATTCTACAACAAAATGTGATCAATATCCTACTTTTATGAATTATAATAATAATAGTAGCTGTAATTCCACAATTATTTCCGAATGGTTTCGTGATTTTTTTTTAGTAAGCTATTCCCCATAGGTTTTCAATCCTGACACAGTAAATTTTTCCTATCTAAATAATTTTCCTAAAACAACGCTTAGATAACGCAGACCCACTTTCTAAGTTATTTAATCTTTCTTTATCTTCAGGGATCTTTCCATCACTTTGGGAAATGGCTCCTGAAGATAAAGTCTGTCCATAAAAAAAACTTCAAAAATGACGTTATCAATTATCGCCCGATCGCAAAATTATCTTCTATTCCTAAAGTTTTTGAATTAATAGTATTCGATTCTATATATGATCACTGCACTAGCATTTTATCACGAAATCAACATGGCTTTTTAAAAAGTAAATCTACAGTTACCAATCTTGTGGAATCCACAGCTACATTTCTGAAACATATGGAGGATGGTTTTCAAACGGATGTAATTTACACCGACTTTAGTAATGCATTCAATATTATTATTTTAATATTGCAGACACTGGAGTTTTCACTATATTTTATTAATTGGATCTGTTCTTATCTTTCTGATCGTGGCTATCGTGTTTCTTTTAGATCTTCAATTTCTTCTCAATTTAAAGCTACTACAGGTGTTCCTAAAGGTAGTCTTTAGGACCTTTGACCGCTTTTGTTTATTATTGCAATCAACGTTGTCACTTCCGTAATTCAACATTGTGATATTAGAATTTATGCTGATGATATGCAGATTTTCAAGAAAATTACTTACTTAGACGATTCGAATGCGTTACAAGCTGACCTTTATTGTTCTTATAATTGGTGTAATATTAACAACCTTCAACTAAATATTACTAAATGTGCTCATATTACTTTTACTCGCCGTTCTAATCCAATTGCATCTAACTATTACTTTAACCTTCAAACTTTCCCTAAAGTAAATTCTATAAAAGACTTGGGTGCATTTTTTGATAGTTAACTTTCTTTTCATGCTCATTATACATATATTTTAAACAAATCCAACTCGATGTTCGGTTTTATTAAACGACGGGCTAGAGAATTTGATGATTTTTATGTTTTTAAATCTCTTTACACTTGCTTAATTCGTCCTAATTTAGAACATGCCAGCCAAGTATGGAGTCCATTTTATAAAACTCATATATTCAGAATGGAATCTGTTCAAAAAATTTCTTAGATTTGCCCTACGTGATCTCCCTTGGAAGATCCTTATAATTTACCTCCGTATGAATATAGACTAAACCTTTTACATATGTGTACGCTTGAAAGCGCATCGCAGACATATTATTCTTGACGAAAGGAAATATTTTATCTATACAATTATTAGCTAACATTAGCTTTTGTTCAAATACTAAGCTAAGATCGGTTAACCTCTTTAATTTGAAGTTTCACCGCACTAATTATGGTAAGTTTGAGCCACTTAATAGAATGATGTCTCTATGCAAAATACACAAATCCCAAAGGAACTTTCAACTAACCAAAGAATCTTTAAAAAGAGATTAATATTCATGTCATCGATGGTTAATTTTGATTTGTAATTTCATGCATTTTGTTAATTATAACTATGATTTTAATGTCATATGTATTATTCATTTAATGTTAATGAATGTTGTTTTTTGTAATAAATTTATATCTTTAATTTGTTCTTTTTTTTCTTATAAAATTTATAATGTAGTACCGTAGTACATACGAGTATTAATTAATACATATATCATAAAATATTTTGTTAATTTTTAAAAGCTTTTATTGAACTTACTGGTTAAAGAAATCGTGGAATCTTGCAAGCTATTTTAGACACGTTGACCTAGAGACTTGAAATTTTGGACACAGTTTAAATTCCGGTGACAATACATGATTCTAAAATAATAATACCAAAAAACAGTAGAGAAGTTAACTAAATTAGCAAAATAATAAAATTTTCATACAAAGATATTACAGATTTTTTAATAGAATTATTGCAGAGTAAAATAAAAATATGAAATTGGCCTTGACATGTGTGTGTTTGTTGTTGCCTTTTAAATATAGACAAAACTAAATGTTATATACATACATAATATAATGTTGTACATTTAGTTTAGGCGCCAGTTATAGCTATCATTGAAAAGCTTCCGGAAAATGTTTATTTTCAATTTTTTTGCAGCAAAGACATATAAAATTTAACAAAAGTGTTGATTTAATGGTTAAATACTTTCTAAAGAATAAATTCTGCTACGAATTTTTAAATTTTAAGTTAAATATTTAAAAATAAAATCAATTTTATAATTTTCGGATTGGTAATCATTTTTCTGAACAACTGATCAGTAATTTTGCTAATGAAACAAAATTGTTCCAATGACATATGTTTCATTTCTTCCCATTTCAAAATTCTGATGCAATTCTTGATATATTTCATTATGATTTTGTATTTTAATGAGTTTAGACTTAAATTTTGTTTTTTTATTATTTTGTTTGAAAATGGAAATTTCAAAAAAAGTAAAACAAAAAATTAATTCTAGAAAATTTATACTTTTTTATTCTTCTCAATTCAGCCAATGTATAAAATAAAAAATAATATTAAATAAAAAAATCTTTTTTTATTCTTTATTAGTACCATTTTCTGCCAATAATAATTAAATAAATAAAAATAATAAAACTTTATTTTGCAAACATCGAAATAACGCTAACAACAATTTATATTACATTTACTTTTATTTTGCCTTCAGTATTGTCATTTGCCATTTGACAGATCATTTTAACAGTTTTCTCTGATGGCTATAATCGCCTTTACGGAAAAAAGTGTAAGTTTTCAATGAAACGTTTTTTCCGGAAGCATTTTAATGATAGCTATAACTGGCGCCTTATACACTTTTCTCTATTATGAAACACACACACAAAAAAACGGCAATCATTTTTAAATTTTTGTTTGTTGCTGTATACATATGTATATTCAGGGGTGCCACTCAGAAAAACATTTGTTTACCAAATTGGTTTTAAAATCTTACCAAATGGACAAAAAAGTTACCAAAATATGTTGGATATTGGAACACAATGGTTTTATCTGATATTAAAATTTATTTGTATATTATAAAAATAAACAAAACAATTATTCATATATGCAAATGCAACATAATACAACAAACAACACAATTCATATCTACAATAACTAAAAATACAAAATAACAAATTTTGAAAAAACAAAAAATGTTAAAACTTAAACCACTTAATTATTTATCAACAAACAATATTAATTGTCAAGGAACAGAAAATTTTTAAAGTAAAATATGTAAAACCTAGAACTCAAAAAATTGTATATGTATATAACTTAAACTAAAATTCATTTTTGGCAGACCAAACTCTACAAGCCGATTTATTTCCTTTATCCAGCTCCTTAGCCACTTCCATTCTTCTCTTTTAGCCATGAAAATTTCTCTGTCCACTGCATTTGGAATTTCCTTTAACGTTCACTATTTATTTTTCACGTTCACTACTTGCTGAACTTGAATTTCACCCTTCACAATCAACTTGTCACAATCACGACTGTGTATATTATGTAGATATCTAATATTTACGTTAACAAGAGCAATCGATTTTTTGTTTACATGCGATTTAAGTACCTATATGAGAATTCGATCATAGCTATCCAAAAATGTAAATATACGTATACATACATACATACATATATGTATTTAGCATTAAGCTTAATATATAATCTGTAAATCACAAAAATTCGAAAGATTAAAAAAAAATATTCACACATACATATATATATACTTTTATGCAAATTTTACTTTTTTCTTTACATTTAAACGCCATGGCAAAGGCAAAACAAAAGTTTTGCATGTCATGTATAGATAAACATTCACATGCACTATGTGATTTTCAATAAAGTAATACATATCAAATATGTATGTATAATGTATGTATACATACTCATTATTCAATTCTTTGGAATTTGTACTCTTTTTCTTTACTTCGCTTTTTGTATAACCATAACCTACATTCATTTTTAGAAGACCTGGATATCGAAATACTTAAATGTGTTTGTGCAAATTGTAAATGTATTGTGAGAAAAAGCTTCGAAAAATGAAATTTCATAAAGATTTTTTCGTTCTTTTCTGTTTTTGTTTTTGCTTCAGAAAAATGCCCATTTTTAACAATTTTCTTTTCGAGTTTTTGATATGAAATATTTACCCAAAAATGCCAAATTGTATATTAAAATAAAATTTGGAAATTTTTCTTTAACATACCAAAATTTCAGCTTCAACTCGAAATTTTCAACATATTTTCAACAAAATAAAATTTTCAGTGTTTTACTAGCATTTCATATCGTCGCCATTTAATACTCTCAAAAAATTTATAAGAGTACTCAATTATAATAAATTAGTGAACATAACCTAATAATTTAAAAGCTTTCTAATAGATTGTACTGAAATATAAGAGATTGTATGAAATATTGGTAAATATATTTTAGTTCAAACTAAGTTTTTATATTTTTAATTATATTAAAAAATTATAAAATTTATATAAAAATAAAGTTTGCAGTTTTTTCTTTATGTCAATAAAAAAATTTACTTTCAAATCATATTTTTCAGCAATATTTTGAAGAAAAAAAACAAAGTACCAGATTCTGGTAAAGCAATTTTAGTTTTTTTCTATACAGTCTATAAAAAAGCAAGGTAGAATGTAAGCCAACGGTTTTTAAAAGCGCACATTTCCAAAACTCAATATAAACTGTTTAAAATTGTGACTTGCACAAAAATTTGTAAATTTCATGCAATAAGAAAAACGTGAAAATAGGACATTTTTGAAATTTTGAGGGGCCGTAAGTCCGGAATCCTTTATAACTAAGAAAAACCGTTAACACACGTAAAAATATATTATTGAACCTTTAATTTTTATTTCTTGTCAAAGAAAAATTTTTACAGGTGCCTAAGTTACAGGTGTCTAAAAATAGCAAATTTTCAATTTTTGAGGCGTAATAACTCTTAAAGAGGAGGAGCTACCAAAAAATTTTCCCAGGAAACTTATACTAATTCTAAAAGTTCTTTCTTGTCTCAAAATTTCAGGTTCCTATCTAAAGGCGTGCCGGAGTTATGAAAAAAGAAATTTCATGCAAAATGTGGTTTTCACATAACGGTAAATTTAAATAGTAAATTACAAAATATTACATAATTTTGATATTGTTTTATATAGATAATAAAATTTTCGATCTTCTGGCGGTTTTAGATTGCAAAACTATTACGCAGAGCCTGAGATATATGCATCTGAAAATGGGGCTTTTTTGCAATTTCGAAGCACTGCAACTTTGGAACCCTTTACAACTAAAATAAACCTTTAACACACGTAAAAACATATTACTGTAGCTTTAATTTTTATATCTTGCGGAAGTAAAATGTGTACAGGTTCCTAAGTTACAAGTGTTTAAAAATAGCAAATTTTCAATTTTTAAGCCCAAGTAGCTCATAAACAGGGGGTGGTTCAAAAAAATTTTCTGAGCAACCTTATACTAATTCTAAAAGTGCTTTCTTGCCTCAAAATTTCAAGCCTCTATCTAAAAGCGCGACGGAGTTATGACAGTAGAAAAATCATGCAAAATTTAGTTTTCACATAACGGTAAATTTAAATACTAAATTTAAAAAAATTGTATAATTTTGATATTAATTTACAAAGTTAAAAAAAATACCTGTCGAATGACGGTTTCAGATTGAAAAACTCTTAAGCAGAACATAAGATACATGCATTTAAAAATAGGGTTTTTTCAAAGTTTGAGGAGCTGCAGCTCCGTAATGGATGGGACTAGATGAAAAAGTTGTTCCACAAAATTATTTTTTTTATGAGACCTACCCATGGTTAAAATTGATTTTCTCTATCTTTAACGGTGTAGAAGTTTTGTAAACAGACGGACGGACGGACGGACGGACAGAGTGAAACTAATAAGCACATTTTTTCAAATTTTTTTTGGAAATGTGCTAAAAATTATTGTAAATAAAATATTCATGTACTTACATGAAATAGAATAATCTTTTTATAAAATTTTAAATTGAAATACTATTTGAAAAGTATTGAAAAAAAATATCGTCCGTCCGTTCGCACGATAACTCAAAAACTAATAAAGCTATCTTGATGAAATTTATACAGTAGGTTACTAATTCCAAAAGGAAGGCTACGTTCGAATCTGGACAAAATCCGTCCATGAGTTCGGATTCTGGAAGCTTCCGATTGATTCCGGAGCAAACGAGATTATCTCCAAAATCAACACAGATAGAACCTTTAAATTTTGTACAATGATGTTCCTTTCCATTCGATTTATGTCTCTGAAATTTAAGAGAATTTGGTCCATGGGTTTGGATTTTGGAAACTTCCGAACGAGCACCAGATCAAATGAGATTATCTCAAAAACCAATAAAGACATAACCTTCAAATTTGACAAAGTGGTGTTCTTTCATGTTTAATTTAAGTCTCTAAAATTTGAGAGGATTTGGTCCATGGGTTTGGATTTTGAAAACTTCCGAACGAGCACCAGAGCAAATGAGATTATCTCCAAAACCAATATAGATATAACCTTTAAATTTGACGAAGTGGTGTTGTTTCATGTTTAATTTAAGTCTCTAAAATTTGATAGGATTTGGTTCATGGGTTTAGATTTTGGAAACTTCCGAAAGAGCACCAGAGCAAATGAGATTATCTTCAAAACCAACAAAGATAGAACCTTTAAATTTTGTACAATGATGTTCCATCCCATTCGATTTATGTCTCTGAAATTTGAGAAGATTTGGTCCATGGGTTTGGATTTTGGAAACTTCCGAACGAGCACCAGAGCAAATGAGATTATCTCCAAAACCAATAAAGATATAACCTTCAAATTTGACAGAGTGGCGTTCTTTCATGTTTTATTTATGCTCTGAAATTTAGGAGGATATGGTCCATGGGTTTGGATTTTGGAAGCTTCCGAACGAGCACCAGAGCAAATTAGATTATCTCCAAAACCAATAAAGATATAACCTTCAAATTTGACAGAGTGGTGTTCTTTCATGTTTTATTTAAGTCTCTGAAATTTGAGAGGATTTGGTTCATGGGTCCGGATCTTGGAAACTTCCGAACGAGCTCCAGAGCAAACGAGTATACTCCACAACCAACAAAGATAGAACCTTTATTTTTAGTACAAGAGTGTGCTGTTATGTTTCCTTTTCTATAAAATTGGAAACTGATATTTGAAAGAATTTGAACCATGAATTCGTATATTGGAAGCTTCCGAACGAGCCCCAGAGCAAACGAGATTATCTCCAAAACCAACAAAGATAGAACCTTTAACTTTTTTGCAATGATGTTTTTTCCGTTTGATTTAGGTTTCTAAAATTTGAGAGGATTTGGTTCATGGGTTCGGATTTTGGAAGCTTCCGAACGAGCCCCAGAGCAAACGAGATTATCTCCAAAATCAACAAAGGTGGAACCTTTAAATTTTGTACAATGATGTTCCTTGCCATTCGATTTATGTCTCTGAAATTTAAGAGGATTTGGTCCATGGGTTTGGATTTTGGAAGCTTCCGAACGAGCCCCAGAGCAAACGAGATTATCTCCAAAATCAACAAAGGTGGAACCTTTAAATTTTGTACAATGATGTTCCTTGCCATTCGATTTATGTCTCTGAAATTTAAGAGGATTTGGTCCATGGGTTTGGATTTTGGAAACTTCCGAACGAGCACCAGAGCAAATGAGATTATCTCCAAAACCAATAAAGATATAACCTTCAAATTTGACAGAGTGGCGTTCTTTCATGTTTTATTTATGCTCTGAAATTTAGGAGGATATGGTCCATGGGTTTGGATTTTGGAAGCTTCCGAACGAGCACCAGAGCAAATGAGATTATCTCCAAAACCAATAAAGATATAACCTTCAAATTTGACAGAGTGGTGTTCTTTCATGTTTTATTTAAGTCTCTGAAATTTGAGAGGATTTGGTTCATGGGTCCGGATCTTGGAAACTTCCGAACGAGCTCCAGAGCAAACGAGTATACTCCACAACCAACAAAGATAGAATCTTTATTTTTAGTACAAGAGTGTGCTGTTATGTTTCCTTTTCTATAAAATTGGAAACTGATATTTGAAAGAATTTGAACCATGAATTCGTATATTGGAAGCTTCCGAACGAGCCCCAGAGCAAACGAGATTATCTCCAAAACCAACAAAGATAGAACCTTTAACTTTTTTGCAATGATGTTTTTTCCGTTTGATTTAGGTTTCTAAAATTTGAGAGGATTTGGTTCATGGGTTCGGATTTTGGAAGCTTCCGAACGAGCACCATACCAAATGAGATTATCTCCAAAACCAATAAAGATATAACCTTCAAATTTGACAGAGTGGTGTTCTTTCATGTTTTATTTAAGTCTCTAAAATTTGAGAGGATTTGGTCCATGGGTTCGGATTTTGGAAGCTTCCGAACGAGCCCCAGAGCAAACGAGATTATCTCCAAAATCAACAAAGGTGGAACCTTTAAATTTTGTACAATGATGTTCCTTGCCATTCGATTTATGGCTCTGAAATTTAAGAGGATTTGGTCCATGGGTTTGGATTTTGGAAGCTTCCGAACGAGCCCCAGAGCAAACGAGATTATCTCCAAAACCAACAAAGATAGAACCTTTAAATTTTTTACAATGATGTTTTTTCCGTTTGATTTATGTCTCTGAAATTTAAGAGGATATGGTCCATGGGTTTGGATTTTGGAAGCTTCCGAATCAGCCCCAGAGAAAATGAGATTATCTCCAAAAACAACAAAGATATAACCTTTAAATTTGGCAAAATGGTGTTCTTTCATGTTTGATTTAGGTCTCTGAAATTTAAAAGGATTTGGTCCGTGGGTTCGGATTTTGGAAGCTTCCGTACGAGCCTCAGAACATATGATATTATCTCCAAAAGCAACAAAGATATAACCTTTAAATTTGGCAGAATGGTGTTCCTTCATGTTTGATTTATGTTCTGAAATTTGTGAGGATTTGGTCCATGGATTCAAATCTTGGAAGCTTCCGGACGAGCCCCAGGCCAAACGAGTATATCCCCACAACCAACAAAGATAGAACTTTTATTTTTAGTACAAAGGTGTTCTGTTATGTTTCCTTTTCTGTAAAATTAGAAACTGACATTTGACAGAATTTGAACCATGGGCTCGTATTTTGGAAACTTCCGGACGAGCACAAGAGCAACGAGCATATCTCCAAAACCAACAAAAGTAGAACCTTTAAATTTAGTACAATGGTGATCTAGCATGTTTTCTTTATGTTCCTGAGATGGATTGGATGAATTGGAGTGACAATTCGGGTACCTGACATACACCTCCCAAGGACTAACAATCTTGGAAATTGATAAAGATAGAAACTTAAAGTTTTTTACAAAGGTGTCAAGCAAATCCCAAGAGGATGCCTATTTTACTTTCCTGAAATTCGAGTTGAATAAGACACAAAAGGGAAGAAGTTCAAGCAGCTGCCAAAAAAACTTATGGATTTTTAATTTAATTCGAATTATTGAGGTGTAGGGTATTAATAAGTCGGTTGCATCGACTTACTGTTACATTTACTTGTTTTATTTTAAATAACTCTAAATTTTAGTAATATTTTATTTTATGTAGTCATATTTTTGTAGAGTTAAATTTTTGAATTGAATTATCATTTTTAAAAGATTGTATTATATGAATACCTATTTAAAAAAATTAATTCAATTATTTAGTGCCTAATATTGCCTTTTTTAATAATTTGCTTAAATAAAGTAGGTGGAAAACGTTCGGATGCTGGGTGTAAATCCAATTATAATAATAGCACGATATCTGTACCTACTTTTAAATTTCCGGATAAAGAGCCTTTGAGAAGCTTAAAAAAGCTTTGTACAAAGATCAGACTGGCAACCAACACCTTATAGTTACATATGTAAATTGCATTTTTCAGAATCGTTTTTTAAATTAAATAATGATAAAAGTCCGTGTTTAATACCAGATGCAGTTCCAAGTATATTCACCAATTACTTGGTAAATTTAATAGAAACGAATGATAAAAACTTACGCGATGATAATATAATTTTAAATTTCTCTGATTTAGTTTTAAATGTTAGTAAAAAAATAAATTTAAAATACTGGAAATTATATAAAGGCCAAAATAATATTATTTTATATATTTTAGTAATTATTTTAGAAAATAATTACTTTAAATGTGATTTTAAATTTATAATAATAATTAATAACGATCTAAGTTACCTATTTGACAGGTAATACAGAAATAAAAGAATTTCAAAATATTGAACGATATTGAAAAACGCAAAAAATTAAATATTATTATTGACTAAATTAACCTTTTTGATATCAAGTTACCTATATATAGTTGGGATACAATCGTCATGTCATTTTTCATTTTTGCCCACTCAACATCTATTATTACTATCCGTTCGGAAAATATTGATTTTTGTGATATTTTTTTTGTTTTTTACTTTTTTTAATATTGTTTTGTTGTAAATGAATTACTTTATTAAGGCCTAGTCTTCAGGCGATACCACTTTAAAAATAATCGCCATATCCCCTACCTCAAAGGAAAAGGCGAATAACTTATAATATTAATTCATTTTATTATAGTAATAAAAATTTTAAATAAGTTAACATATATTAACTTATTGTAAAAATAATTAAATAGTTTATTTTTTACACTTAATTTTATATGCATTCTAAAAAATTTACAATATTTATTAACTTTATTTCTCTTTCTTATTTTCCCCTTTTCTATTAGTTCAAAAAAGCAATGTTTTTTTTTTTTTTAGTGCATTTCTCCGCCACATAAATGTGAACAGAAAATTACACAGCCTTTCCTTTACAGGCGTGGCTGTAAATGTCGTAAGGGGAAATAACTCTTACGACGTGTATGGGAGTCCTCTCTCGGTGTTTACAGCATATTTTATACGCTCTTACCCACAAGGCCACCGAGGTCCCAAAAAGAAATGTTAAATCTGCTGGTTTAAAAAACTTTAGTGTAATATTATTATAGATAATAATTTACATGTTTTTTTTTTTTTGATTAATAAAATTCTAAAATCATTTTCTATTATTTCTACTTAGATATTATATGTATATACGTATATACATATGTACATTGTATTTATAAATTTCTACTAATACTTACATATGTACATATGTATATACTTAAAATTATATATTTGTTATTATATGCTTTTATATTAACTCGTCGGTGTCGGTTTATTTATTTATTTATTTATTTGTCATTCTGTCACGCTTTTTATTATCTTCGTAATCTGCTAGCAACATTTATAAGTGTTGTATGGTGCAGAGGAAAGTGTACAGGTTTCAAAAGTGGGGGTCATGTTGTTCGAATCCAGTTCACATGCAACTTTTTTTTTTTTTAACTATCTATTCATCAACATTTTTTGAATAAAATATGTATATACTGAATCTCCAAAACCAATAAAGATATAACCTTCAAATTTGACAGAGTGGTGTTCTTTCATGTTTTATTTAAGTCTCTAAAATTTGAGAGGATTTGGTCCATGGGTTCGGATTTTGGAAGCTTCCGAACGAGCCCCAGAGCAAACGAGATTATCTCCAAAATCAACAAAGGTGGAACCTTTAAATTTTGTACAATGATGTTCCTTGCCATTCGATTTATGTCTCTGAAATTTAAGAGGATTTGGTCCATGGGTTTGGATTTTGGAAGCTTCCGAACGAGCCCCAGAGCAAACGAGATTATCTCCAAAACCAACAAAGATAGAACCTTTAAATTTTTTACAATGATGTTTTTTCCGTTTGATTTATGTCTCTAAAATTTAAGAGGATATGGTCCATGGGTTTGGATTTTGGAAGCTTCCGAATCAGCCCCAGAGAAAATGAGATTATCTCCAAAAACAACAAAGATATAACCTTTAAATTTGGCAAAATGGTGTTCTCTCATGTTTGATTTAGGTCTCTGAAATTTAAAAGGATTTGGTCCGTGGGTTCGGATTTTGGAAGCTTCCGTACGAGCCTCAGAACATATGATATTATCTCCAAAAGCAACAAAGATATAACCTTTAAATTTGGCAGAATGGTGTTCCTTCATGTTTGATTTATGTTCTGAAATTTGTGAGGATTTGGTCCATGGATTCAAATCTTGGAAGCTTCCGGACGAGCCCCAGGCCAAACGAGTATATCCCCACAACCAACAAAGATAGAACTTTTATTTTTAGTACAAAGGTGTTCTGTTATGTTTCCTTTTCTGTAAAATTAGAAACTGACATTTGACAGAATTTGAACCATGGGCTCGTATTTTGGAAACTTCCGGACGAGCACAAGAGCAACAAGCATATCTCCAAAACCAACAAAAGTAGAACCTTTAAATTTAGTACAATGGTGATCTAGCATGTTTTCTTTATGTTCCTGAGATGGATTGGATGAATTGGAGTGACAATTCGGGTACCTGACATACACCTCCCAAGGACTAACAATCTTGGAAATTGATAAAGATAGAAACTTAAAGTTTTTTACAAAGGTGTCAAGCAAATCCCAAGAGGATGCCTATTTTACTTTCCTGAAATTCGAGTTGAATAAGACACAAAAGGGAAGAAGTTCAAGCAGCTGCCAAAAAAACTTATGGATTTTTAATTTAATTCGAATTATTGAGGTGTAGGGTATTAATAAGTCGGTTGCATCGACTTACTGTTACATTTACTTGTTTTATTTTAAATAACTCTAAATTTTAGTAATATTTTATTTTATGTAGTCATATTTTTGTAGAGTTAAATTTTTGAATTGAATTATCATTTTTAAAAGATTGTATTATATGAATACCTATTTAAAAAAATTAATTCAATTATTTAGTGCCTAATATTGCCTTTTTTAATAATTTGCTTAAATAAAGTAGGTGGAAAACGTTCGGATGCTGGGTGTAAATCCAATTATAATAATAGCACGATATCTGTACCTACTTTTAAATTTCCGGATAAAGAGCCTTTGAGAAGCTTAAAAAAGCTTTGTACAAAGATCAGACTGGCAACCAACACCTTATAGTTACATATGTAAATTGCATTTTTCAGAATCGTTTTTTAAATTAAATAATGATAAAAGTCCGTGTTTAATACCAGATGCAGTTCCAAGTATATTCACCAATTACTTGGTAAATTTAATAGAAACGAATGATAAAAACTTACGCGATGATAATATAATTTTAAATTTCTCTGATTTAGTTTTAAATGTTAGTAAAAAAATAAATTTAAAATACTGGAAATTATATAAAGGCCAAAATAATATTATTTTATATATTTTAGTAATTATTTTAGAAAATAATTACTTTAAATGTGATTTTAAATTTATAATAATAATTAATAACGATCTAAGTTACCTATTTGACAGGTAATACAGAAATAAAAGAATTTCAAAATATTGAACGATATTGAAAAACGCAAAAAATTAAATATTATTATTGACTAAATTAACCTTTTTGATATCAAGTTACCTATATATAGTTGGGATACAATCGTCATGTCATTTTTCATTTTTGCCCACTCAACATCTATTATTACTATCCGTTCGGAAAATATTGATTTTTGTGATATTTTTTTTGTTTTTTACTTTTTTTAATATTGTTTTGTTGTAAATGAATTACTTTATTAAGGCCTAGTCTTCAGGCGATACCACTTTAAAAATAATCGCCATATCCCCTACCTCAAAGGAAAAGGCGAATAACTTATAATATTAATTCATTTTATTATAGTAATAAAAATTTTAAATAAGTTAACATATATTAACTTATTGTAAAAATAATTAAATAGTTTATTTTTTACACTTAATTTTATATGCATTCTAAAAAATTTACAATATTTATTAACTTTATTTCTCTTTCTTATTTTCCCCTTTTCTATTAGTTCAAAAAAGCAATGTTTTTTTTTTTTTTAGTGCATTTCTCCGCCACATAAATGTGAACAGAAAATTACACAGCCTTTCCTTTACAGGCGTGGCTGTAAATGTCGTAAGGGGAAATAACTCTTACGACGTGTATGGGAGTCCTCTCTCGGTGTTTACAGCATATTTTATACGCTCTTACCCACAAGGCCACCGAGGTCCCAAAAAGAAATGTTAAATCTGCTGGTTTAAAAAACTTTAGTGTAATATTATTATAGATAATAATTTACATGTTTTTTTTTTTTTGATTAATAAAATTCTAAAATCATTTTCTATTATTTCTACTTAGATATTATATGTATATACGTATATACATATGTACATTGTATTTATAAATTTCTACTAATACTTACATATGTACATATGTATATACTTAAAATTATATATTTGTTATTATATGCTTTTATATTAACTCGTCGGTGTCGGTTTATTTATTTATTTATTTATTTGTCATTCTGTCACGCTTTTTATTATCTTCGTAATCTGCTAGCAACATTTATAAGTGTTGTATGGTGCAGAGGAAAGTGTACAGGTTTCAAAAGTGGGGGTCATGTTGTTCGAATCCAGTTCACATGCAACTTTTTTTTTTTTTAACTATCTATTCATCAACATTTTTTGAATAAAATATGTATATATTTTGTATATATGAATTTGAAACTTACATTTTTATCTCTAAATTCATGCATACAATACACACGCAATATATTTTTGATCTTTCCTGGTGTTTTGTATTAGCATAATTAGCAAAACACAATCCATACATTCAATATTTTTATGTATGTTGCTAAGTTATTTTGTTTACAACATTTGTTCAGTATTTAAATCAAAATATTTGCTGTCAACATTCTTTAATGCATATTGAATATACATGGTTAAAAATTAAGATTTTATGTTTGTAATATGTTCATTAAATATTTAAGTGTTGTATAGTACAGGTTTTGAAAGTAAGAGTGATTTGGTTCGAATCCGATTCGTGTACATTTTTTTTTTTATTAACTGTATTCATCAACATTTTTTTACACATATACACATATTATTTGATCTCTCCTCCTATAATAATTTAGTTCAATCAATCTTGATGTGCACATGTATTTTGTATTAGGATTTAGCAAAACACAAAATATGTAGGTACAATATTTTTATGTTGCTAAATTATTTTGTTTTAAAACATTTGTTTAGGATTTAAATCAGAATATTTGTTGTCAACATTCTTTATTGCATATTGAATATGCATGTCGTTAAAATTAATGTTTTATGTGTTTTATTTAGGAACATTTATTATGTATATTGTGTATATAGATATACAAATAAAATTTTATTCAAAATAATTCCAATTGCCAAATTCAAACTACATACATACATAATATTATTTTTGTACATATTAAAGAATATAAAAAGTAAAGATCATTACAAAATTATGCTTTTGCGCATTACGCATTATGATTTACAAACAAAATTTTGTCAACACAAAAAATTAAAACTACGTATGTAAATATGTACGTACGTATGTACATAATATTTATTTATTTATTTATATTCAGGTACCGCGGTACATAAATGTGTGTCAGGTAGCTATAACCCCTGTTTCCTGGTAGGAATGTGGGTGTACGTGATATAATGATATATAAAGTATTTACATATTGCGATATATGAATATTTTTTTTTTTTTATATTATAATTATTGTACCCAGCCGGGAATCGAACCCGAGACCTCTCATTTCCTTATGAATGAGAAGCGATGCGTCAACCAATGGACCAATGGCTGGATACACATAATATTATGTTAAACTAATTTCCTAAATTATTTTGTTCCGCTCCATTTGTTTATAATTTAAATCAAGATATTTGTCAACAATTTTTACTGCATGATCTTATTAAGCGATTAAGTAGGTAGGTGTTCAAGGTTAGATGTTTGTTTGGATACTACTAATAGTATACTACAGAAATATGCAGTAAAATACATTTATGTACCATATGTACATACATCATTTTCATACGTGTTAGAAATGTTGCTTCAACTAAAATTGGATTGTAATATTTATAAATTATAATCACAGAATTTTGGTACATATTTTACCCTTCGAGGTACTTTCATTATTTATGAGTTACTGGAATAAAAAATTTTTACTCTTGCTGTAATGGAATCGATTTAACGTTTCTTAATTTACTTAAACATTTGGTATAAAATTGTAAAACGTATTTTATATCAGAAACAATAATTAATGTATGTGTGAATAAAAAATATTTTTTAAAATTTAAATTACATACATATGTGTTTCATTTAAAACTAAAAAGTATAAAATAAAATAATGTAAAAAAAATATTTTTTATAATATACTTTTATCGAAACCGAATTAGAAAGAACCCTAAAAAGTAGAAAATAAAATTGATGGCAAAACTTTAGCTTTTTGGACTGTTATAATATAAAAGTGAATTGCTAGTGCAAGCATTTTGGACTGTTATTATAATATAAAAGTAAATTGCTGGAATAAAAAAGAAACACGAACCTCAAATTTCCCAGATTTTTATTTAACCTTATTCCAGCAATTTACTTTTATATTATAACAGTCCAAAATGCTTGCACTATAGTTCAGATAGTTCACGTCGATTATTTGAACATTTAAAAATAATTCTAGTGCAGGCGTTTTATTAAGTATGCCATTTTCGTTCCACTAGCAATAAAAATTTGTTTTCGACCATTGTCTATCATTTTGGTGTATATGTATAATTATTGCTATATATGTTTCTTAGCTTATTTAATCTTGTTGAGATTTCGTCCATTGTATTTAACATATATTACATCATTTGCACTATAATGTTATTATCAATTAATGTTTGTATTGTCGTATTACTTTGTTTTGTATTATTTTCTTTTAATGTATTAGTTCGATTTCTAGCACTATCTTGTGCTACTTGGACAAACGATAAGTCATGAGTAAGGCGCCAGTTATAGCTATCATTGAAATGCTTCTGGAAAATGTTTATTTTCAATTTTTTGCACCAAAGACATAAAATTTAACAAAAGTGTTGATTTAATGATTAAATAATTTCTAAAGAATAAATTCTGCTACGAATTTTTAAATTTTAACTTAAATATTTAAAAAAAAAATTAATTTTATGATTTTCCGGATTGGTAATCATTTTCCTGAACAAATGAACAGTAATTTTGCTAATGAAACAAAATTGTTCCAATGACATATGTTTCATTTCTTCCCATTTCAGTTTGTCATTGAAAAAAATTCTGATGCAATTCTTGATATATTTTATTATGATTTAGTATTTTAATGAGTTTAGACCATAGATATATTACTAATAGATAGGCAGTGAAGAAAATATTTTTAGCCAATTTTGAGAAACAGCTGAGTGAACCGTGCGTATGTATTGCTTTAGTTTCCTCAAAAATAGGTTCCTAAAAGGTGAAATAAATCCATTTTTAATTTTTTTAAGAATTTTATCACTAATTTTGTTATTTTACATGTAGCTAAAATTTTGTATAACCCAAATTAAATTTAATTTTAATTTTAAAAACAAAATATATCAATTATTAAGTAATATAAAAACTTAAAATCTCTGAATGAAACTGGTTATGAAAAACTGATTTATATTATTTTAATAAATATAAACAGCTGAGTGAAAGAAATATATACATATTATAAAATGCATATGTATTTTTTAGACTGAATACCTTAAGATAGGAAAACACATAAGAAGAAAATAAATGACTATACCTTACTTCCCATCTATTAGTTAATATATCTATGGTTTAGACTTAAATTTTGTTTTTCTATTATTTTGTTTAAGTTTAGTTTTAAAATTATTTGTTTTAAAATGGAAATTTCAAAAAAAGTAAAAAAAAATTAATTCTAGAAAATTTTTACTTTTTTTTTCTCTCAATTCAGCGAATGTCATTATTAAATTAAATAATCTTTTTTATACCCTACACCTAAAGTATAGGGTATATTAACTTTGGTATGGTGTTTGTAACCACCAAAATGAAGCGAGTTAGATATGGACATGTATATATATTCTGAATCAGGATCACCTCCTTAGTCGATTTAACGATGTCCGTCCGTCCGTTCGCACGATAACTCAAAAAATAATAAAGCTATCTTGATGAAATGTATATAGTAGGTTACTAATTCCAAAAGGAAGGCTAAGTTCGAATCTGCACAAAATCCGTTCATGGATTCGGATTCTGGAAGCTTCCGAATGATTCCGGAGCAAACGAGATTATCTCCAAAACCAACAAAGATAGAATCTTTAAATTTTGTACAATGATGTTCCTTCCCATTCGATTTAAGTCTCTAAAATTTGAGAGGATTTGGTCCATGGATTTGGATTTTGGAAACTTCCGAACAAGCACCAGAGCAAATGAGATTATCTCCAAAACCAATAAAGATATAACCTTCAAATTTGACAGAGTGGTGTTCTTTCATGTTTTATTTAAGTCTCTAAAATTTGAGAGGATTTGGTCCATGGGTTCGGATTTTGGAAGCTTCCGAATGAGCCCCAGA
The DNA here is from genome assembly GCA_947095535.1 of Poecilobothrus nobilitatus. NCBI lineage: Eukaryota > Metazoa > Arthropoda > Insecta > Diptera > Dolichopodidae > Poecilobothrus > Poecilobothrus nobilitatus. Next base: position 126,627,681 of record OX352774.1, on the reverse strand, counting down.
GTAAACGAGATTATATCCAAAATCAACAAAGATAGAACCTTTAAATTTTGTACAATGATGTTCCTTGCCGTTCGATTTATGTTTCTGAAATTTAAGAGGATTTGGTCAATGGGTTTGGATTTTGGAAGCTTCCGAACGAGCCACAGAGTAAACGAGATTATCTCCAAAATTAACAAAGATAGAACCTTTAAATTTTGTACAATGATGTTCCTTGCCGTTCGATTTATGTCTCTGAAATTTAAGAGGATATGGTCCATGGGTTTGGATTTTGGAAGCTTCCGAACCAGCCCCAGAGAAAATGAGATTATCTCCAAAAACAACAAAGATATAACCTTTAAATTTGGCAGAATGGTGTTCTTTCATGTTTGATTTAGGTCTCTGAAATTTAAAACGATTTGGTCCGTGGGTTCGGATTTTGGTAGCTTCCGTACGAGCCTCAGAGCAAATGATATTATCTCCAAAAGCAACAAAAATATAACCTTTAAGTTAGCCAGAATGTTGTTCCTTCATGTTTGATTTATGTTTCTGAAATTTGTGAGGATTTGGTCCATGGGTTCAAATCTTGGAAGCTTCTGGACGAGCCCCAGACCAAACGAGTATATCTCCACAATCAACAAAGATAGAACTTTTATTTTTAGTACAAAGGTGTTCTGTTATGTTTCCTTTTCTGTAAAATTGGAAACTGACATTTGAAAGAATTTGAACCATGGGTTCGTATTTTGGAAACTTCCGGACGAGCACAAGAGCAACGAGCATATCTCCAAAACCAACAAAAGTAGAACCTTTAAATTTAGTACAATGGTGTTCTGGCATGTTTTCTTTATGTTCCTAAGATAGATTCGATGAATTGGAGTGGTAATTCGATGAATTGGAGTGGCAATTCGGGTACCTGACACATACCTCGCAAGGACTAACAATCTTCGAATTAATAAAGATAGAAACTTAAAATTTTTTTACAAAGGTGTCAAGCATATCCCAAGAGGATGCCTCTTTTACGTTCCTGAAATTCGAGATGAATAAGACAGAAAAGGGAAGAAGTTCAAGCAGCTGCCAAAAAAAATTATGGATTTCTATTTTAATTCGAATTATTCAGGTGTAGGGCATTAATATATAAGTCAGTTGCATCGACTTACTGTTACATTTACTTGTTTTTAACTATCTATTCATCAACATTTTTTGAATAAAATATGTTTACATTTTGTATATATGAATTTAAAACTTAAATTTTTATCTCTAAATTCATGCTTACAATACACACGCAATATATTTTTGATCTTTTCTCCTATAATAGTATGTATAATATTGATGTCCATTGCAATGTTTTGTATTAGCAAAACACAATACATACAATATGTTTATGTATGTTGCTAAATTATTTTGTTTACAACATTTGTTTATTATTTAAATCAAAATATTAGCTGTCAACATTCTTTAATGCATATTGAATATACATGGTTAAAAATTAAGATTTTATGTTCGTAATATGTTCAGAAAATACTGAAGTGTTGTATAGTGCAGAGGAGAGTGTACAGGTTTTGAAAGCAAGGGTAATGTGGTTCGAATCCAATTCGTGTACGTACATTTTTCTTTTTTTTGTTAACTGTATTCATCAACATTTTTTTAATAAAATTTTATGTATAATATACACATATTATTTGATCCTTCCTCCTATAATAATTTAGTTCAATCAATCTTGATGTGCACATGTGTTTTTGTATTAGGATTTAGCAAAACACAAAATATATAGGTACAATATTTTTATGTTGCTAAATTATTTTGTTCTAAAACATTTGTTTAGGATTTAAATCAGAATATTTGTTGTCAACATTCCTTATTGCATATTGAATATGCATGGCGTTAAAAATTAATGTTTTATGCTTTTTATTTAGGAACATTTATTATGCATATTGTGTATATAGATATACATATAAAATTTTATTCAAAATAATTCCAATTGCCAAATTCAAACTACATACATACATAATATTTCTTTTTGTATATAGTAAAGAATATAAAAAGTAAAGATCATTTCAAAATTATGCTTTTGCGCATTACGAATTATGATTTACAAACAAAATTTTGTCAACACAAAAAATTAAAACTACGTATGAAAGTATGTACGTACGTACATAATATTATGTTAAACTAATTTCCTAAATTATTTTGTTCCGCTCCATTTGTTTATAATTTAAATCAAGATATTTGTCAACATTTTTTACTGCATTATCTTATTAAGCGATTAAGTAGGTAGGTGTTCAAGGTTAGATATTTGTTTGGATATACTATATACTACTAATAGTATACTATAGAAATATACATTAAAATACATTTATGTACATATATCATTTTCATACATGTTAGAAATGTGGCTTCAACTAAAATTGGATTGTAATATGTATTTACAAATTATAATCACAGTATTTTGGTAGGTACTTATTGTACCCTTCGAGGTACTTTCATTATTTATGAGTTACTGGAATAAAAAATGTTTACTCTTGCTATAATGGAATCGATTTAACGTATCTTAATTTACTTAAATATTTGGTATAAAATAGTAAAACGTATTTTATATCAGAAACAATAATTAATGTATGTGTGAATAAAAAATATCCCATATTTTTTAAAATTTAAATTACATACATATGTGTTTCATTTAAAACTAAAAAGTATAAAATAAAATAATGTAAAAAAAATATTTTTTAAAATATACTTTTATCGAAACCGAATTCGCCCCCTAAAAAGTAGAAAATAAAATTGATGGCAAAACTTTAGCTTTTTGGACTGTTATAATATAAAAGTGAATTGCTAGTGCAAGCATTTTGGACTGTTATAATATAAAAGTAAATTGCTGGAATAAAAAAGAAACACGAACCTCAAATTTCCCAGATTTTTATTTAACCTTATTCCAGCAATTTACTTTTATATTATAACAGTCCAAAATGCTTGCACTATAGTTCAGATAGTTCACGTCGATTATTTGAACATTTAAAAATAATTCTAGTGCAGGCGTTTTATTAAGTATGCCATTTTCGTTCCACGTAGCAATAAAAATTTGTTTTCGACCATTGTCTATCATTTTGGTGTATATGTATAATTATTGCTATATATGTTTCTTAGCTTATTTAATCTTGTTGAGATTTCGTCCATTGTATTTAACATATATTACATCATTTGCACTATAATGTTATTATCAATTAATGTTTGTATTGTCGTATTACTTTGTTTTGTATTATTTTCTTTTAATGTATTAGTTCGATTTCTAGAACTATCTTGTGCTACTTGGACAAACGATAAGTCATGAGTAAGGCGCCAGTTATAGCTATCATTGAAATGCTTCTGGAAAATGTTTATTTTCAATTTTTTGCACCAAAGACATAAAATTTAACAAAAGTGTTGATTTAATGATTAAATAATTTCTAAAGAATAAATTCTGCTACGAATTTTTAAATTTTAACTTAAATATTTAAAAAAAAAATTAATTTTATGATTTTCCGGATTGGTAATCATTTTCCTGAACAAATGAACAGTAATTTTGCTAATGAAACAAAATTGTTCCAATGACAAATGTTTCATTTCTTCCCATTTCAGTTTGTCATTGAAAAAAATTCTGATGCAATTCTTGATATATTTTATTATGATTTAGTATTTTAATGAGTTTAGACCATAGATATATTACTAATAGATAGGCAGTGAAGAAAATATTTTTAGCCAATTTTGAGAAACAGCTGAGTGAACCGTGCGTATGTATTGCTTTAGTTTCCTCAAAAATAGGTTCCTAAAAGGTGAAATAAATCCATTTTTAATTTTTTTAAGAATTTTATCACTAATTTTGTTATTTTACATGTAGTTAAAATTTTGTATAACCCAAATTGAATTTAATTTTAATTTTAAAAACAAAATATATCAATTATTAAGTAATATAAAAACTTAAAATCTCTGATTGAAACTGGTTATGAAAAACTGCTTTATATTATTTTAATAAATATAAACAGCTGAGTGAAAGAAATATATACATATTATAAAATGCATATGTAATTTTTAGACTGAATACCTTAAGATAGGAAAACACATAAGAAGAAAGTAAACGACTATACCTTACTTCCCATCTATTAGTTAATATATCTATGGTTTAGACTTAAATTTTGTTTTTTTATTATTTTGTTTAAGTTTAGTTTTAAAATTATTTGTTTTAAAATGGAAATTTCAAAAAAAGTAAAAAAAAATTAATTCTAGAAAATTTTTACTTTTTATACCCGTATGAACTATGTTCAAGGGTATAATAAATTTGCCATTACGTTTGTGATACCTTAAAGGAGTCGAGCTAGATATAGTGTCAAAGGTATGGATCGAATTCTGAGTCGATTAAGCCATGTACGTCCGTCCGTCCGTCCGCACGATAACTCAAAAAATAAAAGAGCTAGGGGGCTGAAATTTTTTTTACGTCACTTTTGCAAAATTGTTAGTTTTGCTATTTAAATCCAACATTTTCGGTCGGCGGGTTCGAGTAGCTGCCATACAACTTCTATCTTTATATAGAAATAACTCAGTATCTATTCAAGCTAGGTTTCTGAAATTTTGCAAATGATGATCAAGTTTTATGGCAACAACTTCTGTAAAATTTGGTTGTGCTGGTGCAGCGGGTTCGGGTAGCTGCCATACAACTTCTTGGTTTAAATGAGAATAACTCCGTGTTTATTGAAGCTAGGAATCTGAAATTTAGTAAAGAGGTGTCGAGTTACATGCCAACAACTTTTGTAAAATTTGTTTGGCCTAGAACAGCCGGTTCAGGCTTCTTGCACCTCTTGGAAGTTAATAAAGCTAGGCGTCTGAAATGTTGCAAATGATGATCAAGTTTTATGGCAACAACTTCTACAAAATTTGGTTGTGCTGGTGCGACGGGTTCGGGTAGCTGCCATACAACTTATCCGGTTAAATGAGAATAACTCAGTGTTTATTGAAGCTAGGAATCTGAAATTTAGTAAAGAAGTGTCGAGTTATATGCCAACAACTTTTTTAAAATTTGTTTGGCCTAGAACAGCCGGTTCAGGCTTCTTGCACCTCTTGGAAGTTAATAAAGCTAGGCGTCTGAAATGTTGCAAATGATGATCAAGTTTTATGGCAACAACTTCTACAAAATTTGGTTGTGCTGGTGCGACGGGTTCGGGTAGCTGCCATACAAAATCTCTTTTTAAATGAAAAGAACTCAGTGTCCGTCCGCACGATAACTCAAAAAATAGAGGAGCTAGGAGGCTGAAAATTTGTTTACGTCACTTTTGTAAAATTGTTAGTTTTGCTATTTAACTCCAGCATTTTCTGTCCCCGGCTTCGGGTAGCTGCCATACAACGTCTTTCTTTAAATAGAAATAACCCAGTGTCTGTTCAATCTAGGTATCTGAAATTTTGCGAATGATGATCAAGTTTTATGGCAACAACTTCTGCAAAATTTGGTTGTGGTGGTGTGACGGGTTCGGGTAGCTGCCATACAAAATCTCTTTTTAAATGAAAGAACTCAGTGTCCGTCCGCACTATAACTCAAAAAATAGAGGAGCTAGGAAGCTGAAAATTTTTTTACGTTACTTTTGTAAAATTGTTAGTTTTGTTATTTAACTCCAGCATTTTCGGCCGCCGGGTTCGAGTAGCTGCCATACAACGTCTTTCTTTAAATGGAAATAACCCAGTGTCTGTTCAATGTAGGTATCTGCAATTTTGCGAATGATGATCAAGTTTTATGGCAACAACTTCTGCAAAATTTGGTTGTGGTGGTGCGACGGGTTCGGGTAGCTGCCATACAACTTCTCTTTTTTAATGAAAATAACTCAGTGTCCGTCCGCACGATAACTCAAAAAATAAAGGAGTTAGGAGGCTGCAATTTTTTTTACGTCACTTTTACAAAATTGTTAGTTTTGCTATTTAACTCCAGCATTTTCGGCCGCCGGGTTCGAGTAGCTGCCATACAACTTCTTTCTTTAAATGGAAATAACCCAGTGTCTATTAAATCTAGGTATCTGAAATTTTGCAAATGATGATCGAGTTTTATGGCAACAACTTCTGTAAAATTTTGTTGTGATGATATGACAGGTTCGGATAGTTGCCATACAACTTCTCTTTTTAAATGAAAATAACTCAGTGTCTATTGAAGCTAGCTATCTGAAATTTAGTGAAAAAGTGTCGAGTTGCATGCCAAAAACTTTTGTAAAATTTGAATGGTCTAAAGCAGCCGGTTCAGGCTTTTTGCATTTCTTGGAACTTAATGAAGCTCGGCGCAATAGATTCGGGTAGCTATCATACAACTCCACAATTTACATATCTCTGTAGTTCGGTACTAAAACTCTGAATGTTTTTAAAAGATGATCAAGTTTTATAGAAAAAGGATATATTACGTTCATACGGGTATCCCAGAGTTGACACAGTCTACTCTACTGCACTCTTCCTCGTTTTTTCTCTCAATTCAGCCAATGTCATTATTAAATTAAATAATCTTTTTTATACCCTACACCTAAAGTATAGGGTATATTAACTTTGGTATGGTGTTTGTAACCACCAAAAGGAAGCGAGTTAGATATGGACATGTATATATATTCTGAATCAGGATCACCTCCTGAGTCGATTTAACGATGTCCGTCCGTCCGTTCGCACGATAACTCAAAAAATAATAAAGCTATCTTGCTGAAATTTACATAGTAGGTTACTAATTCCAAAAGGAAGGCTAAGTTCGAATCTGCACAAAAGCCGTTCATGGATTCGGATTCTGGAAGCTTCCGAATGATTCCGGAGCAAACGAGATTATCTCCAAAACCAACAAAGATAGAATCTTTAAATTTTGTACAATGATGTTCCTTCCCATTCGATTTAAGTCTCTAAAATTTGAGAGGATTTGGTCCATGGATTTGAATTTTGGAAACTTCCGAACAAGCACCAGAGCAAATGAGATTATCTCCAAAACCAATAAAGATATAACCTTCAAATTTGACAGAGTGGTGTTCTTTCATGTTTTATTTAAGTCTCTAAAATTTGAGAGGATTTGGTCCATGGGTTCGGATTTTGGAAGCATCCGAACGAACCCAGAGTAAACGAGATTATCTCCAAAATCAACAAAGATAGAACCTTTAAATTTTGTACAATGATGTTCCTTGCCGTTCGATTTATGTTTCTGAAATTTAAGAGGATTTGGTCAATGGGTTTGGATTTTGGAAGCTTCCGAACGAGCCACAGAGTAAACGAGATTATCTCCAAAATTAACAAAGATAGAACCTTTAAATTTTGTACAATGATGTTCCTTGCCATTCGATTTATGTCTCTGAAATTTAAGAGGATATGGTCCATGGGTTTGGATTTTGGAAGCTTCCGAACCAGCCCCAGAGAAAATGAGATTATCTCCAAAAACAACAAAGATATAACCTTCAAATTTGGCAGAATGGTGTTCTTTCATGTTTGATTTAGGTCTCTGAAATTTGAAACGATTTGGTCCGTGGGTTCGGATTTTGGAAGCTTCCGTACGAGCCTCAGAGCAAATGATATTATCTCCAAAAGCAACAAAGATATAACCTTTAAATTAGCCAGAATGTTGTTCCTTCATGTTTGATTTATGTTTCTGAAATTTGTGAGGATTTGGTCCATGGGTTCAAATCTTGGAAGCTTCTGGACGAGCGCCAGACCAGACGAGTATATCTCCACAACCAACAAAGATAGAACTTTTATTTTTAGTACAAAGGTGTTCTGTTATGTTTCCTTTTCTGTAAAATTGGAAACTGACATTTGAAAGAATTTGAACCATGGGTTCGTATTTTGGAAACTTCCGGGCGAGCACAAGAGCAACGAGCATATCTCCAAAACCAACAAAAGTAGAACCTTTAAATTTAGTACAATGGTGTTCTGGCATGTTTTCTTTATGTTCCTAAGATGGATTCGATGAATTGGAGTGGTAATTCGATGAATTGGAGTGGCAATTCGGGTACCTGACACACACCTCGCAAGGACTAACAATCTTCGAATTAATAAAGATAGAAACTTAAAATTTTCTTACAAAGGTGTCAAGCATATCCCAAGAGGATGCCTCTTTTACGTTCCTGAAATTCGAGATGAATAAGAGAGAAAAGGGAAGAAGTTCAAGCAGCTGCCAAAAAAAATTATGGATTTCTATTTTAATTCGAATTATTCAGGTGTAGGGCATTAATAAGTCGGTTGCATCGACTTACTGTCACATTTGCTTGTTTATTCTTTATTAGTACCATTTTCTACCAATAATAATCAAATAAATTAAAATAATAAAACCTTATTTTGCAAACATCGAAATAACGCCAACAACAATTTAAATTCAAATTACATTTATTTTTATTTTGCCTTCATTATTGTCATTTGCCATTTAACAAATAATTTAACTGATAGTTTTCTGTGATTGCTATACAGAAAAAAGTATAAGTTTTCAATGAAACGTTTTTTCCAGAAGCATTTCAAATGATATAACTAGCGCCTAACCTTACGAGATTCAAAAATTCTGGAGCTTCTTGGATTTAACTCACGTAATTTAGTTTGGTTGGGTTTCATTCTCAAACTTTTTCTCTTTTGTAATTCCTTTACAAGCAAGCATCCCCTATAGTTGGCACGATGAGTTTCATGGCAGTTCGCACATTTAGGTGTCACATTTTTTTTTTTGTACAAGAAATGTGCGTCAGCGCATTTTAGACATTGAGACATTATACGTTGGCTGAATTTTTGTGTATGGCCATATCTTTGGCACTTTTTACACTGAGAAATCTTATTGCTTTTTCTAAGGGCTTCAACTTTCACTCTAGGTAATCAACACTCACTCTAAATAAAGGTAATCGAACTATAGGTTCTTTATCATTTTTTTAAATTTTTTAAATTTGATTTGAAACATCAAGGATGGAATGATTGAATGAAGTTCCGAGCCATACCTTTGATTGGCCTGGTCAACTTATTTTCATATGTATGCCATTCTAATTTACCTTCATTTATAAGCTTTGTGAATTCTCTGTATTCCCCTTCTTAATCAACATTAAGTTTTAATTGGTGGTTGTTCATTATGTTGACTTTATAGTTAATATTTGCTTTTTGGGGCTTCGGTAGCCTAGTGGGTAGGCGTGTGGCGTATTAACCGAAGCAGTGCGGGTTCGATCCCTGCACAGGTCGTAAGTGTTTTTTTTTCTTTACATACCCCCCTTACGACCAAATATAATGTAAATATATAGTATATAATATAAACAAAATAAATAATATTAGTATGTAATTTAATAATAGTATAAAAACCTATAATGGCCTTATTATAATGGCCGATGGTTCAATAATATTGCATTACATTTATGTATGTAATATTAATATAAATAAATAAATAAAATATTTGCTTCTTTGAGAATTTTATTAACTTTGAAGTATTCTACAACATTACTTATTATAACCGGAGGAGGTTTTATTTTTCTAGTAAAAGCCAATTTCGGTAGTTGGTAACCCGTTATTCTCTTTTATTTTATTCACAGGGTTTCTGGCCTTATTTTTTGAGACCCTCTGCTTTTCTTTTTTTGCATTTTATTTTCAGAATCCAATCGTTTTCCCGATCTAATTCTTCTTCATCTGTACAATAATCTACTGTACTTTTTATAGTTTTACTAATTTTCAGTTTTTTATTTTCTTGTCGAAGAATGCATATCTCAATTTTTAAATATCTACATAATTTTTCAAGTTCGCTTATTCTCAAGTGAAATTTTTCATTTTCTAGTAAATCACTTGCATGTAAATTACCTTCACAGGTTTTTCTGTAACTGTCATCAGATTTATTTACTTTATGATTCTCTTGATATTTTTGAGCATTAATATTACTAGTGGCATTAGCCTGGATTCCCTCTAAGCCACTGCATTGATTTTGAACGGTTGGTTGTGACGTGGGCAATCTGACCTTTTTAAATGGGTAATTTACGTTAAAACGGCTATTTTGATTTTTCACGGCAACTTATCTAATCCCTTTGTGGAATTAGCCAAGCCCTCTCCGGTAGCCGTGGTCTCAGCCAACTTTTTGGTAGTATCGCTACCAGATTTGTATTTTTGTTATTCATATTTTATATTACATATTTGTATTTTATACCTTTTTATACATATTGGTATTTAACTGCCGCGCCTTTGGGAACTGACGCAGACCAGGAAGCCTCCCATTCTGGATCAGACGCTACAGGAATTTAGTTGAAGTTTTAGTGGACTCATACAACAAGCATTCCTTGCTGCGGATATTTCTTTCCCCAACCCACCGGGAAATAAATATCATGAAAATATAGGAATAACAGACAAAGATGTAGTATCAGAAACAAACTTAATAAACTGGAAGCGACTATACAGCAAATTAATAATATTGATATATTGATATTAAATGAAGTTTGAATTTACATTAATGAAACGGCTTATCTACTTTAATTTACCAAATTATAAAGTTATTTTTAACTATAGAAATCAATTCCGAGGTGGTGGTTTTGCTATATATATATATAAAAAAAGTACTTAACTTTAACATAATTATTCAATAACAAAATTATTCAAAATCTAACTATAACTGAGTTAATGAACACAACACCTAAACTTAAAATAGGTACACTCTATAAAGCGCAGAATGTTAACAACAACCTATTTATAGAATAAATGAAAGATAACAATTCTAACAATTTGTGTAGATATAAACAAACCTATTTGAAAATATTAAAACTACCTACAACAAAGTACATAGACATGTTGACAAGCTAAGGATATAATATTATAAATGAAACTGATGGAACAAGAGAAACTGCGAATACAAATACTTTAACTGATCATATTATCACCAATTGCAATAATAAGATACATATCATATAAATTACAAAATTCCGATCACAGATCACAAAATGATCATTGCTTGTATGAAATAAGTTAAAGTAAGTAAAAAGTCAATGCAAAAAACAACTAAAATCAAAATAAATTACAGCAATATGCTCGAAATTGTAAGATCTGAAATTGAAACGGGAAATATCGATCAAACTTATCAATTGATAGACATTATACAAGCAGCTAAAGAATTGAGTACTAAAAGTTATTTTATAAAACTAGAAACAATCATTGGATAAATGCAAGTATACTATACAATATGAAATGGAGGGGAAAATTATATGATGCCTACAAAAAAGATAAAAATAACAAAGACAAAAAAACAAACATTTTAGGTCTAAAAAATTAACTACGAAGTTAATAAGGAAAGCCAAAAAAGATCACCCAAAAAGGAGTATAGCGGAAGCTGGTAAAGATTCAAGAAAACTGTGAAGAGAATATACGTGAATATACAACACAATAAGGAACAACACGAACAATGAAAAAAGAGAATATATAAACACTATCCAAATGGATACGGGAAATTATACTTAAAATGACTATGACATAGCAACAACTACGAATAAATTTTCCAATGAAATAGGCGAATAAATAATAAAAAATAATAATGCGACGTGTACTATTATACTTCAATAAGTAATATAATTAATCATAAGTCAATTTTTTTTAGAGCCTACAAATGAAAATGAAATATTTAATATAATAATGGGCCTAAATAAAAATGTGGCAGCAGGATTGAATAAAATTACAGTGAAATATGTACAAGCTCTTGCATCAGTAATCGAAAAACACCATTGTCAAATATAGTAAACAAAATTTTATCGATAGATTTCCCAACTGCTTGAAAGAAGCTATAATAACCCGAGTTTAGAAAAGTGAATCGGAAGCGGAGTGTGGAAATTATAGACTAATATTCATACTAAACTCATTAAGTAAAATTTTTCAAAAAGTATTTAATATGAGAATTAGAACCTTTGTAAACAAAAAACAATTGGATTTGACAACAATCAGTATGGTTTTTTGGAAAATAGGGGGGCCAAATCAGCTGTTAGTACAACAATTAAACAAATACAAGAAGCAGTTAATGAAGGAAAATATGTAGCAGCAATCTTTGTAGATTTAACTAAAGCATTTAATGTTGTAAATTATGAAAAACTTTTAAATATTATAGACAATATGGGAGTAAGAGTTGTAGGAAAAGGTTTATTAAAAGATTACTTAACAAATAGAACACAATGTACTAGAATTAACAATACATTGAGTTGTAATCTACCTATAAAAGTTAGAGTACTCCAAGGATCACTAATGGGTTCTCTTTATATTTACTATACATCATTAATATAGCTAACTGTGGCATAAGTTAAAATTTAATTTTTATACTGATGACGCAAATATTGTTGCAAAGTCAAGTACTCTTTGTGAATTAGAAACGGAATTAAATGAGCACTTGAAAAATTTTGTAATTGGGTGAAAGTGAATGAACTTATTATGAATATAAAAAAAACTAATTATATGATTTTTAGGCCTGATCTAAGAAGCGGTGATGAAATTAAGATAAAAATTAACAATCAGTGTCTAATCAGAGCACATGATGTAAAATATTTGGGATTCAATATTGATGAAAATCTAAAATGGCATAAGCATATAAAACAAATTAAAAATAGTGTAATTCCAATAATAATTGTTATCAGGGCAGTTTCTAAAAAAGTAGCTAAACTCATATTTTTTTATATTTGCTGAAATTTTAAAAATTAAATAATTAAAAATATTGCCGTAAATGATACACAAATATTTGATTTTTATCTTTTTTTAATAGTTTATACATATTATTTCAATTTTTAGAACGTGTTAATAATTAGCTATTTTTTGTTTGAAATGAATATTTTCAAATTCAATTTTAAAATTATATTTTAATGAAGTAGGAGAAGAAGTAAAAGAATAAAAAAAAATTATGTAGATAATAATTCTGTTCAACATAAAAGAAATAACCAAACGTTAGTTTTATTTCCAGTTACGGAAACAGAGATTTATAAAATGATTATGAAGTTAAACAGAAATTCAGCACCACGACTAGATAAAATAACAGTAAAGGATTTACAAGAATTAGTTAACATCATCAAACAAGCTATAGCAAAATTGATCAACAAATGCTTTATGGAAGGAACATGCCCAGATTCATTAAAAAAGCATATATAGTTTCGATTCATAAAAATGGTTCAAAAAATGAATGTGGAAATTATAGACCAATTTCCATATTGAATTCAATTTCCAAAATTTTTGAAAAGCAATTAATTACAAAAACAGTTGGTTTTGATCCAAAACAATATGGTTTCCTAGAAAATAGTGGTACAGAATCCGCAATTACAGCTTACAGTTGGAACAAATTTAACTTGTTGGTTCCAACAGCAATTACAGTTGGAACAAATTTATGATGCACTTGATGAAGGGTATTTTATGGGTGCAGTATTTATCGATCTTACAAAAGCCTTCGATGTATTAAATCATAGTAGACTAGTTAATTTCCTAGACAAGCTGGGTATAAGAGGTAATTGTAATGTTTTATTAAAAAGTTACTTAACAAATCGAAATCATGGTGTTAAAGTGAACGAAGTTTTAAGTGGTGAACTTACTATAAAAACTGATGTACCACAAGGTTCTCTTCTAGGACCTTTGTTATATCTCTTATATATATAAATATACCGAAGAGTAATATTATTTCAAACTATAATGTATATGCAGATGATATTAATATCATAGCAAAAGCTAAATCGGTAAAAGAACTAGAAAACATACTAAATCAGAATTTTAATACAATATGCAATTGGCTTGATTGTAATGAACTTTGCATAAACGCTAAAAAAACCAATTTTTTTTTTTTTTTTACGAGGGTTGGTGGAAAACTCGAAAGTCACCAAGAGGAACTGCACGTGCTTCCTCAGGGTAGTGTTGGACCTTAACCAACTAAAACCACCCACCTTTTAAAACCAAACTTTAGGATGGAACCTTTAATACAAATGTACAGTTTGCTTTGGGGATAGGGAAATATTATTTAAAACTAGAAAAAAATTATATGAAAATATTACTCTTAAGATAAGAGATACAACAATTGAAAGAGTAGATAACGTAAAATATCTTGGAATAACAATATTGATGATAATTTGAAATGGGACAATTATATAAACAAGGTAGAATGTAAACCAACGGTTTTTAAAAGCGCACATTTCCAAAACTCAATATAAACTGTTTAGAAGTGTGACTTACACAAAAATTTGAAAATTTCATGTAATAAGAAAAAACTTGAAAATAGGACATTTTTGAGATTTTGAGGGGCCGTAAGTCCGGAATCCTATATAACTAAGAAAAGCTGTTAACATACGTAAAAATATATTATTGAAGCTTTAATTTTTATGTCTTGCCGAAGAAAAATTTTTACAGGTGCCTAAGTTACAGGTGTCTAAAAATAGCAAATTTTAAATTTTTGAGGCGTAATAACTCTTAAAGAGGGGGCGTTACCAAAAAATATTCTGAGGAAACTTATACTAATTCTAAAAGTGCTTTCTTGTCTCAAAATTTCAGGTTCCTATCTAAAGGGGTGCCGGAGTTATGAAAAAAGAAATTTCATGCAAAATGTGGTTTTCACATAACGGTAAATTTAAATCGTAAATTACAAAATATTACATAATTTTGATATTGTTTTATATAGATAATAAAATTTTCGATCTTCTACCGGTTTTAGATTGCAAAACTATTACGCAAAGCCCGAGATATATACATCTGAAAATGGGGCTTTTTTACAATTTTGAAGAGCTGCAGCTTTGGAACCCTTTACAACTAAAATAAACCTTTCACACACGTAAAAATATATTATTGTAGCTTTAATTTTCATGTCTTGCCGAAGAAAAATTTTTACAGGTGCCTAAGTTACAGGTGTCTAAAAATAGCAAATTTTAAATTTTTGAGGCGTAATAACTCTTAAAGAGGGGGCGTTACCAAAAAATATTCTGAGGAAACTTATACTAATTCTAAAAGTGCTTTCTTGTCTCAAAATTTCAGGTTCCTATCTAAAGGGGTGTCGGAGTTATGAAAAAAGAAATTTCATGCAAAATGTGGTTTTCACATAACGGTAAATTTAAATCGTAAATTACAAAATATTACATAATTTTGATATTGTTTTATATAGATAATAAAATTTTCGATCTTCTGCCGTTTTTAGATTGCAAAACTATTACGCAGAGCCCGAGATATATACATCTGAAAATGGGGCTTTTTTACAATTTTGAAGAGCTGCAACTTTGGAACCCTTTACAACTAAAATAAACCTTTCACACACGTAAAAATATATTATTGTAGCTTTAATTTTTACATCTTGCAGAAGTAAAATGTGTGCAGGTTCCTAAGTTACAGGTGTTTAAAAATAGCAAATTTTCAATTTTTAAGCCCTAATAGCTCGTAAACAGGGGGTGGTCCGAAAAAATTTTCTGAGCAAACTTATACTAATTCTAAAAGTTCTTTCTTGCCTCAAAATTTCAAGCTTATAGCTAGAAGCGTGCCGGAGTTATGAAAATATAAAAATCATGCAAAATTTGGTTTTCACATAACGGTAAATTTAAATACTAAATTTAAAAAAATTGTATAATTTTGATATTAATTTACAAAGATAAAAGAAATACCTGTCGAATGACGTTTTCAGATTGAAAAAATCTTAAGCAGAACATAAGATATATGCATTTAAAAATAGGGCTTTTTCAAAGTTTGAGGGGGTGTAGCTCCGTAATGGGGGGGGCTACATGAAAAAGTTGTTCCACAAAATTATTTTTTTTATGAGACCTACCTATGGTTAAAATTTTTTTTCTCTATCTTTAACGGTGTAGAAGTTTTGTAAACAGACGGACGGACGGACGGACGGACGGACGGACGGACGGACAGAGTGAAACTAATAAGCACATTTTTTCAAAATTTTTTTGGAAATGTGCTAAAAACATAAAGAAAAAGTGATGCCTATTATATTGGTTATAAAAAGATCTGGCGGCATTCCCGAATATGCAGCTAAGCTTACCTATAATAGGTACATTCTTTCAAGAATAAGGTATAATATATGTAGTTGGAGCCATTGCTCAAATTTTCATATTAACCAAATTGGTATTTTAATGAAGAAAGCGCTTAAAATCCTTTTTAAATTTAATCCCAGAACTAGTACTAATTATCTATATAAAACTATTAATGAATTAGATATAAACAACTTAATCTACTTTGAAAAATGCAATAAATTTATAGAATTCTTAATACTAATATTAAATCAAACTTAATTTTAAAAAATAGAGAAAATATTCATAAATACAATACTAGAAATAAAAAAAATGTTGAAGTTCCTAAGGCTAGAACAACAATGAAACAAAAAAGTTTAAGATGCAGTGCTATTAAAATGTTTAAATCATTACCAATAGAAATAAGAAATTGTCAGAAATTGCAAATATTCAATAGAAAACTTAAAGAACATGTAAAAAATTTTACAAAATAAAGGTTGAAATAAGTAAAAAGTAAGTTAAACCAAAAAAATTTAACTAAATTAGTTGCAAATTTTTGTTTATTAGTTTGTAGTTTTAGTTTTAATTTAATTTCTTATACATAATTTTATATACATTGTAAAATTATCTGAAATTAAAATAAATAATTAAAAAAAATTAAAAAATTTATTAATAGGTAATTAATTTTATTATTGCAATGCTAAGTTATGTGCGATATTTCTTGTTTCTCCATTTTCTGTGTATATAAATAAATTTTATGGTTTTATGAATTTTCAAGGTTCATTCCACATATAGCCATAGTCTGCCTTGAGCTTTATTAATTGTGATTGCAAAGCCTAACAGAATGGGAAATTGAAAACGTTGATTTAAATTGTATTGGTGAATCAGATGGTATCATTGGAATTCTCGATAATAATACATTTTCTCCATTAAATTGTTCATTAATAATTATGGCTTCAAGGATGTTTCTCAACATTTTTTTATGCTAATCTAATCTGCTACCATTTATGGCATTGGTGGTTTGAGATTGTGTAATAAAATTATTGGAGATCCAATTTTTAATCCTAAATGATGTGGGGATATCCCTGGTACGTTCAATGAATTTAAAAATTCAGTTGGATAATTAACTCCTTCATTTTCACCTGTAAACTTTTTGAAAATACTTATATACAGAATCAATAGCGTAGTCATCGCCGGTTAGACTGGAGCGTTTTGTGTCGATTAGTGGATCAGAAAATAGTTTTTGATATAAAAATCACTTGAAGTTGTATGGCAGCTATACTTTCCTGTGAAAGTTTTGAAAATACTTATATACAGAATCAATAGGGTAGTCATGGCCGGTTAGCTTGGAGCGTTTTGTTGTGATCAGAGAATCAGAAGATAGTTTTTGCTATAAAAAACACTTGAAGTTGTATGGCAGTTATGAGTCCAACGCCACCCACAAAAAAATTAAAAAAAACAAAAACCATTTGGAGCACATAATGAACATACGTTATAAATATGACTTTATTATGAGGATCGCTTTAGGCGTGATGTTTCACACAAACGCACCAAAGATTTTATATATTAAGATGGATATTAATTAGATGTAACACAAAAATCTATATATGGTGACAGAAGAATTAGATATTAATCAACTAATCTACTTCGAAAAGTGTAAATATATTCATAATATTGTAAACCAAATACTAATGTCAAATTGGATACTAAAGAAACGAAATACATAATTATAACACATGGAATACATTTAAACTAAATATACCCAAAGCTAGCACGTCTACTAAATAAAATAGTCTGAAACATATCGCAGTTAAATTATATAACAATTTACCGGATTACATAAAGGATTACAAAAAAGTTCTAATCATCTCTAAAAAGGCATATTAAAAATTTCAGAAAATATGAATGAGAGCATAAATTATAAGTTTAATTTCAGTTAAAAACTTTATATGATCATATTATCACCAATTGCAATAATAAGATACATATCATATAAATTACAAAATTCCGATCACAGATCACAAAATGATCATTGCTTGTATGAAATAAGTTAAAGTAAGTAAAAAGTCAATGCAAAAAACAACTAAAATCAAAATAAATTACAGCAATATGCTCGAAATTGTAAGATCTGAAATTGAAACGGGAAATATCGATCAAACTTATCAATTGATAGACATTATACAAGCAGCTAAAGAATTGAGTACTAAAAGTTATTTTATAAAACTAGAAACAATCATTGGATAAATGCAAGTATACTATACAATATGAAATGGAGGGGAAAATTATATGATGCCTACAAAAAAGATAAAAATAACAAAGACAAAAAAACAAACATTTTAGGTCTAAAAAATTAACTACGAAGTTAATAAGGAAAGCCAAAAAAGATCACCCAAAAAGGAGTATAGCGGAAGCTGGTAAAGATTCAAGAAAACTGTGAAGAGAATATACGTGAATATACAACACAATAAGGAACAACACGAACAATGAAAAAAGAGAATATATAAACACTATCCAAATGGATACGGGAAATTATACTTAAAATGACTATGACATAGCAACACCTACGAATAAATTTTCCAATGAAATAGGCGAATAAATAATAAAAAATAATAATGCGACGTGTACTATTATACTTCAATAAGTAAAATAATTAATCATAAGTCAATTTTTTTTAGAGCCTACAAATGAAAATGAAATATTTAATATAATAATGGGCCTAAATAAAAATGTGGCAGCAGGATTGAATAAAATTACAGTGAAATATGTACAAGCTCTTGCATCAGTAATCAAAAAACACCATTGTCAAATATAGTAAACAAAATTTTATCGATAGATTTCCCAACTGCTTGAAAGAAGCTATAATAACCCGAGTTTAGAAAAGTGAATCGGAAGCGGAGTGTGGAAATTATAGACTAATATTCATACTAAACTCATTAAGTAAAATTTTTCAAAAAGTATTTAATATGAGAATTAGAACCTTTGTAAACAAAAAACAATTGGATTTGACAACAATCAGTATGGTTTTTTGGAAAATAGGGGGGCCAAATCAGCTGTTAGTACAACAATTAAACAAATACAAGAAGCAGTTAATGAAGGAAAATATGTAGCAGCAATCTTTGTAGATTTAACTAAAGCATTTAATGTTGTAAATTATGAAAAACTTTTAAATATTATAGACAATATGGGAGTAAGAGTTGTAGGAAAAGGTTTATTAAAAGATTACTTAACAAATAGAACACAATGTACTAGAATTAACAATACATTGAGTTGTAATCTACCTATAAAAGTTAGAGTACTCCAAGGATCACTAATGGGTTCTCTTTATATTTACTATACATCATTAATATAGCTAACTGTGGCATAAGTTAAAATTTAATTTTTATACTGATGACGCAAATATTGTTGCAAAGTCAAGTACTCTTTGTGAATTAGAAACGGAATTAAATGAGCACTTGAAAAATTTTGTAATTGGGTGAAAGTGAATGAACTTATTATGAATATAAAAAAAACTAATTATATGATTTTTAGGCCTGATCTAAGAAGCGGTGATGAAATTAAGATAAAAATTAACAATCAGTGTCTAATCAGAGCACATGATGTAAAATATTTGGGATTCAATATTGATGAAAATCTAAAATGGCATAAGCATATAAAACAAATTAAAAATAGTGTAATTCCAATAGTAGTTGTTATCAGGGCAGTTTCTAAAAAAGTAGCTAAACTCATATTTTTTTATATTTGCTGAAATTTTAAAAATTAAATAATTAAAAATATTGCCGTAAATGATACACAAATATTTGATTTTTATCGTTTTTTAATAGTTTATACATATTATTTCAATTTTTAGAACGTGTTAATAATTAGCTATTTTTTGTTTGAAATGAATATTTTCAAATTCAATTTTAAAATTATATTTTAATGAAGTAGGAGAAGAAGTAAAAGAATAAAAAAAAATTATGTAGATAATAATTCTGTTCAACATAAAAGAAATAACCAAACGTTAGTTTTATTTCCAGTTACGGAAACAGAGATTTATAAAATGATTATGAAGTTAAACAGAAATTCAGCACCACGACTAGATAAAATAACAGTAAAGGATTTACAAGAATTAGTTAACATCATCAAACAAGCTATAGCAAAATTGATCAATAAATGCTTTATGGAAGGAACATGCCCAGATTCATTAAAAAAGCATATATAGTTTCGATTCATAAAAATGGTTCAAAAAATGAATTTGGAAATTATAGACCAATTTCCATATTGAATTCAATTTCCAAAATTTTTGAAAAGCAATTAATTACAAAAACAGTTGGTTTTGATCCAAAACAATATGGTTTCCTAGAAAATAGTGGTACAGAATCCGCAATTACAGCTTACAGTTGGAACAAATTTAACTTGTTGGTTCCAACAGCAATTACAGTTGGAACAAATTTATGATGCACTTGATGAAGGGTATTTTATGGGTGCAGTATTTATCGATCTTACAAAAGCCTTCGATGTATTAAATCATAGTAGACTAGTTAATTTCCTAGACAAGCTGGGTATAAGAGGTAATTGTAATGTTTTATTAAAAAGTTACTTAACAAATCGAAATCATGGTGTTAAAGTGAACGAAGTTTTAAGTGGTGAACTTACTATAAAAACTGATGTACCACAAGGTTCTCTTCTAGGACCTTTGTTATATCTCTTATATATATAAATATACCGAAGAGTAATATTATTTCAAACTATAATGTATATGCAGATGATATTAATATCATAGCAAAAGCTAAATCGGTAAAAGAACTAGAAAACATACTAAATCAGAATTTTAATACAATATGCAATTGGCTTGATTGTAATGAACTTTGCATAAACGCTAAAAAAACCAATTTTTTTTTTTTTTTTACGAGGGTTGGTGGAAAACTCGAAAGTCACCAAGAGGAACTGCACGTGCTTCCTCAGGGTAGTGTTGGACCTTAACCAACTAAAACCACCCACCTTTTAAAACCAAACTTTAGGATGGAACCTTTAATACAAATGTACAGTTTGCTTTGGGGATAGGGAAATATTATTTAAAACTAGAAAAAAACTATATGAAAATATTACTCTTAAGATAAGGGATACAACAATTGAAAGAGTAGATAACGTAAAATATCTTGGAATAACAATATTGATGATAATTTGAAATGGGACAATTATATAAAAAACATAAAGAAAAAGTGATGCCTATTATATTGGTTATAAAAAGATCTGGCGGCATTCCCGAATATGCAGCTAAGCTTACCTATAATAGGTACATTCTTTCAAGAATAAGGTATAATATATGTAGTTGGAGCTCAAATTTTCATATTAACCAAATTGGTATTTTAATGAAGAAAGCGCTTAAAATCCTTTTTAAATTTAATCCCAGAACTAGTACTAATTATCTATATAAAACTATTAATGAATTAGATATAAACAACTTAATCTACTTTGAAAAATGCAATAAATTTATAGAATTCTTAATACTAATATTAAATCAAACTTAATTTTAAAAAATAGAGAAAATATTCATAAATACAATACTAGAAATAAAAAAAATGTTGAAGTTCCTAAGGCTAGAACAACAATGAAACAAAAAAGTTTAAGATGCAGTGCTATTAAAATGTTTAAATCATTACCAATAGAAATAAGAAATTGTCAGAAATTGCAAATATTCAATAGAAAACTTAAACAACATGTAAAAAATTTTACAAAATAAAGGTTGAAATAAGTAAAAAGTAAGTTAAACCAAAAAAATTTAACTAAATTAGTTGCAAATTTTTGTTTATTAGTTTGTAGTTTTAGTTTTAATTTAATTTCTTATACATAATTTTATATACATTGTAAAATTATCTGAAATTAAAATAAATAATTAAAAAAAATTAAAAAATTTATTAATAGGTAATTAATTTTATTATTGCAATGCTAAGTTATGTGCGATATTTCTTGTTTCTCCATTTTCTGTGTATATAAATAAATTTTATGGTTTTATGAATTTTCAAGGTTCATTCCACATATAGCCATAGTCTGCCTTGAGCTTTATTAATTGTGATTGTAAAGCCTAACAGAATGGGAAATTGAAAACGTTTAAATTGTATTGGTGAATAGATGGTATCATTGGAATTCTCGATAATAATACCATTAAATAATACCATTTCTCCATTAAATTGTTCATTAATAATTATGGCTTCAAGGATGTTTCTCAACATTTTTTTATGCTAATCTAATCTGCTACCATTTATGGCATTGGTGGTTTGAGATTGTGTAATAAAATTATTGGAGATCCAATTTTTAATCCTAAATGATGTGGGGATATCCCTGGTACGTTCAATAAATTTAAAAATTCAGTTGGATAATTAACTCCTTCATTTTCACCTGTAAACTTTTTGAAAATACTTATATACAGAATCAATAGCGTAGTCATCGCCGGTTAGACTGGAGCATTTTGTGTCGATTAGTGGATCAGAAAATAGTTTTTGATATAAAAATCACTTGAAGTTGTATGGCAGCTATACTTTCCTGGGAAAGTTTTGAAAATACTTATATACAGAATCAATAGGGTAGTCATGGCCGGTTAGCTTGGAGCGTTTTGTTGTGATCAGAGAATCAGAAGATAGTTTTTGCTATAAAAAACACTTGAAGTTGTATGGCAGTTATGAGTCCAACGCCACCCACAAAAAAATTAAAAAAAACAATAACCATTTGGAGCACATAATGAACATACGTTATAAATATGACTTTATTATGAGGATCGCTTTAGGCGTGATGTTTCACACAAACGCACCAAAGATTTTATATATTAAGATGGATATTAATTAGATGTAGCACAAAAATCTATATATGGTGACAGAAGAATTAGATATTAATCAACTAATCTACTTCGAAAAGTGTAAATATATTCATAATATTGTAAACCAAATACTAAAGTCAAATTGGATACTAAAGAAACGAAATACATAATTATAACACATGGAATACATTTAAACTAAATATACCCAAAGCTAGCACGTTTACTAAATAAAATAGTCTGAAACATATCGCAGTTAAATTATATAACAATTTACCGGATTACATAAAGGATTACAAAAAAGTTCTAATCATCTCTAAAAAGGCATATTAAAAATTTCAGAAAATAAGAATGAGAGCATAAATTATAAGTTTAATTTCAGTTAAAAACTTTATATTATATAAATGTATAGTCTATATACATATATATATTATTACTATATGTTCATTGCACACTAATTAGATATTAAGATTAATTTAATTTCTTATACACAATGTAAAATTGGCTGAAACTAAATAAAAACAAAGTAGAATGTAAACCAACGGTTTTTAAAAGCGCACATTTCCAAAACTCAATATAAACTATTTAGAAGTGTGACTTACACAAAAATTTGAAAATTTCATGTAATAAGAAAAAATGTGAAAATAGGACATTTTTGAAATTTTGAGGGGCTGTAATTCCGGAATCCTACATAACTACGAAAAGCCGTTAACACACGTAAAAATGTATTATTAAACCTTTAATTTTCATGTCTTGCCGAAGAAAAATTTGTACAGGTGCTTAAGTTACAGATGTCTAAAAATAGCAAATTTTCAATTTTTGAGGCGTAATAACTCTTAAAGAGGGGGTGTTACCAAAAAATTTTCTGAGGAAACTTATACTAATTCTAAAAGTTCTTTCTTGTCTCAAAATTTCAGGTTCCTATCTAAAGGCGTGCCGGAGTTATGAAAAACGAAATTTCATGCAAAATGTGGTTTTCACATAACGGTAAATTTAAATAGTAAATTACAAAATATTACATAACTTTGATATTGTTTTATATAGATAATAAAATTTTCGATCTTCTGACGGTTTTAGATTGCAAAACTATTACGCATAGCCTGAGATATATACATCTGAAAATGGGGCTTTTTCGCAATTTTGAAGAGCTGCAACTTTGGAACCCTTTACAATTAAAATAAACCTTTAACACACGTAAAAATATATTATTGTAGCTTTAATTTTTATATCTTGCGGAAGTAATATGTGTACAGGTTCCTAAGTTACAGGTGTTTAAAAATAGCAAATTTTCAATTTTTAAGCCCTAATAGCTCATAAACAGGGGGTGGTCCGAAAAAATTTTCTGAGCAAACTTATACTAATTCTAAAAGTTCTTTCTTGTCTCGAAATTTCAGGTTCCTATCTAAAGAGGTGCCGGAGTTATGAAAAAAGAAATTTCATGGAAAATGTGGTTTTCACATAACGGTAAATTTAAATAGTAAATTACAAAATATTACATAATTTTGATATTGTTTTATATAGATAATAAAATTTTCGATCTTCTGACGGTTTTAGATTGCAAAACTATTACGCATAGCCTGAGATATATACATCTGAAAATGGGGCTTTTTCGCAATTTTGAAGAGCTGCAACTTTGGAACCCTTTACAATTAAAATAAACCTTTAACACACGTAAAAATATATTATTGTAGCTTTAATTTTTATATCTTGCAGAAGTAAAATGTGTACAGGTTCCTAAGTTACACGTGTTTAAAAATAGCAAATTTTCAATTTTTAAGCCCTAATAGCTCATAAACAGGGGGTGGTCCGAAAAAATTTTCTGAGCAAACTTATACTAATTCTAAAAGTTCTTTCTTGCCTCAAAATTTCAAGCTTCTATCTAGAAGCGTGCCGGAGTTATGAAAGTAGAAAAATCATGCAAAATTGGGTTTTCACATAACGGTAAATTTAAATACTAAATTTAAAAAAAATTGTATAATTTTGATATTAATTTACAAAGATAAAAGAAATACCTGTCGAATGACGTTTTCAGATTGAAAAAATCTTAAGCAGAACATAAGATATATGCATTTAAAAATAGGGCTTTTTCAAAGTTTGAGGGGCTGTAGCTCCGTAATGGGGGGGGCTACCTGAAAAAGTTGTTCCACAAAATTATTTTTTTATGAGACCTACCTATGGTTAAAATTTTTTTTCTCTATCTTTAACGGTGTAGAAGTTTTGTAAACAGACAGACGGACGGACGGACGGACAGAGTGAAACTAATAAGCACATTTTTTCAAAATTTGTTTGGAAATGTGCTAAAAAAAAGATTAAGATACTCAGTGTATCATACATATGTATGATCAATTTAATTTTAATCCAGCTATAGGAGTATCTTAAAACGGTTAGAATAGTTAGTTGGTTAAATAGCATATATTAAAGTTTTTTCTCTGATTCTTTGCAACTTTTATCGGATAAAAGAGATAACAGAGATAAAGAGATTCTGATTAATCTAATCAGATAACTATTGTGGTATATTCATTTAATTTTTAATTTTAATCATTTTATTCCTTTAATTTCATAAAAACAAATTTCTCAATGATTAATAATTACTTTCTTTCAATTGATTTTGATTCTCTTTTAAACACGAATAATTTAAATAACGCCATAGATATATTCTATGAAGTTGTGTATCAGGGATTTAACATGTTTGTACCCAAAAAACGTAATAGAAATATGAATTCCAGTCCTCCATGGTATGACATTGAACTTAAAAAACTAAGAAATAAAAAGAATAAAGCATGGAAAATATATTTATAAAATTGAGATGAAACTTCTCATTTAAATTTCGTAAATTTGTATAATGTTTTTCAATCTTTACAGAATTTTAAATATAATGTTTACGTAAGTAAAATAGGACGGACTCTAAACCTTTTTGGCGACTAGTTAACTCTAAAAGAAAAACAGATCAATATCCAAATTATATGTCGTTTAAAAACCAAACATCTAATGATTCAAATGAAATATCTAACTATTTTAAAGAATTTTTTGAAAGTAATTATTCTTCTTCTACCTTTTCAGTTGACGAAGATAACTTCAATAATTTTGAAAACTTACCCGATATACCGCTAGAATCAATATGGGTCAACCAACCAAACCAAAATTCAAACTTGCTTAAATAAACTTGATAACAATACAGCGCCAGGTCCGGATGACCTGCCTGAAATTATATTAAAAAATTGTGCGGAATCGTTATCTTCCCCTATTTTTTTTTCTATTTAATAAATTCTTAACTTCTGGTGTGTTCCCAAATTTATGGAAAAAGTCCTTTATAAAACCAGTTCATAAAAAGGACTCTAAGATAAATGTTTCGAATTATAGACCTATTGCCAAACTATCGAGTTTATCAAAAGTGTTTGAACTTATGGTATTCGATACGATCTATAATTACTGCTCTACGTTTATAGTTAATGATCAACATGGTTTTGTAAAAAAGATATCAACTGTAACTAATCTTGTAGAATCTGCCTCAACTTTTTTGAAAACAGTGGAAGCTGGTAAGGAAACCGATGTGGTTTGCACTGACCTTAGTAAGGCTTTTGATCTTCTCCCACATAATGTGATTCTTTTCAAACTTAAAAAATATGGTTTTCCGTAATTTTTAATTAAGTGGATTGACTCTTACCTTAGTAATAGAAGATACAGTATTCTTTTCAGAACAGTATTTTCACCATCATTGTTTGCTAACTCTGGAGTGCCACAAGGAAGTCAACTTGGACCATAGTTGTTCATTACGTCTATAAACGATGTAACTAAAATTATTCAGAACAGTAGTATAAAAATTTACGCCGATGATATGAACATTTTTAAAGAAGTTCGCTCAAAAAATGATTCAGTTTCTCTTCAGAAAGATTTAAACAATTTTTTGAGGTGGTGCAAATATAATGGCTTAATCTTAAACGTTGATAAATGTGCTGTTATGTCATTTACCCGTTCCACAAGCCCCTTGTATAATAATTATTCTTTTGATGATTCTATAATTAAATGAGTCACCTACAATTTTTGATTTTAAACTTACATTTAACATACACATTAATAAGATCATTAACAGAGCAAACTCAATGCTTGGTTTTATAAAAAGATGGTCTAAGGAAATCGATGATGATTATGTTACTAAACCATTTTTTACAACATTGGTAAAACCTATTCTTGGATATGCTAACCAAGTCTGGTGCCCATTTTATCGCCAACACATTGATAGAATAGAAAGTATACAAACAAATTTTCTTAGGTTTGCATTAAGAAGTCTAAATTGGAATAATCATGTAATACTGCCTCCATATGTTGACCGTATTAAACTACTTAATATGCATACTTTAGAAGGTAGGAGAATTGTGTTGGGTATTATTTTTATAACCCAAGTACTTAATAAACACATTGATTCATACTACATTGATAACATATAAGAATTACTATTAATACAGGAACACGATTTAGGCAAGAGAACATATTTTCTATCCCATTTCATACGACTAATTATGGGAAATATGAGCCAATTAACAGAATATTATTAAACATTAATCAATAGAACACAACAATAAATTTGGATATGAGTAAAGATGTTGTAAAGAAATCTTTATTTAGAGTAATTTCTTAATTATATTGTGTAATTTTTATTTTATTGTGAAATTTTTCTGTTTTTAGCACATTTCCAAAAAAATTTTGAAAAAATGTGCTTATTAGTTTCACTCTGTCCGTCCGTCCGTCCGTCCGTCCGTCTGTTTACAAAACTTCTACACCGTTAAAGATAGAGAAAAAAAATTTTAACCATAGGTAGGTCTTATAAAAAAAATAATTTTGTGGAACAACTTTTTCATGTAGCCCCCCCCATTACGGAGCTACAGCCCCTCAAACTTTGAAAAAGCCCTATTTTTAAATGCATATATCTTATGTTCTGCTTAAGATTTTTTCAATCTGAAAACGTCATTCGACAGGTATTTCTTTTATCTTTGTAAATTAATATCAAAATTATACAATTTTTTAAAATTTAGTATTTAAATTTACCGTTATGTGAAAACCAAATTTTGCATGATTTTTCTACTTTCATAACTCCGGCACGCTTCTAGATACAAGCTTGAAATTTTGAGGCAAGAAAGAACTTTTAGAATTAGTATAAGTTTCCTCAGAAAATTTTTTCGGACCACCCCCTGTTTATGAGCTATTAGGGCTTAAAAATTGAAAATTTGCTATTTTTAAACACCTGTAACTTAGGAACCTGTACACATTTTACTTCTGCAAGATGTAAAAATTAAAGCTACAATAATATATTTTTACGTGTGTGAAAGGTTTATTTTAATTGTAAAGGGTTCCAAAGTTGCAGCTCTTCAAAATTGTAAAAAAGCCCCATTTTCAGATGTATATATCTCGGGCTCTGCGTAATAGTTTTGCAATCTAAAACCGGCAGAAGATCGAAAATTTTATTATCTATATAAAACAATATCAAAATTATGTAATATTATGTAATTTACGATTTAAATTTACCGTTATGTGAAAACCACATTTTGCATGAAATTTCTTTTTTCATAACTCCGGCACCCCTTTAGATAGGAACCTGAAATTTTGAGACAAGAAAGAACGTTTAGAATTAGTATAAGTTTCCTCAGAAAATTTTTTGGTAACGCCCCCTCTTTAAGAGTTATTACGCCTCAAAAATTGAAAATTTGCTATTTTTAGACACCTGTAACTTAGGCACCTGTAAAAATTTTTCTTCGGCAAGACATGGAAATGAAAGCTACAATAATATATTTTTACGTGTGTGAAAGGTTTATTTTAGTTGTAAAGGGTTCCAAAGCTGCAGCTCTTCAAAATTGTAAAAAAGCTCCATTTTCAGATGTATATATCTCGGGCTTTGCGTAATAGTTTTGCAATCTAAAACCGTCAGAAGATCGAAAATTTTATTATCTATATAAAACAATATCAAAATTATGTAATATTTTGTAATTTACGATTTAAATTCACCGTTATGTGAAAACCACATTTTGCATGAAATTTCTTTTTTCATAACTCCGGCACCCCTTTAGATAGGAACCTGAAATTTTGAGACAAGAAAGAACTTTTAGAATTAGTATAAGTTTCCTCAGAAAATTTTTTGGTAACGCCCCCTCTTTAAGAGTTATTACGCCTCAAAAATTGAAAATTTGCTATTTTTAGACACCTGTAACTTAGGCACCTGTAAAAACTTTTCTTCGGCAAGACATAAAAATTAAAGCTTCAATAATATATTTTTACGTGTGTTAACAGCTTTTCATAGTTATATAGGATTCCGGACTTACGGCCCCTCAAAATCTCAAAAATGTCTTATTTTCAAGTTTTTTCTTATTACATGAAATTTTCAAATTTTTGTGTAAGTCACACTTCTAAACAATTTGTATTGAGTTTTGGAAATGTGCGCTTTTAAAAACCGTTGGTTTACATTCTACCTTGTTATTTATGTGTTCAATTTAATTGTAAAATTTGTTTAAATAAATTTAGTTAGCTTGGATGCTGTTTTTTTTTCTTTTGGAATAAGGTTTCTTTCCACTATTATTAGTTACTCAACATACATTTGAGCTAAGTGTAGGTGGAATATTTATAATAAGGGTCTACAAAATAAAAATAAATTTATGTTAAGCATAATTATAGATGAATTAATAACATCCTTCATTAAACCGTAAGGATATTTTACAGCATAGTTTTTACAACTATAGTTTTAAATAAAAAGTTATAGTACCTTATTATGTAGACCGTATATTATATAGACACATATTATATTTCAAAAAACCGCATTAAGCTAAAATACAACAATATATAAAAAAAAAAAATAGATAAATCACATGTTATGTATAATATAATGATAATGAACTCAGACCCTGTTATTTATTTGTAGTTTATTATAGTGATAATTAACCTGTTTTAAATGCTTTCACTACCTGTAAAATAAAATATAAATCAAAATGTTTAATGGTATATAAGCATCTGTGTTACTAGATTCGCATAATATGTGTAGTTATATTTATAGAAAATGAATTTACTATTATAATATCAACAAAATTCACAAGCACGTGATATTCCACAAACAATATATGGATGATTTTTTTTATTAATTAATATATGTAACAATTTTGCAATGCGCAAATCGCACTCCACATTAAACAAATGTGTTATACATTGTATAAAAGTTTTTAAAAATGTCCGTTAATCATTTTCATTGAACGTAAGTTATTAAAAAATAATAATATAAAGAAATATGTATGTAAGAAAATAATTCCGGGATTTTTTTATACATAGTTATATATGTGTACATATAATACAATAATGTTTTGTGAAGTACTCTTTTAGCAAATGAAAAATAAATTTTGGTCCACATCAATTTTTTTGTTGCTTTTTATCTAAATATTTTAAGTTGCTCTTTAAGATAAGAACTTATATTTAAAATTAAAATCAGTACGGTACTAAACATAGACGAGCACAAATGATAATACGGACATTTAGTGTGGTTAGTCACTGACGTGGGTAGTAATTGTATTAATTAAAAAAAAAAATAAAGAAAATAAGTAATTGTAAATTAAAATAAATATTTAAATTTTAATTATTATTATGCCTAATAATTTATAATATGTAATGTATAATTATTTATAATATCAAAATTAAATAAATGTGAATAAATAGTTTAATTAAAATAAATTAAAAATTTTAAAAAAAATTAAATTTATATTCAAATTATTCATTAATAATATATATTGTCAATTATCCACTTTATTTTTTTTAATTAATTTCATAGGTTAATTTTATATTAAGAGAAAGTAAAAATAAGTTGAAGAGGAAAGAAAATTATTTTTCAATTGTAAAATTATTTTACAAGATTACAAGAAAATTATCATATTAATATATTATAAATTACTTTATAATTATGATAAGGATAATAAAATAATAAAATTTAAAATAATGGTAAGAATATTTTTGTAATTTTAATATAATTTAACAAAATTATTATTATTCAACTTATTATAGCAAATTATGAAATTTGAATAAATATAAGGCGATTTTTAATAAAATATAGAGAAGAAAAAACTAAATTTGAAAAAATAAAATATAACCACTTATTCTGTTTTCTTATTAAAAAAAACTGTAAATTTGTAAATCATAATAATTTTATCCAAAATTTTATTTTTTAGAACCTATATAAATGTGGAATAAATATAAAATGAATTTAAGTTTTAAATAAACTATTTTAATGTTGTCAACCTAAAGTTCTTATTATTAAAAGAAAAAGAGTCAAATAAAAGTTATTTTTTAAAATATTTAAAGATAATGTAATATTAAAGCAACTTAATATTAAAGCAAATATTTATACAACATTTCTATTATATAATAGAATATAAAATCCTGCAAATTTATTAAAAAATTACTTTTTCATATAATGCAATATAAATAACAATATAAACTATAATTTTTGTGCATGTTAAATAATGTCAAATTTTAATTTAATTGTAAGCATAATATGAATATTGAAATATTTTAATATTTTAATATTTTAAGATGCGATTACATATTTAAATAATGCCGTGTTTTCTAACATAGGTAAATATGTATATTTATTAGGTTTAAAATATAAATAACATTTCTTTTATTTGAAAAGAACAAACATTTGTCTGTAAGAAGTAACAAGATAATTCAGATTTAATGTAACATTCAATTGTTATTTTTCTTATTTTACTTATAAATTTCAAAAATTCAAAAAACCAAAATTTCATTTTTAAATTAGTAACATCAACTGCTGCAACAATATTATGAATGAAATACACCTTATCTAAATATAAAAGAACATTTCAAAATTAGTCTGATTTAAAATTTAAATAATGTTTTATCACTTCTCTGTACTTTACTTGTAACATAATACTACTTGTTTTAAATATCTTTAAAAACTTTTTAAATTTTTAAAATATCCTGCAGTTTCTATAATTATTTAAAATAATTAAAAATTAAATATTTTTATTTAAAGAGAATTACTTTTAAGAGCAAATATTTTTTTTAATGATTCTGTATGCAAAACATTTTATCGACAATATAAAATATAATAAAATAAATAATATGTCAAAAATTGCAACAAATTTGCTATTTTATAATAATTTTGTTCTTCTTATAACCCCTCTATTAATTGGTTAACTTTAAGAAATTTATTATTCTTTTAAGTACATTCAAAGTTAAATAAAAATTTTAAAAGAATGGTGTCTTTATGTTTGAATAAAACTAAAGGAATAATAATTGAAAAATTTACAATTTATTTAGAATGTAAAAAAAAAGCGAAAAGCAATGAAGTATAAAGAACTATAAAAAAAATGATAAAAATTGTTTTGTTTACCAAGATAAAAGAATGAGATATAATAAAAAATGACTGAGTTTGTTTTACAGGATGTGTTATAAGTTCAATAACACAGGACGTTTTTCTTGGATATACTTCCGCCGATCATCGATTTAGATGACATGATCATATGACGATACTTAATATCTCCAAGTTTCCGAATATATATGCCATTAGTACCGATACCGCCATCTAGTGGTCGAAAAATGCATTACAAAATTTTCTTAACATTTGGTACTATTTTAATTAAACCCCTATATTTTTCCCGTATGACACGACCATTTTCTACAATATTGTAGAACATAATACTATCATTAATATACATCTTGTTTAATCTTAATCGGTAGTACCGTTTCTGAGATATTGCAGTTAAAAACGGTAATTTAAAAAAAAAAATTCCAACTTTCAAAAAAAATCACAATGCATGTGAAATTTTCAAAGACACCCTATATTTATTATTATACCGTTAGAAAGACCTTTCTCTCTCTTTTCAACGGTATATAATAAGTATGATATATGTTGGCAAATAGCCCGACCAGAGGACACAAAAGCGAAACTGAAACAACAATTTCAATAAAAAAAAAAACATTTTCATACTGTTTTTTTTTGTCATACATTTATTTTGGCTTTCTTGTTTTCTTGTTGGAATATGTATGCAAAAATGTAAGTAGGATGCACTTTAGAGTTGGATACAATATCAAGTTGCGTTTTGATAATTTGTTTAGGGGGAGTTTTTAAAAGTTTTGGTGTTGAAATATGTATGTAAATATATAATTAGGAAGGACTTTAGAGTTGGCTACAAAATCAGAATTGTTGCTTTTTCCAGAATATATATATATGATTGTACCAGATTCTGAATCAGGAGGGATTTTGTAGTTGGTTTAAAATTGTGATAGCAAATATTTATCCTTTCAATTTGCGATTTAACCAGAAAATCCGCTATCTCAGGAACAATTTGTTATGGACGGCCGAAATTCATTTTTTTGTATTTCCAATTTTTGTGTAACTTATTTTGCGGAAGTCGTTTTAGTTGCATATATCCAAAAGGCCTTTATGTTTCCCATATTTTCTATTTGTTTTAATTTTATAAATTTGGCTAAACTTGATAACATAAAACCCTTTCTAAATTTGTTATATTTATCACAAAGAAAACTGTTTCGATAAAATACTGTTCAATACAAGATTATATACTGTTTATACAAGATGGAAATAATTATAAAAATAAAAGTAACTTCAATATAAATAAAATCATTTTAATGTAAGAATAAACTAATAAAGTAACTTTAATACAGAGATAAAATTTACTTTTATATAAAAATAAAAAAATTGAGACACCAGCTTATTCAATTCAAATGCAAGATGCAAAATTTTAGAGTATTTCAAAGCATTTATCATTTTAAAATCTGTAAATAGTGTTGCTATATGTAAATTTGGTAGAATATTGTTAAGTTTGAACTTTAATCCGACATGGTTATTTCTGACTATCTTCGGTCTCTGAAGACAGCTAATGTAAATCGTATCGTTGAAAAATACATACTACCGTAGGTTATAAAGTTTGGTTGCTTTAGCCCAGTAGGTTCAGGCTTCTTACACAACGTGGAACTTGAAAGATGATCAAGTTTTATAGCAATAACTTCTGTAAAATTTGGTTATGCTAGGGCAACAGATTCGGGTAGCCGCCATACAACATCTATATTTAAATGAAAATTATTCCGAGACAATTGAAGCTAGGTATCCGAAACTTTGTGAAAAGACGTCGAATTGTATTCTAACAACTTCAGTGAAATTTAGTTGGACTAGAGTTCCAGGTTCAGGTAACTTGGAACTTAATAAAGCTAGGCATCTGAAATCC
Source organism: Poecilobothrus nobilitatus (assembly GCA_947095535.1). Lineage (NCBI taxonomy): Eukaryota > Metazoa > Arthropoda > Insecta > Diptera > Dolichopodidae > Poecilobothrus > Poecilobothrus nobilitatus. The sequence goes on along the minus strand of OX352774.1, from coordinate 126,593,776 downwards.
TACAAAAGATAATGAAGCTAGACGTATGAAACCTTACAGAATACGAACAAGTTTTACGGTAATAATTTCTGTAACATTTGGTTGTGCTGGTACAACAGGTTCGGGTAACTGCCATACAACTTATATTTTTAAATGAACAGAACTCAGTGACTATTGAAGCTAGATATCCAAAATTCCGTTAGAAGAGTCGAGTTAAAACGTCTGAAATTTTGTAAAACATGATTAAGTTTCATAAAGCCAGTATATAGTTATTACATTCATACAGGTATCCCAGAGTTGGCACATTCTATTCTACTGCACTCTTCCTCGTTTTTCCTAAGAAAGGATATGGACAACTTTTCCAAAGAGAACAAAAATATCTTATATTTAAAATAATTACAGACTGCTTTCACAAAAACTTTGGAAAAGCAAAATTTAGTAAGTAGATTTGCTTGTTGGGAATTATATTTAATCGAATTTGAGTATAGCATTCAATACAAATTTTAATCCAGATTAAAACATATCGAAGCTTTAACCTAAATTAAGTGATTAAAGAAATCCTTCAAACGAAGTATTTTGACAATTTTAAAATTCCAGAGATTTCGCATCTTATTAGTTTTTGTATATATTTTGCTCTGATTTCTAATAATTTTGTAAATTGTAGAAGGTTATTTGTTGTTACTCTTAAAATACTTACATTGTTAGTTGGACTTTTTGTTTTTTTAGGATTCAAGTAAAATTTGTGAATGTACAGTTTTGAAATCCGCCATTGGGTGTATTCAGCGGAATTTACCCTCACTTAGAATATTCAGTGATAAGAAAAAATATAATACATTATATTATATATAATATATAAGGAAAAAAGAATTGTCTGTTTTCGCTGACCACTTCCCACTTAAATATTTTAAACATCAAATCTGATATTTTAAAAAACAAAATTTTAAAAATTTAAAAGTTTAAAGATGAATAAAAAAAAAAAAAATATTATTTTCGATACTATTTTTAAAAACAAAATCCTAAATTACACAAAATTATAAATCTTAAATCAAACAATATTCTAAATCAAAATCGTAATATAACACAAAAAATAATTTTAAATCAAAAATCGTACATTTTCTATAAGTTAATCTAGGTATGGAAAATTTTCCTAAAAGTACTCCTTTTAATTCCTCCCAATCATCAAATGTTTTACATCTTAAAATTACATTCCAGGACCAGAGATTTTAGATTTCTATCTAACATATAACATATAGAAAATCTACTAATTCTGCCTCATCTCTTGTTGTTTAGTAATGGATTTTGTAGAAATCTATGCAACTCTAAAGAACTTCCATTGAATTCGGGAATTAATTTAGTAGTTTGATTAATGTCGAATTTTGACATTTTTTTTTGATTTAGATTTGGATCACTAGAATAATTTTTGTTTATGGGTAAATCTGCTTTATGGTCACTCGAATCATCTGAATCTTCAGAAGATTCTTTGTCACAAATTAGTGATTCTTGCGACAGAGAATTTTGTTACTCAATTTTTTGCCAAAGAATTAGGTTTGTTAGAAACCTATGCTTATGTTTCCTCAGAATCGACCTTTTTTTCGTTTAGCATAATTTATATTTATTTTTGTATTATTTTGTTTTTTATACCCGTACGGTAGGATCGGGTATAATAAAATTACTCCTCCGTTTGTAACACCTCGAAATAAGCGAGCAAGATATATCTTCAAAGGTATGGATCGGATCAGAAAAAAATTCTACGACTTTTGAGCCATGTCCGCCCGTCAGCACGCTAACTCAAAAACTAAGAATGCTAGAATCTTGAAATTTACACAAAATATTCTAAGAGTAATTTGTATGTTTTTTGGTTTGTTTTGGTTATTTTTGGTTGGTTGAGTTTTTTGGTTGAGTTTGGACCAAAACCAAAGGGTAGCTCTCGAACACCTAACTTTTAGATCCCCACATTTTTTTTGAAATAGAGCTATGAAATTTTAACCGCTGATAGATCTCACAAAACTATTAATTTTATTTTTAATAACTTTTTTTTGTAGCCCCACCCGTTACGGAGCTACAGCTCTCCAAAGGTTCAAAATAGCTCTATATTTAAATTGTTATAGCACAAGTTGTATAAGGTATATCTTCATTTTGAAAACGCCAAACGATTACAACTTTTATTAGCTTTAAAATTATATATACAATAAATATATATTTGTGGCATACGGTGTCTTAATTTACCGTTATGCGAAACTCAAATTTTGCAAAATTCTTTAACCCTTCTATCTTCTAAACGCTTTAAGTTGGGAACTTGAAATTTTGACAGAAGTAGATCTTTGAAAATAAGTATGAGTCATTTCAGAAATTTTTTTTGTATCACTTCCCGTTTAGGAGCTGTAAGGGGTCAAAAACTGAAAATTTCTTATTTTTAAACACTTGTAACTTGAACCTGTTAAAAATTTTTTGAAGTAATACACAAAAATTAAAGCTTCAACATTATACTTTCTGTTAACACCTTTTTTTTTAATAATATAGGGTTACTTTATAATTGACGAAAGTATTACTTGATTTTTTCAAATTTTCTAACAAATTTCTTTAACGATTTTTTTGCATATTGTTTTACTCGATAATTTGAAATTGTTGAAGATATAATGCGTAGTACAAAAAAATGTAAATAAATAAACAACATAACGGTTGCTTGAAGAATTTTAATTTGTATGATATTGTTATACATACATACTTATATAATATCATGTTTATTTACATATCGTATATGTCACTAGTGAATGAATGATAAGAGTATAGATGTATATTATATAGCGCCGTATTTACATACATATATGTATTTTATTGCACTTATAAGAAATTATTCTGTCAATGGAAATATTTTTAAAGAAATATTGCAATATATGGCGATATACTTATAACAATATAAATATACTATGTGCGCATTAATAATATAATATAATATTTAAAATTATATTTACTATTTTGTACTAAGTAAATTTAATATACATTTACCGCTTAGTATTAAGTGGTACTATAGAATATTTGAAAAAGTTTTGGATTGATAATCGTTATGTGGAAGGTTAGAATCTGCTTTTGAAGAATGTACATATAAACATATAGTTTGAATATATGTACAACCCATAGTTCTAGAAATTATAAAATTCACTCAAATTATTTTAAAATACTAAAATATTAAAAAAATAATATTGTAAGCAGAGTGACAGGCTGTGAACATACTAACGGTTCGTACGGGTATCTAAGAGTTGACAAAGGCAACTGTATTCTTCCTCGTTTTTTTTATTTTTGCTATAAGAATATAATATTACTTTTATTAATAGTTACTTAGTTTTATTATAGTTACAAAATTAAGAAATTAAAAATTTATTTATTGGGTAGATATTAAAAAATATTTTATTTAAATGTAAGTTGATAAATAATTTACTTTTGTATCAAATTGTAAGATAAATTTTTTTTTTTTTAAATTGAATTTATTTGTATATTAATTAAACACAAAAATAATTGTTTTTTTTTTTAATTTTAAGATCATTTTTCTTTGAATTGAATTGAACCCTTAAAAGTATAACCTAGTTTATTAAAGGATAAGGTGTATCCAATGAACACATATCAAAAATACTAAATTTAGATGTGCAGATATTAAAGACTTTTTATTAAAATAAAATAAGGAAACAATTTTATTGCTATTTAATAAAAAATTAACAAAATTAAATAAATTAATCAATAGTCCTACTATTATGAAAATTAATAAAACACACAACAAAATTTATAAATCGGAAAAAAATGTAACAGTTTTTAAAATTATTCAGAACAATATTTGCAAGTCAAGTGCTTAGCTGAATGCTCGTTACAAACATTTTTATGACATGTGCCACATTTTTGACACTGTGAACGACTTTGTTTTGCAGGGCATATATAACATCGACTTTTTCTTTTTATTCCTTCATTACATAATTGCAAATTCCCAGTTTCATTATAACTTTCGTTTACTGAACATACAGTTTTATTTATTGCAATATTAACACTACTTTGTAGTCCCTTTCCTTCTCTGCGTAACAACGACGGTAAAATCAATGACTGGGCTACTGATTCAAGAAACCGTATTCAAGTATTATATTTGTTACCTGGATTTTTATTTTGCCATATGATGTATGAAGCAATTCTAGCAGCATCCAATATGTTATAGAAATAGGTGACCGGCCAACGAATGGACTTTCTTTTTGTGCTATAGGCATGAGCCATTTGGTCAAATGTATCTACACCGTTTTTAGTAGCGTTGTAGTCCAAAATTATTTTCGGTTTGTTTTTATCTGTTGTTTCATCAATTTCCGTTGAGTGGTGCATACTTGATAACAAGAGAACGGGTGCTGATTTTTTTGTTACATATGAAACCAAGGTAACATTTTTTGTAAAACCGAACATACTAGAATGTAATTGCTTATTACGATGTGGTAAAAATTCACGCGGAACACATCTTTTATTATTTAGCATGGTTCCTACTACGGTTAGCCCATTTTTTAATAAAGTATCTCCCAATTCGGTGCTGATAAAGTAACTATCGCATGTTATACATTTCTATTAGAACGATAGTAAGGTTCACAAAGAGATTGTACAATTCGACTGCCCAAATTTGGTAGCAGCTCTATTTATTCCTTCTTTCCCAAGATATGGAATTGCATTCAATGGATAACTCGTAGTTGAATCGCACACCCAAAATATTTTTAATCCGTATTTGTCTGACTTTGATGGTATATACTGTTTGAAAGAGCAGCGACCTCGAAAAGGAACCAGCTGGTCGTCAACAGTTAAGTTATCTCCGGGTATATAAAACTTACGTAAGTTGTTCAAAAAATTGTCCCAAATATCTCGGATTGGTGCTAATTTATCATTTTGACGACGAACGGTTCTTGTACTTCTATCATCAAATCGAAGAAATCTTAGTATGTTTTTGAAACGGTTTTGACTTATCGTAGCTCTGTATAATGTGCGACCGTAAAATTTATGCCACATTCTTTCTGTTGCTACATCATGATCTTTTTCATGTTATTATTATCCCTAAGAGTGAGCGAAATTATATTGAATCCAACGGTTTCCATGTTGTTTTTGAATTACTTAACACTCGATTTGCCTCAATATTTGTGAAAATTACTATATCATCTACTATACTATTAGTTATGTATAAGTCAAAGGTATCTAAAGGCTCCTCTAAAATTTTTCCTGGTGGTAATACAAATTTATTTAGAGGACCTCGTATAATATTGTGGCTTGGAGTTCTGTGAACGGTGGTTGTGACCTCCACTCCACTTCATCTAACCCTTTAAATACAATATTTTCAACAGCAGTTTTTTCTTCTTCAATATAATCGCCATCACAAATTTGCTCATCATCTTCTACAGAAACTTCACTTTTGTAGTTACTTTCTGAATTTGTATCGCTTTCGCTTTCGATTTCATCATCAGTAGACGCATCTAATATCCCCAAGATTTCTTCAATTGGTAAATCCATATTGCATATATTCTGTTATGTGTAATTTATCAAACAAAAAAAAAAAACCAATTTTATTTCTTTGTTCTAAACTAGAAAAATAATTATAACATTCAATATTATGCAGAAACTTAATTTCAAAAATACTTAATTTGCTAATAAATATTTTTCAGGAATTTTTTTCAAGCTCTTGAATGTATTCTTATTTTGTATTCTATTTATTTTTTTGCTATTAATCAGCTAAAACACTAAATTTTTATTAAAAAATTGAACCGTCTTTATAAAATTTCTAACGTGTCCATTGGACACATGTTATACGTCTGTACAACATTTTTCTATAAAGTTTGCTAATAATTGAAATAAAAATGGCCTACTAATTTTTTTTATCAATTTTTAAAAAATTACATCTTAACTGAACAACTGATTATTATGCCCTACACATTAAGTATAGGGCATATTAACTTGGTATGGTGTTTGTAACCACCAAAAGGAAGCGAGTTAGGTATAGACATGCATATATATTCTGAATCAGGATCATCTCCTGAGTCGATTTAGCGATGTCCGTCTGTCCGTCCGTCCGTACGCACGATAACTCAAAAAATAATGATGCTATCTTGATGAAATTTATACTCTAGGTTAACAATGACTAAGGTAAGGCGGGTATTGCAAATTGGCGAAATTGGATTAAATTTGTAGGTTACCTATTCCTTTTGGTTGATTTCCGACCAAAACTTCGGGTAGCTTCCGAAAAACTAACTTTTTGATCTTCACAATTTTTTTGAGCCATGAAATTTTAACTGCTGATGGATATCATAAAAATATTAATTTTATGAATATATTAATTTTTCTGTAGCCCCACCCGTTAAGGAGCTACAGTCCCCAAAGTTCGAAAAGTCTCTATATTTAAATTGTTATAACACAAGCTCTATACGGTATATCTTCAATCTGAAAATTCCAAACGCTAGGTGCTATTATGAGCTTTACAAACATGTATACAATAAATATATACTTGTGCTATACGGTGTCTTAATTTACCATAATACGAAACTGAATTATTGCAAAATCCTTTAACTCTTCTATCTTCTAAACGGTTTAAGTTGGAAACTTGAAATTGGCAGAAGTTAGATCTTTGAAAATAAGTATGAGTCATTTCAGACATTTTTTTTGTATCACCTTTTGTATCACCCCGTTTAGGCTTTTGTATCACCCCGTTTTAGCTGTAAGGGGTCAAAAACTGAAAATTTCCTATTTTTAAACACCTGTAACTTGAACACCTGTTAATTTTTTTTGAAGTAATACATAAAACTTAAAGCTTCAACATTATACTCTTATTTCTGTTAACAACTTTTTTTAATAATATAGGGTTACTTTATAATTGACGAAAGTGTTACTTGATTTTTTCAAATTTTCTAACAAATTCCTTTAACGAATTTTTTGCATTTTGTTTTACTCGATAATTTTAAATTGTTGAGGATATAATGCGTAGTACCAAAAAATGTAAATAAATAAACAACATAACGGTTGCTTGAAGAATTTTTATTTATATGATATTGATATACATACATATTTATATAATATCATGTTTATTTACATATCATATATGTCACTATTGAATGAATGATAAGAGTATAGAAATATATTATATAGCGCCGTATTTACATACATATATGTATTTTATTGTACTTAAAAGTACAATAAAACAAGGTAGAATGTAAACCAACGGTTTTTAAAAGCGCACATTTCCAAAACTCAATACAAATTGTTTAGAAGTGTGACTTACACAAAAATTTGAAAATTTCATGTAATAAGAAAAAACTTGAAAATAAGACATTTTTGAGATTGTGAGGGGCCGTAAGTCCGGAATCCTATATAACTATGAAAAGCTGTTAACACACGTAAAAATATATTATTGAAGCTTTAATTTTTATGTCTTGCCGAAGAAAAGTTTTTACAGGTGCCTAAGTTACAGGTGTCTAAAAATAGCAAATTTTCAATTTTTGAGGCGTAATAACTCTTAAAGAGGGGGCGTTACCAAAAAATTTTCTGAGGAAACTTATACTAATTCTAAAAGTTCTTTCTTGTCTCAAAATTTCAGGTTCCTATCTAAAGGGGTGCCGGAGTTATGAAAAAAGAAATTTCATGCAAAATGTGGTTTTCACATAACGGTGAATTTAAATCGTAAATTACAAAATATTACATAATTTTGATATTGTTTTATATAGATAATAAAATTTTCGATCTTCTGACGGTTTTAGATTGCAAAACTATTACGCAAAGCCCGAGATATATACATCTGAAAATGGAGCTTTTTTACAATTTTGAAGAGCTGCAGCTTTGGAACCCTTTACAACTAAAATAAACCTTTCACACACGTAAAAATATATTATTGTAGCTTTCATTTCCATGTCTTGCCGAAGAAAAATTTTTACAGGTGCCTAAGTTACAGGTGTCTAAAAATAGCAAATTTTCAATTTTTGAGGCGTAATAACTCTTAAAGAGGGGGCGTTACCAAAAAATTTTCTGAGGAAACTTATACTAATTCTAAACGTTCTTTCTTGTCTCAAAATTTCAGGTTCCTATCTAAAGGGGTGCCGGAGTTATGAAAAAAGAAATTTCATGCAAAATGTGGTTTTCACATAACGGTAAATTTAAATCGTAAATTACATAATATTACATAATTTTGATATTGTTTTATATAGATAATAAAATTTTCGATCTTCTGCCGGTTTTAGATTGCAAAACTATTACGCAGAGCCCGAGATATATACATCTGAAAATGGGGCTTTTTTACAATTTTGAAGAGCTGCAACTTTGGAACCCTTTACAATTAAAATAAACCTTTCACACACGTAAAAATATATTATTGTAGCTTTAATTTTTACATCTTGCAGAAGTAAAATGTGTACAGGTTCCTAAGTTACAGGTGTTTAAAAATAGCAAATTTTCAATTTTTAAGCCCTAATAGCTCATAAACAGGGGGTGGTCCGAAAAAATTTTCTGAGGAAACTTATACTAATTCTAAAAGTTCTTTCTTGCCTCAAAATTTCAAGCTTGTATCTAGAAGCGTGCCGGAGTTATGAAAGTAGAAAAATCATGCAAAATTTGGTTTTCACATAACGGTAAATTTAAATACTAAATTTTAAAAAATTGTATAATTTTGATATTAATTTACAAAGATAAAAGAAATACCTGTCGAATGACGTTTTCAGATTGAAAAAATCTTAAGCAGAACATAAGATATATGCATTTAAAAATAGGGCTTTTTCAAAGTTTGAGGGGCTGTAGCTCCGTAATGGGGGGGGCTACATGAAAAAGTTGTTCCACAAAATTATTTTTTTTATAAGACCTACCTATGGTTAAAATTTTTTTTCTCTATCTTTAACGGTGTAGAAGTTTTGTAAACAGACGGACGGACGGACGGACAGAGTGAAACTAATAAGCACATTTTTTCAAAATTTTTTTGGAAATGTGCTAAAAAGTACGTATTGTATTGTACTTATTCTATGAATGGAAATATTTTTAAAGAAATATTGCAATGTATGGCGATATACTTATAACAATATAAATATACTATGTGCGCATTAATGTAATATAATATTTAAAATTATATTTACTATTTTGTAATTTAATATACATTTACCGCTTAGTATTAAATGGTACTATAGAATATTTGAAAAAGTTTTGGATTGATAATCGTTATGTGGAAGGTTAGAATCTGCTTTTGAAGAATGTATAAACATATAGTTTGAATATATGTATGTACACCCATAGTTCTAGAAATTATAAAATTCACCCAAATTATTTTAAAATACTAAAATATTTAAAAAATAATATTGTAAGCAGAGTGGGCTGTGGACATACTAACGTTTCGCGCGGGTATCTAAAAGTTGACAAAGGCAACTGTATTCTTTCTCGTTTTAATTAATATTCATATTTACAAATTAACAGTTTAACATTATTAATAAATTGCAATAGCTGACCTACATTAGCTGTGCAATTTCGTTATATTTTATTTTATTTGTTAAGTTTTTGGATTCCATTTACACATTATAGATAACATAAGCACTAAAATTATCGTATATTTACATTTGATTATACATAAAAATTATTGGAATATTATATAGAAAAGAAATGTTGCTTGACGTTGATTTAAATTGATCAAATAAATGTAAATAGGTTAAGAATAATTAAATAAAATAAATAAAATAAAATATTTTTCCTTTTCTTTTATTAATTATTGTAATATTCGGCCAAATTTTTTTAAAATTGCCAATTTTCGTGTAGATTTTTGAAATATCCTAGGTCTTCAAATTAATTTCCATGCTGTATAAGGTTATCTCAGTACCCTTAAACCAGCTATTTTAGTACTTTGTGTAACGCAGATGAGTTGACAAGATGAGAGTCCGGAACTACCTTGTATCGCACTTTGTGCTTCAAAGAGGGTTGTGCTCTTTATGAGAAATTATACTACTTTCAGCGTTCTACATAACTACAAGTAATACAATATATTTTGATGAAACGCCACGTTGGAAGTCACATCCAGATGTCAGAGTAATAGCTCTTCGTAACACAATTCAATTAATTTGAAACAAGTTGGACTCTTTGAACTTAAATCTAACTCATTATTTTACTTAAAAGAATTTCTGGTCGCGCTAACCAAAAGGCCTACCTTCTGGATTTATTTTTGTCCTCTGACGCTGACAAATTTAGTATCTAATTTTATTGTCTCATGGGGACTCTGATAATTTTTTGGTGAGTACAAGTTTCCGGCTAAGCGCGGTAAATCGTCCAATGACGTCTTTCAAAAAGATAGTATGGCGGCACAGTTAAACAACTTCTTGAAAGATTTTGATTGGTCATAGTGTTTTAAAAACCGAAACGTTAACTTTGCTGCAAATACAATTAATGAATTAATATTATTGGAGATGAGCATATTATATTGCTCACTGTACACCAAAAACATTGAGCGGAACACCAAATCTTAGTTTAACTGTATTTGTAGCGGAGCAAAATTAAAAAAGTTGATGTCTTTCTATCATTATTAAAGCAGTAGTTCTGAATCATCTAGGATGAACTACACAGAGTTTTGAACTGAATTAATAATAGGTGCACGAGAGTAGTCAACAAGCTAAAATTTTTGTATAACAAACGGTTGAGGCACCAGATTATTCATCTCTCGAAAAATAGTGGAGCCTTTTGAACTTTTGTAAAAAGTTTAAAAGGAGTGGTGAACATCACCTCTTGTTCACGAAAACCGCCACATTGTGTCGAATTTGTTTGCCAAGCCATATTATTTTAATTCATCACTCCCCTTTTCAATCCAGCATCCAGGCGAAAAAATGTTACTAATTTGTAGAAATTTTTTAAATCTTTTTGTAACTGGAAGGAAATCTTTTATAGAAACGGATTAAAAACTCTTTTTATGAATCGTAATAGAAACAATTTAGTACATATACTGCTTCTAAAATGATACTAGGTATTTCGGAATATCTCTTTTAATATTTTTGATTTATTGTAGCTGAATCACTTTACGAAACCGTTTAGAAACTAATTAGAAACTCTTTTTATAAATCGTAACAGAAACATTTTAGTATACTATTTCTAAAAGCTAAATACCACTTCGTATTTTGATGCATTGACTTTTTGACACATTGATTCATTGACCATTTAGTTGCCTGTTTTGTATTTGTTAGATTTGAATACTTAAACGGCACTAGTTTTAAATTGATAGCAAACAAAACAAAAACAAACAGTAGGGGAAATATGTAAAATCAATATCATTTCGTGTTACTCTGCTTACAATATTACTTTTTTAATATTTCAGTATTTTAAAATAATTTGGGTGAATTTTATAATTTCTAGAACTATGGGTTGTACGTACATATATTCAAACTATATGTTTATACATTCTTCAAAAGCAGATTCTAACCTTCCACATAACGATTATCAATCTAAAACTTTTTCAAATATTCTATAGTACCATTTAATACTAAGCGGTAAATGTATATTAAATTACAAAATGGTAAATATAATTTTAAATATATACGACATACTTATAACAATTTATTATATATTTATATTGTTAAAAGTATATCGCCATACATTGCAATATTTCTTTAAAAATATTTCCATTCATAGAATAATTTCTTTTATGTAAATACGGCGCTATATAATATACATCTATACTCTTATTATTCATTCATCAGTAACATATACGATATCAATATATCAATATCATATAAATAAAACTTCTTCAAGCAAACTACTACGCATTATATCCTCAACAATTTAAAATTATCGAGTAAAACAAAATGCAAAAAATTCGTTAAAGAAATTTGTTAGAAAATTTCAAAAAATCAAGTAACACTTATAAAGTATATTATAAAGTCAATTATAAAGTAACCCTGTCTTATTAAAAAACGTTGTTAACAGAAATAAGAGTATTATGTTGAAGCATTAATTTTTATGTATTACTTCAAAAAAATTTTAACAGGTGTTTAAGTTACAGGTGTTTAAAATTAGGAAATTTTCAGTTTTTGACCCCTTACAGCTCCTAAACGGGCGGTAATACAAAAAAATGTCTGAAATGACTCATTTGTGCCATAGGGTGTCTTAATTTACCGTTATGCGAAACTCAAATTTTGCAAAAATTCTTGATTCCTTCTATGTATGTTCCAAACAGTTTAAGTTAGAAACTTGAAATTTTGAGAGAAGTTATGTGTTTGAAAATAAGTATGAGTCATTTCAGAAAATATTTTTGTATCACCCCCCGTATCGGAGCTGTATGGGGTCAAAAACTAAAAAATTCTTTATTTTTAAACACCTGTAACTTGAACACCTGTCCAAATTTTTTTGAAGTAATACACATTATTTTTCATCCAACAATATTTTTTTATTTCTATTAACAACTTTTCTTAATAATATAGGGTTGCCTTAAAATGGGCGAAAGTGTGACGTCGTTTTTCTAAATTTTTCTAACAAATATTTTTAACGATTTTTTTGGATTTTTTTTATTTATTTATTTATTTATTCATCTAATATCTAAAAAGAGCAATATTGCTCGTATAGAGTGTATTACATTAATTTAATAATCCGGTATTTTTGTTATATAAACTAGTTAAATCTAATTCTGATTCAGTGCAAAAAAAATAACAATTAGGAATAAAAAGGAAAAAATATACAACAACAAAAATAAATTCAAAATAGTAAACAACTTTAAAATTCTTTAAAAACAAAATTCATAAAAACATAAAAGCAGAGAAAAAAGGAAAAAAACAAATGTGAAAATAAAAAAAATATTGAATTCATAAAAAACAAGGTAGAATGTAAACCAACGGTTTTTAAAAGCGCACATTTCCAAAACTCAATATAAACTATTTAGAAGTGTGACTTACACAAAAATTTGAAAATTTCATGTAATAAGAAAAAATGTGAAAATAGGACATTTTTGAAATTTTGAGGGGCTGTAATTCCGGAATCCTATATAACTAAGAAAAGCCGTTAACACACGTAAAAATGTATTATTAAACCTTTAATTTTCATGTCTTGCCGAAGAAAAATTTGTACAGGTGCTTAAGTTACAGATGTCTAAAAATAGCAAATTTTCAATTTTTGAGGCGTAATAACTCTTAAAGAGGGGGTGTTATCAAAAAATTTTCTGAGGAAACTTATACTAATTCTAAAAGTTCTTTTTTGTCTCAAAATTTCAGGTTCCCATCTAAAGGCGTGCCGGAGTTATGAAAAACGAAATTTCATGCAAAATGTGGTTTTCACATAACGGTAAATTTAAATAGTAAATTACAAAATATTACATAATTTTGATATTGTTTTATATAGATAATAAAATTTTCGATCTTCTGGCGGTTTTAGATTGCAAAACTATTACGCATAGCCTGAGATATATACATCTGAAAATGGGGCTTTTTCGCAATTTTGAAGAGTTGCAACTTTGGAACCCTTTACAATTAAAATAAACCTTTAACACACGTAAAAATATATTATTGTAGCTTTAATTTTTATATCTTGCAGAAGTAAAATGTGTACAGGTTCCTAAGTTACAGGTGTTTAAAAATAGCAAATTTTCAATTTTTAAGGCCTAATAGCTCATAAACAGGGGGTGGTCGGAAAAAATTTTCTGAGCAAACTTATACTAATTCTAAAAGTTCTTTCTTGTCTCAAAATTTCAGGTTCCTATCTAAAGAGGTGCCGGAGTTATGAAAAAAGAAATTTCATGCAAAATGTGGTTTTCACATAACGGTAAATTTAAATAGTAAATTACAAAATATTACATAATTTTGATATTGTTTTATATAGATAATAAAATTTTCGATCTTCTGGCGGTTTTAGATTGCAAAACTATTACGCATAGCCTGAGATATATACATCTGAAAATGGGGCTTTTTCGCAATTTTGAAGAGCTGCAACTTTGGAACCCTTTACAATTAAAATAAACCTTTAACACACGTAAAAATATATTATTGTAGCTTTAATTTTTATATCTTGCAGAAGTAAAATGTGTACAGGTTCCTATGTTACAGGTGTTTAAAAATAGCAAATTTTCAATTTTTAAGCCCTAATAGCTCATAAACAGGGGGTGGTCCGAAAAAATTTTCTGAGCAAACTTATACTAATTCTAAAAGTTCTTTCTTGCCTCAAAATTTCAAGCTTCTATCTAGAAGCGTGCCGGAGTTATGAAAGTAGAAAAATCATGCAAAATTGGGTTTTCACATAACGGTAAATTTAAATACTAAATTTAAAAAAATTGTATAATTTTAAGCAGAAATCTTAAGCAGAACATAAGATATATGCATTTAAAAATAGGGCTTTTTCAAAGTTTGAGGGGCTGTAGCTCCGTAATGGGGGGGGGGGCTACATGAAAAAGTTGTTCCACAAAATTATTTTTTTTATGAGACCTACCTATGGTTAAAATTTTTTTTCTCTATCTTTAACGGTGTAGAAGTTTTGTAAACAGACGGACGGACGGACGGACGGACGGACGGACGGACGGACAGAGTGAAACTAATAAGCACATTTTTTCAAAATTTTTTTGGAAATGTGCTAAAAACAAATGAAAAACAAATAATGATGTTATCTATATAAATTATATAAAGGCTAATAAAATTATAGTAAAATTATAGTATGCAAGAATACTTTACAAAATATAACAATTTGCAAATGTTTATGTATTTGATAAATTTTTTTTAACTACTGAATTTATTTAATAAATCGCTTTTTATTCTTTTTTGGAATAAGTGGGTTGGTAAACTTTTGATGTTTGACGGCAAACTATTATAAGCTTTGACGGAAGTGTTAAATATTGACTTTAAACCCAACAGGTTGTGTTCACAAGTTATACGCATATGATGAGCTGTTCTGGTGTTGTAGTTATGTAAATCTTTAATTGCTGTTAGAATTGTGTTCGAAATTATATTCTGGATTATATTGTGTATATGACATAATTCCGACAAGTATTTATAATCGACTAATTTAATTAACTTATAGATACCATGAATTACGTCAGTTGGCGTTCTTCTGTTTAGTTGATATAAATTTTTTATAGCTTTATTTTGCACCTTTTGAAGCGCATCTAAATTTTTTGCGTACGTGTTACCCCATACTTCAATTTCATATGTTATTACACTGTTGAAAAGACTAAAATAAATTGATGACTTTAAGTGAATAGGTGTTCGTTTTCCAATAATCTTGAAAACTCCTGCAATTCTCCTGCTTCTACTTAATAAATTGTTTATGTGATCATCCCATGTGAGGTTTTCATCTATGATTACAACCCAAGTATTTATAATCCGACACTTTTTCAATGACATCATTATCGTAATAAATTGTTAAGTTGGTGTTTTTTGATTTCATTAACATATATTTCGTTTTGCTGGCATTCACAGTTAATTTAGGTCAGTTCATCCAATTGTTCACTTTTTTCAGATCTTCGTTTATGGTTTTTTCCAAACCGGCATATGTGTCGTTGCTAAAAACAATAATGATATCGTCAGCGTACATGAAAGCTTTTCCTGTAATTTCAACCTAGTAAAGCTACTCAAGAAGCAAGAAAATAATGCAGGTCCCAAGCAGCTACTTTGAATTACACCAAAATCAATGTTTTGTATTTCACTGCTTAAATTTTCACATTGCGTAAATTGTTTTCTATTTGTGAAGTAGCTACAAAACCATTTATATTCGTTTCCCCTGACTCCACATTCAAACAATATTCTGAGCAATATTTTCCTATCTATGGAATCAAAAGCTTTTATGAGATCGAAGAAAGTAACACACACTTTATTTTTTTTACTTATCTCTGTAAATATGAGATGACATCGAATAGTGCTGTTTTTGTATTAGATTTTTTGGTAAAGCCATATTGATATTCAGAAATCAAATTTTTTTTCCTCAAGTGCAGTACAAGTTGATCATGTATATACGTTTCAATAATTTTTGCTAAGCTAGAGCTGATAGAAATGGATCTGTAGTTACTTATATCATTTCTATTTCCAATTCTTTTGTAGATAGGTATTACTTTATTGATGTTTAGACGATCTGGCATGCAGCTTTGTTCTAGTGACGCATTTATTAATGATGTAATAGGTTGTAACAATTCATTTTTAAACATCTTTATTATTGTTGTTTTTATTTCATCTGCTCCAAAGCTCTCTGAATTTTTGAATTCCTTTATTAGAACTAGAGCCCCACCCGTAGCCCCACCTGTTTTGTAGCCCCACCCGTTATGTAGCCACACCCGTTACGGAGCTACAGCTCCCCAAAGGTTCAAAAAAGCTCTATATTTAAATTGTTATAGCACAAGTTGTATAAGGTATATCTTCATTTTGAAAACGCCAAACGATTACTGCTTTTATTAACTTTAAAAGTATATATACCATAAATATATACTTGTGGCATATGGTGTCTTAATTTTTCGTTATGCGAAACTCAAATTTTGCAAAATACTTTAAACCTTCTATCTTCTAAATGGTTTAAGTTAGAAACTTGAAATTTTGACAGAAGTTAGACCTTTAAAAATAAGTATGAGTCATTTCAGAAATTTTTTTTGTATCACCCCCCGTTTAGGAGCTGTAAAGGGTCAAAAACTGAAAATTTGCTACTTTTAAGCACCTGTAACTTGAACACCTGTTAAAATTTTTTTGAAGTAATACACAAAAATTAAACCTTCAACATTATACTCTTATTTCTGTTAACAACTTTTTTTTAATAATATAGGGTTACTTTATAATTGACGAAAGTGTTACTTGATTTTTTCAAATTTTCTAACAAATTTCTTTAACGAATTTTTTGCATTTTGTTTTACTCGATAATTTGAAATTGTTGAGGGTATAATGTGTAGTACAAAACAATGTAAATAAATAAACAACATAGCGGTTGCTTGAAGAATTTTTATTTATATGATATTGATATACATACATACTTATATAATAACATATCGTATATGTCACTAATTATTGAATGATAAGAGTATAGATGTATATTATATGGCGCCGTATTTACATACATATATGTATTTTATTGTACTTATAACAAATTATTCTATGAATGGACATATTTTTATATAACAATATAAATATACTATGTACGCATTAATATAATATATATAATATTTAAAATTATATTTACTATTTATTTACTAACTATTTGTATTTAAAATTGTGGAAGGTTAGAATCTGCTTTTGAAGAATGTATAAAGATATAGTTTGAATATATGTACAACCCATAGTTCTAGAAATTATAAAATTTACCCAAATTATTTTAAAATACTAAAATATTAAAAAAATAATATTGTAAGCAGAGTGACAGGCTGTGAACATACTAACGGTTCGTACGGATATCTAAGAGTTGACAAAGGCAACGTATTCTTCCTCGTTTAAATTAAAATTAAAATCTCCTATAATTAGTGTATTTTGTTTTAGAAAATTATCAAGATGCGAATCCAAGATAGAGAAGAAATTAATTAAGTGCTCTTTATTATTACAATGTGGCCTGTAAATTGCAACAATATTTAATAATTGATTTTTAGATCGAACATTTATTGTTAATATACTATTATAATTGTCGCAAAAAGTGATTTGATTTGTGTAATTAATTGTGTTGTGAATGAAAATACCTACACCACCCCCGCGCCTATTCTCTCTACATGAAAAAATTTTCTTATAATCTTTAAGATTTACTTGATCTACTTTTTCTTCTGAGATCCAAGTTTCCGTAAATATTATTAAAACGAATTACTACTTGTGTATTTTATTGTATACTATTGTATTTCATCTAATTTATGTGTTAAATTTCGAACATTTATAATTTATATACAATAGTTTTAACGATTAATATTAGCAAAATTTTAAGTCTTGCATACTAGATATATTAAACACATGAGTACTAGAAGGTAAAGGATTGTCAATTAATTCGATATCACTTATCATTGAATACTTTTAAATTTTCTTCTGATATTACTCTTATTATTTTAGAATTGTCTGTTTCCCTGAGAAAGACCTTACCATCTTTTACCCATGTATATTTTAGAATTTTCTTCCTTTTTAGATCTCTAGCCTTTTTCTATAATAAGTTGAAGTAAGATGACAGACGTTCATTAATAAAAATTGTGTGTATGCTTTCTTCGCTTTCATTTGAATTATTATTTGTAAAAATTTAATTGAACTTCAATGTTTTCTTTTTTTTGGCTTGCATTATATCAGTCTTTCTTTACTTTCAGATTTCTAAGCTTAACAATAATTTTTGGAGGCTCACCTGAATTTTTTGATTTCTTTGTAGATAACTCTGTGAATTTGATATCTGCTTTGTCTATCTTAACTTCAAGGTAATCCATAATTTTACTTACAGTTGTATGAATATTCATATCTGGCATTTCACTGACACCCGAAATTTCAATAAATTTTTGGTTTTTTTCCTGTTTTAATATTTCCATTTCAACTTTATTGTTCCTGATGTTCTCCTTCAGTATGATATTTTAATTTTTAAGTTGTAAGTTGTCTTCTATTATAGAGTCCAGTGTTTCCATTATCTCTCTGAATTCTTGTTGCAGCTGACTAAACTTGTTGTCTTAAGATGTTAATTTTACTAATATATTGTCCAACTTCTGCATTATATTTGTTTCACTATCGGATACTTGCGAAGTGTTTGCTTCATTTGCCATCAATCCTGTGAATGTGAGTGATTTGTTTACATTCAATGACTTGCGTTTTTGCCTTTTTTCATTGCAATTAACACAAAACCATAGTTCTGTCTATGGTTCTAGGAGAGTGAAATCTTCAATGCCCAAGCCGGAGCATGTTTGATGGAACCATTTTTTGCAATCTCCATCACATTGTACTTTTTAATCCTTTTTTAAATTAATTACTTTTTTGCACTTATTATTATTACAAACTGTTTTATTTGACATTTTGACATTTACTCGATAATTTCAAATTGTTGAGTTGAGGATGATGCGTAGTAATTTGCTTTAAACATTTCTTTAGTAATTAGTAATTTAGTAATTATTTGTAATTTTTTCCTTAACAAAAGTTAATTTGTTACTTATATGTAAGAAGTAATTTAACTTAATATTTACTTATTTATAATTTTTTTATTACACAAATATAATAAATTTTTAGAAATTTGAAAAATATCTTTTAATAAAGATTACAGTTTGGTCAAATAATTAGAATAAATAATTTAAAAATAAAATAACGAAAAAAAATGTTGTTTAAAATAAAAATATAATACAAAAAGCCTTGTTTGCAAACCAACGGTTTTTAAAGGCGCACATTTCCAAAAGACAATACAAACTGTTTAGAACTGTGAGTTGCATTAAAATTTGAACATTTTCTTAGAATTTCATATACTTAATAAGAAAAAATGTTAAAGATAAAGAGAAACTTTCATCAATTACCTCTACATAATGAAGAAAAACTACTAACATAATATGTAAAATTATTAGGTTGAAGCATTAAATTTTGTCTTTTATTGTTTGCCTTGTTTAAATAAAAAAATAGGAAAATTTCAATTTTTGAGCCCTAATTGTCCACCACCCTTATGTGGTGGTACTACTTCTAAAAGGTTTTTCTTATCTTAAAATTTCAAGTCCCTATATTTAAAAGCGTGCCAGAGTTATGAAAAAAGAAAAATAATGCAAAATTAGATTTTCACATAAGAGTAAATTTGATTTCTAAATTTAAAAAAATTCCATAATTTTTATATTGATTTATAAAGGTAAGAAAAAGTTCTGTAAAATGGCATTTTCAAATTGATGTCAAATTGATTGAGATGTTAAATAGAACCTGAGTTATATATATTTAAAAATAGGGCTTTTCAAAGTTTGAGCAGCTGTAGCTCCGTAATGGATGCGGTTACATGAAAACATTTTAGCATGATGCAAGAGTTTGAGCATGACCTAAAAGACCAAATCCTGTAATATCTATTGAACCATGGGCATTGTATTTATGCATCAAATGGGCGGCAACCCTGTTATGAGAACTTCCCATGGTTAAAATTTCATTTCTCTATCTTTAACGGGGTAGAAGTTTTGTAACCAGACGTACGGAAGGATGGACGGACAGAGTGACTCCAATAACTACATTTTTTCTAAATTTTTTTGGGAATTGTGCTAAAAATATGACTAAATTTATAAATTTTTCGAAGTTTTAAAAAGTCTCTTTACTAAATTCAGTCACTCACTATTCACTACTGTTGAAATTTACTAAAAGAATGATTCGTTTTTTAGACTTATTTTAGTTACATTTTGGGATTATTATTTAAAGAAAAAAAAACTATATTTGATGTTATAACCACTTTGAAACTTTATTAATTATTCTATTCTAAATCTATTATTTGATTTACAAGGTTACAAGGTTTATTTACAAATTACATTTAATTTGATTTATTAATTCTTAAGAAAACGAGGAAGAATACAGTTGCCTTTGTCAACTCTTAGATACCCGTACGAACCGTTAGTATGTTGACAGCCTGTCACTCTGCTTACAATATTATTTTTTTAATATTTTAGTATTTTAAAATAATTTAGGTGAATTTTATAATTTCTAGAACTATGGGTTGTACATATATTCAAACTATATGTTTATACATTCTCCAAAAGCAGATTTTAACCTTCCACATAACGATTATCAATCCAAAACTTTTTCAAATATTCTATAGTACCATTTAATACTAAGCGGTAAATGTATATTAAATTTACTTAGTACAAAATAGTAAATATAATTTTAAATATTATATTATATTATTAATGCGCACATAGTATATTTATATTGTTATAAGTATATCGCCATATATTGCAATATTTCTTTAAAAATATTTCCATTGACAGAATAATTTCTTATAAGTGCAATAAAATACATATATGTATGTAAATACGGCGCTATATAATATACATCTATACTCTTATCATTCATTCACTAGTGACATATACGATATGTAAATAAACATGATATTATATAAGTATGTATGTATATCAATATCATATAAATAAAAATTCTTCAAGCAACCGTTATGTTGTTTATTTATTTACATTTTTTTGTACTACGCATTATATCCTGAACAATTTCAAATTATCGAGTAAGACAAAATGGAAAAAATTCGTTGAAGAAATTTGTTAGAATAAAATAATATGTAAAAAAAATATTTTTTAAAATATGCTTTTATCGAAACCAAATTCGCCCCCTAAAAAGTAGAAAATAAAATTGATTGCAAAACTTTAGCTTTTTTGACTGTTATAATATAAAAGTGAATTGCTAGAGCAAGCATTTTGGACTGTTATAATATAAAAGTAAATTGCTGGAATAAGGTTAAATAAAATCCGAGAAATTTTGGGTTAGTGTTTCCTTTTTATTCCAGCAATTTACTTTTATATTATAACAGTCCAAAATCGCTTAATAAGATCATGCAGTAAAAAATGTTGACAAATATCTTGATTTAAATTATAAACAAATGGAGCGGAACAAAATAATTTAGGAAATTAGTTTAACATAATATTACGTGTATCCAGCCATTGGTGCAGTGGTTGACGCACCGCTTCTCATTCATAAGAGAATGAGAGGTCTCGGGTTCGATTCCCGGCTGGGTACAATAATTATAATATAAAAAAAAAAAATATTCATATATCGCAATATGTAAATACTTTATAATATATCATTATATCACGTACACATTCCTACCAGGAAACAAGGGTATAGCTAGCTATCTGGCACATTTATGTATCACGGTACCTGAATATAAATAAATAAATATTATGTACATACGTACGTACATATATTTACATACGTAGTTTTAATTTTTTGTGTTGACAAAATTTTGTTTGTAAATCATAATTCGTAATGCGCAAAAGCATAATTTTGTAATGATCTTTACTTTTTACATTCTTTACTATGTACAAAAATAATATTATATATGTCTTATTTAAATCCTAAACAAATGTTTTAAATCAAAATAATTTAGCAACATAAAAATATTATATGTACCTATATATGTATATTGTGTTTTGCTAAACCCTAATACAAAACCCATGTGTACATCAAGATTGATTGAACTAAATCATTATAGCAGGAAAGATCAAATACATGTGTATTGTATGCATGAATTATGAATAAGAAAAAAAATAAAGTTTTGAATCTATTATACATAAAATTTTATTTAAAAAATATTGATGAATAGAGTTAAAAAAAAAAAAAAAAAATTATACCTATACGAATTGGATTCGAACCACAGTCCACACATTAACACTCACTTTCAAGACCTGTACACTTTGCTCTGCACCATATATGCATTAATTCAATATGCATTAAAGAATGTTGACAGCAAATATTTTGATTTAAATACTAAACAAATGTTGTAAACAAAATAACTTAGCAACATACATAAAAATATTGTATGTATGGAATGTGTTTTGCTAATTATGCTAATACAAAACACCAGGAAAGATCAAAAATATAATGTGTATGCAACATACATAAAAATATAATGTGTATGTTTGTATGCATGAATAACAGATTTAATGTAAGTTTTAAATTGATATATACAAAAATGTATACATATTTTATTCAAAAAATGTTGATGAATAGATAGTTAAAAAAAAAAAATGTTGCATGTGAACTGGATTCGAACAACATGATCCCCACTTTTGAAACCTGTACACTATCCTCTGCACCATACTACACTTACAAATGTTGCTACCAGATTACGAAGATAATAAAAAGCGTGACAGAATGACAAATAAATAAATAAATAAATAAATAAATAAATAAATAAATAAATAAATATATAAACCGACAGCGACGAGTTAATATAAAAGCATATAAAATTTGAAAAAATCAAGTAACACTTTCGTCAATTATAAAGTAACCCTATATTATTAAAAAAAGTTGTTAACAGAAATAAGAGTATAATGTTGAAGTTTTAATTTTTATGTATTACTTCATTTTAACAGGTGTTCAAGTTACAGGTGTTTAAAAATAGGAAATTTTCAGTTTTTGACCCCTTACAGCTCCTAAACGGGGAGTGATACAAAAAAAATTTCTGAAATGACTATACTTATTTTCAAAGATCTAACTTCTGTCAAGTTTCTAATTTCAAGTTTCCAACTTAAACGGTTTAGAAGATAGAAGGGTTAAAGGGTTTTTGCAAAATTTGAGTTTCGCATAACGGTAAATTAAGACACCGTAAGCCACAAATATATATTTATTGAATATATATTTTTAAAGCTAATAAAAGTAGTAATCGTTTGGCGTCAAAATGAAGATATACCTTATACAACTTGTGCTATAACAATTTAAATATAGAGCTTTTTTGAATCTTTGGGGAGCTGTAGCTCCGTAATGGGTGGGGCTACAAAAAAAGTTATTAAAAATGAAATTAATATTTTTCTAAGATCTATCAGCAGTTAAAATTTCAAAGCTCTATTTCAAAAAAAAAATGTGGGGATCTAAAAGTTTGGTGTTCGAGAGCTACCCGAAGTTTTGGTCGGAACTCAACCAAAAAAAATAAGGAATCTTCAAATTGCTCCCAGAATATTTTGTGTAAATTTCAAGATTCTAGCTTTCTTAGTTTTTGAGTTAGCTGACGGACAGACGGACGGACGGACGGACGGACATGGCTCAAAAGTCTTAGAATTTTTTTCTGATCGGATCCATACCTTTGAAGGTATATCTAGCTCGCTTATTTCGAGGTGTTACAAACGGAGGAGTAATTTTATTATACCCGATCCTATCGTACGGGTATAAATATATTGACACATGTTAATATTTTAGTGAGATAAATGTTGATTTTGTCCCATTGTATATTGGAAACTGTATAATATGTGATATCGTTAATTTTTATCTCACAATTTTCGAAGTGAATCAGTTTGGTTCCTTCGATTTGTTGTTGTTTTGAATCGCAAGTAGTGAACATGGTTGTTTTTGGTAAGTTAAATATTATGATGATATAATTTTGTTCTGGTTGAAAAATGTCTATTTCAGATTCTCTACAGTATAATTCGCATTCAGCTTCTTTATGTCTCAAATATTGCCAATACATCTTGATTCAGATAGTAATAAATATCGTTTGTTTTGACAGTAATAAATAAACGATCTTTGGACATTTATGTTCGAAATATTGAATACTGCTATTGCTCATGATTATAAATGGTTTAGTATAAATAGTTTTAGTTTGGTTAATAGGTAGTGGGATTAAGTGGAATAAGGAGTATCTAGTATTAGAAACCATGGGTATTTGAATATTAAAAATTATGTTCGAATCATTGTAATAAGCTTGTAAACTTAGTAATTCATAAATATGTTCATTTGATTTAGTTAAAATATTTTGGTTTTCGAAAATATTTTGTATTTTAAGTATTTCGTTTGGACTTAAAATTTGTTTTGAAATAATATTAAGTTTAGCGAGAACAATAGCTTCACTAATATCAGTTAAATGGTTGTTTAATATATCTATTTTATAATTTTTTTGATTTAAATATTGAATATAAGTAAATGTTAAATCATCTTTCCTAATTCTGTTAGCAAGTCCATCTTGAAAATCTTTTATATAATTAGTAATAGAAATTTGTTGGGTATTTATAAAGTTAGTTATATTGTCAAATCGTTCTATCATTTTCTTGTTAATTTGAATATTATTATTGATTTCATTTTTAATAAAATTTTCGTTAGTATAATTACAATTTAAGAATTTATCTGGATTGCGTCATTTTCGTCCATGTTCCCTACATCCCTCCATGTTTCGTCCATCGTTTTTATTATTATTCCTAGTCTGTTTATAATTCCTCGTTTCTTTCTAAAGCTTGGTCTTAATATCTGTAGTTTATGTCTTACATCATTTAATTTTAGTTTTATAGTGTTATTAGAGTTGTACTTGTAAGCAAGTTCACGGAGGGTTTCGAGAGAATTTTCTAAATTAATTAAATATTAAATTATAAATTATTCTTTCCGTACTGTTGGAGTTTCATAATATGTAATGGTATTATATGGGTAATGATAATGGTATGGTATATAATGGGTAATTATAATATGTAAAAAGTTGATATAAGTTTTAATTAATTTTGATTGTCCAAGTTTCATTTATTTATTTATTTAGTTCAAGCTTAACACAAGCAAGTTACAATATAATTCAATTAAAAAAAAAATTATTAAATTTAAACAATAATTTTATAAATAAAAATTTACAAAATATTTATGACATTTAATATAATAATTAATACTCGTAAATACTACATTATAAATTTAAACAAAAATAAAATTTATAAGGAAAAAAAAGAACAAGTTAAAGATAAAAATTTATTACAAAAAAATAAAATTTTTAATTAAATAATACATATGACATTAAAATCATATTTATTATTAACAAACTGCATGAAATTACAAATCAAAATTAACCATCGATTAATATAAATAAAAAAAAAATATATATCTCGATAATGCAGTTTCAATGACATGAATATAAATCTCTTTTTAAAGATTCTGTGGTTAGTTGAAAGTTAATTTGGGATTTGTGTAAGTTGCATAGAGACATCATTCTATTAAGTGGTTCAAACTTACCATAATTAGTGTGATGAAACTTCAAATTAAAGAGGTTAACCGATCTTAGCCTAGTATTGGTACAAAAGCTAATGTTGGCTAATAATTGTGCAGATAAAATATTACCTTTTACCAATTCTGTCAAGAATAATATGTCTGCGACGTTACGACGTTTTTCAAGCGTACACATATGTAAAAGGTTTAGTCTATGTTCATACGGAGGTAGATTATAAGGATCTTCCCAAGGGAGATGACGTAGGGCATATTTAAGAAATTTTTTTTGAACAGATTCAATTCTGAATATATGGGTTTTATAAAATGAACTCCACACCTGGCTGGCATATTCTAAATTGGGACGAACTAAGCAAGTGTAAAGAGATTTAAAAACATAAGGGTCATTAAACTCTCTAGCCCATCGTTTAATAAAACCGAGCATAGAGTTGGATTTGTTTAAAATATATGTATAATACACATGAAAAGAAAGTTTACTATCAAAAAATACACCCAAGTCTTTTATAGAATTAACTTTAGGGATAATTTGAAGGTTAAAGCAATAATTATATGAAATTGGATTAGAACGGCGAGTAAAAGTAATATGAGCACATTTAGTAATATTTAGTTGAAGATTATTGATATTACACCAATTATAAAAACAATTAAGGTCAGCTTGTAATCCTTTCGAATCGTCGAAGGAAGTAATTTTCTTGAAAATCTTCATATCATCAGCATAAATTATAATATCACAATGTTGAATTACGGAAGTGACATCGTTGATTGCAATAATAAACAAAAGCGGTCCAAGGTGGCTACCTTGAAGAACACCTGTAGGAGCTTTAAATTGAGAAGAAATTGAAGATCTAAAAGAAACACGGTAGCTACGATCAGAGAGATAAGAATAGATCCAATTAATAAAATATAGTGAAAACCCCAGGTGCTGCAATTTTAAAATAATAATACTATGAGAAAGTAAATCGAATGCTTTACTAAAGTCGGTGTAAATTACATCCGTTTGAAAACCATCCTCCATATGTTTCAGAAATGTAGCTGTGGATTCCGCAAGATTGGTGACTGTAGATTTACTTTTTACAAAGCCATGTTGATTGAATGATAAAAGGCTAGTGCAATGATCATATATAGAATCGAATACTATTAATTCAAAAATTTTAGGAATAGAAGATAATTTTGCGATCGGGCGATAATTGATAACGTCATTTTTGAGGTTTTTTTATGAACAGGCTTAATAAGAGCTATTTTCCAAAGTGATGGAAAGATTCCTGAAGATAAAGAAAGATTAAATACCTTAGAAAGTGGGTCAGCTAAAAACATAGAAAATTTTTTAAAAATAAATTGGGAATATCATCAGTTCCGGGACTAGAATTATCATCCAATTTATTCAAGTAACATAGTACCAAATTAGGATCAATAGTAATATTTCTAAGCTGTGTTTTAGGAAAATTATTTAAATAGGAAAAATTAACTGAGTCAGGATTGAAAAACGATGGAGAATAGCTTGCTGAAAAAGAGTCACGAAACCATTCGGAAATAATTGAGGAATCACAACTACAATAGAGTGTTCAAAATTGAGGTATCATTTTGATTTTGCCGCCAATTTTTTTCTACCTGAAATTTTTATACGAGGTTTCTTTAGGTATATTCTAAATACATTCCGGTTAGTTAATATGGAACGTTACATGAAGGAACATCGTGTTTTTGTTATTACAACATTTTTTGAAAATGGTAAAAGTTTTCAAGATGTAATTAGGAAATTTCGAACAAAATTTGGTAGAGAAAATGCTCCAACAAATCGTGCCATCAAGCTGCTGGTTGATAAATTCCTAGAAACTGGATCTGTTCTTGATAACAGAGGCAACATTTATCAACGTAGTGGCCGTTCAACCGAGAATGTAGCAGCTGTGAGCAGAAGTGTTGGAGAAGATCCAAAAACTTCCATTCATCATCGTTCGCAGCAATTAAACATCAAACCATCCACTTTATTCAACATTTTGCATCGTGATCTCCATTTAAAGGCTTATAAGATCCAGCTGACGCAAGAATTAAAACCCGCTGACCATACATTACGTCGGCAATTAGTTTCTTGGGCAATCGAAAAACAAGAAGAAAATGAGAATTTTTTTAACAAAATAATCTTCACCGACGAAGCTCATTTCCAGCTCAATGGCTACGTCAATAAACAGAATTGCCGCATTTGGGGTGAAGAGAATCCAAGGGTTATCTTAGAGCAACCAGTACATCCACAAAAAGTTACGGTTTGGTGTGGTTTGTGGTCAGGAGAAATCATCAGACCATATTTTTTTGGAAATGCGATTACGGTCAATGGAAATCGCTACAGGGAGATGATCAGAAGCTTTTTGTGACGGGAAATTGATGATTTGGATGTAGACAATATGTGGTCAACAGGACGGTGCCACTTGCCACACAGCAAGAGAAACAATGGATCTTTGTGAAGGAAAAGTTCGAAGATCGCATTATTTCTCGTAGAGGAGGAGTGATGTGGCCACCAAGATCGTGCGATTTGACACCGTTGGATTTTTTTTGTGGGGTTTTGTGAAATCGAAAGTGTACAGCAATAATCCCACAACAATTCAAGAGCTCAAAACAACATTATCGAGCAGATTTCAACCATTAAGAACAGTTTATTGAACAACGTGATTCAGAATTTTGGTAAAAGATTGGAAGCCTGCCGAAGTAGTAGAGAGGGCCACTTGGCCGACATAATTTTTCATTATTAACCGGAACCTATTTGTAATAAATTAAAATAAAAATATATTTAATATTTAAAAAAAAAAGTCTTTTTTTATTAAAATTAAAATGATATCTCAATTTTGAACACCCTATATTATTATTATAATTCATAAAAGTGGGATATTGATCACATTTTCTTTTAGAGTTCACAAAATTCCAAAACAATTTAGGATTAGATTTGATATTTAAAGACATACTCTGCACATAATTTGAATAAAGTTTATCGGACAATAGTTTAAATTCATTAAATAACACGGTAAAAGCGTTAAAGTCATAACTATCATTACTCTTAATAAATTTTCGCCAGGTTTTATTTTTTTTATTTTTTATTTTTTTTAAGATTTTTAGTGAACCAAGCCGGGCTAGAATTATTACTTCTGTCAATAACTAACGGTACAAATTGTGAAATAATAGAGAAAATGGTTGAATAAAAACTATTTACTAATATATTAATATCGACGGAATTTAAAAATTCAAAATAATAGGTGCTTAATATATAATTAATACCATCGTAGTTAACTTTGAGAAAATTGTAACGATAAGAAAGTGCTGATTCAATATTTGGAAGTAAAAAAGAGCTAAAAGAAAAACAAATAGGAGGATGATAAACATCAATTTTTACAAGTTCCAAAGGACAATTAAAAAAACAAATATTATTCCAGTTAGTTGTGAATATAAGATCTGATTGATTACCTTGATGATTACAAATTGATGATATCTGTTGAAGATTGAATGAATTAAATGCATCAATTAAAAGACATTTTGTATTATTCACTAATTCTAAAGGAATAAGATAGGCTTCTTCATCATGCTCTACCCAGTTAATGTTTGGAAGGTTGAAATCCCCACAAATAATTATATCATCGTTGTTCTTAACATCACCAATTATTGACTCAATAATATCAATATACTTAATAAAAAGATCAATATTAGAAGCAGGAGGAATATACCAACTGACAATGAAAAGATTAGCTGATTGCAATTGAATTTTTATAGCAACAATTTCTGTTATATCGTGAGCATCACCCGGGGGAATTATTATTTCGTATGAATTGAATGTATTTTTAATAACTATCAGAACACCTCCACCTTTTCTAAGATTTCCAGACAAGATTGATCTATATCTGTCTTTTCTGTAAACAGTATATAATACCGGAAAAATTTCTAAATTATTAATAGAAGAATTAAGCCAAGTTTCAGTTAAAATAAAAATATCAAAATCTAGCAGAGAACAATTGGAAAAAACAATTTTAGTTTTAGTACGAAGTCCTCTAACATTTTGATAATAAATGGAAAATTTAGAAGGAGTGCAATTTAAGAGAATAGATTGAGATGAGTTAATATTAACTAAATTTCTTCCCATTTGTATGGGGACGAAAGTATTTGAAATGGTTGTCTCTTGTCCTTTGCAGATAATCGATTCTATTAGAAGAAATGTGGGAAGCATAAGATTCAAGATGAGTTAGAGCACTCTGTGGAGACATATCAAATGTTTGATGGTATCTTACAAAAATATTACGGAGTTCATTTACATCCGTCGAAAGACCCTCTTGTTGAATTGCAACTTTTAACGAAGTGTTCGTTTTACCGCATTAGATTTATCATGTAAGTAAGCTAAATACAGTCTTACATTTTAAAAAAATCGTAGTATCCCTTAATCTAGCCAAAACATATCTACTATCATTATTATTTTGAATAAATTTTTGAGTTAACTTAACTACAGGTGGTAAAAGAGGATCGAAGATTGGTGGGTTTGGAGTAGAAACACTAGGGTTAGCTACTTCTGAAATAGCAGTTATATTTGAATTAATAGGATCGTTGTATGATGAATTTATATTTTTTGAAACTGCACTGGCTGGGTAGGACTTCGAATTCGGTTTAGGTTGTAGAGCAGAAGAATGAATTCCGGAAGAAAGTGGTGACGAATTTAATGAAGTGGGCGGATCACGGGAATTAATTGTTTCTCCATAAATAAAATTATAATATTTATTTGAAATAGATTTTTTAAATTTGGAGAGCTTATTATTTAAGAATGAGTCGCTATGATGTTTATTAGTAAAGGATTTGGATTTATTAATAGAGTTGGTAGAAGTTTTTAAAGAAAAATGATTAGAAGTTTTAATAGGTGGAATTATTTCAGCGGGGAAATGTAAATCAAGTAAACTTTTAATATTAGTTGCAGATGTATCTGAAGGAATAGGATTAGTAATAGATAGTTTTAAATTTATAGGACTCTTTTTATTATTAGAAGAAGTTTTATTACGAATGTTATTAGGGTTAGTAAAATTTATACTCATGTCTTGAGAAGTGTTACTTACTTTATTAGAGGATTCTTTTCTTTTTGATGAATATTTTACATTTTCTTTTCGGGGCTTGCTAATATTAATAGTTGCACCAATTTTCTTCCATATATTTTTATTGCTTGAGAAATTAAGAGTTTAAATGATGCGATCTGGACCAGAAAGTAAAAAGCAATGGTATTTTAATTTATTAAATTTGATGCGCTTTGGTGTGACTAGGAGACAGGAAACTGATATGTTGTTAAATTCCCCTTTTATAAATTGACGCATCCTACGTTCGTCAAAAGTACAGGGAACTCCTTTAAGAAATAATGATGTGGATGTTTTAATAATATCATGGTTTGATGATGACGAGGAATAATTATTTTTATTTAATTTCTTAATTCTTTGAATCCAATCCTCTTCAGATTACTGAACGCCAAGCTTAGGAATATAAATAGGGTCAGTTTGGGTTTCATTTTCAACACTACTGCACTTGGGAACTGGATTAATTGATTCTTCAATATTCACTAATTTATTAAATTCAGCATGTTTTACAGAAGAAAAAGAATTGAGAAAATCACTATGAAATGATTCCATTTTAGCCATCAACAAATTATGCTGGTCAGCTATAATATGTTCAATCACTGACGCATCACATGACATATGAGAAGGACCAGCTTCTACAGAATTTTTAATGTTACGGGCCAGTCGGTTACATTGATTCGGAAGGGCTGTTAACACTTCATTTTTAACCGAATCAATCGCATTTAAAATATCGTGCTCATTTTTGTGACTGGAAAACTTATTACAAAATGTATCAAGCGATTCTGCCATATCATGAAATGCGTTTGTATTAGAGTCTATAGTCTGGTTAGTTTTAGAAACCAAACCAGATTTCGCATTATCCAGATTTGTGAATAAATTATGTATGTTATCAAACATACTTCTCAACAAACCTTCGTAATTTTGGCAGTCGTCACAAATAAAATATAAGTCTAGAGTTGGATAATACCAATCTCTACTTAAACCCATACACACTCCATGAAGCTTCCTTTTACAGAACGCTTTCCAAATAACAAATTTAGATTTGTTATCATTAATATAACAGTTTTCTAAATTGCATTTAAATTCCATTTTACACAATACGTTTTAATTTTATTTATAATTCTTAAAGTAAAATAAGTTAAAAAGAAAAAGTGCACAGTCAACGCAAATTAAATTAAAGTTTAAAAATAATTCAAGTTCATATAAATTGCAATTCAAATAAAATTCAAGTTCAAGAATGAAATGCAATAAAAATTAAACAGTATTAAACGAGATCAAATTACACCTTTATTTTTTTTTTTTTTTTCTTTTTTTTAGAATTTTTTTTTATCAATTTAGTTAACTTAAATTTGCTTTATATTATGATGTATTTAATAAATTAATTGAATCGCACTTAGGTTAATATCAAAAGTTTAAAAAAAAAACAAGAAATTAAATTAAATTAAGAACCACAAGTACGTGTTTAAAGTTTGAAAGGAAAAACTGGATTCATATGAAGTATCCCGTTATGGTTTGTCAGGTCGTAAATTTCTAATTTTACACCAACGGTTAGTTGGATATACCTGGTAAATTTTTTAGTTTCTTTTTAATTTTGGATATATGATGTTTTTCATTTTTATTTGTAATTAGGGGAATATTTTTATTTTCCTTAACTTTACTTTTTCTAAATCTAGGAGTTAATTTATTCCTTTTTCATCCTTTTCTAAATATAACTGTACCTTCTTCGAGTTGTTCGGGTTCTTTCTAATTTGATTGAGTTTAGTGGATTATTATAGTCTCTTTTAAAATTTCTTCGTGATCTTTGTTTTTGTTTGTATTATATATTATTGTATGGATTTCCGTTAAGTTAGTACGAAGTCTTTCGACTGGAGAATTACTAGTACTTTGTTCAAATGAGGTAATATGAACTTCTATTTCATATTGATTACAAAATCTTTGAATAATGAGGAAGTAAATTCAGTACCTTGATCTGCAACTAATTTACTTGGTATGCCGTGGAGGCTAAAATAATGTTTTAGATGTTTCACTATTGTGAGACTATTCCTTGCTATTAGCGTATATGCGGATGCAAATTTTGAATACTTATCTATTATTGTAAGTATTTGTTCATTATTAATTGAATAAATGTCTATGTGAATTATATCTATAGGTTTACTGGGAATTTCGGGGGTCATAAATTTGGGTTTTGGTGGAGATATATTATATTTCAATGTTTGGTAAGTGTCGCAATTATTTATGATTTTATTTCTTTTTTCTTTCTTGAAAGGGAAGTAAAACTCTCTTTTCAAATGTGCGAAAGTTTCATTGATATCTCTATGATTCCTGTTATGATAGTTGTTTATTAATTCATCTTGTTTGTCGTTATCTATAATATCTGTTAGTAGTTCTGCAACGAATGAGTTTAAAATTCTTTGACTGAGAAAAGAATTCTGAATAAACTTTTTGTATAAGTTTAAAGATGTTCTTGGTAAAAATAGCGTTAAGCGGTTTGGCGAATTTTTTGAAAAATTCTATTGTATAGGGTTCTGAAAAATTAGAATTTTTTACAGTTAGTCTTTGTTCGGTTTTCAGCATTTCTAATTTAACATCTATTTCTATTGAATTTTCTAAAATAAGTTGTAGTGAAAATTCATTCAGTGGTCTTTCGGAAATTTCTATTCCATCACTCATATTTTCTTCTGCGGAATGTATAGTTGCATGGTCGGTGTTACAAATAGGTTCTGTTAAATTTAGATCAATATTAGCATTAAGTTTTATTCTGCTTAAGGCATCGGCATTACAAATTTTCGTTCCCTTTTTATAAACTATTTCATAATCATACTCTTCTAGGTTTAAACGCCATCTTACAAGTTTAGATTTTGGGTCCTTGAGACTTATTATCCACGTTAGAGGTTTGTGGTCGGTCACGATTTTAAATTTTCTACAGAATAGGTATGGTCTGAAGTATTTTGTAGCCCATACAATGGCTAGCAACTGTTTTTCGATGGTTGAGTAATTGATTTCGGAGTCAGTAAGGGTTCGGATAGCATAACAAATGGGTTTGTCACTACCGATTGATTCTTGCGAAAGTAAGGCTCCTAGAGCGTAATTACTCGCGTCTGTAAGAATGAATGGTTGGTTAAAATCTGGATATTGCAGAATCGGGTCGTTAGTTAATAAATTTTTGCACATTTCAAAAGCTTGAATATAATTTTTACTAATATTAATTTCAACGTCTTTCTTTAAACACATAGTTAGTGGTTTGGTTAACTTAGCAAAGTCTTTAATGAACTTGCGATAATAACCTAAAATGCCAAAAATGATTTTATTTCTTTTTTTGTCTTAGGCAATGGAAACTTTCGTATTGCCTTTGTTACTCTCTTATTGAAAACACAATTATGTCGTCTAAATATACAAAGCATACTGTTCCTTGGAGATCTTTTAATACGTTGTCCATAACTCGTTGGAATGTCGACGTTGGCGTTCTTTAAACATCCGTGCGAATTCGTAATGTTCTCCTTCTACCGTGAAGCCCGTATTTTTATTGTCATTTTGGTCCATCTCAATTTGATGGAATCCGCTTGCTAAATCAAGGGTCGTAAAGTACATGCATTTTCCAAGTTTGTACAATATTTCTATTATATTCGGCAAATATTGTCTTCTCATTCAACTTGCGATAGTCGATCACAAGTCTCCACTTCTGCTTACCACTTGCGTCTTGTTTTTTTGGAACCATCCAGACTGGGGCGCTCCAAGGGAAGTAACTCGGTCTTATGATTCCTTGTTCTAACATGTCCGTTATTTGTCGACGTATTTCTTGTTTGTGTACATAAGGATATCTACATGTCTTGGTATAAATAGGTACGTCGTCACCTGTCTTAATATGGTGTTTTATTTCGTTCGTAAAGATTAATTTCTCTTCTCCTTTATAAAAGATGTTTTCGTATTCTTTGCCTGTCATTATTGAATTTATTAATAATTTCGAATATGTTAAACCCAGTTTTTAGAATTATAGATTCCTTCTGGAATCTATAAATTTGTTTCTATTTCTAAATCGTTTACATATATATTACCATTTTGTATATCTACTTGTAGTTTAACTATAGTTTTTGAATTCACTGATATATTGTATTTTTCAGACATGAAATTGGGTTTGAATTTAAGAGGGATAATTGAGTTTTTTGTAATTAAAGTTTTATTAGATAGGTCAACTTTTACGTTAAGCGAAGTTAATGAATCTAACCCAAGTAATCCATCAAAGTAACCATGGAATTTAAAGGCTAAAAATCTTAAATAACCTTGTTGTTGGAATTCAATAAAAATGGGGAGATAAGCCTGTTTTCTTATTTTGTGTTTGTTTAAAATAGTGGAAATGGTTATTGGTTTACGGGTTATTAAATTGTTTGGATGAATATATTCTGGATTTAAAAATGTAGAAGATGAGCCTGTATCAATTAATATCTTTAGTGGTCTACCAAAAGGGGAATATTTATTCACGTCTAGGTATCCGATTGGATTTTTGAGGCTGTTGTTTGAAAATTTTTGTTGTATTCAAATTTTCTTTCCTCGTTTTCGATATTTGAATTGTAATAATGATCCATATTCTGATAGGTTTGACAGGAATTTTCTTATGGATCATAAGAGTCATTATAGTTATTTAATTCGTAAGAATCATTAAAATTATAGTTATTTTATTCATAAGAATCGTTAAAATTATTATTGTTTTCTTTATAACTTTGTTCATATTAATCTTGATTTTCTGAAATGTGGAAAATTTCTTTACTTGTAAACCTCGGGGGTACGGTTTGTTTAAAGAAATTATTACCGTTATTGTTATTTTGATTTGTTTGTTTTCTATAATGTCTAGGTGTGACTGTATTCATCGGTTCTACTTTATTTGGGAATGATCTATTTTGAAAACTTTGTTGGAAATTATTGGTTCTAGGTGGATTTTGTTTGGAAATTATAATTGTTATTTTTTATTGGGTAAGAATAATTTGGTTGAAAAGTATTATTGTTGGTCTAAATTGATTAACTGCTGGTTGAGGGTATCTTGTTGGAATATGTGGTTTATTTCATCCATTTTTATTATTATTATTATTGGTATTATTAGGTCTTGAGTTTTGTTGCGGAATCTGTCTATTAATTTGATTTGAATTATTAAATGATTTTGAATAGAAAATATTCTGTTCTTTAATATAGAATGAAAATGCTTCTGCTAAGCTAATTGGGCGCATAGCATGTATCGTTGCTCCAAGAGATTCTCTGAGACCTTTTAAAAATGTATTGAGGGTCATTTCCTTATACAGAGATTTTTTTGCTCGTATGACATTTTGATCGGTTTCATGGATATTAATATGATTATGCATATTAGCTAATAATTCAATTATTTCGCTATAGAATTTTTCGACCGTTGAGTTGTTCTGTCTTAGTCTGTGCAAGTTTTTAATGAGTGAAGTCTCATTTCTTTTGCCCGAATAATGTAAAATTAGGGTTTCTTTAATTTTGTCCCAGTTTAACGGTGTTCCGTACATATTCAGTACTTCGTTAGCCGGTCCTATTATTTTGTTTCTTATTGCTCTCACTAATAATTGTTCATAACTTGTTCCGTCAAATGTTAGTAAGTCTTTTATAGCATCAGGAATTCGTAAAGAATTGTAAATGTCATTTGTAGTCACATTGTTATTTTGAGAAGTCATTTCGATAACATTTATGTCAGAAGAAGTTTCGGGAGAATAAAAAGAATTATCAAATGGATTACTTATTTCACAGTTATGTTCAGGTAATTTAAAATTTTCGCTTGTACCGGGTATATAACTTATACTAGATGCTTTTATAAAATCAGATTGACTATTATTATCACCAATTTCAGTAATATTGTTTTTATTTATAAAATGATTCAACCTAATCTGTTTGTTAATTTATTTACTAAAGGAGGACGTTTTCTAATCACGAATAATAATAGAATAAAATATTACTTACATTAAACAAAGCAGTATAAACATCCTTCGGGATAGGCAATCAGGAAATAAAATTCTGGAGTCCTCTGTTGAAAAACATTTTTTTTTTTTTTTGCACTACACTGGTTCAATTTTTTCTGATTCACTATAATGTTTATTGTTTATAAGTCACTATATATATTTTATGAATTTTAATAGTTTTGATTAAATTGTCAAATATCAATTATCTGTTGATATTTTATTAATTTCCGATTACCCTTCGGAATAATTTTATCGAAAACAAAAATTTCAATTAACAGTTGAAATATTTTAAATTCACTTTTATTTGAACCGAATTTAAAGTTATTATTTTTCAATAACCCGTTCAAAAATTAAAACTTTTAGCCGTGTAGGAAGACTTCTTGCCTATCCTACAAGAACTAAATTTGATGTTATAACCACTTTGGAACTTTATTAATTAATCTATTATTTGATTTACAAGGTTTATATATGTTTTAGAAGGTGCAATATCAGCAATTACATTTAATTTGATTTATTAATTCTTAAGAAAAACATATTGACACATGTTAATATTTATTAATTTAAAGTTCAATTACTTTTAAAAAATGACATTAGGTCTACGTTAATTTATGTTTTTAAGTTCACAAAATATTTAATAAAGATAAATGAGATTATATTACATTAGTGTTTATAACTTATATTAGGTTAGTATGTACTGTTAGTGTACGTAACTCCTGCCTATTCCTAATATACATAAATGTACCGTTTTAGTTTAAGAAAACAATTGTTAATCATTTGTTTTTCTAATTTCAATAAATAATAAAGTTCTGGTAACCGAAGAGAGTAGTCGTATTTATTCTTTATTGGCGACAAGGATAAAAAAAATAAAAAATAAATTAAATTTTTTTTTTCAAGTTATTAAATTAGTTTATTTTCAAAAAAAAAAAGAAAAGTAAGTGAAAAATTATTAAGAAGTAATATTCCTTACATATTAAATACAAAAAAATTTCAAAAAATGTTATTAAGAAATAATATTACTTACATAAACACATACATACTAAATACAAAAAACACCAGTTCTATAAACGTCAAAAAAAAAAAAATGATAAGAAATAATATTACCTACATGGGTACTAAATAACACAAACACATGTGTGTAGTATGTAACACATTGTAATTTGTGCCACAAGCTATAACTCTGATAAAAAGTTTTTAAAATTAGAAATTAATTAAAAAACATTTTACAAAATTACATATTACAAAAAACATTTACATCTTTTAATGAACTTACAATTAAAATCTTATATGGTTGTCACACATCTAAATTCAACTAAATTTAAAAAAAGAGGAAACAAGTGTTAAAGCCAATGAATAAACTAAAGTAGCAAGCAAGAAAATCACCGATTAGTAATTTAATTACCCCAATTAAATTTGAAGAAAAAATAGGAATAATTTAAGAGGCAGTAGAAGAACAAGTGGAAACTATAAACTAATAACGTTAGAAATTAATAAATTTTGTAATATTTAATTTTTTTTTTTATTTTAAAGAATAAATTGTTTTTGTGTGAGATTAATAATAGTTTTACAAAGTTGTAATAAATAAAATATTAATTAATAGTATATATGAGCTACTTATAATATTGTAACACGAAAACAATAAAAAAAATTTTTAAACAAAAATACAGATAATTAAATCTACAAATAAAATTTTAGTAATATATCTAATAATGAATTCCTTGAATTTTTCTATAATATTTTTTTTCAATTAATCAAAAAAAAAAACAAAAGAAAAACAAGGAAACATTTACTTCATAGCATCAAAAAAAAAAAAAAATAAAATAAAATAAAATCAGAATAAAGAAAAAAACAATACAAATATTTGAATTTACAAATCTAAGTATAATTTTCATTTTACAAATAAAAAATTTTTAAATACAGCAAAATTAAAGAAGAGTACACAAACAAATCCTAAAACTTCTATATTAAAAACTGATTGTTTTTTCTGAACTAGTTCAAACCAGTAGTGGAATTTCGTATTCTTTTTAATGAATTACAAAAAAAAATTGTACAAAAAATTGTGCCATAAAAAAAAAAATATTTTCAATCAATTCCCATAACATTATTGATCAATAGAAAAATATTATTGTTTACTGAAATATTTTATAAGAAATAAAATTTTTTCTATGGCTTTCATTTCAATTAACCAACTTACCAAAAATTTTAATTATTTCCATCTTATAAACTAAATGCAAGTCCGTCCATATTATGGTAATATGATTAATACTTGTTTAATAAGAAATCGAATTTTAATTGAAATAATAACATTGCTTTGATTGAAGTAATTAGTAAATAAAAGATTGTTTGATTGAAGTAATTAATTTACACTGTTTTACATTTTCCAAATTAAATCTCCATTTAATGGCGGCACAAGCTCTCTCTCGAATTTTGTTCAAAGAATAGAATCCTTAATCCTAATTTTAAATACACTCGATGAAAGTTTCAAACCAGTTGCTGCCGGATAATTAAAGATAATTACTGGTAGATTAAAGATAATTAATTAAAGATAAAATGAATGGCTCGCAATACTGTAATGATGAACGGTGACTGCGAAAACTGGAATGACCTTAAAAGCATTCTGATTATAAATCATGGAGAAAACACTCCCACTGAACAACTAATCGACCAAATCAGACAATGTCGTTGTAATACAACAATACAAAATTTTTATAAAGAGTTAACACATTTACTGAGCAGACTTAACACAAGACATTTACTAGATAATAGAGCTAACAACAATAACACTGAAAGTAGTAACAACAGTAACACAAGGGTTACCAGAACCAGTAAGGAGTATAATTATAGCCAGAAATCCTAACACTATTGAAAGCGCATATGAAATAGTCGAGCAAAACGGGTACGTCCCCTATTCTTACTCTAGGCAGACTCAAAGAAACCTTTTCAATAATTCCAATAACAGTACTAATTTCAAATCCAAATTCACGGCAATTTAATAATCGTAGCAATAATTACGGAAATTGTCAAAAATTTAAATAGCAGTGGTCATACAAGATCTACACAGCATAGAAAAATTAATCGAACACATGAAAATTTTCAAAGTTCACGGGAATTTAATAATCGTAATACATAATAATTACGGAAACCATCAAAATTGAAATAATAGCGGTCATACAAGATTAACACGACATCGTCAAATTAATCAAATACATGAAAATTTTCCACAAAATTCACACAAACTAATGTAAGTATGAATTCCACGAAATATTTGACTGTATAATAGGTAACAACATCCTAACAGAGCTTAACCCAATAACCGACTATAAAAACGGGTGTCTATTGACTGACGATGTCCATATACGCATTTACTTAAATACTGGCGAGGAAAAATACTCACCATTTCGTGAAGAAGAAACCTCATAAATCCTGCATCATGAAATAAATAAAACTGAAGATCAATTGCAAAATATAGAAAAACATTTAAATGAAAAAGATGTCTCTAAATTAAAGCATCTCCTTAACAACTACAAAGATATTTTTTATAACGACGGCGATAACTTAACGTTCCCCAGCGAAATAAAGCATAGAATTATTACTAAAGACAATAGTCTCATTTGTAGTAAATTATATAGGTATCTAGTAATACACCGGGAAGAGGTCAATAAACAAATAAAAGAGATGCTGGATCAGAAAATTATAGTACCTAGTAAGAGCCCATACAACTCTCCTTTATGGGTCGTACCAAAAAAGATCGATAATAGGAGTGAGTAAAATTGGGGAACCGTCATCGATTATAGGAAATTGAATGAGCAAAATATAGTCGATAGATTTCCAATGCCTAACTCAGAAGAACTTTTCGATAAGTTAGGAAAATGCAACTACTTTACGACCATAGATATCGGGAAAGGATTTCACCAGATCGAAGTACACCCTAGAGGTAGAGAAAAAACCGCCTTTCTACTAGTAGTGGGCATTACCGAGTTCATACGAATGTCGTTCGGGCTAAAGAATGCCCTGGAATTTTTTCAAAGACTTTTAAATAATTTATTGAAAGATTTCATTGATAAAATATCACCGTAGTATACCTAGGCGACGTACTAGTGTTTTCAACTAGTTTTAGGGAACACCTAGAATAACCTACAAAAATTTTTAAAAATTAAGAAAGTCTAATTTGAAAATAAACATAAATAAATTCGCCAGTTCGCATATGAATCTACCAAATATTTGGGCCATATCATAACTAGGTTGGGAATAAAACCCCACGAAAGTAAACTAGCGACTATTAAGTCCTTAAAAACACCTAAGGAAATAAAATAATTTTTAGAAATTACCGGAAATCCGTCAGAGACTATACCCGATAATCAAATTTCTCAAAGGTAAATCGAAAGTCAACGTAAACGACGAAGAATATATTGACGCCTTTAAAAAATTGAAACTGCTCCTAACGAGCGAACCGATCTTGAAAAGATCCGATTTCTCTAAAAATTTTACCCTGACAACAGACGCGTCGAACTATGCCATTGGTGCAATTTTAAGCCAAAATGGGCACCCAGTGTGTTACGCTTCACGTACGCTTAATAACCCCAAAAAAACTATTCAGTCATCGAAGAAGAGCTTTTAGCCATCGTATGGGCAGTAAAATATTTCCGAACATACTTGTATGGTCGTAAATTTAACATCTGCACTGACGACAAACTTTTGGTATGGTTAAACTATATAAAAGAATAAACATGAAGCACCAAAAATGGAAAATTACATTAAATGAATATGACTTTGAAATAACGTATATAAAGAGAAAGGAAAACAAGGTCGCGGATGCTGCTGTTAAGTAGGCTGCGAAATAAAAATGATACGCAGAAACAAAATCACGTAGCAATACTAAGTAATGATTTGGATCAGGATGAAGACGAAACCAGTAGTCTTGACGTTAATGTCAGCTCCATTATCAGTACGGCTCATAGCGCTATAAGTGATAATAGAAACCATATTAGAGTAACTGACAAATGCGTAAATATTTATAAGAATCAAATTCACTTAACTTACGGAAATAAAGAAAAATTTATAACTAAAATTATTCACAAAAAATGCCAGCATTACAGTAACAAAAACACTAATTTTTTAAACCAATTAAAAAGAATCCTGTTAAACAAAGGATTGATGTGCATTTACTGCAAAGAAAATGACCTATTCGTTAAAGTTAAGAATTTTTACATAAACCACTTTTCAAATAACAAAAACCTTAAGCTTTTAAAATCAAATATTAAATTAAGGGATGTTGTAGACAAAAATGAAATTATAACAATAATAAAAAAAGAACACGAACAAAAAAATCGTCGAGGCATAAATGAAATATTTACCGAATTAAATATGAAATATATTTTCTCCAATATGGTACACCTAATTGCAAAAGTTATCAATAATTACGAAACTTGTCTCTTAGCTAAGCTCGACCGTCATTCTATAAAAATTCCCTTCCACGTTAGCAAAACTGCAATTCAATTTAATGACATTGTCCACATGGACATATTATGGTTTTCGCAAATAAATTTTATGTATCTTACTACAATTAACAAATTCACAAAATATGCCACTTTGCTTCGACTAAACGACAGAACTTGGGTCTCATTATTAAGGGCAGTCAAAGAGAGAATAAGATTCCTTGGAAAAATGAAGAAACTAATTTATGATAACGAGAGATGCATGTTACATAATGCAGTTACACTATTTTTAAAGAAAAATCAAATAAATATGCATACAACGACAGCTCATAACAAAACCATTAAAACACTCGAGATCAAATACAAACAACAGAAAATAAATAAAATAGAACAGTTAAATCGGAATACGGATAAAAATTACGAATTACACAAAAACATAGTAATGAATAGGGAAATTTCAAAAAATAAACCCAAATATAAAAAATTAAAAAACTTTAGAGCAGATGAAACCACGTAATAGATGTAATGAAAGAAAAATACTCTATTACACCAATCAGTTAAAACGCAACCATGCCTAAATGTATCTTGTAGGATGATACCCCTGCTCTTACCTCTGTCAAAACAAAAATTTTTTTTCTCAATATAATAATTACCTATTAGTATTACCTACCTAGACTTTATCAAACAGAAATAACACGCTAAAAGAATTACAATTAATGGTTCAAGTAGTCACAACGACAAATGGAGTCGTAGGTATACTCTTCTTTAATATCGCCAAGTAAAACTTTAACTATAATTTATAAAAATTTTAATTTTTGCGTTAGATAAATAAGTAAATATTTAAGTAACATTTGAAAATTTAGTGTATTTGAAAATAAGTACAATTTGAAAATTATAATAAACTAACTATAATGTGGATTCCTTTTACACAATGAATTTAAAAAATAATTTTAAATAAATATTATCTAATCTTGTATTAAATTCAATGAATTTTAAAAAAATTTGGAAAGGATTTCACCAGACCGAAGCAGACCCTAGAGGTAGAGAAAAAAAGGCCTTTCTACTAGTAGTGGGCATTACCGAGTTCACACGAATGTCGTTCGGGCTAAAGAATGCCCTGGAATTTTTTCAAAGACTTTTAAATAATTTATTGAAAGATTTCATTGATAGAATATGACCGTAGTATACCTAGGCGACGTACTAGTGTTTTCAACTAGTTTTAGGGAACATCTAGAATAACTTACAAAAATTTTTAAAAATTAAGAAAGTCTAATTTGAAAATAAACATAAATAAATTCGCCAGTTCGCATATGAATCTACCAAATATTTGGGCCATATCATAACTAGGTTGGGAATAAAACCCCACGAAAGTAAACTAGCGACTATTAAGTCCTTAAAACCACCTAAGGAAATAAAATAATTTTTAGAAATTACCGGAAATCCGTCAGAGACTATACCCGATAATCAAATTTCTCAAAGGTAAATCGAAAGTCAACGTAAACGACGAAGAATATATTGACGCCTTTAAAAAATTGAAACTGCTCCTAACGAGCGAACCGATGTGAATTTAAAATCATCAATGAATTTAAAAAATAATTTTAAATAAATATTATCTAATCTTGTATTAAATTCAATGAATTTTAAAAACAATTTGGAAAAATCTCACAATTATAATTGTATTTTGTTATAATAATTTAATATTTGCACATATAAAAATTATGAATTGTATTGTACATAAGTAATAGTTATTTAAAATGAAAATCCTAAATTAAGGAAATTTTGATAAATTCAATATTAGTTTTATTTAATAATTTAAAATAATTTTCTTAATATTTAATTATGGCTCGTATTTGTTAATAGTAATACAAATTTTCTTTTGGAAAAAAGAAATATTTGTAATAAAGCTATAATGTATTGTAAATACATACAATACAAATACATAAAAAAAAAAATGTGTAAAATTTCAATTCAATAAAAATTATTATATTTTTTCGGAGACCGCTAAATTTTAGGGATGGAAAGTGTCACATAATCGTTCGTATAAGCATCATGTAATGTTACATAATGCTACAAATGAAAGCACCACATAATGTTATATAATTTTATGCTAAATGTAATCAAGACATGTAAATAATGAAATAAAATGACATGTATCAATTGTATTGGTTCCTAAAATCGTATGATCATAACGCATTATTTTAAACACACGCCTATTCCTAATATG
Organism: Poecilobothrus nobilitatus; assembly: GCA_947095535.1. Taxonomy (NCBI): domain Eukaryota; kingdom Metazoa; phylum Arthropoda; class Insecta; order Diptera; family Dolichopodidae; genus Poecilobothrus; species Poecilobothrus nobilitatus. Next base: position 126,549,568 of record OX352774.1, on the reverse strand, counting down.
CATAAATGTACCGTTTTAGTTTAAGAAAATAATTGTTAATCATGTGTTTTTCTAAAACTAATAAAGTTCTGGAAACCGAAGAGGGAGTCGTATATATTCTTTATTATAAAGAAAAATATACTCTGTACGAGCACGTATACAGCTCTTTTTGAGATGATAAATAAAATAAAATAAAAATAAGTAATTAAAGTATTTAAAAATTAATAAAAGTATTACTGTGTTCTACTAGCATAGCATATGGGTTTATCACTCCCAATTGGGCCTTGAGAGAGAACGGCGCCTATTGCGTAGTTACTGGCGTCAGTAGTTAAAACAAAAGGTTTATCAAAGTCCGGATATTGCAACAACGGATCATTAGTTAATAGGTCCTTACACCATTTAAAAGTTCTTACATATCGTTCATTAAAATTATTTGTTTTCCACTTTTTTAAGCATTCAGTTAACGGTTTAGTAAGTTTTGCAAAATTATTTATAAATTTTCTATAATAACCTAAAAGTCCAAGGAAGGATTTTATCTCTTTCTGGGTTTTGGGTATTGGAAATTTCATTATAGCCCTAGTTTTTTCGGGTTTAGGTTTAACTCCTTCGGTTGTCACGATATGACAAAGGAAAGCTACTTCTTTACAAAAATATTGATTTATTTGGTTGTATCTTTAGATTGGCTTCTTTTAAACGTTGAAAAACTTTTCGTAAATCTTCAATGTGTTCCTGTAATGACGTTGAGTAAACTATTATGTCATCTAAGTAAACTAAACAAATGGATCCCTGTAGTTCTTTAAGTACGTTGTCCATAACTCTCTGATATGTTGCGGGCCCATTTTTTAAACCAAACGGCATACGTACTTATTCAAAATGCCTCCCTTCTATGTATGGAGAAAAACTTGGTCATATTATTTGTTGATCAAGCATATCGTTGATTTGTTTTCTAACTTCTTCTTTATGTATGTAAGGGTATCTATACGATTTTGTATAGATTGGGATTTCATCAGAGGTCTTTATCAAGTGTTTAATTTCATTGGTGAACGATAGTTTATTATTGGTCTTAAAGAATATCTCCTCATATTCCTTGCAAAGTTTTACTAAGGATTTTTTTTCTTCTTGGTTTAAATGATTAGTTCTTAAAAGTTCATTGATACTAGTTTTATTTGTTTCATTAATTTCATCATAAGATATATTAAAATTGTTGATTTCTACATAACTATTTTCAGAAAGATTTCTAACTTTTAGATGTTGTTCAAGAAAAAGAATTTGTTCATTATTTGATTTATTTATTATTTCAACAGAGCTATACCAATTACGGGTATAATAAACTCCTTCATATATTTCTAAATTTGGTTTGATATTTGTTCTTTCAATAAATATGTCTCCATTTTCAATGTGTACAAGTATCTTATGAATATATTTTGAATTGGGTGGTATAATATATTTTTCAAACATATAATTTGGTTTAAAACTTAAAGGTATTATTACACCATTTTTTAATATTAATATTTTTTTATTAAGATCTACTAAAATTCCAAGAGAATAGAGTGAGTCTAATCCTAGTAATCCGTCAAAATAATTATGGAACTTAAAGATTAGAAATCTTAAGTAATCAGATTTTTTAAATTCATAAAAATTTGGTAAAATTACTTCTTTATTTAATTGGTGTTTATTCAAAATTGTATTAATTATTATGGGATTAATTTGTCTTGAATCGTTGGGATGTATGAATTCTGGGTCTATAAAAGAAGACGAAGATCCTGTATCAATTAAAAATTGAAGTGGTCTTCCGAAAGGAGAAGAAATATTGATGTAAGCTAGATTAGAACCGTGTTTATTGATGTCTGTGTATCCAATTGGTTCTGTGAGGCTGTTTGGAGAAAATTTTTGATTATGATTATGATGATTTTGATTTTTATTTTGGTAGTCGTAGAAATCATCGAGGTTCTATCTATATGGTTAAGTTTCTGTAACATTATATAATTCTCTCTTGTTCTGTGGCCTATTGAAATTATTTCTATTAGAAGAATTCTGTCTCATTTGGACAGTATTATCTGTAGCAACGTCCATTGGCTCAGGTTTAGTTTGGAAATTTGATTGAAATTGTCTTGGTTGATAGTTTTTTCTAAATTGGTTATTCTGATATTGTCTTTGTTCGTTTTTTCTAAATTGATTGTTGTTTTGATATTGTCTAAATTGATGATTATCATACGAAGAGTATCACTGACGCGAGTTACGTCATCTGGCTAACAGCCTAACATAGTTATAAGTATAATTACTAACCTTGAAATTATAATTTGTTAACTGTAAAATTCATTTATTTTAATATATGTTGTTCACCTTTTTGTACAGACGCAATGTCAGCAAAATTAAATTAAATCAAAATTAAAATCAATAACTATTGGGAAACTTTTAATTATAACATTCCCATGATTCAAATTTCTTTTTATATAAAATATGTTTCGCTGACAATGTATCTTTTTTAATATAAATACCTGTAACATTCTAATTAACAATTAATTAATATTTTACCTAGTAAAAGAAAACTCAAATAAAGTTAATAATAAAATAATATTTGGAAAAATAATATTTGGAATCTTTGGAAATGATTTGGCTGTTGTGAACGTTTAAAGTTGTTGTTTGGTCTGTTACGAGAAAAATTTTCATTTCTATTCGATTTATTTTGGTGATATGTTGATAGATTTTTATTTGGTTCAAAATTAGAATATGATATATTGTGCTCTTTCATGCAATAGGAGAATGCTTCTGCTAATGAAGTTGGTTGCATTGCTCTTATTGTTGAGCCAAGGGGTTCTTTTAAACCCGAAAGGAATGCATTTAAGCTCATTTCTTCGTAAAGAGATTTTTTTGCATTAATAATGTTTTGGTTTCTTTCGTGAATATTGACGTGATTCGTCATACTTGCGAACAATTCTATAACTTCACTATAAAATTGTTCGACAGTTTTATTATTTTGTTTTAACTTATGTAGGTCTTTAATTAAGGATGTCTCATTTCTTTTGTCCGCATAATGAAGTATTAGATGTTCCTTAATGTTATCCCAATTAGGTGGAGTGCCGTACATATTTAGGATCTCATTAGCTGGACCGACAATTTTATTTCTTATCACTCGAACTAATAGTTGGCCATAACGTGTGCCACTTGTTACGGAAATTAGGGTTAATATTTCATTGACATTGTCTAGAAAATCATACAGTAGCCTTGGATTACTATCAAATTGGGGTAAATCCTTAATGGCATCTGGTATTCTTAAGTTATTGAAAATATCTGTGGATGTTATAGCACTAGGATTAGCATTTGGAATACTGCTAATACCAACAACATCCGGTTGTGGTTGCTCGTTTGCCATATTAAATAAAGAAATGTTACTACCCGGTGTATCAAGAATTGGATAGTACTCTGTATCTAATTCACACAAATGTTCAGGAGAATTTAACAAATCTTCACTGATTGGTTCGAAATTATTATTTTTAGAAAAATTTCTAATTATATTTTTTAAACTTTCAAGTCTTGGGTATAACTCTTTGAGAATTTTTTTTTGGTGAACTTTTATTATAAGGCATTAATTTTTTATTAAAAACAATATTTTAATTTAATTTATACAATTTATAATTTAATTATAATTATAATATATTATATTTTTAAATAATTAATTTTGAACAAAAAAATTTTAATAATAAATTATTATTATTATTTCTTTTAATATTTAAATAAAGTATATTGAACACAAAAATTTTGGGTAATATTTTAGGATATATATTTGTAAATTTTTAACGGAAAAATGTTCTTAATAATAATAAAATATTTATTTACTTACAGTATTAGATTAACAATTTTCATCGTCTAGGTGCTTAAGAGATTGAAAACTCAAAAGTTAGTCCCAATTGTATGTTATTGTTTTTTGTCGACTGGATCATTCATACCAATATTCCTTTGATTTTGTTATCTGGATAACACAACACTTTCAATAGCACACACTTTTTATTTTTGTTATTAATTTAAAGTTTATTTATTAATTTTATTACAATATTTCGATATTCCTTCGAATTTGGATAAAATTATTTTCGCGATAAACCGTCGCTTTATAAACTTTTTACTAATACTAGGGACAGAACTTTGCACTTATCCTACCGACTGCGCCAATTATAACTTTGGTTTTTAAAAATAATAAAAAAAAAAAAATTATGTTTTTTAATTAACTTTATTTGAGTTTTCTTTTACTAGGTAAAATATTAATTAATTGTTAATTAGAATGTTACAGGTATTTATATTAAAAAAGATACATTGTCAGCGAAACATATTTTATATAAAAAGAAATTTGAATCATGGGAATGTTATAATTAAAAGTTTCCCAATAGTTATTGATTTTAATTTTGATTTAATTTAATTTTGCTGACATTGCGTCTGTACAAAAAGGTGAACAACATATATTAAAATAAATGAATTTTACAGTTAACAAATTATAATTTCAAGGTTAGTAATTATACTTATAACTATGTTAGGCTGTTAGCCAGATGACGTAACTCGCGTCAGTGATACTCTTCGTATGATAAGTCTTCAACAATAATTTAACTATTTATTTACAAAGGCGTGGCCGAATAATTTTTTGTCATTAGATTCATTTACTTCTTCCGAATACTTATTTTTTACAACTTCTTAAAATAATTCTTGCACTCTTTACAGATCAGGTAAAATTTTTAAAGACTTAAGTGAAAGGAGTACTCCTCCTTATTAAAGAGATATTTTTTGATCGTTATTTTTTAAAATCAAAACGATAATTTCCTAAAATAAAAGGTACATTTTCTTATTTTTATTAAATGCTGTTGTATATATTGTATTAAAAATAATTTAACTTTAACTTTTAAAATTAAAACTAGATAAATATATATGTAGGTAATAAAATACTTTGTTATTATAAATATGCTCATTATCACCAATAATGGTTTTACCAAAAAAGGGGATTTTAAAGATTTAAAAGACAAAAACAGAAAACAACAAAATCAAAAATAAAATATAAAACAATTTTTATCTCCAAATATTATTCTTTTAATTTTTACTTTTTCCTAATTTATCTTCTATTAATTACTTGTAAGGAATTTACTATATATGGATAAGGAATTTACTATGTGTGTATTATTTTCATTCTCTGGTATAATATATACATACTTATATTATTAATATCACGTTACCCATTACTCCCCATATCGAAGAAAAAAATATTCAGTGTGCTCACTGTATAAATCAAATGAATCAAATGGTTTTGTTTTGAATACAGTTTACTAATGAGTACACTATATTCTATGTTTTGATTTTATTTCTCTTGAACAAATTGAGTACTCAAAATTTTCTCTCGCATATTTACTCAATTTGAAAACTTCTAAATGAGTATTATACACAACATTTGTTTAAATATGAATGTTTTGAAAGCGATTTCAAATGCATTTGTGCACATATTTAGTATTTACATATTTTCTGAGGTTCTTTTCTTTGAAGGATTCGTCAAAAAATATTTTTTTTTTAAATATAAATTATAATAATTTTTTTTAAATTATAAATTTAAATTATTTGCATTTTGCATTTCAACATAAGTTGTTGAAGTAAAAACATTTATAAGTACAAAAAAAAAATTGAATTGTATAAAATTAAATTCTAAATAAGAGTTTTTGTTAAATTCTGAATGCATCAAGCATTACGCATTTCGTGTAAAATTAATGCATGTAATGGTATGCATACATACATATATTGCTGAATGAATAGAAAGAATATTGAATATTGAAATAAAAATAGAACAAAAATAAAAAAAGTTCCTTTCCTTCTTCTACAATTTCCTTCTTCTACGTTACTTCGTCTTATAGACTACATTTTGTACTACAATTCAAGTACAAAATGTAGTCTATAAGACGAAGTAACGATAAACTAACAAACAACAATTAAAAAATAAAAAAAAATCTTGTTATCTCTAAAAAAAAAAGAATATTTTTGTCTTCTTCATTTCTATTCCTTATTTTTTCTCTATTCTATTATGTAGTTAAAACTTGTCTTTTAAATGCCGAGTAGTTGAAACATGGGAAACTATATTAAAATTACTACATTATAAGTATAAAAATATTAAATATATTTGAATGAAAATATATTTATCAACTTTATAAATAAAAAATTTAAATTTTTTAATAAATTTTAAATTTATTTTATGAACATAAATATGTATTAATAAATTAAATTATGTACATATTTAACTGTCAAAGTGTTGCTGTAATATTTTGTAATAAAATAATTTTTTTTCTCCCTTTTTCCCACTGTTAGTACACTATATTTTTCTCTTTCTAAAGTTGCGATAATATCCACAAAATTTCTAATGAAAACCATCCTTTAAAAAAGAATTTAATTTTAAATAAAGGCGAAATTGTTTTTGAAAATTTGGACGAATTTGATTTTGAAACAAGTAACTGTAACAGTAAGTCGATGCAACCGACTTATTAATACCCTACACTTGAATAATTCGAATTAAATTAAAAATCTATAAGTGTTTTTGGCAGCTGCTTGAACTTCTTCCCTTTTCTGTCTTATTCAACTCGAATTTCAAGAACGTAAAAGAGGCATCCGCTTGGGATATGCTTGACACCCTTGTATAAAATTTTAAGTTTCTATCTTAATTATTTTCGAAGATTGGTAGTCCTTGGGAGGTTTGTGTCAGCTACCCGAATTGCCACTCCAATTCATCGAATCCATCTCAGGAACATAAAGAAAACTTGCCACCATTCTATTAAATTTAAAGGTTCTACTTTTGTTGGTTTTGGAGATATGCTCGTTGCTCTTGTGCTCGTCCGGAAGTTTCCAAAATACGAACCCATGGTTCAAATTCTTTCAAATGTCAGTTTCCAATTTTACAGAAAAGGAAACATAACAGAACACCTTTGTACTAAAAATAAAAGTTCTATCTTTGTTGGTTGTGGAGATATACTCGTTTGCTCTGGGGCTCGTCCGGAAGCTTCCAAGATTTGAACCCATGGACCAAATCCTCACAAATTTCAGAGGCCTAAATCATACATGAAAGAACACCATTCTGCCAAAAGTAAAGGTTATATCTTTATTGGTTTTGGAGATAATCTCATTTGCTCTGGGGCTCGTTCGGAAGCCTCCAAATCCAAACCCATGGACCAAATCCTCTTAAATTTCAGAGACATAAATCAAACGGGAAAAAACATCATTGTACAAAATTTAAAGGTTCTATCTTTGTTGGTTTTGGAGATAATCTCATTTGCTCTGGTGCTCGTTCGGAAGCTTCCAAAACCCAAACCCATGGACCAAATCCTCTTAAATTTCAGAGACATAAATCGAACGGGAAGAAACATCATTGTACAAAATTTGAAAGTTCTATCTTTGTTGCTTTTGGAGATAATCTCGTTTGCTCCGGAATCATTCGGAAGCTTCCAGAATCCTAGCCCATGGACGGATTTTGTCCAGATTCGAACTTAGCCTTTCTTTCGTAATTAGTAACCTACTATATAAATTTCATCAAGATAGCATCATTATTTTTTGAGTTATCGTGCGTACGGACGGACGGACATCGCTAAATCGACTCCGGCGGTGATCCTGATTCAGAATATATATACATGTCTATACCTAACTCGCTTCCTTTTGGTGGTTACAAACACCATACCAAAGTTAATATACCCTATACTTTAGGTGTAGGGTATAAAAAGACAAATGTAAAGTTAAAAAGGATAAATTTGAAGTGAAGAGTATACATACTTATATATACATAGTTTTATAAAATAAGATTTGTTACATTTATTGCAATTGTCATAATTAAAATCATTTTTTAAACGTTCATATAATTTATATTCTAAATCTTTTTCTGTATTGAATTTTACTAAAAGATTTATACATTTATTTTCTAAACTATCTAAATAATATTCCTATACTCCATATTATAACAATACATTGACACAATAACAAAGTTGCGCCTTTAAAAAAGCATTGTAAAATTTCCACCTAAACAATATTTCGTTCATTTTCTCTTTTACAGTAATTTCAATAACAGAATGGTTTTGAAATGAAGTAACATATATTTTAGCTACTTTTACTAATGGTTTTTTTTTGTTTAGGTAGTTGTAAAAAATGCATTAATATGTGTAAAAAAAGAGTGGCCCATCTTATTGTAGTAGATAATCTTTGAGTATAACAGTGTCTAATCTACGATTGTGTTTCGACATTATCATTTTTAATGCTAAATCTGGCAATAATAGATCTTGATTTTGCAATGTGTTTTTTTCAAAAATTATTCCAGATGCATTTCTGGCATAATAGTGCCAGAAAAAATATAATATAAAATGAAATATAGAAATATAAAATGGCATAATAGCGCCAGCATTTAAAACATTTCTAAAAAAATCTTATAAATTTATATTTTTAAAAAGTTTAATAAAAGGGAAAGAACTTAACGTCAGAAATTTGTGTGAACAGTATACCAGCGAATTTTGTTTCGAGTAATTGTGTTTAAGTTTAGTACCAAGTATTTCGCTTTATTTAAAAATAAGAACTCAGCAGCAGCCTCGCCAGTCAGTTGTATTAATTGAAAATATTCTGATAGGATAGGATCTTCCTAGGAAAGATAGGATCTTCTGAAAAATATTAAAATAGGAATTTATTTTCAAATGTAAATGAGGAAGTTTTCTAAGATCTTTATATTTTAGATTCGAATCCTTACTAAAACTCTTTAAATCTTTAAATTACTAAAAATCTTTAATTTATCTTTCTGTTAAGTTTATTTATTGTTTTTAATATTTTTTTTTATTTTGTTAATATATTTTATGTAAAGTAATAATATTGAACTTGTATTGTTAATTTATTTTTAATTTTTGTGTAATATTTTGTGCATTCTTTTATATTATAATTGAATAAAAAAAAGATATGTGAAGTTTAATATGGTTTAATTCATTCATAAGTACATATATGATATGATAAATATATTCTTTTTCTTAATTACTACTTCTTAACATACGAATTTTTTTATATCTAGCATAAAATGGCACTGTATTTCGCTTAATCTAGCATAATTTATTCGAGCAAATATCGCAACACTGATTAAATACGAACTCATCTCGCTTTTTATTTTTGTGTATCTGTATAGCAGAATGTTAGCAAAGATTATATAAGTAGTAGTAGTATACTACTTACATAATCTTTGATAACAGGCTGTTCTGTGCTAATACTCTATTATTTAAAAAAATGTGTAATAAAATTGTGTACCTCCACATATGTATATATGTATGTTTTATTCCAGAAAAATATGTATGTTATGTTAAATTTATATTGTTCTTGTTTATCAAGTGATGAATGATGATACTCTCTACTCTTTACGATGAAGTAAAGAGAGACAACAAACAATTAAAAATAAACATAAATCTTATCTCACAAATAATAATTTTGTCCTCTTTATTTTTTAATATATTTATGTTCCCCTATTAGTTAAAAGCAATGTTAAACCTGCTTGGTTAAAAAACTGCACTATAAATTATTATACCTAGATTGTTTTTTAGAAAATGTACGCCTTAAAACATTTGGTTTTAAATATTGACTTATTTGTTTTAATTATTGTTCATTTTAATAAAAGAAATATTTAAATAGTTTGTTGTTTTTATTATTTTTTATAAAAATAAAAGACGAAAAATTTTTACAAAAGTTCGGTGTTTTTGCTTTAAAATTTTTTAACATACGTATACAGACATACGAGTACATAATATAAAATTTATTTGTTTTTTTTTTACTAAGAAAAAATAACTATAGAAATTTGAAATGACAATGAAAATATTTTTTTAATTATAGGTAGTTCTTCAATATTTCAAAATTTATTTTTCTACCTTTTAAAAACTTTTTTTAAAATAAAAACATTAATTTTTATATATCATGTTTTGGAATTTAATAAGTATTACTTTAGGTACATTGTCCCATTACCTTGCAATTTTACATAACGGTACCTAATGACGTTATCTATATTTCATAGAACATGACTTTTGGCTCAAAGGTCATTTAAAGGTCAAATTGATTGTATTAAAATTTTAGTAGTATTTTACTTAAACCGTTATATTTTCGTCTACGATAGTATACAGGAACCAATTTTTTACAACATTGTGAGATCTACTATTGTCTTTAATAAATATAATGTTTCATCTTATTTAGTACTACCGTTTCTTCGGTTTTTCAGTTTCGGTTTGAAATTTTGGTAAAAAATTTTTTTCTAGAATTTCTAGAAACCACTATACTTTATAAATTTTCAAAGACATCTTATATTTTTATACTGTTAGAAAGGTCTCTTTACACCCTTCCCAACGCTATATAGTGTGGTAGGGCTGGATAAATGGTCCCATCAGAGGTTTGAAATTCTAAATTGAAACAACAATTTTAATAAAAAATTCAATTTCATACTTTTCATGCTTAAATAACGAAAAATATCTCAAAAATTGTTAGATCTATAAAAACAATTGTAGTCCCAAAAGTCAAGTCTATAAACAATTCTTAAGATTATATATCTAAAATTAGTACAGGTTGTCTCATTTGAGTACAGAGTGCTTAAAACAGAGAAACAAATTTTTTTAATATGCACTTTTTTCAATATTTCATTTTAAAATTAAATACAACGGTACCTTTTTTGTGAACAAATTTTTTTCTCCCTTTCTTCCACTTTCTAAAAGCTTTCATTGGTTATTTTGGTCCTTTTTATTTTTGAGTTATGGTAAAATGCTTTTAGGTAGAATGATAAAAGAAGTCATTTTTTCATATAAAAATGTGAATTAAAATCTTATTTGATGAAAATCTTCCAGACTATTTACATACTGTATATATACGAGATTCTGAATTAGGAGGTATTTTAGAGTTACATTCAAGATCAGGATATTCTCTTTTTTCAGAATGTTTATCTATATGAATTCTGTAAAAGGTGCATAATACTGATTTTGAATTCAATTCTAAAATCCTCCCTAATTCTAAAATCCTTCCTTTTTATTTTTGAGTTATGGTAAAATGTTTTTGGGTAGAATGATAAGAAAAGTCAATTTTCCATATAAAAATGTGAATTATAATCCTTATTTGAGTTCTTAAGCCTTTTCCAGAATATTTTTATATATGTACATCTGTGATTCTGAGATAGTAGAGATTTTAGAGTTGATTTGAAAATCAGCGTTTCAATAATATGTTTTTCAATAAAAACCCGCAGTTCGGATTTTTCCCCCACTATATTAAATATAATGTTTTTGAAATATGTATGTAAAAATATAATTAGTAAGGACTTCAGAGTTGGTTAGAAAATCTGAATTATACGCTTTTTCCAGAATATTTACATATTATATATTGTATATATGCGAGATAGCGAATTAGGAGGGATTTTAGGGTTGGATTCAAAATCAGGGTATTTTCTTTTTCCAGAATATTTATCTATATGTATATGTACATATACGAAATTCTGAATTAGGAAGTATTTTAGAATTGAATTCAAAATCAGTGTTATACATCTTTTACAGAATTCATATAGATAAACATTCTGAAAAAATGGAATACCCTGATCTTCAAAGTAACTTTAAAATACCTCCTAATTCAGAATCTCGTATATATACAGTATGTAAATAGTCTGGAAGATTTTCATCAAATAAGATTTTAATTCACATTTTTATATGAAAAAATGACTTCTTTTATCATTCTACCCAAAAGCATTTTACCATAACTCAAAAATAAAAAGAACCAGAGTATCCAATGAGGGAGAACAAAATTTGTTCACAAAAACGTTACCGTTATATTTAATTATAAAATGAAATATTAAAAAAAATGCCTATCAAAAAAATTTGAAAAATTTTAGATATATAATCTTAAGAATTATTTATAGACCTAACTTTTGGGACTACAATGGTGTTTATAGATCATCCAATTTTTGAGATATTTTCCGTCATTTAAGCATGTAAAGTATGAAATTGCATCTTTTATTAAAATTGTTGTTTCAATTTCGACAAAAAATATCTGGTGGGACTATTTACCAAGCCACACCACACTTATAATATACCGTTGGAAAGGGTGTGTAGAGATATTTCTAACAGTATAAAAATAATATAGGGTGTCGTTGAAAATTTATAAAGTATAGCTGTTTCTATAAAGCCTAGAGAACATTTTTTTTTTTTTTAAATTTTGCGTTTGAATTGCAGTATCTCAGAAACGGTAGCACTGACTAAGATGAAACCAGATATTTATTAAAGACAATAGTAGGCTCTAAAATGTTGTAAAATATTGATTTCTGCTAATTATCGTAGACGAAAATATAACGGTTTAAGTAAAATACTACAAAATGTAAGGAACATTTCAAAATAATCAATGTGACTTTTAAATGACCTTTGCTACATCATATTTCTTAGCTTCATAACATAACGTTGTAGAGTAAATTTTTATACCTAAATAGATAAATATTATTAGGCTAAACTCTTTAAAATATCGTAAGTATATGTGTTTTCAATATATGTCCAAATTTTGATATAATTGTTGAAGGACAAGATTTTTAGGGTCTAAGTAAGTACGAAGTACCAAAATGCCGAATAATATAAAATTTTGAAAAAAAAGATTTTTTTTAAAATTTTTAATGTTATTAAAGTCTATGAAAATGACCACGTCTAATTATTCTTTCTAATGAATCTTAACACTCACTTATTATAGTAAACCAAGCATCTTTTGTTCGCCCAAGGTTATTTAAAAAAATATAGTGTTTTGTTTCAGAGAAAGGAAATAAGTAAAGAGTACAAAATTTATATAATTTATATTACAAGAAAAAACATTTCACTTTTAAAAATAAAATAATACCATATAACACTTTAATTTTAAAAGGAAAATAAAACCATATAGCAGCTTTTCTCATTTGAATGGAAAATAAAGGCTAAAGCCATACGTGGAATAGTTGGCGATGGCTTTATTTCTTAAAAGCCATTATGGGTTTATTGCGTATGATTTTATTTCACGGCATCGTTATAGTATGAAATAAAAAAAAGTTAATTGTTTCTAACTTTTTTCCTCTTCTAATAATAACTAGAAAATCCCCTGTGCAATTGCACAATTTCTATAGATTCAAAAACATTTACGTTATCATACTGACTCCCTTACTACCTATATTAAGGGAGGGATTATTACATGTATTTTTTTTTTAGCTTAGGTATATTAAGTACCTAACTAAAATAACTTATGGATTTGTAATTTAATTTGAATTTTTTAGGTGTAGGGTATCGACTTACTGTTACTTTTACTTGTTTTTTTTTGCTTGAAAAAAATTTGCTGAATTTATTTTATTTAAATGTACTTTGGAAGAGGTCTTTGGTATATTTAATAAAAGATTCATGTCTCTGATAATGAAATTTCATAAATTTTCGGGGGCTTTTTTTTTTGTTAGGGTCGTTTTCGACAGCTGTTTAATTTAATGGTCTAATAATAAATTAGTACAAAATTATGAATCTATTGTGAGAGAAGGCTGCTAAAATGATATTTTCTATGTTATTTTTTCTTTTTTTTTAAGAAAAATATCCATTTCTATAATATTTAGTAAGTTTCTGATTTCTGTTATGAAATATAATTAGCTAAGTCTGCCGAATTTTATATTAATAAAAAAATTTGAATATTTTATGTTATATCAAAAATGCAGCTTAAAAAATCAAAATTCCAACCTAAATAAACAAAACTACTTTAAAGTCTGCTGCGAAGCTTTTACCAGCTTTTATAATAGTGAAAACAAAATCAAGAATAAAATCGGCCTATTATTTGTTTCTTATAAATATAAGGCTTACTATAAACTTTGCTCTTTTCACTTTCAAGTCTTTTAATTTTATTAAGAGTATTTTTATTTTTTTCAAAACAAAGAGTCATTTGAAAACTGCCAACAGGAGATTAATAATTTATTTTTAATTTACCGCTGCGACCAGTTCATAATGGATGTGGCAGTCAAATTTAAAAATTAAAAATTTGCTTTAAATTTTGTGTCGAAAGTACTTTTTAAAAAGTAAAAGTTTGTGTCTCTGATAAGACTTTTAGTCGAAGATTTGTGTCTCTGATCATAAAATTTTAAATTATTTAAATAAATATACAGAAATATCATCATTGCCAGTTTAGTTTATATTCAGTGTGAGTGGTTTATTATAGATCTGGCCAACATCTAGTGTGTATAATGGTATAATATTGTGTATATTATCAGAAATTCAATCATTAATTCCTGGTATTATATTATCTGATCTGATTAATAAATCTTATTTTTTCCATGGCTAACAATATTATTAATGGTCTAATAATAAATTAGTACAAAATTATAAATCTTTTGTGAGAGAAGGCTTCTAAAATGATATTTTCTATGTTAATTTTTTTTTTTTTTTAAGAAAAATATCCATTTCTATAATATTTGGTAAGTTTCTGATTTCTGTTATGAAATATAATTATTTAAGTCTGCCGAATTTTATATTAATAAAAAAATTTCGAATATTTTATGTTATGTTTTATGTTAAAAATCTAAATTTCCTAAATAAACAAAACTAATTTAAAGTCTGTTACGAAGCTTTTACCAGCTTTTATACTAATGAAAACAAAATCAAGAATAAAATCGGTCTATTATTTTTTTCTTATAAATATGAGACTTACTATAAACTTTCCTCTTTTCACTTTCAGGCGTTTTAATTTTTTAAGGGTACCTATTTTTATTTTTTTTTTCCAAAACAAAGATTGAAAACGCCAACAGAAGATTAATAATTTATTTTTAATTTACCGCTGCGACCAGTTCATAATGGATGTGGCGGTCAAATTTAAAAATTTAAAATTTGCTTAATTTATTTTTATTGAAAATGTGTGTTTTTTAAGTATGTACTTTAACTTTTTTGACTGTACTCACTTTTAATGAACGGTTTGTGTCTCTGATAATACTTCTAGTGGAAAATTTGGTCTCTGGTAATAATATTTACTAAATTTATTTATATTTTTAATGAACGATTTGTGTCTCTTGATAATACTTTGAGTCAAAGATTTGTGTCTCTGATAATAAAATTTTAACTTATTAAATAAATATACAGAAATATTATCATTGCCAGTTTAGTTTACATTCAGTGTGAGAGTTTTATTATAGATACAAAATATATTTTTTTACATGTTGGCAAGGTCTCGCCAACATCTTGTGTATTATATTATAGATTAATACTAATACGAGTAGATATATTCAAATATAAATTTGTGTGATTTTTTTTTTGGTAAGAAAAAATTGAGAATAATCAATTCACACATTCACCAATTATAAGGTAACCGTATATTATTAAGAAAAATTATTAACACAAACAAAAATATATATATTTATAAAATCAGCTATTGTTTGGGGTTCCAGATTGAAAATATGCCTTATAGAACCTATGTTATAGTAATTTAAAGCTTTATAATCAAATCCGTGTTATGTGTGATTCTTAAAATGGTTTCAATTTGGTTTTAGTTAAAGTCATTATTAAAATTAACTATATGTACCTATATGTATTTTATTTCATAATGAAAGTTCTGTTTAATTGAAGCATGATGTGACCAAATATTAACACGTAGAAAAGAAAACTTACAATTTACTTAATTTTTGTACTTATTACAAGATGAATTTTTATTTAAAACATGTCTTATAATGTCTTATTTAGAAAATTTTTAAAAAAGAGGAGTTTTTGTTTACATTTTTATGTGTGTAACTTGTTTTTGTATTTGTGGTTAAAGATGTAAAAAGATACTTTGTTTGCCTTTACACATAAATTAATTTTTTTTAAATTGTACTAGGTTCAAAAAAATTTAATTTTCTAGTATGTTAAGTAAAAAATATGCATAATTGATTAAAACTAGATATTTCATCTTATATAATAAATTTTAAATATAATTTAAAATTTTATTATAATATATGTATGTACATACATAAAATCATTATGCATACATAATATAATCATTATAAATATATGTACATACATCAATCATTATTTATAAAATCATTCTAGTACTCTTATGGGGTATTTAAATTTTTTTTTAAATTTGGTTTTTACATCCTTTTACATAATTATAAAATCGTATGATAATATTACATAGAACAAGACCGAGTGTAAAATCGAAGGTTTTTAAAGGCGCACATTTTAGAAAAGACAATAAAACGTTAATATTTCTTTATTTCTACGCCATCTAATATCTTATACAAGAATTATTACAATATTATTTTATTATATATTATTACGATGTTATCTTAATTATATAATATATGTACATATATACTTATTTTTTATTTATAGTAATTATATTTATTATACTAATTATATGTTATAAGAAAAATCTATACTATTTTTGGATCTACTATGGTAAATGTTGTACCCGCGTAGGACCAAATGTCTACATCTGCAAGATACTTGGTGTTGCAACCTTTCTAGAAATATATTTTCTTAATGGCGTATTTTATCCATAGGGACATTAACCACACGGTCTTTGGCTCGTAGAAATAATTATTATATGTTCAATAAATTAATATTTGTTACCTATTTCAATTTTATTGATATTACATTTTGTAGAATCCATAAAAATAACCAAAAAAATTACAAAACCGAACAATTTTTTTTTTCATAAATGCTTATATCTTCTAAAATCTACGATATAGACACAAAATATCTATGTACGAATTATAGAAAAATAATAGGCCTTTCCAACACTGTATAAATATTGGGGGTTTTTCGTAAAATCATGAGATATTTGGTTTTGAAAGAAGATTGTTCTTTTTTTCAAAAATTTTCAACTTTGAACTACAATCCCTCCAGAACGGCAACTTCTATCGTCACCAAATATCTGTTAAAACATTTTTCAGATTACTATCTTATAAGATAAAAAAACCGAATAGGTATATATATATATCTTACAGATTATCAGATATAATGGTTTTTATATAAAAACACTAAAACAACAAGGATGCTTTCAAATGTCCTTTTCGTCCTTAAAGGATAAAATTTGCCATTAAGGATATATATTTTTCGAAAGGTGGTAATACCAAGTATCTTTCAGAAAAATCATGTGGTCCGACGCGGGTACAACATTTACCATAGTATCCCCCTATTTTTTGTTAATTTATATGACCCAGCCGGGGTTGAACCCGAGACCTTTCAAGTGAAAGGCTGGTGTCTTAACACTACATCGTTGGCTGGATCAACAAAGCTTTAAGTTTTGAATATTACTTTAAACAAATTAGCACAAATGTCAAACAGTTCAAGTTACAAGTGCCTAAAAATAGCAGATTTTCAATTTTTGACCACTTCTTATATAGAGGAAAACCATACAATCTATTTTCTAGAAAGGTTATGCTTGTTCTCAATGATTTTCTTCCTCACAAAAGTTCAAGATTCAAGATACAAAGCACTTCAAGATACAAATTCAAGATACAAATTCAAGATACAAAGTTTTACATAACAGTAAATTTAAAGACTAAATCGAAAAGAAAATGGATAATTTTTATATCAATTTATGAAGCACATAAAAATTCTTGTGGTGTGACGTTACTTTTTATTCTCAATTTTCAGAAGAAATTGAACTATAAATATTTGAGAATAGATCTTTTTTCGACTTTAAGGAGCTGCAGATACTTGACGGGCTACATAAAAAAGTTCTTCACAAAATATTTTTTTAAAAAACACCTATCCTTTATTAATTTCTTTGCTCCATCCTAATTTTTCTAAACAGAAAGGCGGAGAGACAGAATGATACTAATAGAAAATTTTCAAAACAAATATTAAAATTAGCAATAAAATTTTCAATATTACTAGAGTAAAAGAAATTTAAATAAAAAAAAATTTTCTTATTTTAAAATATTTCCTTTGGTTATTGTTCGCCCACCTATACGTAAAAACAGTGAAATAATTATATTTCGTGAAACCCGTAAAATAATTTATTATAAAGGGAAGATAGTAATATATCTATAATAGGGAAGATAGAAAAAAAATAATTTATAGATAGGTACATAGCTATAAAAGAAAATTTCATTGAAGATAATAGAAAATCATCAACTACAGAAATGAAAATTATAAGGTATCATTAAGCACAACCCACAAGTTGGAAGTAACTAATCGCCAGATTTCTTATATTTATAAAATTTTATTTTAAACACGTTGTTTTTTTGTTGCATGGACGCGTAAAGTAACGTGATAAACATATTAAAAAATTAAAAAATTCGAGTATAAACAAAGTATCAATAAAAGAAAAGTAGTTAAAAACCAAAAATATAGCAAATAAAGAGTAAAATAAAGAAAAAAATATTCAATTATTAAATAACTTACAGATTATGATCTCAATATTTTCCTTGTTTCGGTACCTTTATTCACTGAAGTCTGAAACGTTTAAAGTATTTTAAATTTACTGAATCTTTTTGATATTGTTTTAAAACTTTTTAAAAAACAAAAATAAAAAAATAATTTAAAACGAATGGTTATAAAATGAAAATGCTGCTTGATTCTTCATAATTTTAAAATGAAAAATAAAATTTTTCATCTATTATATCCAGTCATACTTCACAAGAATTTTGTGAATTTTTTGCTTTTGCCTTCGTTCTTTGAATAAAATCATTTTTTTTATTAATTATTGTGAATAAATTATTTTTTATGTTGTATAAAACATTTTTTAATATCTAATTATATAATATCAATTAATATCAAAAGAATATAACCACTATTTTAAAGTTTTTCAAATGATTTTTAAGACACCAAAAATTTACAGATGATTTATTTATACAAAATTTAATTCTATTTGAAATGCAAATAAGGCCATAAAAAGGATGATTGATATTTAGTAATACGGCCAAAATTGATTGAGCATTAATGCGATAAATTATTTTTACTTTTAAAATACATATTATCAATTACTTGCTTACTAATTAATTCATTTTTGGAAATTTACTCTATAAAGTCTAAATTAACTAATTTTAAATCCATTTTACCGAAATATATATATATATATATATATATGTACTTATTCCGGAAAAAGCAGCAATCCTGATTCTGTAAATCCAATGAAAACAAATTCCGTTTACATATTCCTAATCTTATCCTTTCATAGGTGTCATATAGCCATACCCCCAATATGTATGCGTTGTAAAATGATTTTAAAAAATTTAATTAGGAAGGAGTTTAGAATACCCTTTTTCCAGAATATTTATATATATATCAGAGCCATAAATATACCAAATTCTTAAATTCGGAAGGATTCTATAGAAAGAAGGATATATATCTCTGAAGTAAAAACTTCTAGGTGGAAAGCCGGGTGTATTTTTTTAAAATCCTTTTTTTTGTGCATTAGGAGGAATTTTAGAGTTGGATTCGAAATCACGCTTTTTCCAAAATATTTATATATATCTATTTGCAAGATTGTGAATAGGAAGATAGGATTTTAGGGTTGGATTAAGGTCGTGTAGGTAAGCAACTTTCATCGGATATCGAAATACGTGTAATTTAAAAAAAAAAAAAGTAGCACCCGTTGTAAAAAAAAAAAAAAAAAACACGAGATACTCGAACAAGAAAACTTCCTAAAGAGCAATTTGCATTAAATTTACATTATAGTCTTGTTTTATTTGTCATAGAATACAGACACTTTTTTTAATTATTTAAAAAATAAAAAAAAAAAATTAAAGTCAATTTTTGTTATAATTTTTTTTTTTTTTTTTTTCATAAAAAATTAAATAAAAAACAAAAACTACTCTTATAATAGTTTTTAAAATCAGAAATTTTTATTATCAATCAGTTATTTATTGTATAAAATCAGTTTGTAGGAAAAAAATAAAAAACTTATTATGGCCTCAGGGCCGCCAGGCTGGCAACAGTCGGCCAATATTTATTCTTGCCTTGATGAAGTTAACCTACCTACGTCAAGCCATTTGGGACGAACTTCACCAGAACTAAAAATGAAAAGATATACGTCTAAAGAAACTGGGAACACTTCAAAAAACTTTAAAAATTTTCCAAAACTCCGACTTAATACTATATTCAATAAAAATGCTATTTCCCAAAAATATATTTTTTTGGAAACATCCAAACAAGAAATTAAACTGGAAAAAATAAGCCCGTTCTTAATTAAACAAGGTAGAATGTAAACCAACGGTTTTTAAAAGCGCACATTTCCAAAACTCAATACAAATTGTTTAGAAGTGTGACTTACACAAAAATTTGAAAATTTCATGTAATAAGAAAAAACTTGAAAATAAGACATTTTTGAGATTTTGAGGGGCCGTAAGTCCGGAATCCTATATAACTATGAAAAGCTGTTAACACACGTAAAAATATATTATTGAAGCTTTAATTTTTATGTCTTGCCGAAGAAAAGTTTTTACAGGTGCCTAAGTTACAGGTGTCTAAAAATAGCAAATTTTCAATTTTTGAGGCGTAATAACTCTTAAAGAGGGGGCGTTACCAAAAAATTTTCTGAGGAAACTTATACTAATTCTAAAAGTTCTTTCTTGTCTCAAAATTTCAGGTTCCTATCTAAAGGCGTGCCGGAGTTATGAAAAAAGAAATTTCATGCAAAATGTGGTTTTCACATAACGGTGAATTTAAATCGTAAATTACAAAATATTACATAATTTTGATATTGTTTTATATAGATAATAAAATTTTCGATCTTCTGACGGTTTTAGATTGCAAAACTATTACGCAAAGCCCGAGATATATACATCTGAAAATGGAGCTTTTTTACAATTTTGAAGAGCTGCAGCTTTGGAACCCTTTACAACTAAAATAAACCTTTCACACACGTAAAAATATATTATTGTAGCTTTCATTTTCATGTCTTGCCGAAGAAAAATTTTTACAGGTGCCTAAGTTACAGGTGTCTAAAAATAGCAAATTTTCAATTTTTGAGGCGTAATAACTCTTAAAGAGGGGGCGTTACCAAAAAATTTTCTGAGGAAACTTATACTAATTCTAAACGTTCTTTCTTGTCTCAAAATTTCAGGTTCCTATCTAAAGGGGTGCCGGAGTTATGAAAAAAGAAATTTCATGCAAAATGTGGTTTTCACATAACGGTAAATTTAAATCGTAAATTACATAATATTACATAATTTTGATATTGTTTTATATAGATAATAAAATTTTCGATCTTCTGCCGGTTTTAGATTGCAAAACTATTACGCAGAGCCCGAGATATATACATCTGAAAATGGGGCTTTTTTACAATTTTGAAGAGCTGCAACTTTGGAACCCTTTACAATTAAAATAAACCTTTCACACACGTAAAAATATATTATTGTAGCTTTAATTTTTACATCTTGCAGAAGTAAAATGTGTGCAGGTTCCTAAGTTACAGGTGTTTAAAAATAGCAAATTTTCAATTTTTAAGCCCTAATAGCTCATAAACAGGGGGTGGTCCGAAAAAATTTTCTGAGGAAACTTATACTAATTCTAAAAGTTCTTTCTTGCCTCAAAATTTCAAGCTTGTATCTAGAAGCGTGCCGGAGTTATGAAAGTAGAAAAATCATGCAAAATTTGGTTTTCACATAACGGTAAATTTAAATACTAAATTTTAAAAAATTGTATAATTTTGATATTAATTTACAAAGATAAAAGAAATACCTGTCGAATGACGTTTTCAGATTGAAAAAATCTTAAGCAGAACATAAGATATATGCATTTAAAAATAGGGCTTTTTCAAAGTTTGAGGGGGTGTAGCTCCGTAATGGGGGGGGCTACATGAAAAAGTTGTTCCACAAAATTATTTTTTTTATAAGACCTACCTATGGTTAAAATTTTTTTTCTCTATCTTTAACGGTGTAGAAGTTTTGTAAACAGACGGACGGACGGACGGACGGACAGAGTGAAACTAATAAGCACATTTTTTCAAAATTTTTTTGGAAATGTGCTAAAAAGGAATTGAAGTAGAGAAATAATTTCTGTAAACCAACTAAAAAATGGACAACTGCTCCTCTTGGTCAAAAATGAAAATGTTGCAAAGCGATTCGTAGGAAAAATAAATTTCGGAGGTGTAGTCGAAGTAGTAGGTAAATATCATCCAACTTTAAACAGCTGTAAGGGTATTATATATGCTCTTTGCCTGAATTATCAGACTGAAGAACATATAGTTAAAAAAATGGCAAATCAAAAAGTTATTAGTGCCTACAAAATTAAGAAAAAGGACAGCGAGGGAAACTTAGTCGACTCAGGTGCTATAATTTTAACTTTTGAATTATATGAATTACCATCGAGTGTTGACATAGGGTATTATTCAGTACTTGTTAAACCACACTATCCTAATCCAATGCGTTGCCGTATTTGTCAAACTTTGGGACATACTCAAAAATTTTGTAAAAACCCTATTAATTGTTCCGTATGTGGACTGCCACCTCATCCTGAATCAGCTTGTACTAGAAAATTCTGCGTTAACTGTCAAATAGATACACACAGCTCGGATGCAAAAGAATGTCCTAAATTTATTCAGCGTAAACAAATATTAAAAATTAAAACTGAACAAAAATGTAGTATTCTAGAAGCTTCCAAAAAATATCAATCCCAAATTTTTACTAACCAAAATATTAACCAAAATATTCCTATAGTTGATATAGTTAAAAATAATCCTCAATTAATTAATGAAAATACAACTATCCAATCAAATAAAAACAGTCAAAACCAACACAATATTTCTTTTCAAGAAAATCAGAAAACCAACTCAAACAAAAAAATGCAAAATAATACCCTAATATAACCAAATGAAAGTTCCTCTATATCAATAAATAAAATTTCAAACAAAATTACTAGTAACTCTACAGTGTCCACTCTTCACAGTAAGCTTGAATTAAATGAAAATGAGTATTTATTAGATACTTTTAAGCAACTCATTTCAGATAATTTTGCTCGAAGCGCATTAGACTCTCATTTCGCTACTAATAACTTAGAAAATACTTCTTTTTCAAATACTTGTTCTAATTTATCACAAGACAATTATCAAATTTATGACTTAGATAATAATGAAACATTCTTATCAAATCATAATATCGCTTTAAATGCACAAATACAAAACTCATTAGAAGATCCAAACCTTTTTCCTTGTCAGATTATAACATGCAAACTTTATAATACTATAAAAGTATAAAATAAAATCAATTCAAAAATCATGAATAGATCTTCTAAGAATATATCAATTCTTCAGTGGAATATACAAGGTTTTTACAATAACTTATTTTTTTTTAGAAATACTTATTAAAGAAAATAATCCTCAAATAATAGCTTTACAAGAAACACATATAAAAAACGGATGTGGTCCAAATTATTTTAAGAACTACAATACTTTTTTCACAAATAGAAATTACGATAATAATAGAAGTGGTATCGGTTTTTTAATCCAAAAATTATTAAATATGATTATGATTCAATTACTATTAATTCAAATATTTTAGCTGATGCAGTTACCCTTAAAACTAATCCGGAATTCACTTTACTGAATATTTATATGGAACATCATATTCCTTTTACTGATTTGGATCTTCATAATTTAATATCACAAGTTAATCATCCTTTAGTAGTTGTCGGTGATTTTAATGGCAGACACCCTACTTGGGGTGATAGTATTACTAATTCTTATGGCTCTGTAATATATGACTGGGTTAACAACTCTAATCTGGTACTTTTAAATGACGGTTCTCCAACACATATCACTAATTTTTCCACTCTTTCTTGCATAGACTTATCTTTTGCTTCTCCTTTTTTACGATCTAAAATTGAATGGTCCGTTAATAAATATCCTTCGGGTAGTGATCATCTCCCAATTTTTCTAAAGTCACCCATTTTAACAGCTAAGTGCATTAAAAATTCAAGATTTATAGAGGATAGAGCGGACTGGATTAAATTCAAAAATCTTATTTCTGTTGAATCCAGAAAGCGTCCGATGTCGGACAATATAAATAAAGAGGCAGCTCAAATTCGCAAAATCATAAGAACTGCAGATTCCGAATCTATTCCATCTTCTAAAGTAAATAATATATTCTTTAAATCACAACCTGTTTGGATGTCTTCAGAAATTTTAATATTAATTCGTAAAAAGAATAAATCATGGAAAATTTTCAAAAAATTCCCATCCCAAAATAATTTTTTAATGTACAAGAAAAATGCTGCTTATTCAAAGCGCTGTATATGTATCGCTAAAAGGAACTGTTGGTAAAATTTCATTTCAACTATCAATCCTACTATGTATTCTAAAACGCTTTGGCTAAAAATAAAATCAGTAAACGAAAACTTTTCTGACAAACGCATTTCAAGCATTTCAGTAAATGGTACAAATATTACAAATTCCATTGATATTGCTAACGAATTTGCTTCCTACTGGTCTTCTTACAGTTCAGACAGTAATTATACCCGTACGATAGGATCGGGTATAATAAAATTACTCCTCCGTTTGTAACACCTCGAAATAAGCGAGCTAGATATACCTTCAAAGGTATGGATCGGATCAGAAAAAAATTCTAAGACTTTTGAGCCATGTCCGTCCGTCCGTCCGTCCGTCCGTCAGCACGCTAACTCAAAAACTAAGAAAGCTAGAATCTTGAAATTTACACAAAATATTTTGGGAGTAATTTGTAGGTTCCCTATTTTTTTTGGTTGAGTTTGGACCAAGCCTTAGGGTAGCTCTCGAACACCTAACTTTTAGATCCCCACATTTTTCTTGCAATAGAGCTATGAAATTTTAACTACTGATAGATCTCCCAAAAATATTAATTTTATTTTTAATAACTTTTTTTTGTAGCCCCACCCGTTACGGAGCTACAGCTCCCCAAAGGTTCAAAAAAGCTCTATATTTAAATTGTTATAGCACAAGTTGTATAAGGTATATCTTCATTTTGAAAACGCCAAATGATTACTACTTTCATTAGCTTTAAAAATATATATATAATAAATATATAATTTTGGCATACGGTGTCTTAATTTACCGTTATGCAAAACTCAAATTTTGCAAAATTCTTTAACCCTTCCATCTTCTAAACGGTTAAAGTTGGAAACTTGAAATTTTGACAGAAGTTAGATCTTTGAAAATTAGTATGAGTCATTTCAGAAATTTTTTTTGTATCACCCCCCGTTTAGGAGCTGTAAGGGGTCAAAAACTGAAAATTTCCTATTTTGAAACACCTGTAACTTGAACACCTGTTAAAATTTTTTTGAAGTAATACACAAAAATTAAAGCTCCAACATTATACTCTTATTTCTGTTAACAACTTTTTTTAATAATATAGGGTTACTTTATAATTGACGAAAGTGTTACTTGATTTTTTCAAATTTTCTAACAAATTTCTTTAACGAATTTTTTCCATTTTGTTTTACTCGATAATTTGAAATTGTTGAGGATATAATGCGTAGTACAAAAAAATGTAATTAAATAAACAACATAACGGTTGCTTGAAGAATTTTTATTTATATGATATTGATATATATACATACTTATATAATATCATGTTTACTTACATATCGTATATGTCACTAGTGAATGAATGATAAGAGTATATATGTATATTATTTAGCGCCGTATTTACATATATATATGTATTTTATTGTAGTTATAAGAAATTATTCTGTCAATGGAATATTTAAATATAATATAATATAATATTTAAAATTATATTTACTGTTTTGTACTTAGTAAATTTAATATACATTTACCGCTTAGTATTAAATGGTACTATAGAATATTTGAAAAAGTTTTGGATTGATAATCGTTATGTGGAAGGTTAGAACCTGCTTTTGAAGAATGTACATATAAACATATAGTTTGAATATATGTACAACCCATAGTTCTAGAAATTATAAAATTCACCCAAATTATTTTAAAATACTAAAATATTAAAAAAATAATATTGTAAGCAGAGTGACAGGCTGTGAACATACTAACGGTTCGTACGGGTATCTAAGAGTTGACAAAGTCAACTGTATTCTTCCTCGTTTTTCATTCAATTTTATTCAGAATAAAATCTATTACAATATTAATGAATTAACTAGTTTACCTTATGTTCCAGAATATTTTCTTTTAGACTCTATTACATATCTTGAATTTAATACTACTCTTAAGTCTTTTACAGGTTCTTCTCCTGGAAAAGACAAAATATCATACAAGATGATTAAAGAAACACCTTTTCTTTTTAAAATTCGGCTGATATCCCTCTATAACAATATAATCCATACTGGAAACTTTACACAACTTTGGAAACAAAGTTCATTAATACCAATTTCAAAAAAGGGATACAACAATAATGATATAAATAACCACAGATTAATCGCTCTTATTTCATGGTTATCCAAAATACTAGAAAAAATCATTGGTAAAAGACTTAGTTTTGTTTTAGAAAAGAAACTGACTGCGGAACAATTTGGTTTTAGACCTGAAAGAGGTGCACAAACCTTACTACAGTCTCTACAGCACGATCTTGCAGTTGCAATGTCCATAGGCCAACATTCTTCTGTGCTCTCTATAGATTTGGAGAAAGCTTTTGATACAGTTAGCCTTTTTATAATATTACAACAACTACGAAAGTGGAACATTGACTATAACACAATTAAAACTATTTTCTCTTTTTTAACTTTTCGAAAATTTGCAGTTTCAGTCAATGGTTTCTTTTCCATGATTAAATCACAAGATAACGGCATTCCTCAAAGTTCACCACTTTCAGTGTATCTATTTAATATTTATATTCATTCTTTATCGGAAAATTTTATTTCTGTAAATTTCTTAAAACACTCACTTTATGTTGATAACTTAATATTATACTCTTCTTCTAAAGGTAACAATCTTAATAAACCGCTTATTTTATACTTAAAAACTATCGAAACTTGGTCAAAGGAGACTGGAGCAAAAATTTCTTATTCTAAATCTGAATTATTACATGTTTGTAGAAGAACTAAGACATGTGAAAGGCAGTCCACTTCTCTGCCTTCTGGTACTTTATTTAATAAAGACGTTGTACGTATTTTAGGTTTACATTTTATAAAAAAACTTAATAGGGATTTTCATATGAAATGGGTTGCTCAACAAGTTGACTCATGTAATAATTTAGTCAAAATAATTACAAAAAAAAGTGGTGGAGCTCACACGAATACAGCTTTGCAAATTGCTAAAACCTTGGTTTGGGGCAAAATTGACTACTGCATTACAATTTACGGTTTCAGTTCTAATAACATTCACATAAAAAAAAAGCAAGCAAGCTTAAATAAAATTTTCCGCACTGCTCTTGGAGCTTTACGAACTACACCAATCGACGCTCTATTAGTGGAGAGTGGATCCTGGTTATTTAATGACAGGAGAAACTTTCTAGCAGCGAAGCTAATTACTAAAAATATACATTTAAAATATTTACCTCTTTTTGATAAAATAAATTCTATCGCAAATACTTCAGTCAATAAAATTTCTTCCTCGTTAATGAAATCTTTCTTAATTTTTGACGATTTTAAAATTCCTTTACCTGCTCCTAAAGGTAATCCCTCCGTTCTTCCTTTTTGGATGCTAAAAGAAAACTGTTTTTTTCTAAATTTACCGAAAAATAAACAAGATTATTCCAACATTTTTTACAACACTAAACATTTTGATTTTTTGGAAAGTCACTATGATGCACACAACGTATACACGGATGCAAGTAAAACAGAATCCTCAGCTGCTTTTGCTATTGTAGACTCAAAAGGTAAATTAATCATGACTAAAGTAGTGTCAAATCACTATTCAATATATGCTGTTGAAGCCGCAGCCATTCTAGAAGCAACGAATACTTTCAAAAACTCGGAATCAATCACAATTATACATTCATACTCTTTATCAACTCTTAAATCAGTAAGAAACATTACGAATAAAAATTTTCTACCACAAATCGCTGCAGAACCCCTTAGAAACTTTCATATCAACAGATGTAAAATCTATTGTATTACTTCTTAAAACTGATTTTCATAAACAAAGACAAACTAGATGGAACACTTCCACAACTTTCTTGAAATCACATTGACCGACAATAAATAATCCAGTTTTTAATATAAATTTAGAAAGACATAAATGCGTCATCTTAACCCGGCTAAGACTAGGTCATTGTCTCTTTAACAAAGAATATATATTTCACAAAGATGAGCCACCATATTGCAACACTTGCAATGCTTTTTTAAATGTAATGCATATTATCCAAGATTGTTCTCAATTTAATCAATTAAGAACATCATTGAATCTGGGCAACAACATATCCAATATACTGCATCCAAATCAATCATCCCACTCGAATCTCTTTAAATATTTAAATCTGACAAATACTAAAAACTTTTAACTTTTTTAAATTTATAACAATGTTTTACTTACAAATTTTTTTTTGCTTTATTTGTTTAAATTTTTTTTTTATAATAGATAACAAAATTTGTAATTTTTTCTTTCTCTTATATGTACTTGTAAATTTTATCTGTTAATATTTAATTAAACGCTGGCGCATTAATATAGGTTTTAATACATTAATGTATTGAAATTATGTTGTATAAATAAATTTACATTAATAATTTGATAAGTTAATATATTATTTTTTATCAACAACAATGTAATTATACCCGTATGAACTATGTTCAAGGGTATAATAAATTTGCCATTACGTTTGTGACACCTTAAAGGAGTCGAGCTAGATATAGTGTCAAAGGTATGGATCGGCTCAGAATCGAATTCTGAGTCGATTAAGCCATGTACGTCCGTCCGTCCGCACGATAACTCAAAAAATAAAGGAGCTAGGAGGCTGAAATTTTTTTTACGTCACTTTTGCAAAATTGTTAGTTTTGCTATTTAAATCCAACATTTTCGGTCGGCGGGTTCGAGTAGCTGCCATACAACTTCTATCTTTATATAGAAATAACTCAGTATCTATTCAAGCTAGGTTTCTGAAATTTTGCAACTGATGATTAAGTTTTATGGCAACAACTTCTGTAAAATTTGGTTGTGCTGGTGCAGCGGGTTCGGGTAGCTGCCATACAACTTCTTGGTTTAAATGAGAATAACTCCGTGTTTATTGAAGCTAGGAATCTGAAATTTAGTAAAGAGGTGTCGAGTTACATGCCAACAACTTTTGTAAAATTTGGTTGGTCTAGAGCAGCCGGTTCAGACTTCTTGCACCTCTTGGAACCTAATGAAGCTAGGCGTCTGAAATTTTGCAAATGATGATCAAGTTTTATGGCAACAACTTTTGTAAAATTTGGTTGTGGTGGTGCGGCGGGTTCGGGTAGCTGCCATACAACTTCTTGGTTTAAATGAGAATAACTCCGTGTTTATTGAAGCTAGGAATCTGAAATTTAGTAAAGAGGTGTCGAGTTACATGCCAACAACTTTTGTAAAATTTGGTTGGTCTAGAGCAGCCGGTTCAGACTTCTTGCACCTCTTGGAACCTAATGAAGCTAGGCGTCTGAAATTTTGCAAATGATGATCAAGTTTTATGGCAACAACTTCTACAAAATTTGGTTGTGCTGGTGCGACGGGTTCGGGTAGCTGCCATATAAAATCTCTTTTTAAATGAAAAGAACTCAGTGTCCGTCCGCACGATAACTCAAAAAATAGAGGAGCTAGGAGGCTGAAAATTTTTTTACGTCACTTTTGTAAAATTGTTAGTTTTGCTATTTAACTCCAGCATTTTCTGTCCCCGGCTTCGGGTAGCTGCCATACAACGTCTTTCTTTAAATAGAAATAACCCAGTGTCTGTTCAATCTAGGTATCTGAAATTTTGCGAATGATGATCAAGTTTTATGGCAACAACTTCTGCAAAATTTGGTTGTGCTGGTGCGACGGGTTCGGGTAGCTGCCATATAAAATCTCTTTTTAAATGAAAAGAACTCAGTGTCCGTCCGCACGATAACTCAAAAAATAGAGGAGCTAGGAGGCTGAAAATTTTTTTACGTCACTTTTGTAAAATTGTTAGTTTTGCTATTTAACTCCAGCATTTTCTGTCCCCGGCTTCGGGTAGCTGCCATACAACGTCTTTCTTTAAATAGAAATAACCCAGTGTCTGTTCAATCTAGGTATCTGAAATTTTGCGAATGATGATCAAGTTTTATGGCAACAACTTCTGCAAAATTTGGTTGTGGTGGTGCGGCGGGTTCGGGTAGCTGCCATACAACTTATCCGGTTAAATGAGAATAACTCAGTGTTTATTGAAGCTAGGAATCTGAAATTTAGTAAAGAAGTGTCGAGTTATATGCCAACAACTTTTGTAAAATTTGTTTGGCCTAGAACAGCCGGTTCAGGCTTCTTGCACCTCTTGGAAGTTAATAAAGCTAGGCGTCTGAAATGTTGCAAATGATGATCAAGTTTTATGGCAACAACTTCTACAAAATTTGGTTGTGCTGGTGCGACGGGTTCGGGTAGCTGCCATATAAAATCTCTTTTTAAATGAAAAGAACTCAGTGTCCGTCCGCACGATAACTCAAAAAATAGAGGAGCTAGGAAGCTGAAAATTTTTTTACGTTACTTTTGTAAAATTGTTAGTTTTGCTATTTAACTCCAGCATTTTCGGCCGCCGGGTTCGAGTAGCTGCCATACAACGTCTTTCTTTAAATGGAAATAACCCAGTGTCTGTTCAATGTAGGTATCTGAAATTTTGCGAATGATGATCAAGTTTTATGGCAACAACTTCTGCAAAATTTGGTTGTGGTGGTGTGACGGGTTCGGGTAGCTGCCATACAAAATCTCTTTTTAAATGAAAGAACTCAGTGTCCGTCCGCACTATAACTCAAAAAATAGAGGAGCTAGGAAGCTGAAAATTTTTTTACGTTACTTTTGTAAAATTGTTAGTTTTGCTATTTAACTCCAGTATTTTCGGCCGCCGGGTTCGAGTAGCTGCCATACAACGTCTTTCTTTAAATGGAAATAACCCAGTGTCTGTTCAATGTAGGTATCTGCAATTTTGCGAATGATGATCAAGTTTTATGGCAACAACTTCTGCAAAATTTGGTTGTGGTGGTGCGACGGGTTCGGGTCGCTGCCATACAACTTCTCTTTTTAAATGAAAATAACTCAGTGTCCGTCCGCACGATAACTCAAAAAATAAAGGAGTTAGGAGGCTGCAATTTTTTTTACGTCACTTTTACAAAATTGTTAGTTTTGCTATTTAATTCCAGCATTTTCGGCCGCCGGGTTCGAGTAGCTGCCATACAACTTCTTTCTTTAAATGGAAATAACCCAGTGTCTATTCAATCTAGGTATCTGAAATTTTGCAAATGATGATCGAGTTTTATGGCAACAACTTCTGTAAAATTTTGTTGTGATGATATGACAGGTTCGGATAGTTGCCATACAACTTCTCTTTTTAAATGAAAATAACTCAGTGTCTATTGAAGCTAGCTATCTGAAATTTAGTGAAAAAGTGTCGAGTTGCATGCCAAAAACTTTTGTAAAATTTGAATGGTCTAAAGCAGCCGATTCAGACTTTTTGCATTTCTTGGAACTTAATGAAGCTCGGCGCAATAGATTCGGGTAGCTATCATACAACTCCACAATTTACATAAATATATCTCTGTAGTTCGGTACTAAAACTCTGAATGTTTTTAAAAGATGATCAAGTTTTATAGAAAAAGGATATATTACGTTCATACGGGTATCCCAGAGTTGACACAGTCTACTCTACTGCACTCTTCCTCGTTTTTTAATTAAAATCTTTAAAATTTTACAATAATAAAAAATAATTCTTAAAGCGAAATAACTCCATAAGGTCTTAAAACCAAATGTGAAAGAAAAATAAGGGCATAATTTATTTTATGGTAAGACAAACTAAAATGTCCTTAGTTAATAATTGATATAGAACTAAGCTTCCAATAAAAACTTATAGAGGTATTTGGATCGAAAAGAAGAGTACTTGAAAATATTGCAAAGGTGCACTATATAAAGAAAGTACGAAAACATGAACTGAAGCCAACAAAATCCATGTAACATTATACCATTTTATTAAGTTCATAGAAAAAACTGATTTAAAAGCTATAATCGTATATTGTATTTTTTAAACAGAAATAAAAGAAAAATTTATGTTTAACTATTGTAATTTGCAAAAGCGATTGAAAAAACGATAAGTATAGAAAAGAATAAAATAACTTTAATTTTTTTTTTTTCAGAAAATTTCAAGGTAGTAATTCCCAAAAAATCTTTTATTTTAATTAATAATAATATAACAGTAATTTTAGTTTTCATACATAGGTATAAACTTTTTATATTATTATTATTCTTTTAATAAATTAAATTTTATTACATGTTCAACTATGTATGTATGTTTCTATTCTTACCAAAAATTATAATTTTCACTTACTATAATATTCTTGTTATACCCGTACGATAGTCTCGGTTATATTAAAATTGCTCATCTGTTTGTAACAATAATAAAATAAGCATGCTAGATATAAACTCAAGGGTATGGATTAGATCAGAATCGAAAAATTAGTCGATTAAGCTTTGTCCATCGGTCCGTCTGTCCATCAGCACAATAACTCAAAAATTAAGAAAGTTAGAGTTTTAAAATTAACTCAAAATATTTTTAGATCAATTTCTAGATTCTCTATTCTTTATTTTTTCCGACCAACTTCTCTGGAACAACTAACTTTTTCAACTTCACATATTTCATACAATATTTTAATTTTTCATACAAGGAAGAAACCTTAAGAAGAAACAGAAGTATAACAAGAAATTATATGGGTTTTTATACCCGTATGAACTATGTTCAAGGGTATAATAAATTTGCCATTACGTTTGTGACACCTTAAAGGAGCCGAGCTAGATATAGTGTCAAAGGTATGGATCGGCTCAGAATCGAATTCTGAGTCGATTAAGCCATGTACGTCCGTCCGTCCGCACGATAACTCAAAAAATAAAGGAGCTAGGAGGCTGACATTTTTTTTACGTCACTTTTGCAAAATTGTTAGTTTTGCTATTTAAATCGAACATTTTCGGTCGGCGGGTTCGAGTAGCTGCCATACAACTTCTTTCTTTATATAGAAATAACTCAGTATCTATTCAAGCTGGGTTTCTGAAATTTTGCAAATGATGATCAAGTTTTATGGCAACAACTTCTGTAAAATTTGGTTGTGTTGGTGCGGCGGGTTCGGGTAGCTGCCATACAACTTCTCCGTTTAAATGAGAATAACTCAGTGTTTATTGAAGCTAGGAATCTGAAATTTAGTAAAGAGGTATCGAGTTACATGCCAACAACTTTTGTAAAATTTGGTTGGTCTAGAGCAGCCGGTTCAGGCTTCTTGCACCTCTTGGAAGTTAATAAAGCTAGGCGTCTGAAATCTTGCAAATGATGATCAAGTTTTATGGCAACAACTTTTGCAAAATTTGGTTATGGTGGTGCGACGGGTTCGGGTAGCTGCCATACAACTTATCCGGTTAAATGAGAATAACTCAGTGTTTATTGAAGCTAGGAATCTGAAATTTAGTAAAGAGGTGTCGAGTTATATGCCAACAACTTTTGTAAAATTTGGTTGGTCTAGAGCAGCTGGTTCAGGCTTCTTGCACCTCTTAGAAGTTAATAAAGCTAGGCGGCTGAAATCTTGCAAATGATGATCAAGTTTTATGGCAACAACTTCTGTAAAATTTGGTTGTGGTGGTGCGACGGATTCGGGTAGCTGCCATACAAAATCTCTTTTTAAATGAAAAGAACTCAGTGTCCGTCCGCACGCTAACTCAAAAAATAGAAGAGCTAGGAGCCTGAAAATTTGTTTACGTCACTTTTGTAAAATTGTTAGTTTTCCTATTTAACTCCAGCATTTTCGGCCCCCGGGTTCCAGTAGCTGCCATACAACGTCTTTCTTTAAATAGAAATAACCCAGTGTCTGTTCAATCTAGGTATCTGAAATTTTGCGAATGATCAAGTTTTATGGCAACAACTTCTGCAAAATTTGGTTGTGGTGGTGTGACGGGTTCGGGTAGCTGCCATACAAAATCTCTTTTTAAATGAAAAGAACTTAGTGTCTATTGAATCTAGCTATCTGAAATTTAGTGAAAAAGTGTCGAGTTGCATGCCAAAAACTTTTGTAAAATTTGATTGATCTAATGCAGCCGGTTTAGGCTTCTTGCATTTCTTGGAACTAAATGAAGCTAGGCGCAATAGATTCGGGTAGCTGTCATACAACTCCACAATTTACATAAATATATCTCTGTAGTTCGGTACTAAAACATCTGAATGTTTTTAAAAGATGATCAAGTTTTATAATAGGATATATTACGTTCATACGGGTATCCCAGAGTTGACACAGTCTACTCTACTGCACTCTTCCTCGTTTTTTCCTTGTTTTTCCTCTTATGTTTTTTTTTTGTGCTTTTGTCTCTATCGATAATTAAAACTGTTGAGGAAATTGACTGTAATACAAAACAAAAAATTTAAATAAATATAAAATTTAACGGTTGCTAGAAAAATTTATATTTATATGATATTGGTATACATACTTATAGACATATCGTGTATATTATCTGAATGATATAATAATAAGAGTATAGAATATATATGTAGGAGTATGTATAGGAGAGTATATTATACGTATTTTGTTGTACTTATAAGATATTCTATGAATCAAATTATTTTAAAGAAATATTACGATCTATAGCGATATGTAAAAATATATATTATGTATGCATTATACATAAGTAACCCCAATATTATTATTAAGTTTAAATTAATATGCATTTGCCACTTATTAATAAACGGTACTGATGTAGCATAGTAGGAAAAGTTTTAGATTCATAATCGTTAGATGATAGGTTCGAATATTCGTTCGAAGAATTATATATATGTATATATAAATGATGGTTCAAGAAATTATAAAACTCATCCAAATTATGTATTTTAAAATGATAAAAAATTAAGAAAAATATGTAATATTATAAGCAGAATGATTTATTATTATATAGTATATTGTATTTTGAACACAATAACGGATTCGTACGGGTATATAAAAGTTGACAAGGGCAACTGATTCCTCCTCGTTTAACACATTTTGTACTTTAATATTCTATAACATTCCATCGAATAATTAATAATTAAATTAATGATATAAAATATTATTTTATCAGTTTATAATATTATTCTAAATTAACCAGTAGAAGTAATAGTAGTCGTTACTAAATCAATATTAAAAACGCATGTAATAGTTTAATTTATACGGTCGATTAATTTAAAAAGAATAATCATAAATCAATAATATTATTTGTAATTTTTTTAATGTTTCATAAGCCTCTTTTTAAAATGATAAACTAATGTTCACTAAGCTGTAAATTCTGATAAATTCACTGAAAAATTTCGATAAAATTTTAAATTTAAAACAAATTTAATTAAATGTTGATTTTTTTGTAATTAAATAAATATTTTGATAATATAATTAAAAAAAAAAAAGAAAAATTATATTCACACAAACTCTGAGATACTTTTTTATACCTGTATGAACATAATTCTCATGGTGCAGTAAGTATGCCATTATATTTGTGACGCCTTAAAGAAGTAAAAGTTTAGTAAAATGCTAAAAAAAAAATCTCAAATTCCAAAATCCAAAATCCCAAAATTCCAAAATCCAAATTCCAAGATCCCAAATTCAAAAATCCCAAAATACCAAAATCCCAAAGTAGTTTTATATAGTAGTTTGTTTTGAATTTAGAGTGGGATTCAAAACGAGAATTGCAGCTTTTTCCAGAATATGTATATATATGTATATACCAGATTATGAAATAGGAGGCATCTTAGAGTTGGATTCAAAATCAGAATTGCCGCTTTTTCCAGAATATGTGTATATACGTATGTGCCAGATTCAAATTAGGAGGGATTTTATAGAGTTGCATCCAAAACCAGGATTGTCACTTTTTCCAGAATATTCTGTATATGTATATGTCAAATTCTGAATTAGGAGAAATTTTAGAGTTGGTTACAAAATCAGGGTTTCAATAATTTGTTTAGCGGGGGTTTGGGGGCGGCAGCCCAACTATTATAAGATTTTTATTATTCAAACATACATGTAAGGAGAAATAATTCGGTAAGATTTTATAACTGGATTCAAAATCAGGGTTTCAATAATTAAATCGACATCTGAAATTTAAAAAAATCAAAACGAATTATGATAACGAAAGTGGTTTGGGATTTTGGCATTTTGGTATTGGGATTTTGAATTTTGGGAGTTTGACATTTTTGGATTTTGTATTTGGGATTTGTATTTGGGATTTTGTATTTGAGATTTCGTGGCCACCCGCTGAAAAAGCCGTTATCAAAATCTCGTTTCTTAAAATTACGTTTCTTAAAATCTCGTTTTTTAAAAATTTAAGTAAATCTCTTTTTTGTTTAGAAAATAGAGAAAAAATAAGAACTTGTAATTTTTGGAGGCGGCAGACCACTGTACGAAATACTTTTGTGTTGAAATATACATGGGAAGAAAATAATTCCAAGGGTCTTTACGGTTGGATTTGAAATCAGCGTTTCAATAATTGTTTTAGCGGGGGTTTGGAGGCGGCAGCCCTCACTATATAAAATGCTTTTGTTTTGAAATGTACATGGCAAAAGAATATTTCCGAAGGATTTTAAAGTTGGTTTCAAATTTAGGGTTTCAAAAATTGGTTTAGCGGGGGTTTGAGGGCGGCAGCCCCAACTATATAAAATACTTTTGTTTTGAAATACACATCGGGAAAAAATAATTCCGATGGATTTTACGGTTGGATAAAAACCAGGGTTTCAATAATTAAGCGGGAATTTGGGGGCGGTAGCGCCCACTATATGAAATGCTGTTGTTTTGAAATATCCATGGGAAACAATTTTTCTGGGGGATTTTAGAGTTCGATTCAAAATCGGGGTTATATGCTTTTTCCAGCATATTTATATATATGTGTATGTGAGAATCTAAATTAGCAGGGGTTTTAGAGTTAGATTAAAAAACAGGGTTATACGGCTTTTCCAGAATATTTATATATATATTATGTATATGTGACATTATGCAGGTATATGTATAATGGAGGTATAAATAAATTTAAAAAAAAATTATTTGAAATATACATACAATTTCAAATTATCGAGTAAAACAAAATGCAAAAAATTCGTTGAAGAAATTTGCTAGAAAATTTGAAAAAATCAAGTAACACTTTCGTCAATTATAAAGTAACCCTATATTATTAAAAAAAATTGTTAACAGAAATAAAAGTATAATGTTGAAGGTTTAATTTTTGTGTCTTACTTCAAAAAAATTTTAACAGGTGTTCAAGTTACAGGTCTGTAAAAATAGGAAATTTTCAGTTTTTGACCCCTTACAGCTCCTAAACGGGGTGATACAAAAGGTGATACAAAAAAAATTCTGAAATAACTCATACTTATTTTCAAAGATCTAACTTCTGTCAAAATTTCAAGTTTCCAACTTAAACCGTTTAGAAGATAGAAGGGTTAAGGAATTTACAAAATTTTAGTTTCGCATAACGGTAAATTAAGACACCGTATGCCACAAATATATATTTATTGTATATATATTTTTAATGCTAATAAAAGTAGTAATCGTTTGGCGTTTTCAAAATGAAGATTTACTTTATACAACTTGTGCTATAACAATTTAAATATAGAGCTTTTTTGAAGCTTTGGGGAGCTGTAGCTCCGTAACGGGTGGGGTTACAAAAAAAAGTTATAAAAAATAAAATTAATACTTTTATAAGATCTATCAGCAGTTAAAATTTCATAACTCTGTTTAAAAAAAAATGTGGCGATCTAAAAGTTAGGTGTTCGAGAGCTACCCTAAGTAGCTAAGTAGTAAAGAATAAAATAACTTTAATTTTTTTTTTTTCAGAAAAATTCAAGGTAGTAATTCCCAAAAAATCTTTTATTTTAATTAATAATAATATAACAGTAATTTTAGTTTTCATACATAGGTATAAACTTTTTATATTATTATTATTCTTTTAATAAATTAAATTTTATTACATGTTCAACTATGTATGTATGTTTCTATTCTTACCAAAAATTATAATTTTCACTTACTATAATATTCTTGTTATACCCGTACGATAGTCTCGGTTATATTAAAATTGCTCATCTGTTTGTAACAATAATAAAATAAGCATGCTAGATATAAACTCAAGGGTATGGATTAGATCAGAATCGAAAAATTAGTCGATTAAGCTTTGTCCATCGGTCCGTCTGTCCATCAGCACAATAACTCAAAAATTAAGAAAGTTAGAGTTTTAAAATTAACTCAAAATATTTTTAGATCAATTTCTAGATTCTCTATTCTTTATTTTTTCCGACCAACTTCTCTGGAACAACTAACTTTTTCAACTTCACATATTTCATACAATATTTTAATTTTTCATACAAGGAAGAAACCTTAAGAAGAAACAGAAGTATAACAAGAAATTATATGGGTTTTTATACCCGTATGAACTATGTTCAAGGGTATAATAAATTTGCCATTACGTTTGTGACACCTTAAAGGAGCCGAGCTAGATATAGTGTCAAAGGTATGGATCGGCTCAGAATCGAATTCTGAGTCGATTAAGCCATGTACGTCCGTCCGTCCGCACGATAACTCAAAAAATAAAGGAGCTAGGAGGCTGACATTTTTTTTACGTCACTTTTGCAAAATTGTTAGTTTTGCTATTTAAATCGAACATTTTCGGTCGGCGGGTTCGAGTAGCTGCCATACAACTTCTTTCTTTATATAGAAATAACTCAGTATCTATTCAAGCTGGGTTTCTGAAATTTTGCAAATGATGATCAAGTTTTATGGCAACAACTTCTGTAAAATTTGGTTGTGTTGGTGCGGCGGGTTCGGGTAGCTGCCATACAACTTCTCCGTTTAAATGAGAATAACTCAGTGTTTATTGAAGCTAGGAATCTGAAATTTAGTAAAGAGGTATCGAGTTACATGCCAACAACTTTTGTAAAATTTGGTTGGTCTAGAGCAGCCGGTTCAGGCTTCTTGCACCTCTTGGAAGTTAATAAAGCTAGGCGTCTGAAATCTTGCAAATGATGATCAAGTTTTATGGCAACAACTTTTGCAAAATTTGGTTATGGTGGTGCGACGGGTTCGGGTAGCTGCCATACAACTTATCCGGTTAAATGAGAATAACTCAGTGTTTATTGAAGCTAGGAATCTGAAATTTAGTAAAGAGGTGTCGAGTTATATGCCAACAACTTTTGTAAAATTTGGTTGGTCTAGAGCAGCTGGTTCAGGCTTCTTGCACCTCTTAGAAGTTAATAAAGCTAGGCGGCTGAAATCTTGCAAATGATGATCAAGTTTTATGGCAACAACTTCTGCAAAATTTGGTTGTGGTGGTGCGACGGATTCGGGTAGCTGCCATACAAAATCTCTTTTTAAATGAAAAGAACTCAGTGTCCGTCCGCACGCTAACTCAAAAAATAGAAGAGCTAGGAGCCTGAAAATTTGTTTACGTCACTTTTGTAAAATTGTTAGTTTTGCTATTTAACTCCAGCATTTTCGGCCCCCGGGTTCCAGTAGCTGCCATACAACGTCTTTCTTTAAATAGAAATAACCCAGTGTCTGTTCAATCTAGGTATCTGAAATTTTGCGAATGATCAAGTTTTATGGCAACAACTTCTGCAAAATTTGGTTGTGGTGGTGTGACGGGTTCGGGTAGCTGCCATACAAAATCTCTTTTTAAATGAAAAGAACTTAGTGTCTATTGAATCTAGCTATCTGAAATTTAGTGAAAAAGTGTCGAGTTGCATGCCAAAAACTTTTGTAAAATTTGATTGATCTAATGCAGCCGGTTTAGGCTTCTTGCATTTCTTGGAACTAAATGAAGCTAGGCGCAATAGATTCGGGTAGCTGTCATACAACTCCACAATTTACATAAATATATCTCTGTAGTTCGGTACTAAAACATCTGAATGTTTTTAAAAGATGATCAAGTTTTATAATAGGATATATTACGTTCATACGGGTATCCCAGAGTTGACACAGTCTACTCTACTGCACTCTTCCTCGTTTTTTCCTTGTTTTTCCTCTTATGTTTTTTTTTGTGCTTTTGTCTCTATCGATAATTAAAACTGTTGAGGAAATTGACTGTAATACAAAACAAAAAATTTAAATAAATATAAAATTTAACGGTTGCTAGAAAAATTTATATTTATATGATATTGGTATACATACTTATAGACATATCGTGTATATTATCTGAATGATATAATAATAAGAGTATAGAATATATATGTAGGAGTATGTATAGGAGAGTATATTATACGTATTTTGTTGTACTTATAAGATATTCTATGAATCAAATTATTTTAAAGAAATATTACGATCTATAGCGATATGTAAAAATATATATTATGTATGCATTATACATAAGTAACCCCAATATTATTATTAAGTTTAAATTAATATGCATTTGCCACTTATTAATAAACGGTACTGATGTAGCATAGTAGGAAAAGTTTTAGATTCATAATCGTTAGATGATAGGTTCGAATATTCGTTCGAAGAATTATATATATGTATATATAAATGATGGTTCAAGAAATTATAAAACTTATCCAAATTATGTATTTTAAAATGATAAAAAATTAAGAAAAATATGTAATATTATAAGCAGAATGATTTATTATTATATAGTATATTGTATTTTGAACACAATAACGGATTCGTACGGGTATATAAAAGTTGACAAGGGCAACTGATTCCTCCTCGTTTAACACATTTTGTACTTTAATATTCTATAACATTCCATCGAATAATTAATAATTAAATTAATGATATAAAATATTATTTTATCAGTTTATAATATTATTCTAAATTAACCAGTAGAAGTAATAGTAGTCGTTACTAAATCAATATTAAAAACGCATGTAATAGTTTAATTTATACGGTCGATTAATTTAAAAAGAATAATCATAAATCAATAATATTATTTGTAATTTTTTTAATGTTTCATAAGCCTCTTTTTAAAATGATAAACTAATGTTCACTAAGCTGTAAATTCTGATAAATTCACTGAAAAATTTCGATAAAATTTTAAATTTAAAACAAATTTAATTAAATGTTGATTTTTTTGTAATTAAATAAATATTTTGATAATATAATTCAAAAAAAAAAAGAAAAATTATATTCACACAAACTCTGAGATACTTTTTTATACCTGTATGAACATAATTCTCATGGTGCAGTAAGTATGCCATTATATTTGTGACGCCTTAAAGAAGTAAAAGTTTAGTAAAATGCTAAAAAAAAAATCTCAAATTCCAAAATCCCAAAATTCCAAAATCCAAATTCCAAGATCCCAAATTCAAAAATCCCAAAATACCAAAATCCCAAAGTAGTTTTATATAGTAGTTTGTTTTGAATTTAGAGTGGGATTCAAAACGAGAATTGCAGCTTTTTCCAGAATATGTATATATATATATATACCAGATTATGAAATAGGAGGCATCTTAGAGTTGGATTCAAAATCAGGATGGCCGCTTTTTCCAGAATATGTGTATATACGTATGTGCCAGATTCAAATTAGGAGGGATTTTATAGAGTTGCATCCAAAACCAGGATTGTCACTTTTTCCAGAATATTCTGTATATGTATATGTCAAATTCTGAATTAGGAGAAATTTTAGAGTTGGTTACAAAATCAGGGTTTCAATAATTTGTTTAGCGGGGGTTTGGGGGCGGCAGCCCAACTATTATAAGATTTTTATTGTTCAAACATGCATGTAAGGAGAAATAATTCGGTGAGATTTTATAATTGGATTCAAAATCAGGGTTTCAATAATTAAATCGACATCTGAAATTTAAAAAAATCAAAACGAATTATGATAACGAAAGTGGTTTGGGATTTTGGCATTTTGGTATTGGGATTTTGAATTTTGGGAGTTTGACATTTTGGGATTTTGTATTTGGGATTTGTATTTGGGATTTTGTATTTGAGATTTCGTGGCCACCCGCTGAAAAAGCCGTTATCAAAATCTCGTTTCTTAAAATTACGTTTCTTAAAATCTCGTTTTTTAAAAATTTAAGTAAATCTCTTTTTTGTTTAGAAAATAGAGAAAAAATAAGAACTTGTAATTTTTGGAGGCGGCAGACCACTGTACGAAATACTTTTGTGTTGAAATATACATGGGAAGAAAATAATTCCAAGGGTCTTTACGGTTGGATTTGAAATCAGCGTTTCAATAATTGTTTTAGCGGGGGTTTGGAGGCGGCAGCCCTCACTATATAAAAT
Source organism: Poecilobothrus nobilitatus (assembly GCA_947095535.1). Classification (NCBI taxonomy): domain Eukaryota; kingdom Metazoa; phylum Arthropoda; class Insecta; order Diptera; family Dolichopodidae; genus Poecilobothrus; species Poecilobothrus nobilitatus. The sequence goes on along the minus strand of OX352774.1, from coordinate 126,507,392 downwards.
GCTTTTGTTTTGAAATGTACATGGCAAAAGAATATTTCCGAAGGATTTTAAAGTTGGTTTCAAATTTAGGGTTTCAAAAATTGGTTTAGCGGGAGTTTGAGGGCGGCAGCCCCAACTATATAAAATACTTTTGTTTTGAAATACACATCGGGAAAAAATAATTCCGATGGATTTTACGGTTGGATAAAAACCAGGGTTTCAATAATTAAGCGGGAATTTGGGGGCGGTAGCGCCCACTATATGAAATGCTGTTGTTTTGAAATATACATGGGAAACAATTTTTCTGGGGGATTTTAGAGTTCGATTCAAAATCGGGGTTATATGCTTTTTCCAGCATATTTATATATATGTGTATGTGAGAATCTAAATTAGCAGGGGTTTTAGAGTTAGATTAAAAAACAGGGTTATACGGCTTTTCCAGAATATTTATATATATATTATGTATATGTGACATTATGCAGGTATATGTATAATGGAGGTATAAATAAATTTAAAAAAAAATTATTTGAAATATACATACAATTTCAAATTATCGAGTAAAACAAAATGCAAAAAATTCGTTGAAGAAATTTGCTAGAAAATTTGAAAAAATCAAGTAACACTTTCGTCAATTATAAAGTAACCCTATATTATTAAAAAAAATTGTTAACAGAAATAAAAGTATAATGTTGGAGGTTTAATTTTTGTGTCTTACTTCAAAAAAAATTTAACAGGTGTTCAAGTTACAGGTCTTTAAAAATAGGAAATTTTCAGTTTTTGACCCCTTACAGCTCCTAAACGGGGTGATACAAAAGGTGATACAAAAAAAAATTCTGAAATAACTCATACTTATTTTCAAAGATCTAACTTCTGTCAAAATTTCAAGTTTCCAACTTAAACCGTTTAGAAGATAGAAGGGTTAAGGAATTTACAAAATTTTAGTTTCGCATAACGGTAAATTAAGACACCGTATGCCACAAATATATATTTATTGTATATATATTTTTAATGCTAATAAAAGTAGTAATCGTTTGGCGTTTTCAAAATGAAGATTTACTTTATACAACTTGTGCTATAACAATTTAAATATAGAGCTTTTTTGAAGCTTTGGGGAGCTGTAGCTCCGTAACGGGTGGGGTTACAAAAAAAAGTTATAAAAAATAAAATTAATACTTTTATAAGATCTATCAGCAGTTAAAATTTCATAACTCTGTTTAAAAAAAAATGTGGCGATCTAAAAGTTAGGTGTTCGAAAGCTACCCTAAGTTTTGGTCCAAACTCAACCAAAAAAAATAGGGAACCTACAAATTACTCCCAGAATATTTTGTGTAAATTTCAAGATTCTAGCTTTCTTAATTTTTGAGTTAGCGTGCTGACGGACAGACGAACGGACGGACGTACGGACATAGCTCAATCGTCTTAGAATTTTTTTCTGATCCGATCCGTACCTTTGAAGGTATATCTAGCTCGCTTATTTCGAGGTGTTACAAACGGAGGAGTAATTTTATTATACCCGATCCTATCGTACGGGTATAAAAAATAAATTTTGATACGCTTCGCAGATTTTTTACCCATTAATTTATAAAAAGTAGGAAAAATCTGAAGAAATTTATTACTTATAATGAGTTTTTATTGTTAAATTTAATTTGTATTAAAATTTGCCTGTTTGAATTTGAATAATTATATATACAAAATATACAATTAAAATTTGTTAAAATAAATACAATATATACAAAATAAAATATATTCAATTAAAATTTGTTAAAAACAACCTTTCGGAATGACTGCAAAAGTTCCATCTATTTCTTATTTTCTTTGGTTTGTTTCGATATTTTCTTTTATTAAATTGATATTTTCTGGCGAAAAAATAAAAAAATTAAATATTTTTCCAATTATGCATGTTTTAAAAATAGAACAATTTCATCATTTACCAAAGTTTTTCGAAAGGAGCTCCATACACTTTCTCACTGAAAAGTTTCTATAATTTCTAAGGGTGTTCTCAAAATCTGATGTTTTTTTGTTACTAAAAATAAAGGCGCTATGATTTAAGTCAGAATGAATTAAGTTGAAAAACGAAAATGAACTAAGTTAGAACACATTTTATAACGAATTAAGTCAGAAAATTTAAAATGGAACTAACTTCGAAAAAAAAAGCAAATAAGTGCCTTAAAATGGAATTCCTAAGGAACTAAGTTAGAAAATTAGAAAATGAAATAAGTCAGAAAATTAAAAATAAATAACAACATGAATTTTACCACTTTTTCATAATGTAATTTTATTTAGATTAAGAATATTTAATTTAATTTACGTAAATAGTTGAATTGAATATTCAATAATTTATGTATAATAAGTTGTTTCAATGTTGAAATATTAATTTTTCATAAAAAGCTAAATAAGTTCACTATTTTTTCTCTTTCCATTAATCTTCGCAAATTCCAAACGCATTTTTAATTTAATTAAATATAATTTAATTATTTCACTTATTAAAAATCGAATTATTTCACAATCAATCACATATTATGATTAATCAATATACGATTATTAAATTAATTTTATAAAATTTCGATTTCGAAGTTTGGCGAATAGAACACTGATTTTGAAAATAAATTTCAACAAACTTGTAACGTTGTTGCGGCGTGAGTCTTTCCATGATAATTTATTAATGCTTACTGAAATCAAATAAAAAAAATCTCGTTTTTCTAACTTAGTTCATTATAAAAAAATAAGTGAGAAAAGTTAAAAATGGATTAATATAGAAAAAGTAAATTTTCGTATATTTAAAAAGGGGAAGGATACAGTTGCCTTTGTCAACTCTTAGACACCCGTACGAACCCGTTAGTATGTTCATAGTCTGTCACTCTGCTTATTATATTATTTTTTTTATTTTTCAGTATTTTAAAATATTTTGGTGAACTTTATAATTTCTAGAACTACGGTTTGTACATGTATTCAAACTATATGTTTATACATTCATCAAAAGCAGATTCTAACCTTCCACGTAACGATTATCAATACAAAACTTTTCCAAATATGATGTACCTTGTACTATTGAATACTAAGCGACATATGTGTATTAATTTATACTATACATATACATTATATATCATTCATTCATCAGTGACATATACGATATGCAAATAAACATGAGTTATATAAGTATGTATACTAATATCATATAAATATAAATTCTTCAAGCAATCGTTATATTTTTATTTATTTAATTTTTTTTGTACAACGTTCATCCTCAACAATTTCAAAGTATCGAGTAAAAAAAAAATGCGTTAAAAAAATCGTTAAAAAAATTTGTTAGAAAAATTAGAAAAATGAAGTCACACTTGCGTCAATATTAAAATAATCCTATATTATTAAGAAAAGTTGTTAATAGAAATAAAAACATAATGTTGGAGCTTTAATTTTTGTATATTACTTCAAAAAAATTTGGACAGATGTTTAAGTTACAGGTGTTTCAAAATAAGGAATTTTTAGTTTTTGATCCCATACAGCTTCGAAACCGGGGGCGATACAAAAATATTTTCTGAAATGCCTCATACTTATTTTTAGAGAGCTAACTTCTCTCTAAATTACAAGTTTCTAACTTAAACCGTTTGGAAGATAGAAGGAGTCAAGGATTTTGCAAAATTTGAGTTTCGCATAACGGTAAATTAAGACACCGTATGGCACAAGTATAACTTTATTGTATATATATTTTTAAAGCTAATAAAATCCCTAATCGTTTGGCGTTTTCAAATTGCAGATATACTTTATATAACTGGTGTTATAAAAATTTAAACAAAGAGTTTTTCGAACTTTTGGAGGCTGTAACTCCGTAACGAGTGGGGCTACAAAAAAAAGTTGTTCCATAAAGTTAATATTTTTATGATATCGATCAGCAGTTAAAATTACATGACTCTACTTCAAACGATGTAGACTCTACTTCAAACGACTTTGGAAAAATGTTTATGAAAAATGTGGAGACCAAAGAGTTGGTTGTTCGAGAGCTATCCGAAGTTTTAGTCGGATCTCAACCAAAAAAATAGGGAAGCTACAAATTGATGTAAGAATATTATTTTTTTAGTATTTTAGTATTTCAAAATAATTTGGGTGAATTTTATAATTTGTAGAACTATGGGTTGTACATATATTGAAACTATATGTTTATACATTCTTCAAAAGCAGATTCTAACCTTCCACATAACGATTATCAGTCCAAAACTTTTTCAAATATTCTATAGTACCATTTAATACTAAGCGGTAAATGTATATTAAATTTACTTAGTACAAAATAGTAAATATAATTTTAAATATCTATTACATTATATTAATGTAATAGAAAGCGCACATAGTATATTTATATTGTTATAAGAATATCGCCATACATTGCAATATTTCTTTAAAAATATTTCCATTCATAGAATAATTTCTTATAAGTACAATAAAATACATGATAAAATACAAATACAATATAAACATGATATTATATAAGTATGTATGTATATCAATATCAAATAAATAAAAATTCTTCAAGCAACCGTTATGTTGTTTATTTATTCACATTTTTTTGTACTGCGCATTATATTTTTCAACAATTTCAAATTATCGAGTAAAACAAGCAAAAAATTCTCTAAAGAAATTTGTTAGAAAATTTGAAAAAATCAAGTAACACTTTCGTCAATTATAAAGTAACCCTATATTATTAAAAAAAGTTGTTAACAGAAATAAGAGTATAATGTTGAAGCTTTAATTTTCATGTATTACTTCAAAAAAATTTTAAAAGGTGTTCAAGTTGCAGGTGTTTAAAAATAAGAAATTTTCAGTTTTTCACCCCTTACAGCTCCTAAAGGGGGGGTGATAAAATAATAATTTCTGAAATAACTCATACTTATTTTCAAAAATCTAACTTCTGTCAATTTCAAGTTTCTAACTTAAACCGTTTGGAAGATAGAAGGGTTAAAGGATTTTGCAATAATTCAGTTTCGCATAACGGTAAATTAAGACACCGTATAGCACAAGTATATATTTATTATATATATATTTTTAAAGCTAATAAAAGTAGTAACCGTTTGGCGTTCAAAATGAAGATTTACTTTATACAACTTGTCTATAACAATTTAAATATAGAGCTTTGGGGAGCTGTAGCTCCGTAACGGGTGGGGCTACAAAAAAAAGTTATTAAAAATAAAATTAATATTTTTATAAGATCTATCAGCAGTTTCATAGCCCTATTTCATAGCCCTATTTCAAAAAAAATGTGGGGATCTAAAAGTTTGGTGTTGGAGAGCTACCCTAAGTTTTGGTCCAAACTCAACCAAAAAAAATGGCGAACCTACAAATTACTCCCAGAATATTTTGTGTAAATTTCAAGATTCTAGCTTTCTTAGTTTTTGAGTTAGCGTGCTGACGGACGGACGGACATGGCTCAATCGTCTTAGAATTTTTTTCTGATCCTATCCATACCTTTGAAGGTATATCTAGCTCGCTTATTTCGAGGTGTTACAAACGGAGGAGTAATTTTATTATACCCGATCCTATCGTACGGGTATAAATATATATATACATGTCTATATCTAGCTCGTTTCCTTTTCGTGGTTACAAACACCAAAGTTAATATACCCTATACTTTAGGTGTAGGGTATGAAAAAACCATTTCATATTTTATTTTCTTGTTTATATGAAAATATATTATTAAATATTCTATTTTAGGTACTTTGTTTGGTTTCAAGTTGGTTTCAAAATCAGAATAATAACCTTTTTTCAGAATATATATATATATATATATATTTATATGTATGTGATATTCTGAATTAGGTGGAATTTTAGAGTTAGTTAAAAAGCAGGGTTATAAGCCTTTTCCACAATATTTTTATATAAATAAATAATAAAATTAAAAAATAAATTATTTTAATACATACAAACGAATATATTTTTGTTTCAGAATTTTTTTTTTACAACAAATTTTTTTACGATATTTTAATTTTCAACATTTTTCTCTTTACGACATTTTTTTTTCAACATTTTTTTTTTCAACATTTTTAAGTCGACATTTTGTTTTTCAACAAATCTACTCACATCCATATTCAGCTACACGTAAACACGTAAACACGTACTATAAGTAAAATCGATATTATATTAACATTTTGTCACTGCATGTTGAAATACATATATTATGCCTTTCGTAAAATTTATATTGCCTAAAACACGAACTATTCAAACATTCATTTTTAATTTGGTTAAATAATTGTAGCACTTAATTGTAATTGTAGCAAAATTTTAAGCATTGCCTTGAAAATATAATATAAGATACAGTTTATTTCAATCGATACTGGAGTGTAGGTTGATTAATGTATAATTTGTTTTTTCTATACAATTTTCTTCTATTACATATCGAATGATACTACTTTTTTTTTTTCCGACTAGAAACACAAATTCACGATTCATTATATGAAACTTTATTAAAACTAAATTCATTTTCATAGAAACTTTTTTTAATCTAATAAATAAGGAAGAAATTCTGTTTGTTTGTTTGTTTGTTCGTTTGTTTGTTTGTTTGTGCCCTTTTCACGTAAAAACCACCTGTCCGATTGCAACCAAATTTTGCAGGAACGTTCCTACGACCCCGGAAAGTGTTATAGGCTATATCGCGTTTCGGTTCATTAACCCATTGCGGCCCGAGAGCCATTTAAAGCCGTTTCGTTTTTTCGTTGTCCTGCCTAAACGGTTTGATCGATTGAGTTGAAAATTTGTACAAATGTTCTTCCTAGCATTGGACGGGTGCCAAAGAAATTTGCATTCAATATGTTACCCGGATTCGACCCGGCGGGTTTCCAAAAAATTTTTTGTTTCCGATTTATGTCCAATTTTGTATGGTGGTTTTATGGTCTGACAAAAAGCCTGTGACAAATTTTTATGAAGATCCGGTAACCCGTTTGGGCACGAGAGCCGAACAAAGTTCATTAAATTTTTCTGTTGTCCTGCTAAAACGGTTTGACCAATTGAGTTGAAATTTTACAATAGTATAGCTCTTTACCACAGGAGCTCACTGAGTTGATTTGGTTACGATCCATTAACCCGTTTTGGCACCAGGACTCAATGAAGTTTTTCAATTTCTTTGTTGTCGCGCTTAAACGGTTTTTCCAATTGATTTGAAAATTTACAAAAGTGTAGCTCTTTACCACAGGAGCTCACTGAGGAGATTTGGTTACGATCCATTAACCCGTTTCGGCACCACGGCTCAATAAAAATTTTTAATTTCTTTGTTGTCGCACTTAAACCGTTTTATCAATTGAGTTGAAAATTTACAAAAGTGTAGGTCTTTATAACAAAAGCTTTCTGAGTTGATTTGGTTACTATACATTAACCCATCAGGCTTCAGGCCATGAAGTGTCTCATTTTTTGTTGTTGTGCTTAAACGATTTGACCAATTGAAAATTTGCACAAGTATTGCACTTTGGCACACAAACTCATACAATAAATTTTGTTGTGATACATTAACACATTTCGACACGATAGACTGTCAAAAAAAAATGTTGTTTCTAATTTCGGTCTAATTTGGTCTCTTTACTTTTATCTATATTGTTTCAAATATTCCATAAAAACCTTTCAATGCAAATTTTTAATATAGAACAGTAATTAAAGTAACCTTATTAAGTATCTTAAGAATACTGTTTTTAAGTCTTAACAACATAACATTTTCATGTTAAAAAACAGAAACAATCTCCTACATTAGACAATCATCATGTCATCATTCAGAAATGCATTACTTAAATGTGGTCTTTACATGTGGTCTACCTATATAAGATGCATGTGTATAACATGTTTCCCATAAAATATCATTGAAATATGTACATATAGTATGTATAATATCCGTATATTTAAAAATACTATAAACTTAATCAATTAAATTAGAAAATATATTCACATTTCTGTACATCATTTAATCAAAAATGAGTACATACATATTTAAAGAACAGAAAACCTTACATTCTTATCCATATACAATTTTTACACATATTTTTAGCCAATCAATTTGGAAACGTAATTAGAAAAACTAAACGAAAAAAAAATTCTGGTTGATTTATAAAGGTAAAAAACAATCATGTATTTTTTATATTGAAAATATGTTAAACGGAACCTGAAATGTACGCATTTAAAAAGAAGTTTTTTCAAAATTTGAAGAGCTGTCGGTGCTGTAGGATCTCCAACGGTGAGGGTATATAAAAACGTTGTTCTACAACATTACTCTTTTAAGAGACCTATGCATAGTTAATATTTCATTGCTCTTTATTAAACAGTATATGAGTTTTAACAGACGGAGGGACAGAGCGAACTTAATAACAATTTTTTCAAAATGTGCTTAAAAAGATAATTCACCAAAACATAAAGTGACATTACTTACAAAAAAAAATTGATTACATTATGGTCTTTTATAATTTAAATACGATTTTATGTTTCGGTATTAACGAATATATAAGTTTGGAAAACAGACGGAGGGACAGAGCGAACCTAATAACAAATTTTTCAAAATGTGCTTAAAAGGATAATTCACAAAAACATGAGGTGACATTACTTACGAAAACAAATGTACTACATTATGGTCATAATTGAAATTCACTTCGCCGTCATTGTGTACTTAATAGATTATTGATTCCTTTAAAAAATTTTTGTAGAAGAATTGTCTATAATTCTTGGCTCTGTTTATTCAATTTAACTAAATCTAATAAAAAATAGAATATAAACTACCATAAATGCATAAATACAAATATAAATGCATATAAACTACCATAAATCTGTAAATGCATAGTAATAAGTTAACTATATTAATTAAATTATATTAACGCAGAAACAAAAGTTAATAATTTTTATTTCATAAAGCCGATAAAATACTCCGGGCAACGCCGGGTACTCTGCTAGTGGATAATATTTTCAAGTGCAAAATCAAATAAAACTGGTATTACTTTTTCTTGGCGTTACGTTTGAAAGTCACAAGTCCAAAAAGTCCACATATTCTGTAAAAGGCGCATAATTCTGATTTTATAGCCAACTACTTTCCTCCAAAATCAGAAACTCGCTTATACTTATATAATAATAATAATGTTCATTTATTTCCTTAATATAACATTAAAATACAATTTTTTTTTTTTTTGTAAAAAGTATACATCTAACGAACTAACATAATATGTCGTCTGTTGGTGGTTGGTGAGTAATGTTTCTATTTAACTTATATTCTAATATTTAACTTCATTACATTCCTATTTTTAATTAACTTCTATCTATCAGTAATCAATTTTCCAGTAGTTAAATTCATTTCAAAGTTATCTAAAATCTAAAACATTTAAAATTTAGTAATAATTTAATATTTGAGGCTTTAATGGTATAATTTTACAATTTTTCAATAATTAAATTCATTTATAAAAAATCTACGATATTTGAAGGATTTAATAGCATAATTATTCAATTTTTCCCAATTGACATCGTTTATCCCATTTAAGGTATGAATTATGCCTCTTTTGGATTTAAAATTTCCCTTTGTAATTCTGTTTGGGTTAAATTCTCTTTCTCTTTGTAATTCTTATAGCTCCATTTTCATCCTCATTGAAATTACAAAGTGAACTAATTCTGACTTATTTATTTTTTTCTTTGAGTAATTGTTATTGAAGTAAGATGGACCTATTGGGTAGTCTAAATTTCGGTAAACTCTATGGTTACTTATTGCTGTTTTTTCATAACAATTTTCTATTTGATTCCTTCTCAGCATTTCCAATTTCTGATACCAGTAAATATTTTTGTTGATAATTTTCTTTGATAGAAGACGTGGTAGTCTATTTCCTGAGTATTTGAACAATGTTTTTATTTATTATATATTTCATGTGCAATTCCAAAGTATATAAATGTATTTCTAATGCACCAGTTTCAACTTTTATAATATAGTTAGGTGTGAAATTAGGCATATTAAATATTCTTTTGATAAAATAGCGTTGCAATTTATCAACCTCATTAAATACTTAGAAACCTAAACCTGTGCCACATAGCAGTAGACCTTGTAAATGCTCTTAACATACTAAATTTACCTGTTAACAAAAACAACGCGAGCTTAGTTAACATCCTTGCTTAACTTCCATACCTGTTTGAAAATATTCCGATAGTGTTTTCTCATCCCATACTGCAGCTTTAGTATTTGCATGTAGTAGTTAATAGTGTAAATTTTTGTTTTATGAATGTTTAACCTATTTTTTTCTTAAAAAAAAATTGATAAATTTTATTTTAAGAGTGCTTACTTCAAAACTAAAAACCGTACAAACTGAAATGATAGTGGGCTATAAAGAAAATTTAATAAGCTTTAAATTCCCTTTTTAATTTTTCCAATATCTTCAGTAATTCTAATTCTGTAGATTAAACTCCAAAATAACATATTTTAAAAGTTATAAGTCATTAAAGCCTCATAACTCCTTAGGAGTTCCAGAAAACCCCTTCCTCTTTTGTTCGTTGTGATGCTTCCCATCACCTACTTCTCTATGTAAAACTTAGAGCGGGACACACCCTGTATAAACTTTGTATTTGAAAATTTTTATGAATACTCTCATTAAAGACAGTTTGTAAAATAAATAATTTCTTGGTGTGCAATCAATAGCAGCTTTGAAGTCTACAAAAAAAGCATAAACTATTTTCTTTTCATACAGTTTTAATTTAATTATACTTGATAAATTGTAGATATTATCCACTGTGCTATATCCCTTTCGGAATCCAGTTTAGAATTTATTTTTTACATTTAGAATTTCCCACCGGGTTAAACGATTAAGTAGCACGCCCATTAGTATCTTCACATTACAATTCATGAAGGATATACCACAATAATAATGTACCAAATTCACATCTCCTTTTTTGTATATTGGAAAAACCTATGTTTTAAGAAAGTTGTCTTCCACTTTCCTACTTATAAACATTTTTGTGTATAATCCTGCTAGCTCTGTAAGAAAACTATCTGTCAAGTTAATATAGAACTCATACACTATCCTATCAATCCCCGGTAATTTGTTTAATTTAGCCTTTTTTAACATTTCTTTTATTTGGTTAACCATTATATCAGAATCCAGCTCTAAACACTCCACATACAGAATTGCAGGTGCTGTAAGCTTAGAGTTTAATAAGCCTGATAATACCTTTTATATGCGTTGGCACCTAATTTTTTTTTTATTAGATTTTTTTTATTTATACCAATTAATTTACATAATTTAATTACAATATAGTTTTAATTCCTACAAATATTTTTACAAATAACAATAATAAACATTGTATAAATAAAGTTTATTATAAGTTTAAATAAGTTAAAATAAGTATAAATAAGTTTATTTGTATAAATACTACAGGTGAGAAAAAAAGAAAAAATAAACTAAACTATAAAAAAAACTAAAAGAAGAAATTCCTTTGCTACTTAATATTTTCAACATTATAATAATCTATTGTTAGCAACCATTTTTTACACATTGAAGAAAACTTTTTTAAATTGAAAGATTCTCTAATGCTAACTGGAAGATTATTAAAATAGATTGGAGCAATGGTAGCAAAAAACCTTTTAAAATGTGTTTTATGACTAAAAGGAATATTTACTAAATTTAGATTATTTATTCTTAGATTATAAACGTTAAAAACGCGAATTTGAAATGGTATTTTCTTTTTGAAAAAAGTAATTAGGCATTTATAGGCATACAGATTTCTTAGAAGGAGTACTTTTGAATCTATAAATATTGGCCAACAACTAAAATTTCTATCTTTTCCATAAGTAATACGAAGTAGGCAAAAACGTAAAAGTTCAAAGATTTGAGCCAAAAGTAAAGGTTCAACTGTATTGAAGTATATTGCACCCCAACTTGTAATGCTGTATTGTAATTTAGAATGAACTATTGCATAATCAATTTTAAAGAGTAAATACTTTGAACAGAAATTTCTTATGCATAATAACATATATTTGTGAAGATTATTTTAGTGCGTTTTCCAATTTAATTTCTTATCAATGACTACTCCTAAATATTTCAAGTTATCTACCGATTCAATTTTAAACATTCTAATGAACAACACTGACCTTGAGTAAAACTATCAAGCATATCCCAAATACTGCTACTCCATTTTTAATTTTACAATTAGAAGCGTTAAATTTTATATTGAGATCAATATTATTGGGATTTTGTAAATTAAAGAACATAACTTTAATTTTACTACTTAAACTAAGCTTATTTATTAAGAACCAGTTACTTATTATTACTACGTCAGATTCTATACACGATTTGAGATGTAATTTACTTTTTCATTATAAGTCTGTGCACAATCATCAGCGAAACCTGTAATGTTACCGTTGAACGGTTTATTAAATAAAGAATTAATATATACTTAAAATAACAACGGACCTAATACTGAAACTTGCGGTACACCTAAATTAATTGCTCGATCTAATTTTTTAAATAAGATCGTAAAAAATCTAACATAAAACGTCTAAAACCCGCTTTATCTAATTTGGAGATCAAAATTTCATGGTTAATTGTATCGAAAGCCTTTTTAATATCAATAAATAAAGCATCTGTTTGGTTACTAATATTTAGACTTGAATACTCATCGAGCCATAAATTTAAAATCGCATCTTCAGTACGGTTACCAGCAAGAAAACCGAATTGCTGGCTAGTAAAAAACTTCATTTTGTTTTTGTTTGTTACCTTTTTTTAATTAGCTTCTCAAAAAGTTTCCCAATACTAAGTAAAATTGAAATCGGCCTGCAATTGGATATGTCTTCTTTCGAACTTTTTTATGAATAGGTATCACTTCCGCATTTTTAAGGGATAGAGGAAAAATACCGGTGAATTCTGACAAATTAAAAATGTAACTAAGAATATTACTAATAAAAGGAGCTGTTCTTTTTAGTATAATATTATTTACACCGTCAGTTTAGTACAAGAAGTTTTATTATTTAGAGCTAAAATAGATTCATATACTTCATCAGGTGATATTTCTAAATAACCAATTGTTGAAGTTTGCATATTTTGCAATGATACTATTATTACTAAATTGATAATTACAACTACAATTATTATTTGTAGCAACTAAAACATTTCCTGACTCAACAAAGAATTCTTTAACTTGTCTGCTATTTTTATTTGGTTAACAAATATTTCGTCATTACAATTTATTTTATTAAATTTTGTACTAGCAACTGGCTTATTCAGAATATTACTAACCACTTGCCACTCCATTTTAGAGTTACCACTATATCTGTTTAATTCAGAAGTATAGTAATAATTTCGACAAAGTTTTATTTTAGAATTAATATTTTTACTTCTAATTTTAAATTCTTGTTGTAGACTTAAATTATTCGGATCACTTATATATTTTAAACCTAATTTATTTTTAGCTTTAATTTCCTTTAGAAGCTGATCGGTTATCCACGGTTTTAATTTAATTTTAGTTTTAGGTTTTCGAACTTGTATAGAACAGTTATCAATATGTTTCCTAAGTACACTTGTGAAATTATCGTATGCACAACTTGGGTTAGATTCGTTAAGAACGATATCCCAACTTTCATTTTGTAATATAAAGGATAATTTAGAAAAATAAATTCTCTTATTTGTTGAATTTGAATCAGTGACAGTTGGAGAATTATAAGAAGTTAAAATTAATGAAATCATATTATAATCTGTTATACCTAAGTTAATATTCTCTGCCAATGGTTCGAAATTCCTTATTTCTTAATCTTACAAAAATATGATCAATACATGTACTACTAAATTCAGAAATGCGTGTTGGTGACTCTATTAGTGGATATAAACCATGCAATGACATTGTATGTAAATACATTTGTTTTAAACAAGATTCCTTTATTATATCAATATTCAAATCTCCAATTACAATTATATTTTTAGTTTTTTCTTTACGCAAAAGGTCATCAATTTGGTGTGGAAAAACTGAATAATCAAAATTTGTATTAGTGAACCTATATACACAAAAAATAATAAAAATTACATCTTCAAAAGTACATTTAATTTTTAGAATATCAGCATTATTTAAAGATATTGATTTACAAATGTTAGAAAAATCGTTTTTAGCACATTTCCAAAAAAATTTTGAAAAAATGTGCTTATTAGCTTCACTCTGTCCTTCCGTCCGTCCGTCCATCTGTTTACAAAACTTGTACACTGTTAAAGATAGAGAAAAAAAATTTTAACCATAGGTAGGTCTTATAAAAAAAATAATTTTGTGGAACAACTTTTTCATGTAGCCCCCCCCATTACGGAGCTACACCCCCTCAAACTTTGAAAAAGCCCTATTTTTAAATGCATATATCTTATGTTCTGCTTAAGATTTTTTCAATCTAAAAACGTCATTTGACAGGTATTTCTTTTATCTTTGTAAATTAATATCAAAATTATACTATTTTTTAAATTTGGTATTTAAATTTACCGTTATGTGAAAACCGAATTTTGCATGATTTTTCTACTTTTATAACTCCGGCACGCTTCTAGATAGAAGCTTGAAATTTTGAGGCAAGAAAGAACTTTTAGAATTAGTATAAGTTTGCTCAGAAAATTTTTTCGGACCACCCCCTGTTTATGAGCTATTAGGGCTTAAAAATTGAAAATTTGCTATTTTTAAACACCTGTAACTTAGGAACCTGTACACATTTTACTTCTGCAAGATATAAAAATTAAAGCTACAATAATATATTTTTACGTGTGTTAAAGGTTTATTTTACTTGTAAAGGGTTCTAAAGTTGCAGCTCTTCAAAATTGCAAAAAAGCCCCATTTTCAGATATATATATCTCGGGCTCTGCGTAATAATTTTGCAATCTAAACCCGCCAGAAGATCGAAAATTTTATTATCTATATAAAACAATATCAAAATTATGTTATATTTTGTAATTTACGATTTAAATTTACCGTTATGTGAAAACCACATTTTGCATGAAATTTCTTTTTTCATAACTCCGGCACCCCTTTAGATACGAACCTGAAATTTTGAGACAAGAAAGAACTTTTAGAATTAGTATAAGTTTCCTCAGAACATTTTTTGGTAACACCCCCTCTTTAAGAATTATTACGCCTCAAAAATTGAAAATTTGCTATTTTTAGACACCTGTAACTTAGGCACCTGTACAAATTTTGCTTCGGCAAGACATGAAAATTAAAGGTTCAATAATATATTTTTACGTATGTTAACGGCTTTTCTTAGTTATATAGGATTCCGGACTTACGGCCCCTCAAAATTTCAAAAATGTCCTATTTTTTCTTATTACTGCAATACTTACTGCAATACCACCTAATGCATAAGTGTCGTTACAATTGCAGTATAAAATATACCCGGGTAGATTGAAATTCATTTGTTCTTCACTATAGATCCACATTTCACTTAACATTATTATATAAGGCAAGTTTTTTAAATTTTCTATATATGCTGAAAATATATCAAAATTTTTTCTCAAACTGCGATAATTTTGATGTATTATGAAAGAATTGGACTTGAAATGGTTAGTTATGGAAAAAGGAGTTTTGATCATATTGAAATTATTACAACAAACTAAATTTTATCTAAATCACTTATTTCTTTGATGACGATATAATTTGCTTGTCGATAATGAACGTCGATTTTTTAAACACCTCTCACGTAAAAGTAAAAGGTGATTTGGAACTGTCACTTATACACTTTAAATGAAAGGTATTTTTACAACTCTTACATTCGGCATCCCTTAGTTGACGATAAATTTTCTTATTACACTTAGTACACTGCATATTTAGTAACTGGCTTATTTTGGAATAATATATAAAATAATTTGTCAATTAAGCATAAAATAAAAATATTTAAAGTTATGGTTTATGTTTATTTTCTTTGACAATTTTAATTTACGTTTATTTTCTTTGAAATTTTTTTATTTTGCAATAATATAAATTGATTTGTCAATTAAGCAAAAATAAAAATATTTAACTTTTTTTTTTAAGTAATTATATTAAACAATTTTTTTATCTGTTCACCCCACAATGAACTAAAATTGAATGTTGATTGAATTTATTTCGTTTTTCTAATTTTGCTTTGCTAGTTTATGTAGTATTCTTGTTGGTTTTTCCTACAAATTTCTTTATATTTTTGTTTACTCCAAGATATTTAATTTTGTCTTTTAACTGATTATGTTTTTTCCACTGTTTAAGAAATTTTGTCAACTCTGTCAAACTATTTTAGTTTGGATTTTCTACTCTATTATAATTCTACTTTTCTACTCTATTATAATGTTCAGCATATATATTGATTAGTTCAGTAAGGCCCAAGATTTTAATACACGAGCTCTCAACATTCTTTTGATTTTTCTGTATTTTTTTCTAAATTGTTTCTGTATGTCAGCTTATTTTTTTCGTTCCACCAAAGTTTTGTCAAGCTATTTTTATTCATATTCATTATTTTTATTCACATTGAGGCTTAACACAATTGGCATGTGATCTGGCTATATTTTTGCTTTTATAACAAAATTTTATAATACCAATATTTTCAGAAGAAAAGCATTAGTATTATAAATATTAGTAGGGCTGACATTCGGCCTTTCGACGTATCGCTCTTTTTCCTTCTTTCTTTTGTTTTTCATATTTTAAAACCAAAATATGCACTAATAAATTTTTAGCACATTTCCAAAAAAATTTTGAAAAAATGTGCTTATTAGTTTCACTCTGTCCGTCCGTCCGTCCGTCCGTCCGTCCGTCCGTCTGTTTACAAAACTTCTACACCGTTAAAGATAGAGAAAAAAAATTTTAACCATAGGTAGGTCTTATAAAAAAAATAATTTTGTGGAACAACTTTTTCATGTAGCCCCCCCCATTACGGAGCTACACCCCCTCAAACTTTGAAAAAGCCCTATTTTTAAATGCATATATCTTATGTTCTGCTTAAGATTTTTTCAATCTGAAAACGTCATTCGACAGGTATTTCTTTTATCTTTGTAAATTAATATCAAAATTATACAATTTTTTAAAATTTAGTATTTAAATTTACCGTTATGTGAAAACCAAATTTTGCATGATTTTTCTACTTTCATAACTCCGGCACGCTTCTAGATACAAGCTTGAAATTTTGAGGCAAGAAAGAACTTTTAGAATTAGTATAAGTTTCCTCAGAAAATTTTTTCGGACCACCCCCTGTTTATGAGCTATTAGGGCTTAAAAATTGAAAATTTGCTATTTTTAAACACCTGTAACTTAGGAACCTGTACACATTTTACTTCTGCAAGATGTAAAAATTAAAGCTACAATAATATATTTTTACGTGTGTGAAAGGTTTATTTTAATTGTAAAGGGTTCCAAAGTTGCAGCTCTTCAAAATTGTAAAAAAGCCCCATTTTCAGATGTATATATCTCGGGCTCTGCGTAATAGTTTTGCAATCTAAAACCGGCAGAAGATCGAAAATTTTATTATCTATATAAAACAATATCAAAATTATGTAATATTATGTAATTTACGATTTAAATTTACCGTTATGTGAAAACCACATTTTGCATGAAATTTCTTTTTTCATAACTCCGGCACCCCTTTAGATAGGAACCTGAAATTTTGAGACAAGAAAGAACGTTTAGAATTAGTATAAGTTTCCTCAGAAAATTTTTTGGTAACGCCCCCTCTTTAAGAGTTATTACGCCTCAAAAATTGAAAATTTGCTATTTTTAGACACCTGTAACTTAGGCACCTGTAAAAATTTTTCTTCGGCAAGACATGAAAATGAAAGCTACAATAATATATTTTTACGTGTGTGAAAGGTTTATTTTAGTTGTAAAGGGTTCCAAAGCTGCAGCTCTTCAAAATTGTAAAAAAGCTCCATTTTCAGATGTATATATCTCGGGCTTTGCGTAATAGTTTTGCAATCTAAAACCGTCAGAAGATCGAAAATTTTATTATCTATATAAAACAATATCAAAATTATGTAATATTTTGTAATTTACGATTTAAATTCACCGTTATGTGAAAACCACATTTTGCATGAAATTTCTTTTTTCATAACTCCGGCACCCCTTTAGATAGGAACCTGAAATTTTGAGACAAGAAAGAACTTTTAGAATTAGTATAAGTTTCCTCAGAAAATTTTTTGGTAACGCCCCCTCTTTAAGAGTTATTACGCCTCAAAAATTGAAAATTTGCTATTTTTAGACACCTGTAACTTAGGCACCTGTAAAAACTTTTCTTCGGCAAGACATAAAAATTAAAGCTTCAATAATATATTTTTACGTGTGTTAACAGCTTTTCATAGTTATATAGGATTCCGGACTTACGGCCCCTCAAAATCTCAAAAATGTCTTATTTTCAAGTTTTTTCTTATTACATGAAATTTTCAAATTTTTGTGTAAGTCACACTTCTAAACAATTTGTATTGAGTTTTGGAAATGTGCGCTTTTAAAAACCGTTGGTTTACATTCTACCTTGTTATATTATGTTAATAGTTCACTATTCTACGGTTTATTGTTGAGTATGACAATAACTATGCCTGTTTATATTTTAAGCAAAATATTTTAAAACCAGTTTTACAATCGCATTTTTATAATAAGCTAAAATGTCAAAAGTTTTGGATCTTCATTTTATACTCTGGGAAATTATTCTATGATGAAGTCGCTAATCAAAAATAAGATAATGTCGCGTGAAAGAAGTGAAAAAAAGCGTATAAAATTTACTTTCTTAAAATATGCAACTTTTTGAGAAACAGTTCAGTTAGGAAAATTCAAAAAACTCGAAAAACGGATTTTATTCGTCATTAATGAATATAAGAGCTTAATTACAAGAACACTTTAAAACTCTAAAAAAAATGGCATTTTCATATTCTTTCTAAAATGAGGATTTATATAGCTGATGTGGTTTTGAAGTTATATTCTCACAAAATTGCTCATATGGGCACACTAAAATATAAAAATTTCATTAGCGGTATGTAAGACAGTATCATAAAATTTTCAGTACAAAATTTGCTTTTTTTATTTCCAAGCATATTTATACATGGCTTTATATGAAATTTTTGGGTTCGGAATGGAAACTTGCACTATTTAGACGTTTCATATTACATAGCTTGTCACCTTAAGTTAAAGTAGCTATTGCAATTTTAAAAATATAAAGCTCAAACTAATTTCACAAATTCTTTATTTAATTTTTACAATATAGAACAAAAACTAACAAAATAACTTCGATATAATAAAAACAATAAAGAAAACAAAAATTTCATAATTATTTGAACAAGTGTTTTTTGTTTCAAAATTATTTAGACATGTTACTTAAAGCTTGCAAAACTTAAAAATCACAAAAAGAAAAGAAAATGATATAATTCTGATGAACATATTCTACATTTTGTGTTACCCCCTTTCGCAGAAATCACCGCTTGTTGGTTTTTAATTACTGAATTTATTAATTTTTTCAATCTTAGTTGAAATGTAGTCCCAAATAGCTAGTGCGTCTTTCCAGGCTTCTCCCTTGGATTTTCTAATTTTACGAGGAATTACTTGTTTCAATATATGCCACACATTTTTAATTATATTTAAATCAGCAATCTGTGGTGGCCATTTGACTTTCTAGGATATTTATGTCAATTCCAGAAAAAAGTGGCTTAATCATAGGAATTTATGAATTGAATCAATCAAAGCATCTTCTGCAGGAAATACATTGGCATTTAGGATATCTAAATAGCGTGGTAATGTTATTTCTCCTGGAAAGAGAACAAGTTTTCCAATGCCGTAATAAGATACACACCCTCATAAAAGTATTTTGCCTCTATTGGGATAACGTGTGTAAATAGAATAAGTACGGCTTCTTCTTTCCATTTTCATTGCGTAAAAATTTCTGTCGTAAGTTCCGTCCAATAAAACTGCAGTTTCAACTGTTCACAAGACAAGTCACCAAAACTCTGGCAGATTGGTAACGTAATTTAAAGCAAATTCGAGACGTTTTGTTTTATTTTTATCCGAAATATGAAGCTGTTTTCGAGCAATATATGCTTTTCTTTCTGAGCCTTCTTCAAACGGATGTTTTTCTTATTTTTTGAGATCTGTGGCTGTTGAAATCTGTTGGGCTATATGTAATGCTATTGTTTTGAAATATATATGAAAAAAAAGAAAATTCCGTAGGATTTTAGAGTTGGTTTCAAAATCAGAATAATAACCTTTTTCCAGAATATATATATATATTTATATGCATGTGAGATTCTGAATTAGGTGAAATTTTAGAGTTAGTTAAAAAGCAGAGTTATACGGTTTTTCCACAATATTTATATATATATATATATATATATATATATATGTGACTTTTTGCGTTAGGAGGGAAAAATAAAATTAAAAAAAAAATATATTAATAATACAAACGAATATATTTTTGTTTAAGCATTTTTTTTTACAACAAATTTTTTTTCGATATTTTAATTTTCAACATTTTTTCTATACGACATTTTTTTTTCAACATTTTTTTTTCAACATTTTTAATTCGACATTATGTTTTTCAACAAATCGACTCTATGGGTGTTCAGCTACTCGTAAACACGTAAACACGTACTATAAGTAAAATCGATATTATATTAACATTTTGTCACTGCATGTTGAAATACATATATTATGCCTTTCGTAAAATTTGTATTGCCTAAAACACGAACTATTCAAACATTCATTTTTAATTTGGTTAAATAATTGTAGCACTTAATTGTAATTGTAGCAAAATTTTAAACATTGCCTTGAAAATATAATATAAGATACAGTTTATTTAAATTGATACTGGAGTGTAGGTTGATTAATGTATAATTTGTTTTTACTATACAATTTTCTTTTACTACATATCGAATGATACTACTTTTTCTTTTCCCGACTACAAACATAAATTCACGATTCATGATATGAAACTTTATTAAAACTAAATTCATTTTCATAGAAACTTTTTTTAATGGATAATATTTTCAAGTGCAAAATCAAATAAAACTGGTATTACTTTTTCTTGGCGTTACGCCTGAAAGTCAAAAGTCCAAAGAGTCCACATATTCGGTAAAAGGCGCATAATTCTGATTTTATAGCCAACTATTTCGCTCCAAATTCAGAAACTCACATATACTTATATAATAATAATAATAATGTTCATTTATTTCCTTCATATAACATTAAATTTACAATTCTTTTTTTTTGTTAAAAGTATACATCTAACGAACTAACATACTAACATAATATGTCGTCTGTTGGTGGTTGGCGAGTAATATTTCTATTTAACTTATTTTCTAATATTTAACTTCACTACATTCCTATTTTTAATTAACTTCATAATCAATTTTGCAATGGTTAAATTCATTTCAAAGTGATCTAAAATCTAAAACATTTAAAATTTAATAATAATTTAATATTTGAGGCTTTAATGGCATAATTTTACAATTTTTCAATAATTAAATTCATTTATAAGAAATCTACGATATTTGAAGGATTTAATAGCAATTTTTCCCAATTGAAATCATTTATCCCATTTAAGGTATGAATTATGCCTCTTTTGGATTTAAAATTTCCCTTTGTAATTCTGTTTGTGTTAACTTCTCTTTCTGTTTGTAATGTTTGTAAGACTATTTGTAATTCTCTTTGTAATTCTTATAGCTCCATCTTCCTCCTCATTTAAATAACAAAGTGAACCAATTCTGACTTATTTATTTTTTTCTGTGAGTAATTGTTATTGAAGGACCTATTGGGTAGTCTAAATTTCGGTAAAATCCATGTTTACTTATTGCTGATTTTTCATAACAATTTTCTATTTGATTCCTTCTCAGCATTTCCAAAGTTTCCTTCGATTTACTTCTCCACGCTATATCATTCATTCATTTTTAAATTTACTGCACCATTTCTGATACCAGTAAATATTTTTATTGATAATTTTCTTTGATAGAAGATGTGGTAGTGTATTTTCTGAGTATTTGAAGAATGTTTTTATTATATATTTCATGTGCAATTCCAAAGTATATAAATGTATTTCTAATGCACCAGTTTCAACTTTTATAATATAGTTGGGCGTGAAGTTAGCCATGTTAAATATTCTTTTGATAAAATAGAGTTGCAATTTATCAACCTCATTAAATGTTTAGAAACCTAAACCTGTGCCACATAGCAGTAGATTGACCTTGTAACTGTCTTAACATACTAAATTTACCTGTTAAATTTACCCTCCTCCAAAAGAATTTTTTGTTCGTTGTGATGCTCCCCTTTGTATTAGTTTGAAAAATTTTATAAATACTCTCATTAAAGACAGTTTGTAAAATAAAGAATTTCTTGGTGTGCCATCAAAAGCAGTTTTGAAGTCTACAATGGAAGCATTAACCTTTTTCTTTTCATACATTTTTAATTTAATTATACTTGATAAATTGTAGCTATTGTTCACTGTGCTATATCCCTTTCGGAATCCAGTTTAGAATTTATTTTTTACATTTAGAATTTTATTTTTCTCTTCCCACCGGGTTAAACGATTAAGTAGCACGCCCATTAGTATCTTCACATTACAATCCATGAAAGATATACCTCGATAATAATGTACCTTATTCACAACTACTTTTTTGTATATTGGAAAACCCTATGTTTTAAGAAAGTTGTCCTCCACTTTCCCACTAGTTTTTTAGCTCTTTAAGAAAACTACCTGTCAAGTTAATATAGAACGCATACACTATCCTATCAATCCCCGGTAATTTGTTTAATTTAGCTCTTTTTAACATTTTTTTTATTTCGTTAAACGTTATATCAGAATCCAGCTCTAAACAGCCCACAAAAGGTTCCGCATACAGAATTGCAGTTGCTGTAAGCTTAGAGTTCAATAAGTCTGAATACTTTTTATATGCGTTGGTACCTAATTTTTTTTTTATTAGATTTTCTTTATTTATACCAATTCATTTCCATAATTTAATTACAATATAGTTTTGATTCTTACAAATATTTTTACAAATAACAATAATAAACATTGTATAACAAGTTTAAACTATACGGTAGTGTAATTTATACTAGTGTTGTACAGTTGTAGATTTGAATTTCATTTACATTTAATTTTACAAGATCTAAGATCAAAAATTTAATATGAGAAATATAAAATAAAAGTGTGGGGTTACAATAAAAGAAAAAATATCTATGTATGTATATATAACTATTCCTTAATATTATATAATATTATTTATTACAAAAACAGAAGGGATAGATAGAGCAGCATAAGAATTTTAAAATTTCTTTAGATATGAGTTTATCAAATACATCCTTGTATTTGCAGTCGAAATATAATCTTGAAATACGTTCTTTGAGAGTATCAATATTTTTCTTTTCACTAATTCTTTTAATGTGCATATCAATAATAAGTTCCGATATTTGAAGTTTAGAACTATTTATTTTAGAATAGATTTCCTTAAAAACAATTCATTTGAAATCGTTAATATCCTCAACTGAAGAATTCATTTTATAATTAAACGATATTTCGTTCTAACTGTTCAGTAAATTAACTTGAGCTGGAATATGAACAGGTTTTTTTAAGCAGAAATTGAAATTATCTATAGAACTTAGTAAATGCAATAGTTCACAGCAAGTTTTTATTCGAAACAAAGAGGAACAGTAGAAAAGAACTTTGTCAGCAGTTACATCCGGTCGGATATCTAAAACTGATTTCCCATGAATAGAAATAGATTTAACAAAGTTAAGATGGAACGAGACTTCAATATTACCAGTCTTCAATATTACCAATCTGAAGCTAAAAAAAATAAATATAATTTAGAATATTAATTTGATATATATACAATTTTAAACAATTTTTTTCCTTTTTTTCTATTAATTTAACTTCGCAATAATTAAAATAATTAAAACTTAGTAATCACTTTTTATAAAATTTTGAAAAATTTATTTAAAGATTATTTAGCAAAAAGGAATTATTTATTAAGCTGAAATTATTCTATTTTATATATTTTTTTTTCTTTGTTTTTTTTTTTTTGTGTTTCCATTTGTTTACTCATCAGAACCATTACCGCTGAAAGTTGTGACGGTAGAGAGACAATGTATGCAAAGATGTATATTTGTAATACAAAAACCTCTCATATACAATCTCTTTTTATGAAGAGAGAGATGAAGGGCTGATGAAAACTTATATATACACTATAGTTAATAAAACAGTTAATAATAAATACTACAGGTGAGAAAAAAATAAAAAATAAACTAAACTAAAAAAAAAACTAAAAGAAGAAATTCCTTTGCTACTTAATATTTTCAACATTATAATAATTTATTGTTAGCAACCATTTTTTGCACATTGAAGAAAACTTTTTTAAATTAGAAGATTCTCTAATGCTAACTGGAAGATTATTAAAATAGATTGGAGTCATGGTAGCAAAAAACCTTTTAAAACCTTTTGTTTTATGACTAAAAGGAATATTTACTAAATTTAGATTATTTATTCTTAGATTATAAACGTTAAAAACGCGAATTTGAAATGGTATTTTCTTTTTGAAAAAAGTAATTAGGCATTTATAGGCATACAGATTTCTTAGAGGGAGTACTTTTGAATCTATAAATATTGGCCAACAACTAAAATTTCTATCTTTTCCATAAATAATACGAAGTAAGCAAAATGTAAAGGTTCAAAGGTTTGAGCCAAAAGTAAAGGTTCAACTGTATTGAAGTATATTGCACCCCAACTTGTAATGCCGTATTGTAATTTGGAATGAACTATTGCATAATAAATTTTTAAGAGTAAGAGTTTCCCAATTTAATTTGTTATCAATGACTACTCCTAAAGATTTGAAGTTATCTACCGATTCAACTTTAAAACATTCTAATGAACAACACTGACCTTGAGTTAAACTATCAAGCATATCCCAACTACTGCTACTGCATTTTTAATTTTACAATTAGAAGCGTTAAATTTTATATTGAGATCAATATTATTGGGATTTTTTAAATTAAAGAACATAACTTTAGTTTCACAACTTAAACTAAGCTTATTTATTAAGAACCAGTTACTTATTATTACTACGTCAGATTATATACACGATTTGAGATTGTAAATACTTTTCTCACTATAAGTAAGTGAGCAATTATCAGCGAAACTTGTAATTTTTCCTTTGAACGGTTTATTAAATAAACAATTAATATATACTAAAAATAACAACGGACCTAATACTGAACCTTGCGGCACACCTAAATTAATTTCTCCACTTTCACTAGAAGTATCACCTATTTTAACTTTCTGTACTCTATTTTTTAAATAAGATCGTAAAAAATCTAACATAAAACTCGCTTTTTCTAATTTGGAGATCAAAATTTCATGGTTAATTGTATCGAAATCCTTTTTAATATCAATAAATGAAGCAGCTGTTTGGTTACTAATATTTAGACTTGAATACACATCGACCCATAAATTTAAAATCGCATCTTCAGTACAGTTACCAGCAAGAAAACCAAATTGCTGGGTACTAAAAAACTTTATTTGGTTTAGGTAACTGAACATCTTTTCCTTAATTAGCTTCTCAAAAAGTTTCCCAATACTAGGTAAAATTGAAATCGGCCTGTAATTGGATATGTTTTCTTTCGAACATTTTTTATGAATAGGTATCACTTCCGCATTTTTAAGTAATAGAGGAAAAATACCGGTGAATACTGACAAATTAAAAATGTAATAAAGAATATTACTAATAAAAGGAGCTGTTACTTTTAATATTTACACCGTCAGTAGTACAAGAAGTTTTATTATTTAGAGCTAAAATAGATTCATCAGGTGATATTTCTAAATAATCAAATATTGAAGTTTGCATATTTTGAAATGATACTATTATTACTAAATTGACAATTACAACTACAATTATTATTTGTAGCAACTAAAGCATTTCCTGACTCAACAAAGAATTCTTTAACTTGTCTGCTATTTTTATTTGGTCAACAAATATTTCGTCATTACAATTTTTTATTAAATTTTGTACTAGCAACTGGCTTATTCAGAATAATACTAACCACTTGCCACTCCATTTTAGAGTTACTACCACTATATCTGTTTAATTCATAAGTATAGTAATAATTTCGACAAAGTGTTATTTTAGAATTAATATTTTTACTTCTAATTTTAAATTCTTGTTGTAGACTTAAATTATTCGGATCACTTATATATTTTAAACCTAATTTATTTTTAGCTTTAATTTCCTTTAGAAGCTGATCGGTTATCCACGGTTTTAATTTAATTTTAGTTTTAGGTTTTCGAACTTGTATAGAACAGTTATCAATATGTTTCCTAAGTATACTTGTGAAATTATCGTATGCACAACTTGGGTTAGATTCGTTAAGAACGATATCCCAACTTTCATTTTGTAATATAAAGGATAATTTAGAAAAATAAATTCTCTTATTTGTTGAATTTGAATCAGTGACAGTTGGAGAATTATAAGAAGTTAAAATTAATGAAATCATATTATGATCTGTTATACCTAAGTTAATATTCTCTGCCAATGGTTCGAAATTCCTTATTTCTTAATCTTACAAAAATATGATCAATACATGTACTACTAAATTCAGAAATGCGTGTTGGTGACTCTATTAGTGGATATAAACCATGCAATGACATTGTATGTAAATACATTTGTTTTAAATAAGATTCCTTTATTATAACAATATTCAAATCTCCAATTACAATTATATTTTTAGTTTTTTCTTTGTGCAAAAGTTCATCAAGTTGGTGTGGAAAAACTGAATTATCAAAATTTGTATTAGTGAACCTACATACACAAAAAATAATAAAAATTGCACGTTCAAAAGTACATTTAATTTTACAATATCAACATTATTTAAAGATATTGCGAATATTTTTGTGTAACAAACTGTGAATATTTTTATGTATTATGAAAGCATTGGACTTGAAATGATTAGTTATGGAAGAAGGAGTTTTGATCATATTGAAATTATTACAACAAACTAAATTTTATCTAAATCACTTATTTCTTTGACGACGATATAATTTGCTCCTTCAGATTTCCTAACCAAAATTTCTTTCCATTTCCAATCCAAACATATTTTATAACTTTATTTTCTATCTTAAAATCCCATGCTGTTTTATAGATATCCCTATTTTTCTTTGTAAGACTATGATTTATAAAAATTTCTTGTTATTAAAACTAATTTTATAATTAAGAGCCCTACTTTTAGATAAAATAGTGTTTTTTACTACGCTAGACCTTAAATTAACTCTCATAATATTTAACGTACCTGTAGTCTCATTGTTTCCTGCTCTAAAAATAAAAGTTTGTTCACGTACGTTTGATGGATCTTCTCTATTTTCTGAAACATTTCAAATATTTTTCCTACATCTGGTAATTCTTTGGTTGTATTTGAATTCGTAAAGGGACTTAAATCTTTTTTCCTACCTCTGGTGTTTCAGGAGTTGCATTTGATTTTGTAGAGGGGCTTTTATCCATAAAACGTGGCAGGAAATTGGAAATTGACGATGTTGATAATGAACGTCGATTTTTTAAACAATTCTCACATGTAAAAGGTGATTTGGAACTGCCACTTATATACTTTAAGTGAAAGTTATTTTTACAACTCTTACATTCCTTTCCTTGACGACTTTCCTTGATCCTTTTGTTGACGACTAATTTTCTTATTACACTTAGTACACTGCATATTTAGTAATATTTAAATTAATTTGTCAATTACGCATAAAATAAAAATATTTAAAGTTATGGTTTATGTTTATTTTCTTTGACAATTTTAATTTACGAAAATATTTAACTTTCTTTTTTAAGTAATTATATTAAACAATTTTTTTATGTGTTCACCCCATAATGAACTAAAATTGAATGTTGATTCAATTTATTTCGTTTTTCTAATTTTGCTTTGCTAGTTTATGTAGTATTCTTGTTGGTTTTTCCTACAAATTTCTTTATATTTTTGTTTACTCCAAGATATTTAATTTTGTCTTTTAACTGATTATGTTTTTTCCACTGTTTAAGAAATTTTGTCAACTCTGTCAAACCATTTTTGTTTGGGTTTTCTACTCTATTATAATTCTACTTTTATACTCTATTATAATGTTCAACATATATATTGATTAGTTCAGTAAGACCCAAGATTTTAATACACGAGCTCTCAACATTCTTTTGATTTTTCTGTATTTTTTTCTAAATTGTTTCTGTATGTCAGCTTATTTTTTTCGTTCCACCAAAGTTTTGGCAAGCTATTTTTATTCATATTCATTATTTTTATTCACATTGAGGCTTAACACAATTGGAATGTGACCTGGCTATACTTTTCCTTTAATAATAAAATTTTCTATAATACCAATATTTTCACAAGATAAGCATTAGTATTATAAATATTAGTAGGGCTGACTTTCGGCCTTTCGACGTATCGTCCTTTTTCCTTCTTTCTTTTGTTTTACATATTTTAAAACAAAATATGCACTAAAAAGATCGTGTGACGTCGTGTGATGGAATTGAAAAAAAAGCGTACAAAATTTACTTTCTTAAAATATGCACCTTTTTGAGAAACAGTTTAGTTACAAAATTGGAAAATCTAAAACACTCGAAAAACTGATTTTATTCGTCATTAAAGAATATAAGAACTTAATTACAAGAACTTTTTAAAAGTCTAAAAAAATGACATTTTCTTGTTTTTTCTAAAATGAGGAAATCTATTTATATAGCTGATGTGGTTTTGAGGTTATATTATAACAAAATTGCTCAATGGGCACACTAAAATATAAAAATGTCGGAAGCGATAACAAAATTTTAAAAAAGTTTTATCAATCGGGAAAACTGAAATGGCAATAATAATAAAAAATCCCACTATATGAAATATGTGTATATAGATATGTATATAAATATGTGTATATGTATATGTGACATTGTGCATTAGGAGATTAAAATTTAAAAAAAACGAGGAAGAATACAGTTGACTTTGTCAACTCTTAGATACCCGTACGAACCGTTAGTATGTTCACAGCCTGTCACTCTGCTTACAATATTATTTTTTTAATATTTTAGTATTTTAAAATAATTTGGGTGAATTTTATAATTTCTAGAACTATGGGTTGTACATATATTCAAACTATATGTTTATATGTACATTCTTCAAAAGCAGATTCTAACCTTCCACATAACGATTATCAATCCAAAACTTTTTCAAATATTCTATAGTACCATTTAATACTAAGCGGTAAATGTATATTAAATTTACTAAGTACAAAACAGTAAATATAATTTTAAATATTATATTATATTATATTTAAATATTCCATTGACAGAATAATTTCTTATAAGTACAGTAAAATACATATATGTATGTAAATACGGCGCTATATAATATACATTTATACTCTTATCATTCATTCACTAGTGACATATACGATATGTAAATAAACATGATATTATATAAGTATGTATATATATCAATATCATATAAATAAAAATTCTTCAAGCAACCGTTATGTTGTTTATTTAATTACATTTTTTTGTACTACGCATTATATCCTCAACAATTTCAAATTATCGAGTAAAACAAAATGGAAAAAATTCGTTAAAGAAATTTGTTAGAAAATTTGATAAAATCAAGTAACTCTTTCGTCAATTATAAAGTAACTATACATTATTAAATAAAGTTGTTAACAGAAATAAGAGTATAATATTGAAGCTTTAATTTTTGTGTATTACTTCAAAAAAATTTTAACAGGTGTTCAAGTTACAGGTGTTTAAAAATTAGAAATTTTCAGTTTTTGACCCCTTATAGCTCCTAAACGGGGGGTGATACAAAACAAATTTCTGAAATGACTCATACTAATTTTCAAAGATCTAACTTTTGTCAAAATTTCAAGTTTCCAACTTTAACCGTTTAGAAGATGGAAGGGTTAAAGAATTTTGCAAAATTTGAGTTTTGCATAACGGTAAATTAAGACACCGTATGCCGAAAATATATATTTATTGTATATATACTTTTAAAGCTAATGAAAGTAGTAATCGTTTGGCGTTTTCAAAATGAAGATATACCTTATACAACTTGTGCTATAACAATTTAAATATAGAGATTTTTTGAACCTTTGGGGAGCTGTAGCTCCGTAACGGGTGGGGCTACAAAAAAAAGTTATTAAAAATAAAATTAATATTTTTGTGAGATCTATCAGCAGTTAAAATTGCATAGCTCTATTTCAAAAAAAATGTCGGGATCTAAAAGTTAGGTGTTCGAGAGCTACCCTAAGGCTTGGTCCAAACTCAACCAAAAAAAATAGGGAACCTACAAATTACTTCCAGAATATTTTGTGTAAATTTCAAGGTTCTAGCTTTCTTAGTTTTTGAGTTAGCGTGCTGACGGACGGACGGACATGGCTCAAAAGTCCTAGAATTTTTTTCTGATCCGATCCATACCTTGAAGGTATATCTAGCTCGCTTATTTCGAGGTGTTACAAACGGAGGAGTAATTTTATTATATCCGATCCTATCGTACGGGTATAATTATTTTAAATCAACATTCGAGTATATTTTTATTTCAGCATTTTTATTTTAATTTTTATACCCGTACGATAGGATCGGGTATAATAAAATTACTCCTCCGTTTGTAACACCTCGAAATAAGCGAGCTAGA
This sequence comes from Poecilobothrus nobilitatus, assembly GCA_947095535.1. Classification (NCBI taxonomy): domain Eukaryota; kingdom Metazoa; phylum Arthropoda; class Insecta; order Diptera; family Dolichopodidae; genus Poecilobothrus; species Poecilobothrus nobilitatus. The sequence goes on along the minus strand of OX352774.1, from coordinate 126,476,840 downwards.
TATACCTTCAAAGGTATGGATCGGATCAGAAAAAAATTCTAAGACTTTTGAGCCATGTCCGTCCGTCCGTCCGTCCGTCCGTCCGTCCGTCAGCACGCTAACTCAAAAACTAAGAAAGCTAGAATCTTGAAATTTACACAAAATATTTTGGGAGTAATTTGTAGGTTCCCTATTTTTTTTGGTTGAGTTTGGACCAAGCCTTAGGGTAGCTCTCGAACACCTAACTTTTAGATCCCCACATTTTTCTTGCAATAGAGCTATGAAATTTTAACTACTGATAGATCTCCCAAAAATATTAATTTTATTTTTTAATAACTTTTTTTTGTAGCCCCACCCGTTACGGAGCTACAGCTCCCCAAAAGTTCAAAAAAGCTCTATATTTAAATTGTTATAGCACAAGTTGTATAAGGTATATCTTCATTTTGAAAACGCCAAATGATTACTACTTTCATTAGCTTTAAAAGTATATATATAATAAATATATAATTTTGGCATACGGTGTCTTAATTTACCGTTATGCAAAACTCAAATTATGCAAAATTCTTTAACCCATCCATCTTCTAAACGGTTAAAGTTGGAAACTTGAAATTTTGACAGAAGTTAGATCTTTGAAAATTAGTATGAGTCATTTCAGAAATTTTTTTTGTATCACCCCCCGTTTAGGAGCTGTAAGGGGTCAAAAACTGAAAATTTCCTATTTTGAAACACCTGTAACTTGAACACCTGTTAAAATTTTTTTGAAGTAATACACAAAAATTAAAGCTCCAACATTATACTCTTATTTCTGTTAACAACTTTTTTTAATAATATAGGGTTACTTTATAATTGACGAAAGTGTTACTTGATTTTTTCAAATTTTCTAACAAATTTCTTTAACGAATTTTTTCCATTTTGTTTTACTCGATAATTTGAAATTGTTGAGGATATAATGCGTAGTACAAAAAAATGTAATTAAATAAACAACATAACGGTTGCTTGAAGAATTTTTATTTATATGATATTGATATATATACATACTTATATAATATCATGTTTACTTACATATCGTATATGTCACTAGTGAATGAATGATAAGAGTATAGATGTATATTATATAGCGCCGTATTTACATATATATATGTATTTTATTGTAGTTATAAGAAATTATTCTGTCAATGGAATATTTAAATATAATATAATATAATATTTAAAATTATATTTACTGTTTTGTACTTAGTAAATTTAATATACATTTACCGCTTAGTATTAAATGGTACTATAGAATATTTGAAAAAGTTTTGGATTGATAATCGTTATGTGGAAGGTTAGAACCTGCTTTTGAAGAATGTACATATAAACATATAGTTTGAATATATGTACAACCCATAGTTCTAGAAATTATAAAATTCACCCAAATTATTTTAAAATACTAAAATATTAAAAAAATAATATTGTAAGCAGAGTGACAGGCTGTGAACATACTAACGGTTCGTACGGGTATCTAAGAGTTGGCAAAGTCAACTGTATTCTTCCTCGTTTTTTTAAATTTCATATAAAGCCATGTATGAATATGCTTGGAAATTGGAATTAATATTACATAAAAATATTGTAATAGAATATGTAAAAATATAATTAGGAAGGATTTTAGAGTTGGTTACAAAATCAGGGTTATAAGCTTTTTTCAGAATCCAAATCTAATATTTCTCCTAATTCAAAGTATCATATATACAGTATATTTATTTATTTATTTATTTTATTTATTTATTTATAAACTCAAGAGAGCTCAGTCGCTCGTACAGAGTATTCATAATAAGAATCATAACAATTCATTAACATAATTCAGTGCATAAAAAAAATCAAAACAACAAAACTGTTTCAATGCTTATTAATAAGATGTGATATTAGAAAAAACAAACAAAGAAAAAAAAAAAGAGAACTCAATTAGGTACTAAAAAAATTTATGAAAATAAAAAGAAAACAAACTAATATATAATTTGTGTTTATTCATCCCCGATTCTATATCTCCCATATCATTTAATACTTTTTATTTTATATTTTCCAACGAGTATATACTATTACTAAGTCATCCGCAAACATAAACGGTTTACCACACAATTCTAAATTTAACAGACTACTAATATAAATCGAAAACAAAATCGGACCCAAAGAACTACCCTGTATTACACCATACGCATTATTGCGCCGTTTGCTTTTCACAGCCTGACACTCAGTAAATTGTAGTCGTGCTGACAGATAACTTTAAAAACCAATTAAGCTCTTTCCAATAACACCACATTCGTATAATATTCTTACCATTATATTTCAATCAAAAGAATCAAAGGCCTTCGATACATCGAAAAACACAGCTGCGACTTTTTTTTGTTTATTAAATCCAGATAACAATAATTCCAATTCCAATAATTTCATAATTATTTAGACATTTCATATTACATAGCTTGTGACCTTAAGTTAAAGTAGCTATTGCAATTTTAAAAATATAAAGATCAAACTAATTTCACAAATTCTTTATTTAATTTTTAACAATATAGAACAAAAACTAACAAAATAACTTCGATATAATAAAAACAATAAAGAAAATAAAAATTTCATAATTAATTGAACAAGTGTTTTTTGTTTCAAAATTATTTAGACATGTTATTTAAAGCTTGCAAAACTTAAAAATCTCAAAAAGAAAAGAAAATGATATTATTCTGATGACATATTCTATATTTTGTGTTACCCCCTTTCGCAGAAATCACCGCTTGTAGGTGTTTAAATACTGAATTTAATTTTTTCAGCATCTTAGTTGAAATATTCTCCCAAAGTGCGTCTTTCCAGGCTTCTCCTTTGGATTTTCTAATTTTACGAGGAATTTCTTGTTTCAATATATGCCACACATTTTTAATTATATTTAAATCAGCAATCTGTGGTGGCCATTCGATTTTCGAGAATATTTATGTCAATTCCGGAAAAAAATTGCTTAATCATAGAGATTTATGAATTGAATCAATCAAACCATCTCCTGCAGGAAATACATTGGCATTTAAATATCTAAATAGCGTGGTAATGTTATTTCTTCTGGACAAAGAACAAGTGTTCCAATGTCGTAATAAGAAACACACCCTCATAAAAGTATGTTTCCTCCATTGGAATAACGTGTATAAATAGAAAAAGTACGGCTTCTTCTTTCCTTTTTGATTGACTAAAAATCTCTGTCGTAAGTTCCGTCCATTAAAACTGCTCTTTCAACTATTTACAAGACTCTGGTGGATTGGTAACGTAATTTAAAGCAAATTCGAGACGTTTTGTTTTATTTTTATCCGAAATATGAAGCTGTTTTCGAGCAATATATGCTTTTCTTCCTGAGCCTTCTTCAAACGGATTTTTTAATTATTTTTTGAGATCTGTGGCTGTTGAAATCTTGCAAGATGTCATTGAACCTTGTATTTGATTTTTTTTTTTTATCATATCGAACAATTTTATTGTCTTCTTTACTACTGATCACTCGTATATTTCCCCTTCCTTCTTTGTTAATGAGAGTTTCGAATTTTGTTTTGTTTATTTGATAACAAATTGTTCTCTATGAGAGTTGTACTTATTTGCTAGTTCTATGAATGGAGCACCCGCATTATACTCAGCAACAGCACGTGTTTCAAGAATTAGTTCTGCACTACGTGACATTTAATTTCACTCAAAGTTTTTGTCAATAACACCACATTCATATAATATTCTTACCATTATATTTCAATCAACAGAATCAAAGGCCTTCGATACATCGAAAAACACAGCTGCGACTTTTGTTTGTTTATCAAATCCAGATAACAATAATTCCAATCTGACAAAAACTATTTATTTTCAATTCAGATGAACGCAGATGAACGCTCCACTAGTCGTTTTTAAAAGTGTTAATGACTTTTTTCTCGCTCGTAAACATTTATTTTGGTTTTTGCTTATTTCTTTAAGATAAATAACTTTAACATAAACAAAAGAAAATGTCAAAAAGAGAAACGTCAACTTTTACTAAAAAAAGTTGTACCAGATCAACTTTTTTTCGGACACAACAACTTTTTGTTTGATTCAACCACTTTTATTCGGATACCACCACTTTTTCAATCGGATATAACTACTTTTTTTGGAAAAAGTCGATCTTTCGTCTCTGTCGCTGGCATGGGGATTTTGTATCTTTCATTACTTCTTTACTTCTTCTAGAAAAATATCATTAACACTTTTAAAAAATATGAATGAACCCTAGTGGATATTGGTAAGAATTAAATAAAAATTTGCGAAATTAGTTTGAGCTCTCTATTTTTATACCCTACACCTAAAGTATAGGGTATATTAACTTTGGTATGGTGTTTGTAACCACCAAAAGGAAGCGAGTTAGATATGGACATTTATATATATTCAGAATCAAGATCACCTCCTGAGTCGATTTAACGATGTCCGTCCGTCCGTCCGTTCGCAAGATAACTCAAAAACTAATAAAGCTATCTTAACGACATTTATATAGTAAGTTACTAATTACGGAAGGAAGGCTAAGTTCGAATCTGGACAAAATCGGTCCATGGGTTCGTATTCTGGAAGCTTCCGAATGATTCCGGAGCAAACGAGATTATTTCCAAAACCAACAAAGATAGAACCTTTAAATTTTGTACAATGATGTTCCTTCCCGTTTGATTTATGTCTCAGAAATTTAAGAGGATGTGGTCCATGGGTTTGGAATTGGGAAGCTTCCGAACGATCCCCAGAGCAAATGAGATTATCTCCAAAAACAACAAAGATGTAACCTCTAAATTAGGCAGAATGGTGTTCTTTCATGTTTGATTTAGATCTCTGAAATTTGAGAGGATGTGGTTCTTGGATTCGGATTTTGGAAGCTTCCGAACTAGCCCCAAAGAAAATGAGATTATCTCCAAAAGCAACAAAAATATAACCTTTAAATTAGGCAGAATGGTGTTCCTTCATGTTTTATTTAAGTTTCTGAAATTTGTGAGGATTTGGTCCATGGGTTCAAATCTTGGAAACTTCTGGAGGAGCCCCAGGGCAAACGAGTATATCTCCACGACCAACAAAGATAGAACCTTTATTTTTAGTACAAGGGTGTTCTGTTATGTTTCCTTTTCTGTAAAATTGGAAACTGACATTTGAAAGAACTTGAACCATGCGTTCGTATTTTGGAAACTTCCGGATGAGCACAAGAGCAAACGACCATATCTCCAAATTCTTGGGTTTATGTTCCTGGGATGGATGGATGGGTTCCTGAGATGGAAACTTGAAATTTTTTACAAGGGTGTCAAGCATATCCCAAGAGGATGCCTCTTTTATGTTCCTGAAATTCGAGTTGAATAAGACAGAAAAGGGAAGAAATTCAAGCAGCTGCCAAAAAAACTTATGGATTTTTAATTTAATTCAAATTAATCAGGTGTGGGGTATTATTAAGTCGGTTGCATCGACTTACTGTTACATTTACTTGTTAAAATTGCAATAGCTACTTTAACTTAAAGTCATATTTCGTTATGTAATATGAATTGTCTAAATAATTGTGAAATGCACTGTATACATATGTATATGTATCTAATATTCTGGAAAAAGAGAATACCGTGATTTTGTAACCAATCCTACTAATTGAAGAAATTTAAGGAAACCAAACCTTCTTCTATAATCCTTTCTAATTGAGAATCTCGATTATTCGAATATATAAATACCATGGATAAAGGCAATACCCATATTTTGTGATCACTTTAAAATCCTTCCTAATTATTGTTTTAATGTAAATATTTCAACATGAAAGAATACCTCTAAAAGTGTTGTTTAGAGGTGTAACACAATAGATAAAAAGATATCTTCAACTTCAGATTGAACTACTTCAGAAAAGATAAAACTAAGAATATGATAATGTACAACGGATTAAAATGGTTTAAAACACTATCTACCAATTAAAACTAAAAAAGAAAACAATTTGAAGGCAATTTAAATTTACATTAAGAGAAAATTTAAAAATCGGGAAAAATTGTAATGGTTTGATATTGTTTTAATGTAATAAATTTGTTTAATGAAATTGTTCAAGAAATTGTTTAAAATGCATAATGTAAACTGCGGTTTAATTATCGCTCGTTTTTTATGTATTATTAAATAGTGAATCATTTTTATTTTATAATTTTTGTAAAATTTATTAAAAAAAAAAATAAACTGTTTTGATAAGCAATTTTACAATTTAAAGCTTAATAATAAGAAGCTTAATAAGACATTTACATATTATATCACAATTAAGTGTGCCAGTGACAATTTTTTTATTTTTATTTTGTTTTTTTTATTTTTTTGATCCGCTTAATTACAATTACAATTTTTCATAAGTGGGCTAAGAATGATCAAATTGCAACACATAAAAAAAAACAAAAATAAATAAATTTAAATTAAATTAATAACTTTTTATTAAGTAACTATAAACTAAATTAGTTAATATAAAAAAAGCAAAAACAAATATTTTTAAAAAATATGATTCATTCGTATGAGGTTAAAATGCTTTTACATTTCTTGTTACAACAATGATCATAAACTTGAAAGTTTAAAATGTAAGGGTTTTTGCAAAAACAGATTTCATGGGCATGTATTGGTTTAGAAAGAAATTGGTACTCTTCTAGACTTTGTAATAATTATACATGTGATGATTGCCTCAACATTCACCATCTTCTAGAACATACAAATAACAAAAATCTATCTAGCTTGGTGGCGCTTAAAGATGATCAAATGGAAGTTTTAAACAAGACAATTAAAGTAATTGATAACACAAATAATGTTTTGCTCGATTTATGTCAACGGATTGATGACACATACATTAGATGGTGTTCCAATTAATAAAACTAATGATTTTAGTTTTGATTTTAAGAATGATATTAAACTTAATTTAATTGAAATTAAATCATTAATTTCTAGTTTAAAAACTACTAATTGTGAAAAACAAATTATTGACAACCACAAAGTTATTAAATCACATTTAGGCATAATTATAACTCATTTGACAGATATACAAAAATGTCAACAAAAGCCTACACTTAAAAAAGATGATTTATCAAGAGTTTAATGAAAAAGTTTTCATTTAAAACCTTGACACAGTCAAAAAAAGACAAAGGTAATTGTGAATGTATTGATTTTAAATTACAACTTGAATCAATAAATTCGCATTTAGAAAAAAATTCCCTTCAGGATTAAAGTGTTAATTTGAAAAACAAGTTTGACACAATCAACTCTTTTGCGTAAAAATTATTCAAGATTTATCTGATCTTAAGGCCAATAAAATTGATTACAAATCAACTAAGAAGTGCATGAATGGTGCAATATTAAATGAAGATGGTAGCCACCAAATCTAAGGTTTGGCACCACTTGGTGAGCTGAGGAGTGGAACAAGCGTGTTAGAAAGCTGGAACGCAATAATAAAGAACGAGAAAGAGATAAAAGAAAGAATAACAATAAAATTTTACTCACGAATTTATTTATAAAAGGCCCATCTAAAACAGCAAATACCAAATGGTTATCAACTTTCGTTAAAAGAAGCTTTGATGTTAATATATTTAACTGCAAAAACTTGACACCTACATTCCTGTTCGGTTGTTTCAATTTGGCAACAAAAATTGAGGACTTCAACTTCTTGTTAAATGATGCATCAAAAAAAAAATGGGCATCATCTAACATAACTATAGAAGTATGGAAGGATGAAACTTCAAAATGTAAGGGTTTAAAGTTAGGTAAAAATAAAAAATCAGTTAAAAATCTTAATAATAATAATATTAAATTTAATAATAGTAATAAAAATAAAAAAAGTAATTCTTCTAATAAAAATAAAGATTCAGTTAAAAACAACAAACCTTCACCAACAGATAAAAGTTCACAAGTTGAGACTAAAAATAATAACAAACATTCCAATTTTATGCATAATAAAGTAATTAATCTTTATTCAACAACTATTTACCTTCACTTACAGATAAAGAAACACACCTATTGTAATTTTATACACAAACGATTAAATCCAACAGCACGCACTCTTCATCTTCACCTTTATCTTTACCGAAATCAATTCCAACTCGATAGTCATTTGCTCAATTTTTAAATAAACCTCAAACTGTTTCTTCTGTTTCTCATGGTTCAAACGAATCAGCTTCTATCAATTCAACTGTTCCAACTAAACCAAGCACTTGTTTTGTAAATTCAGATACGCCTTGAACCTCTTCGTATATTAGCTCTGTATCTAAAACACTTTTTTTTATTCACTAATTCCACCTTTTGTTAAGCTAACAAAACAATCCTTAGCTTCTAATGATGGCGGATATTTGCTTGCTCGTCTAAGAGATCGGAATATTTTCGATAACGTCAGACTTTTTCTTGATAAGTCGTCAGACTATATCTCTATAATAAGCCTAACCACGTTTGCATAAACGGTAAAACCAACACTTACATTAAGGTTTCACTTCAACAAGAAGGCCTACCTACTGACTTGGCAGAAATTAAATTGTTATTTGATAGCTTTAATCAAACACTTGGTCTAACTTCTGAACAAGTTACATCAGATCTTAAGAAAAAAAAAAGAAACATAACAAAACAAAAAATTATGTAGATAAATAGATACTTCACTAAATTAGCGCTTCCAGTTTAAAAAAAAATTCAAAAACAATAACTTCACCTTTAAAAATTTTTATTCAAATTTATTTTTTAAATTTAAAAAAATTTTTTTTATATTTCAATTTCCTAACAATCAAACATAAGCCAAAGTATATAAAGTATTACATTTAGCTATATATAGTAATCATATTAAGAAATTTTATCTATACTGTATAGTGTATACATTATAGCTATGTATATTTTTTTTCTCTACTAGATCACATTCAACACAACACTTTAAAGAAAATGGGTTTAATCAAATGGTAGAAAATTTTCATGCAAAATCAAAACGAAAAATTCCATACAAATTTATTAAAAAAGGAGGAAAGGAAACCCTCATATATATTTCGCCAAAAAATATTTTTTAAAATATGCTTTTATCAAAACCGAATTCGCCCCATAAAAAGTAAAAAATAAAATTGATTGCAAAACTTTAGCTTTTTGGACTTTTATAATATAAAAGTAAATTGCTGGAATAAAAAAGAAAGACGAACCCCAAATTTCCCAGATTTTTATTTAACCTTATTCCAGCATACTTAATAAAGTTATTTTAATTACTGTTATATATTAGAAATTTGCCTTGAAAGGTTTTTATGGAATAGTAAAAACAGTATACATAAAATTAAAGAGTGTGGGAAATATCTTTTTAATAATAATAACAATACAAAAAATTAGGCAGAATATTTTTAGTAGCTACTTGTGCGAAAATGGGTTAACAAACGTTAACAAACATTTTGTCACAGGCTTTATTTTCGAACCATAAATTTGTCCTGCCAAATTAGACACAAATTAGAACCAAACATTTTTTTTGACAGTCTATCGTTCCGAAATGTGTTAACGTATCACGACAAAATTTATTGAATGAGTTTGTATGCCAAAGTGCAATACTTGTGAAAATTTTCAATTGGTCAAATCGCTTAAGCACAGCAACAAAAAAATGGCAATCTTGATGGTCTGAAGCCTGATGCTGAAACGGGTTAATGTATCGTAACCAAATCAACTCAGAAAGCTTTTGTGATAAAGACCTACACTTTGATAAATTTTCAACTCAATTGGTCAAAACGTTTAAGCGCGAAACAAAGTAAATTACAAAATTTCACTGACCCCTATTGCCGAAACAGGTTAATGGATCGTAACCAATTTAACATAGTGAGCTTTCCTGCTAAAGAGCAAGAATTTTGCGAATTTTCAAATCAATTGATTAAACCGTTTAAACAGGACAACAAAAAAAATTGAATGAAATTCATTCGGCTCTCTTGCCCAAACGGGTTACCGGAACTTCATAAAAATTTGTCACAGGCTTTTTTTCAGACCATTAAACCACAATACGAAATTGGACATAAATCGGAAACAAAAATTTTTTTGGGAGCCCGCCGGGTCGAATTCGGGTAACATATTGCATCCAAATTAGCAACAAATCGGTACCCGCCCAAAGCGAAGACGAACATTTGTACAAATTTTCAACACAATCGATCGAACCGTTTAGGCAAAAACGAAAAAGCTGTAAATGGCTCTCGAGCCGCTTGCCTTAATGAACCTAAACGTGATATAGCCTATAACAATTTCCGGGATCGTGGAAATGTTCTTGCAAAATTTGATTGCAATCGGATTGGTGATTTTTACGTGAAAAGGGCACAAACAAGCAAACAAATAAACAAACAAACAAACAGAATTTCTTCTTTATATATTAGACTAGCAGTACCCGGCGTTGGCCGGAATATTTCATTGGCTTTATGAAATAAAAATTATTAACTTTTGTTTCTGCGTTCATATAATTTTATTTAGTTCATGTCTTACTATGCATTTATAGATGATTCTGGAAGTTAATATATTAATTTTTATTACATTTAATTACATTTCATTCAATTTTATTTAGCAAATTGAATAAACAGAGAAAAGAATTAGGGACAATTCTTTTACAAAAAATCTTTAAAGGAATCTATAAAGAACACAGTTACGGCGAAGTGAGTTTTCACAATATATTATTCGCTAATACCGAAACATAAAATCGCATTTCAATTATAAAAGAACATAATGTAATACATTTTTTTTTTCATAAGTAATGTCACTTCATGTTTTTTATAAATTATCCTTTTAAGCACATTTTGGAAAATTTCACTCCGAAAAGTTTCACTCTGCCCGTCCGCCTGTTTACAAATCTTATACACCGTTTAGTAAAGAGCACTGAAATTTTAACCATGCATAGGTCTTAAAAGAGTAATGTTGTAGAACAACTTTTCTATGTACCGTGACCGTTGGAGATCCTACAGCACCGACAGCTCTTCGAATTTTGAAAAAACTTATTTTTAAATGTATACTTCTCAGGTTCTGTTTAACATATTTTTAATAAATATATTTATTAAATACAGTTGCCTTTGTCAACTCTTAGATACCCGTACGAACCGTTTACGGGTTTACGGGAACCGTTTACGGGTTTTTAAGAAGTTTTTTAGTAATATGAAAAAATGTGAAAATAGGACTTTTCTGGAATTTTGAGGGGCTGTAAGTCCGGAATTATATAACTGAGAAAAAACTAAGAAAAACCCTTAGCACACGTAAAAATATATTACTGGAGCTTCAATTTTTATGTCTTGCCGAAGAAAATTGTGTGCTGGTGCTTAAAAATAGCAAATTTTCAATTTTTCAGCACTAACAGCTCTTAAACCCGAAATGGTACAAAAATAATTTTCTAAGGGAACTTATACTAATTCTAAAAGTTCTTTCTTGTCTCAAAATTTCACGTTCCTATCTTAAGGCGTGCCGGAGTTATGAAAAAAGAAATTTCATGCAAAATATGGTTTTCACATAACGGTAAATTTAAATAGTAAATTACAAAATATTGGATAATTTTGATATTGCTTTATCGAGATAACAAAATTTACGGTCTTCTAGTGTTTTAGATTGTAAAATTACAACGCAGAGCCTGAGATACATCTAAAAATAGGGCTTTTTTGCATTTTTCGAGGGATGTAACTCTGGAACCCAAACAATTAAAAGAAACCTTAAACCATCGTAAAAATATATTACTGGAGCTTTAATTTTTATATCTGCCGTAGTAAATCATACACCTTCTTCCTTTATATGGAAATAACTTAGTATCTATTCAAGCTGGGTGTCTGAAATTTTGCAAATATTGATCAAGTTTTATGACAACAACTACTGTAACATTTTGTTGTGATGGTACGATAGGTTCGGGTAGCTGCCATACAACTTCTCTTTTTAAATGAAAATAACTCATTCAAAAATGAGAAAAATAAATGAGAAAATAACTGTTCGTGTCTACTAAGCTAGGAATCTGAAATTTGGTAAAGAAGTGTCGAGTTACATGCCTACAACTTTTGTAAAATTTGGTTGGTCTAGAGCAGCCAGTTCAAGTTTATTGCTCCTCTTGGAACTTAATGAAGCTGGGGGGTCTGAAATATTTCAAATGATGATCAAGTTTTATGGCAACAACTTGTGTAAAATTTGGTTATGCTGGTGCAACTGATTCGGGTAGCTACCATACAACTTCTCTTTTTAAATGAAAATAACTCAGTGTCTACTGAAGCTAGGAATATGAAATGATCCTTTCAAATGATAAATTAAAATAAAATAGGATCCTTTGCTCCTATGAAATGATAAAGACGTGTCGAGTTACATGCCTACAACTTTTGTAAAATTTGGTTGGTCTAAAGCAGGCGATTCAGGCTTGTTGCACCTCTTGGAATTTAATGAAGCTAGGCGTCTAAAATCTTATAAATGATGATCAAGTTTTATGGCAACAACTTCTGTAAAATTTAGTTGTGCTTGTGCAATAGATTCGGGTAGCTGTTATACAACTCCATAATTTACATAAATATATCTCTGTAGTTAACTTCGGTACTAAAACATCTGCAAGTTTTTAAAAGTTGGTCAAGTTTTATAGAAAAAGAAGGAAGAAGGGTATCCCAGAGTTGACACAGTCTACTCTACGGCCTGAGTTGACACAGTCTCTTCCTCCTCTAATTATGTTTTCAAATTGATTGGCTAAAATATGAGTAAAAATTGTATATGGATAAGAATGCAAGGTTTTCTGTTCTTTAAATATGTATACGTACTCATTTTTGATTAAATACTGTACAGAAATGTGAATATGTTTTCTAATTTAATTGATTACTAGTATTCGCCCGCCCCTCGAAATTCGAGGTGTTTTAATAAGCAATTACAATACAATATATACAGTATAGTTTCTTTATGATTTTATTTAAAATGTAAAAATACAATTTTCAATAATTAAAGCCTTTATGAATTTAAAATTTCTTTGCAAATGATATTTTTTGTAAAAACACGATTATTATTATCTTTAAGAAGTTGCCCTTGATTTATTGAGTATTGGAAACTCAATATATACCTATTATATATGTAAATATTATAAGAAGCCTAAGATGGTAAATCATTGAGTAAAAGGGTTTTAAATGTCTATCAATACAGATTAAATATTATGATGATATTATGATATGTAGAAATTTATTTCGTTTAAAATATAAAAAAAAAAAACCAAAAAAAAAAAAACAGAACTGAATCGAACTTGCAAAATCAAAAAGCAACTATTAATAACCCCACACTCTACCGCTTTACTAAACACTAAACTAAAATTGTAATGTTTATATTCAGTTATATTGTGAAATTCGTACTCCTACCATACAACCAATATTTTAAAATTTTTAATCGAAAAGAAAAATAAAACAAAAATTTAACGGAATCAAAGAGCGTCTTTTTTCAATATGTATAATATAGGTATAGATTATACATACTATATGATACATATGTATATTTACTTTACATGGGTTTTTTATAAAAATGGAAAATTATTAATGAAAATCAGAAAATTTTGGAAAAATATTAATTTTGTAAGATGGCTGTACTGAATATTTATCATTTAAAAAGAAAAAAATTAAAGTTGGTTGGTAAATCATTGAGTAAAAGGGTTTTAAATGTCTGTCATTTACAGATTAAATATTATGATGTTTATAGTAGTTTTAAACATACATACATTATAGTTCGTACATATTTATATGATATGATATTTTATGGGAAATATGTTATACATATGCATCTTATATAGGTAGACCACATGTAAGTAATGCATTTCTGAATGATACATGATGATTGTCGTATATAAGAGACTGTTTCTGTTTTTTAACAACGGCCGAAAATGTTATGTTGTTAAAACTTAAACACAGTATTCTTAAAATACTTAATAAGGTTATTTTAATTACTGTTATACATTAGAAATTTGCATTGAAAGGTTTTTATCGAATATTGAAAACAGTATAGATAAAAGTAAAGAGTGTTGAAAATATATTTTTAATAATTATAACAATACAAAAAATTAGGCAGAATATTTTTAATAGGTGCTCGCGCGGAAATGGGTTAATAAACGTTAACAAACATTTTGTCACAGGCTTTATTTAGAACCATAAATTCATCCTGCCAAATTAGACACAAATTAGAAACAAAAATTTTTTTTACAGTCTATCGTGCCGAAATGTGTTAACGTATCACGACAAAATTTATTGAATGAGGTTGTGTGCCAAAGTGCAGTACTTGTGCAAATTTTCAATTGGTCAAATCGCTTAAGCACAACAACAAAAAAATGACAAACTTCATGGTCTGAAGCCTGATGCTGAAACGGGTTAATGTATCGTAACCAAATCAACTCAGATAGCTTTTGTGATGAGGACATACATTTTTGTAAATTTTAAACTGGTCAAACCGTTTAAACGCGACAACAAAGAAATTATAAAATTTCATTGGGCCCTGGTGCCGAAACGTATTATCGGATCTTAACCAAATCGACTGAGTGAAGGCTACACTTTTGTAAATTTTCAACTCAATTGGTAAAGCCGTTTAAGCGCGACAACAAAGAAATTGAAAAACTTCATTGAGTTTTGGTGGCTAAACGGGTTAATGGATAGTAACCAAATCAACTCAGTGAGCTTCTGTGGTAAACAGCTACACTTTGATTCATTTTCAACTCAATTGGTCAAACCGTTTAAGCGCGACAACAAAGTAAATTACAAAATTTCACTGACCCCTGGTGCGGAAACGGGTTAATGGATCGTAACTAAATTAACATAGTGCGCTTTTCTGGTAAACAGCAAGAATTTTGCGAATTTTCAAATCAATTGATTAAACCGTTTAAGCAGGATAACAACAAAATTGGATGAACTTCGTTCGGCTCTCGTGCCCAAACTGGTTACCGAAACTTAATAAAAATTTGTCACAGGCTTTTTTTAGACCATAAAATACAAAATTGGACATAAATTGGAAACAAACAATTAATTGGACATAAATTGGAAACAAACAATTAATTGGACATAAATTGGAAACAAACAAACAATGCATTATGTTACCCGAACCCGGGTAACATAATGCATTTAAATTTCTTTGGTACCCGCCCAAAGCTAAGAAGAACATTTGTACAAATTTGCAACTCAATCTATCGAACCGTTTAGGCAGGAAAACGAAAAAGCTTTAAATGGCTCTCGGGTCACAATGGGTTAATGAACCGAAACGTGATATAGCCTGTAACACTTTCCAGGATCGAAAATTTGGTTGAAATCGGACTGGTGGGCTTTGCGTGAAAAGGGCATAAACAAACAAACAAACAGAATTTCTTATATAGTTTGATAAAATAAAACTCCGTGTTTTTTTCTGTTATAGTTGAGTTGTTCTTACGAACTGATTTTATTATTACTTATTTCTAATTAAAAAGAATTTAAACAAAGGAGGAAATGCGCTGTGTAAGCAATCTGCATGTTGGCATTTCATTACAACGTGATACATGCCATAATTACGTGATAAACGGTAATGACACCACTAACAATAAAAAAGCATTATTTTAAATATAATTATTTATTCATAGATTTATTTTCAATAAATCTAAAACATTCTTGGCAATTCAGCATTTTCAATAAATCTAAAACATTCTTGTCAATTCAGCATTTGCACATTATAGAAATACATATTTTATTTTCCCATAGACAAAATTCTCATTATGTTAATACGACACCTATATTCTTAAAAAAAGTAAATGAATTTTATCCCATAGATTTACCTTCAGTAAATCTACACATTCCTGCAAATTCAGCATTTGCAATATTATCATAAAAACATAATTATTTTGCCATATACAAAATTCCTACTAATAGAACTTTTAATGTTCCCACAAAATAATATCTTTCCAATTAATTTTATATGACACCTATATTCATAAAAAACTAAATTATCCAATAGATTTACTTTCAATAAATCTACATACAAGTTTCTGAAAATTCAGTATCTGGAACATTATTATAAAAGCAATTATTTTTCACACAGACAAAATTTCTACTAATCGAACTTTTATTGTTCCCAGAAAATATTGTTTCAGTAAGCAAAAATTATAATATAAATATCAGGAAATAAACGAATTAAATTAAGTTCTGTTCTGACTTTCAAACCATACGCTGAAGCTCCGTTATTAAATAAACATTTTAAATTAAACTAAGTTAAATTAAATTAAATTAAATAAAAATTAAAAAGTTAAGTTATTGAATGTATAATTGTATTATATAAATACATAATTAAATTTATTTTTGTATAAAAGAAAAAACGAAAAATATAAAAAGTGTTAAAACAAAATTAAGTATTGTTTTTTTATGTTCTCCGAAAATCGAATCTAAAACTTATAAACACATACAAATATACAACAACTGGATTAGAATCATACGATTATAATCGAGTTGTTTGTTTCATATTCGCGTCTAAGAAATTTGATAGTTAAAAATAATTTACTGAGTTAATAAAATGTACAGATTGTACATGAACAAAATAATAAAGTACAGTTGCAATTTAATAGGAATTATCTAGCAGTTTGCTTATATAACAATATATTAAATTAGAAAGCCATTACATAGCAAAATATTTGTATCTGTTACAACTTGTTCCTCATTGATGTCTAGTAGATGACTAGTAAATTCATATCACCTATGACTGTGAAATTTTTATAACGGGTCGTAATTTCAATAAAGTCAATAAAGTCCAATATACGCGTCTCGTGAGATCTATAAATTCCAATAGTGTGTATAATATGGCTAATTAATTTGGTTATTAAAATATATTGTTTCATTATATTCCTCTTCGCATACAAAACTTGAATCAATATTTTCTTTAATATATATCGCAACCCCGCCATATGGTTTTCTATTTTCAAAGTAGGGCACATAACCATTTAGATTAAAGAATGCATTTTCACTTTTAATAAGCCATATTTCAGTTAACACAATTATGTGTAAGTCAAAGTCATAAGAATAAATTAGAGATTCCACATCATATTTATTTCGCAGACTTTGAATATTAAGTAAATAAAATTTAATTTTTTTTTATTATTTGTAAATGATTTTATGTTCCATACCCCTCACATATGTTCTTATTTAACGATGGGTTTATAGAATTACTAGCAGAGTACCCGGCGTAGCCCGGAGTATTTTATTGGCTTTATGAAATAAAAATTATTAACTTTTGTTTCTGCGTTCATACAATTTCATTAATATAGTTCACGTATTACTATTCATGATGATTCTGGTAGTTAATATATTAATTTTTATTACATTTAATTACATTTCATTCACTCTTTTTTAGCAAATTGAATAAACAAAGCAAAAAATTAGAGACAATTCTTTTACAAAACATCTTTAAAGGAATCTATTGAGTACACAATTACGGCGAAGTGAGTTTTGGCAATACATTATTCGCTAATACCGAAACATAAAATCGCATTTCATTTATAAAATACCATAATGTAATACATTTTTTTTCGTCAGTAATGTCACTTCATTATTTTATGAATTATCCTTTTAAGCACATTTTGGAAAATTTCACGTAAAGTTTCACTTTGTCCGTCCGTCTGTTTACAAATCTTATACACTATTTAATAAAAAGCAATGAAATATTAACCATGCATAGGTCTCTTGAAAGAGTAATGTTGTAGAACAACTTTTCTATGTACCCTCATCGTTGGAGATCCTACAGCACCGACAGCTCTTCATATTTTGAAAAAACTTATTTTTAAATGCATACATCTCAGGTTCTGTTTAACATATTTTCAATATAAAAGAGGAAGCGTGCAGTAGAGTAGACTGTGTCAACTCTGGGATACCCGTATGAACGTAATATATCCTGTTTCTATAAAACTTGATCATCTTTTAAAAACATTCAGATGTTTTAGTACCGAAGTTAACTACAGAGATATATATTAGAAATTTGCCTTGAAAGGTTTTTATAGAATAGTAAAAACAGTATACATAAAATTAAAGAGTGTGGGAAATATCTTTTTAATAATAATAACAATACAAAAAATTAGGCAGAATATTTTTAATAGCTACTTGTGCGGAAATGGGTTAACAAACGTTAACAAACATTTTGTCACAGGCTTTATTTAGAACCATAAATTTATCCTGGCAAATTAGACACAAATTAGAACCAAACATTTTTTTTTGACAGTCTATCGTTCCGAAATGTGTTAACGTATCACGACAAAATTTATTGAATGAGTTTGTATGCCAAAGTGCAATACTTGTGCAAATTTTCAATTGGTCAAATCGCTTAAGCACAACAACAACAAAATGGCAAACTTAATGGTCTGAAGCCTGATGCTGAAACGGGTTAATGTATCGTAACCAAATCAACTCAGAAAGCTTTTGTGATAAAGACCTACACTTTGATAAATTTTCAACTCAATTGGTCAAAAATTACAAAATTTCACTGACCCCTATTGCCGAAACAGGTTAATGGATCGTAACCAATTTAACATAGTGAGCTTTCCTGCTAAAGAGCAAGAATTTTGCGAATTTTCAAATCAATTGATTAAACCGTTTAAACAGGACAACAAAAAAAATTGAATGAAATTCATTCGGCTCTCTTGCCCAAACGGGTTACCGGAACTTCATAAAAATTTGTCACAGGCTTTTTTTCAGACCATTAAACCACAATACAAAATTGGACATAAATCGGAAACAAAAAATTTTTTGGGAGCCCGCCGGGTCGAATTCGGGTAACATATTGCATCCAAATTAGCAACAAATCGGTACCCGCCCAAAGCGAAGACGAACATTTGTACAAATTTTCAACACAATCGATCGAACCGTTTAGGCAAAAACGAAAAAGCTGTAAATAGCTCTCGGGCCGCTTGGCTTAATGAACCTAAACGTGATATAGCCTATAACACTTTCAGGGATCGTGGAAATGTTCTTGCAAAATTTGATTGCAATCGGATTGGTGATTTTTACGTGAAAAGGGCACAAACAAGCAAACAAATAAACAAACAAACAAACAGAATTTCTTCTTTATATATTAGACTAGCAGTACCCGGCGTTGGCCGGAATATTTCATTGGCTTTATGAAATAAAAATTATTAACTTTTGTTTCTGCGTTCATATAATTTTATTTAGTTCATGTCTTACTATGCATTTATAGATGATTCTGGTAGTTAATATATTAATTTTTATTACATTTAATTACATTTCATTCAATTTTATTTAGCAAATTGAATAAACAGAGGAAAGAATTAGGGACAATTCTTTTACAAAAAATCTTTAAAGGAATCTATAAAGAACACAGTTACGGCGAAGTGAGTTTTCACAATATATTATTCGCTAATACCGAAGCATAAAATCGCATTTCAATTATAAAAGAACATAATGTAATACATTTTTTTTTCATAAGTAATGTCACTTCATGTTTTTTATAAATTATCCTTTTAAGCACATTTTGGAAAATTTCACTCCGAAAAGTTTCACTCTGCCCGTCCGCCTGTTTACAAATCTTATACACCGTTTAGTAAAGAGCACTGAAATTTTAACCATGCATAGGTCTTAAAAGAGTAATGTTGTAGAACAACTTTTCTATGTACCGTGACCGTTGGAGATCCTACAGCACCGACAGCTCTTCGAATTTTGAAAAAACTTATTTTTAAATGTATACATCTCAGGTTCTGTTTAACATATTTTTAATAAATATATTTATTAAATAGAGTTGCCTTTGTCAACTCTTAGATACCCGTACGAACCGTTTACCGTTTAGGGGTATTTAAGAAGTTTTTTAGTAATATGAAAAAATGTGAAAATAGGACTTTTCTGGAATTTTGAAGGGCTGTAAGTCCGGAATTATATAACTGAGAAAAAACTAAGAAAAACCCTTAGCACACGTAAAAATATATTACTGGAGCTTCAATTTTTATGTCTTGCCGAAGAAAATTGTGTGCAGGTGCTTAAAAATAGCAAATTTTCAATTTTTCAGCACTAACAGCTCTTAAACCCGAAATGATACAAAAAAATTTTCTAAGGGAACTTATACTAATTCTAAAAGTTCTTTCTTGTCTCAAAATTTCACGTTCCTATCTTAAGGCGTGCCGGAGTTATGAAAAAAGAAATTTCATGCAAAATATGGTTTTCACATAACGGTAAATTTAAATAGTAAATTACAAAATATTGGATAATTTTGATATTGCTTTATCGAGATAACAAAATTTACGGTCTTCTAGTGTTTTAGATTGTAAAATTACAACGCAGAGCCTGAGATATATACATCTAAAAATGGGGCTTTTTATGGGGGGCCATACAAAAATATTTTCTGAAATGACTCATACTTATTTTCACAGGCCTAACTTATCTTAAAATTTCGTACGGGTATAAATACATGATTGTTTTTTACCTTTATAAATCATCCAGAATTTTTTTACGTTTACTTTTTCATACCCGTATGAACTATGTTCAAGGGTATAATAAATTTGCCATTACGTTTGTGACACCTTAAAGGAGTCGAGCTAGTTATAGTGTCAAAGGTATGGTTCGGCTCAGAATCGAATTCTGAGTCGATTAAGCCATGTACGTCCGTCCATCCGTCCGTCTGCACTATAACTCAAAAAATAAAGAAGCTAGGAGGCTGAAATTTTTTTTACGTCACTTTTGCAAAATTGTTAGTTTCGCTATTTAAATCAAGCTCTTTCGGCCGCCGGGTTCGAGTAGCTGCCATACACCTTCTTCCTTTATATGGAAATAACTTAGTATCTATTCAAGCTGGGTGTCTGAAATTTTGCAAATATTGATCAAGTTTTATGACAACAACTACTGTAACATTTTGTTGTGATGGTACGATAGGTTCGGGTAGCTGCCATACAACTTCTCTTTTTAAATGAAAATAACTCATTCAAAAATGAGAAAAATAAATGAGAAAATAACTGTTCGTGTCTACTAAGCTAGGAATCTGAAATTTGGTAAAGAAGTGTCGAGTTACATGCCTACAACTTTTGTAAAATTTGGTTGGTCTAGAGCAGCCAGTTCAAGTTTATTGCTCCTCTTGGAACTTAATGAAGCTGGGGGTCTGAAATATTTCAAATGATGATCAAGTTTTATGGCAACAACTTGTGTAAAATTTGGTTATGCTGGTGCAACTGATTCGGGTAGCTACCATACAACTTCTCTTTTTAAATGAAAATAACTCAGTGTCTACTGAAGCTAGGAATATGAAATGATCCTTTGAAATGATAAATTAAAATAAAATAGGATCCTTTGCTCCTATGAAATGATAAAGACGTGTCGAGTTACATGCCTACAACTTTTGTAAAATTTGGTTGGTCTAAAGCAGGCGATTCAGGCTTGTTGCACCTCTTGGAATTTAATGAAGCTAGGCGTCTAAAATCTTATAAATGATGATCAAGTTTTATGGCAACAACTTCTGTAAAATTTAGTTGTGCTTGTGCAATAGATTCGGGTAGCTGTTATACAACTCCACAATTTACATAAATATATTTCTGTAGTTAACTTCGGTACTAAAACATCTGCAAGCTAAAATATGAGTAAAAATTGTATATGGATAAGAAATCAAGGTTTTCTGTTCTTTAAATATGTATACGTACTCATTTTTGATTAAATACTGTACAGAAATGTGAATATGTTTTCTAATTTAATTGATTACTAGTATTCGCCCGCCCCTCGAAATTCGAGGTGTTTTAATAAGCAATTGCAATACAATATATACAGTATAGCTTCTTTATGATTTTATTTAAAATGTAAAAATACAATTTTCAATAATTAAAGCCTTTATGAATATAAAATTTCTTTGCAAATGATATTTTTTGTAAAAACACGATTATTATTATCTTTAAGAAGTTGCCCTTGATTTATTAAGTATTGGAAACTCAATATATACCTATTATATATGTAAATATTAAGGGTTTTAAATGTCTATCAATACAGATTAAATATTATGATGATATTATGATATGTAGAAATTTATTTCGTTTAAAATATAAAAAACAAGGTAGAATGTAAACCAACGGTTTTTAAAAGCGCACATTTCCAAAACTCAATATAAACTATTTAGAAGTGTGACTTACACAAAAATTTGAAAATTTCATGTAATAAGAAAAAATGTGAAAATAGGGCATTTTTCAAATTTTGAGGGGCTGTAATTCCGGAATCCTACATAACTAAGAAAAGCCGTTAACACACGTAAAAATGTATTATTAAACCTTTAATTTTCATGTCTTGCCGAAGAAAAATTTGTACAGGTGCTTAAGTTACAGGTGTCTAAAAATAGCAAATTTTCAATTTTTGAGGCGTAATAACTCTTAAAGAAGGGGTGTTATCAAAAAATTTTCTGAGGAAACTTATACTAATTCTAAAAGTGCTTTCTTGTCTCAAAATTTCAGGTTCCTATCTAAAGGCTTGCCGGAGTTATGAAAAACGAAATTTCATGCAAAATGTGGTTTTCACATAACGGTAAATTTAAATAGTAAATTACAAAATATTACATAATTTTGATATTGTTTTATATAGATAATAAAATTTTCGATCTTCTGGCGGTTTTAGATTGCAAAACTATTACGCATAGCCTGAGATATATACATCTGAAAATGGGGCTTTTTCGCAATTTTGAAGAGCTGCAACTTTGGAACCCTTTACAATTAAAATAAACCTTTAACACACGTAAAAATATATTATTGTAGCTTTAATTTTTATATCTTGCAGAAGTAAAATGTGTACAGCTTCCTAAGTTACAGGTGTTTAAAAATAGCAAATTTTCAATTTTTAAGCCCTAATAGCTGATAAACAGGGGGTGGTCCGAAAAAATTTTCTGAGCAAACTTATACTAATTCTAAAAGTTCTTTCTTGTCTCAAAATTTCAGGTTCCTATCTAAAGAGGTGCCGGAGTTATGAAAAAAGAAATTTCATGCAAAATGTGGTTTTCACATAACGGTAAATTTAAATAGTAAATTACAAAATATTACATAATTTTGATATTGTTTTATATAGATAATAAAATTTTCGATCTTCTGGCGGTTTTAGATTGCAAAACTATTACGCATAGCCTGAGATATATACATCTGAAAATGGGGCTTTTTCGCAATTTTGAAGAGCTGCAACTTTGGAACTCTTTACAATTAAAATAAACCTTTAACACAAGTAAAAATATATTATTGTAGCTTTAATTTTTATATCTTGCAGAAGTAAAATGTGTACAGCTTCCTAAGTTACAGGTGTTTAAAAATAGCAAATTTTCAATTTTTAAACACCTGCTCATAAACAGGGGGTGGTCCGAAAAAATTTTCTGAGCAAACTTATACTAATTCTAAAAGTTCTTTCTTGCCTCAAAATTTCAAGCTTCTATCTAGAAGCGTGCCGGAGTTATGAAAGTAGAAAAATCATGCAAAATTGGGTTTTCACATAACGGTAAATTTAAATACTAAATTTAAAAAAATTGTATAATTTTGATACTATTTTACAAAGATAAAAGAAATACCTGTCGAATGACGTTTTCAGATTGAAAAAATTTTAAGCAGAACATAAGATATATGTATTTAAAAATAGGGCTTTTTCAAAGTTTGAGGGGCTGTAGCTCCGTAATGGGGCGGGCTACATGAAAAAGTTGTTCCACAAAATTATTTTTTTTATGAGACCTACCTATGGTTAAAATTTTTTTTCTCTATCTTTAACGGTGTAGAAGTTTTGTAAACAGGCGGACGGACGGACGGACAGAGTGAAACTAATAAGCACATTTTTTCAAAATTTTTTTGGAAATGTGCTAAAAAAAACAAAAAAAAAAAAACAGAACTGAATCGAACTTGCAAAATCAAAAAGCAACATAACCCCACACTCTACCGCTTTACTAAACACTAAACTAAAATTGTAATGTTTATATTCAGTTATATTGTGAAATTCGTACTCCTACCATACAACCAATATTTTAAAATTTTTAATCGAAAAGAAAAATAAAACAAAAATTTAACGGAATCAAAGAGCGTCTTTTTTCAATATGTATAATATAGGTATAGATTATACATACTATATGATACATATGTATATACTTTACATGGGTTTTTTATAAAAATGGAAAATTATTTATGAAAATCAGAAAATTTTGGAAAAATATTAATTTTGTAAGATGGCTGTACTGAATATTTATCATTTAAAAAGAAAAAAATTAAAGTTGGTTGGTAAATCATTGAGTAAAAGGGTTTTAAATGTCTGTCATTTACAGATTAAATATTATGATGTTTATAGTAGTTTTAAACATACGTACATTATAGTTCGTACATATTTATATGATATGATATTTTATGGGAAATATGTTATACATATGCATCTTATATAGGTAGACCACATGTAAGTAATGCATTTCTGAATGATACATGATGATTGTCGTATATAGGAGATTATTTCTGTTTTTTAACAACGGCCGAAAATGTTATGTTGTTAAAACTTAAACACAGTATTCTTAAGATACTTAATAAAGTTATTTTAATTACTGTTATACATTAGAAATTTGCATTGAAAGGTTTTTATCGAATATTGAAAACAGTATAGATAAAAGTAAAGAGTGTTGAAAATATATTTTTAATAATTATAACAATACAAAAAATTAGGCAGAATATTTTTAATAGATGCTCGCGCGGAAATGGGTTAATAAACGTTAACAAACATTTTGTCACAGGCTTTATTTAGAACCATAAATTCATCCTGCCAAATTAGACACAAATTAGAAACAAAAATTTTTTTTACAGTCTATCGTGCCGAAATGTGTTAACGTATCACGACAAAATTTATTCAATGAGGTTGTGTGCCAAAGTGCAGTACTTGTGCAAATTTTCAATTGGTCAAATTGCTTAAGCACAACAACAAAAAAATGACAAACTTCATGGTCTGAAGCCTGATGCTGAAACGGGTTAATGTATCGTAACCAAATCAACTCAGATAGCTTTTGTGATGAGGACATACATTTTTGTAAATTTTAAACTGGTCAAACCGTTTAAACGCGACAACAAAGAAATTATAAAATTTCATTGGGCCCTGGTGCCGAAACGTATTATCGGATCTTAACCAAATCGACTGAGTGAAGGCTACACTTTTGTAAATTAAGCGCGACAACAAAGAAATTGAAAAACTACATTGAGTTTTGGTGGCTAAATGGGTTAATGGATAGTAACCAAATCAACTCAGTGAGCTTCTGTGGTAAACAGCTACACTTTGATTCATTTTCAACTCAATTGGTCAAACCGTTTAAGCGCGACAACAAAGTAAATTACAAAATTTCACTGACCCCTGGTGCGGAACGGGTTAATGGATCGTAACTAAATTAACATAGTGCGCTTTTCTGGTAAACAGCAAGAATTTTGCGAATTTTCAAATCCATTGATTAAACCGTTTAAGCAGGATAACAACAAAATTGGATGAACTTCGTTCGGCTCTCGTGCCCAAACTGGTTACCGAAACTTAATAAAAATTTGTCACAGGCGTTTTTTAGACCATAAAATACAAAATTGGACATAAATTGGAAACAAACAATTTTTGGGAAACCCGCCGGGTCGAACCCGGGTAACATAATGCATTTAAATTTCTTTGGTACCCGCCCAAAGCTAAGAAGAACATTTGTACAAATTTGCAACTCAATCTATCAAACCGTTTAGGCAGGAAAACGAAAAAACTTTAAATGGCTCTCGGGTCACAATGGGTTAATGAACCGAAACGTGATATAGCCTGTACTTTCCAGGATCGAAAATTTGGTTGAAATCGGACTGGTGGGCTTTGCGTGAAAAGGGCATAAACAAACAAACAAACAGAATTTCTTATATAGTTTGATAAAATAAAACTCCGTGTTTTTTTCTGTTATAGTTGAGTTGTTCTTACGAACTGATTTTATTATTACTTATTTCTAATTAAAAAGAATTTAAACAAAGGAGGAAATGCGCTGTGTAAGCAATCTGCATGTTGGCATTTCATTACAACGTGATACATGCCATAATTACGTGATAAACGGTAATGACACCACTAACAATAAAAAAGCATTATTTTAAATATAATTATTTATTCATAGATTTATTTTCAATAAATCTAAAACATTCTTGGCAATTCAGCATTTTCAATAAATCTAAAACATTCTTGTCAATTCAGCATTTGCACATTATAGAAATACATATTATTACTTTCCCATAGACAAAATTCTCATTATGTTAATACGACACCTATATTCTTAGAAAAAGTAAATAATTTTTATCCCATAGATTTACCTTCAGTAAATCTACACATTCCTGCAAATTCAGCATTTGCAATATTATCATAAAAACATAATTATTTTGCCATATACAAAATTCCTACTAATAGAACTTTTAATGTTCCCACAAAATAATATCTTTCCAATTAATTTTATATGACACCTATATTCATAAAAAACTAAATTATCCAATAGATTTACTTTCAATAAATCTACATACAAGTTTCTGAAAATTCAGTATCTGGAACATTATTATAAAAGCAATTATTTTTCACACAGACAAAATTTCTACTAATCGAACTTTTATTGTTCCCAGAAAATATTGTTTCAGTAAGCAAAAATTATAATATAAATATCAGGAAATAAACGAATTAAATTAAGTTCTGTTCTGACTTTCAAACCATACGCTGAAGCTCCGTTATTAAATAAACATTTTAAATTAAACTAAGTTAAATTAAATTAAATTAAATAAAAATTAAAAAGTTAAGTTATTGAATGTATAATTGTATTATATAAATACATAATTAAATTTATTTTTGTATAAAAGAAAAAACGAAAAATATAAAAAGTGTTAAAACAAAATTAAGTATTGTTTTTTTATGTTCTCCGAAAATCGAATCTAAAACTTATAAACACATACAAATATACAACAACTGGATTAGAATCATACGATTATAATCGAGTTGTTTGTTTCATATTCGCGTCTAAGAAATTTGATAGTTAAAAATAATTTACTGAGTTAATAAAATGTACAGATTGTACATGAACAAAATAATAAAGTACAGTTGCAATTTAATAGGAATTATCTAGCAGTTTGCTTATATAACAATATATTAAATTAGAAAGCCATTACATAGCAAAATATTTGTATCTGTTACAACTTGTTCCTCATTGATGTCTAGTAGATGACTAGTAAATTCATATCACCTATGACTGTGAAATTTTTATAACGGGTCGTAATTTCAATAAAGTCAATAAAGTCCAATATACGCGTCTCGTGAGATCTATAAATTCCAATAGTGTGTATAATATGGCTAATTAATTTGGTTATTAAAATATATTGTTTCATTATATTCCTCTTCGCATACAAAACTTGAATCAATATTTTCTTTAATATATATCGCAACCCCGCCATATGGTTTTCTATTTTCAAAGTAGGGCACATAACCATTTAGATTAAAGAATGCATTTTCACTTTTAATAAGCCATATTTCAGTTAACACAATTATGTGTAAGTCAAAGTCATAAGAATAAATTAGAGATTCCACATCATATTTATTTCGCAGACTTTGAATATTAAGTAAATAAAATTTAATTTTTTTTTATTATTTGTAAATGATTTTATGTTCCATACCCCTCACATATGTTCTTATTTAACGATGGGTTTATAGAATTACTAGCAGAATACCCGGCGTAGCCCGGAGTATTTTATTGGCTTTATGAAATAAAAATTATTAACTTTTGTTTCTGCGTTCATACAATTTCATTAATATAGTTCACGTATTACTATTCATGATGATTCTGGTAGTTAATATATTAATTTTTATTACATTTAATTACATTTCATTCACTCTTTTTTAGCAAATTGAATAAACAAAGCAAAAAATTAGAGACAATTCTTTTACAAAAAATCTTTAAAGGAATCTATTGAGTACACAATTACGGCGAAGTGAGTTTTGACAATACATTATTCGCTAATACCGAAACATAAAATCGCATTTCATTTATAAAATACCATAATGTAATACATTTTTTTTCGTCAGTAATGTCACTTCATGATTTTATGAATTATCCTTTTAAGCACATTTTGGAAAATTTCACGTAAAGTTTCACTTTGTCCGTCCGTCTGTTTACAAATCTTATACACTATTTAATAAAAAGCAATGAAATATTAACCATGCATAGGTCTCTTGAAAGAGTAATGTTGTAGAACAACTTTTCTATGTACCCTCATCGTTGGAGATCCTACAGCACCGACAGCTCTTCATATTTTGAAAAAACTTATTTTTAAATGCATACATCTCAGGTTCTGTTTAACATATTTTCAATATAAAAGAGGAAGCGTGCAGTAGAGTAGACTGTGTCAACTCTGGGATACCCGTATGAACGTAATATATCCTGTTTCTATAAAACTTGATCATCTTTTAAAAACATTCAGATGTTTTAGTACCGAAGTTAACTACAGAGATATATATTAGAAATTTGCCTTGAAAGGTTTTTATGGAATAGTAAAAACAGTATACATAAAATTAAAGAGTGTGGGAAATATCTTTTTAATAATAATAGCAATACAAAAAATTAGGCAGAATATTTTTAATAGCTACTTGTGCGGAAATGGGTTAACAAACGTTAACAAACATTTTGTCACAGGCTTTATTTAGAACCATAAATTTATCCTGGCAAATTAGACACAAATTAGAACCAAACATTTTTTTTGACAGTCTATCGTTCCGAAATGTGTTAACGTATCACGACAAAATTTATTGAATGAGTTTGTATGCCAAAGTGCAATACTTGTGCAAATTTTCAATTGGTCAAATCGCTTAAGCACAACAACAAAAAAATGGCAAACTTAATGGTCTGAAGCCTGATGCTGAAACGGGTTAATGTATCGTAACCAAATCAACTCAGAAAGCTTTTGTGATAAAGACCTACACTTTGATAAATTTTCAACTCAATTGGTCAAAACGTTTAAGCGCGAAACAAAGTAAATTACAAAATTTCACTGACCCCTATTGCCGAAACAGGTTAATGGATCGTAACCAATTTAACATAGTGAGCTTTCCTGCTAAAGAGCAAGAATTTTGCGAATTTTCAAATCAATTGATTAAACCGTTTAAACAGGACAACAAAAAAAATTGAATGAAATTCATTCGGCTCTCTTGCCCAAACGGGTTACCGGAACTTCATAAAAATTTGTCACAGGCTTTTTTTCAGACCATTAAACCACAATACAAAATTGGACATAAATCGGAAACAAAAAATTTTTTGGGAGCCCGCCGGGTCGAATTCGGGTAACATATTGCATCCAAATTAGCAACAAATCGGTACCCGCCCAAAGCGAAGACGAACATTTGTACAAATTTTCAACACAATCGATCGAACCGTTTAGGCAAAAACGAAAAAGCTGTAAATAGCTCTCGGGCCGCTTGGCTTAATGAACCTAAACGTGATATAGCCAATAACACTTTCAGGGATCGTGGAAATGTTCTTGCAAAATTTGATTGCAATCGGATTGGTGATTTTTACGTGAAAAGGGCACAAACAAGCAAACAAATAAACAAACAAACAAACAGAATTTCTTCTTTATATATTAGACTAGCAGTACCCGGCGTTGGCCGGAATATTTCATTGGCTTTATGAAATAAAAATTATTAACTTTTGTTTCTGCGTTCATATAATTTTATTTAGTTCATGTCTTACTATGCATTTATAGATGATTCTGGTAGTTAATATATTAATTTTTATTACATTTAATTACATTTCATTCAATTTTATTTAGCAAATTGAATAAACAGAGGAAAGAATTAGGGACAATTCTTTTACAAAAAATCTTTAAAGGAATCTATAAAGAACACAGTTACGGCGAAGTGAGTTTTCACAATATATTATTCGCTAATACCGAAACATAAAATCGCATTTCAATTATAAAAGAACATAATGTAATACATTTTTTTTTCATAAGTAATGTCACTTCATGTTTTTTATAAATTATCCTTTTAAGCACATTTTGGAAAATTTCACTCCGAAAAGTTTCACTCTGCCCGTCCGCCTGTTTACAAATCTTATACACCGTTTAGTAAAGAGCACTGAAATTTTAACCATGCATAGGTCTTAAAAGAGTAATGTTGTAGAACAACTTTTCTATGTACCGTGACCGTTGGAGATCCTACAGCACCGACAGCTCTTCGAATTTTGAAAAAACTTATTTTTAAATGTATACATCTCAGGTTCTGTTTAACATATTTTTAATAAATATATTTATTAAATAGAGTTGCCTTTGTCAACTCTTAGATACCCGTACGAACCGTTTACGGGTTTACGGGAACCGTTTAGGGGTATTTAAGAAGTTTTTTAGTAATATGAAAAAATGTGAAAATAGGACTTTTCTGGAATTTTGAAGGGCTGTAAGTCCGGAATTATATAACTGAGAAAAAACTAAGAAAAACCCTTAGCACACGTAAAAATATATTACTGGAGCTTCAATTTTTTGTCTTGCCGAAGAAAATTGTGTGCAGGTGCTTAAAAATAGCAAATTTTCAATTTTTCAGCACTAACAGCTCTTAAACCCGAAATGGTACAAAAAAATTTTCTAAGGGAACTTATACTAATTCTAAAAGTTCTTTCTTGTCTCAAAATTTCACGTTCCTATCTTAAGGCGTGCCGGAGTTATGAAAAAAGAAATTTCATGCAAAATATGGTTTTCACATAACGGTAAATTTAAATAGTAAATTACAAAATATTGGATAATTTTGATATTGCTTTATCGAGATAACAAAATTTACGGTCTTCTAGTGTTTTAGATTGTAAAATTACAACGCAGAGCCTGAGATATATACATCTAAAAATGGGGCTTTTTATGGGGGGCCATACAAAAATATTTTCTGAAATGACTCATACTTATTTTCACAGGCCTAACTTATCTCAAAATTTCGTACGGGTATAAATACATGATTGTTTTTTACCTTTATAAATCATCCAGAATTTTTTTACGTTTACTTTTTCATACCCGTATGAACTATGTTCAAGGGTATAATAAATTTGCCATTACGTTTGTGACACCTTAAAGGAGTCGAGCTAGTTATAGTGTCAAAGGTATGGTTCGGCTCAGAATCGAATTCTGAGTCGATTAAGCCATGTACGTCCGTCCATCCGTCCGTCTGCACTATAACTCAAAAAATAAAGAAGCTAGGAGGCTGAAATTTTTTTTACGTCACTTTTGCAAAATTGTTAGTTTCGCTATTTAAATCCAGCTCTTTCGGCCGCCGGGTTCGAGTAGCTGCCATACACCTTCTTCCTTTATATGGAAATAACTTAGTATCTATTCAAGCTGGGTGTCTGAAATTTTGCAAATATTGATCAAGTTTTATGACAACAACTACTGTAACATTTTGTTGTGATGGTACGATAGGTTCGGGTAGCCGCCATACAACTTCTCTTTTTAAATGAAAATAACTCATTCAAAAATGAGAAAAATAAATGAGAAAATAACTGTTCGTGTCTACTAAGCTAGGAATCTGAAATTTGGTAAAGAAGTGTCGAGTTACATGCCTACAACTTTTGTAAAATTTGGTTGGTCTAGAGCAGCCAGTTCAAGTTTATTGCTCCTCTTGGAACTTAATGAAGCTGGGGGTCTGAAATATTTCAAATGATGATCAAGTTTTATGGCAACAACTTGTGTAAAATTTGGTTATGCTGGTGCAACTGATTCGGGTAGCTACCATACAACTTCTCTTTTTAAATGAAAATAACTCAGTGTCTACTGAAGCTAGGAATATGAAATGATCCTTTGAAATGATAAATTAAAATAAAATAGGATCCTTTGCTCCTATGAAATGATAAAGACGTGTCGAGTTACATGCCTACAACTTTTGTAAAATTTGGTTGGTCTAAAGCAGGCGATTCAGGCTTGTTGCACCTCTTGGAATTTAATGAAGCTAGGCGTCTAAAATCTTATAAATGATGATCAAGTTTTATGGCAACAACTTCTGTAAAATTTAGTTGTGCTTGTGCAATAGATTCGGGTAGCTGTTATACAACTCCACAATTTACATAAATATATTTCTGTAGTTAACTTCGGTACTAAAACATCTGCAAGCTAAAATATGAGTAAAAATTGTATATGGATAAGAAATCAAGGTTTTCTGTTCTTTAAATATGTATACGTACTCATTTTTGATTAAATACTGTACAGAAATGTGAATATGTTTTCTAATTTAATTGATTACTAGTATTCGCCCGCCCCTCGAAATTCGAGGTGTTTTAATAAGCAATTGCAATACAATATATACAGTATAGCTTCTTTATGATTTTATTTAAAATGTAAAAATACAATTTTCAATAATTAAAGCCTTTATGAATATAAAATTTCTTTGCAAATGATATTTTTTGTAAAAACACGATTATTATTATCTTTAAGAAGTTGCCCTTGATTTATTAAGTATTGGAAACTCAATATATACCTATTATATATGTAAATATTAAGGGTTTTAAATGTCTATCAATACAGATTAAATATTATGATGATATTATGATATGTAGAAATTTATTTCGTTTAAAATATAAAAAACAAGGTAGAATGTAAACCAACGGTTTTTAAAAGCGCACATTTCCAAAACTCAATATAAACTATTTAGAAGTGTGACTTACACAAAAATTTGAAAATTTCATGTAATAAGAAAAAATGTGAAAATAGGGCATTTTTCAAATTTTGAGGGGCTGTAATTCCGGAATCCTACATAACTAAGAAAAGCCGTTAACACACGTAAAAATGTATTATTAAACCTTTAATTTTCATGTCTTGCCGAAGAAAAATTTGTACAGGTGCTTAAGTTACAGGTGTCTAAAAATAGCAAATTTTCAATTTTTGAGGCGTAATAACTCTTAAAGAAGGGGTGTTATCAAAAAATTTTCTGAGGAAACTTATACTAATTCTAAAAGTTCTTTCTTGTCTCAAAATTTCAGGTTCCTATCTAAAGGCTTGCCGGAGTTATGAAAAACGAAATTTCATGCAAAATGTGGTTTTCACATAACGGTAAATTTAAATAGTAAATTACAAAATATTACATAATTTTGATATTGTTTTATATAGATAATAAAATTTTCGATCTTCTGGCGGTTTTAGATTGCAAAACTATTACGCATAGCCTGAGATATATACATCTGAAAATGGGGCTTTTTCGCAATTTTGAAGAGCTGCAACTTTGGAACCCTTTACAATTAAAATAAACCTTTAACACAAGTAAAAATATATTATTGTAGCTTTAATTTTTATATCTTGCAGAAGTAAAATGTGTACAGCTTCCTAAGTTACAGGTGTTTAAAAATAGCAAATTTTCAATTTTTAAGCCCTAATAGCTGATAAACAGGGGGTGGTCCGAAAAAATTTTCTGAGCAAACTTATACTAATTCTAAAAGTTCTTTCTTGTCTCAAAATTTCAGGTTCCTATCTAAAGAGGTGCCGGAGTTATGAAAAAAGAAATTTCATGCAAAATGTGGTTTTCACATAACGGTAAATTTAAATAGTAAATTACAAAATATTACATAATTTTGATATTGTTTTATATAGATAATAAAATTTTCGATCTTCTGGCGGTTTTAGATTGCAAAACTATTACGCATAGCCTGAGATATATACATCTGAAAATGGGGCTTTTTCGCAATTTTGAAGAGCTGCAACTTTGGAACCCTTTACAATTAAAATAAACCTTTAACACAAGTAAAAATATATTATTGTAGCTTTAATTTTTATATCTTGCAGAAGTAAAATGTGTACAGCTTCCTAAGTTACAGGTGTTTAAAAATAGCAAATTTTCAATTTTTAAACACCTGCTCATAAACAGGGGGTGGTCCGAAAAAATTTTCTGAGCAAACTTATACTAATTCTAAAAGTTCTTTCTTGCCTCAAAATTTCAAGCTTCTATCTAGAAGCGTGCCGGAGTTATGAAAGTAGAAAAATCATGCAAAATTGGGTTTTCACATAACGGTAAATTTAAATACTAAATTTAAAAAAATTGTATAATTTTGATACTATTTTACAAAGATAAAAGAAATACCTGTCGAATGACGTTTTCAGATTGAAAAAATTTTAAGCAGAACATAAGATATATGCATTTAAAAATAGGGCTTTTTCAAAGTTTGAGGGGCTGTAGCTCCGTAATGGGGCGGGCTACATGAAAAAGTTGTTCCACAAAATTATTTTTTTTATGAGACCTACCTATGGTTAAAATTTTTTTTCTCTATCTTTAACGGTGTAGAAGTTTTGTAAACAGGCGGACGGACGGACGGACAGAGTGAAACTAATAAGCACATTTTTTCAAAATTTTTTTGGAAATGTGCTAAAAAAAACAAAAAAAAAAAAACAGAACTGAATCGAACTTGCAAAATCAAAAAGCAACATAACCCCACACTCTACCGCTTTACTAAACACTAAACTAAAATTGTAATGTTTATATTCAGTTATATTGTGAAATTCGTACTCCTACCATACAACCAATATTTTAAAATTTTTAATCGAAAAGAAAAATAAAACAAAAATTTAACGGAATCAAAGAGCGTCTTTTTTCAATATGTATAATATAGGTATAGATTATACATACTATATGATACATATGTATATACTTTACATGGGTTTTTTATAAAAATGGAAAATTATTTATGAAAATCAGAAAATTTTGGAAAAATATTAATTTTGTAAGATGGCTGTACTGAATATTTATCATTTAAAAAGAAAAAAATTAAAGTTGGTTGGTAAATCATTGAGTAAAAGGGTTTTAAATGTCTGTCATTTACAGATTAAATATTATGATGTTTATAGTAGTTTTAAACATACGTACATTATAGTTCGTACATATTTATATGATATGATATTTTATGGGAAATATGTTATACATATGCATCTTATATAGGTAGACCACATGTAAGTAATGCATTTCTGAATGATACATGATGATTGTCGTATATAGGAGATTATTTCTGTTTTTTAACAACGGCCGAAAATGTTATGTTGTTAAAACTTAAACACAGTATTCTTAAGATACTTAATAAAGTTATTTTAATTACTGTTATACATTAGAAATTTGCATTGAAAGGTTTTTATCGAATATTGAAAACAGTATAGATAAAAGTAAAGAGTGTTGAAAATATATTTTTAATAATTATAACAATACAAAAAATTAGGCAGAATATTTTTAATAGATGCTCGCGCGGAAATGGGTTAATAAACGTTAACAAACATTTTGTCACAGGCTTTATTTAGAACCATAAATTCATCCTGCCAAATTAGACACAAATTAGAAACAAAAATTTTTTTTACAGTCTATCGTGCCGAAATGTGTTAACGTATCACGACAAAATTTATTCAATGAGGTTGTGTGCCAAAGTGCAGTACTTGTGCAAATTTTCAATTGGTCAAATTGCTTAAGCACAACAACAAAAAAATGACAAACTTCATGGTCTGAAGCCTGATGCTGAAACGGGTTAATGTATCGTAACCAAATCAACTCAGATAGCTTTTGTGATGAGGACATACATTTTTGTAAATTTTAAACTGGTCAAACCGTTTAAACGCGACAACAAAGAAATTATAAAATTTCATTGGGCCCTGGTGCCGAAACGTATTATCGGATCTTAACCAAATCGACTGAGTGAAGGCTACACTTTTGTAAATTAAGCGCGACAACAAAGAAATTGAAAAACTACATTGAGTTTTGGTGGCTAAATGGGTTAATGGATAGTAACCAAATCAACTCAGTGAGCTTCTGTGGTAAACAGCTACACTTTGATTCATTTTCAACTCAATTGGTCAAACCGTTTAAGCGCGACAACAAAGTAAATTACAAAATTTCACTGACCCCTGGTGCGGAACGGGTTAATGGATCGTAACTAAATTAACATAGTGCGCTTTTCTGGTAAACAGCAAGAATTTTGCGAATTTTCAAATCCATTGATTAAACCGTTTAAGCAGGATAACAACAAAATTGGATGAACTTCGTTCGGCTCTCGTGCCCAAACTGGTTACCGAAACTTAATAAAAATTTGTCACAGGCGTTTTTTAGACCATAAAATACAAAATTGGACATAAATTGGAAACAAACAATTTTTGGGAAACCCGCCGGGTCGAACCCGGGTAACATAATGCATTTAAATTTCTTTGGTACCCGCCCAAAGCTAAGAAGAACATTTGTACAAATTTGCAACTCAATCTATCAAACCGTTTAGGCAGGAAAACGAAAAAACTTTAAATGGCTCTCGGGTCACAATGGGTTAATGAACCGAAACGTGATATAGCCTGTACTTTCCAGGATCGAAAATTTGGTTGAAATCGGACTGGTGGGCTTTGCGTGAAAAGGGCATAAACAAACAAACAAACAGAATTTCTTATATAGTTTGATAAAATAAAACTCCGTGTTTTTTTCTGTTATAGTTGAGTTGTTCTTACGAACTGATTTTATTATTACTTATTTCTAATTAAAAAGAATTTAAACAAAGGAGGAAATGCGCTGTGTAAGCAATCTGCATGTTGGCATTTCATTACAACGTGATACATGCCATAATTACGTGATAAACGGTAATGACACCACTAACAATAAAAAAGCATTATTTTAAATATAATTATTTATTCATAGATTTATTTTCAATAAATCTAAAACATTCTTGGCAATTCAGCATTTTCAATAAATCTAAAACATTCTTGTCAATTCAGCATTTGCACATTATAGAAATACATATTATTACTTTCCCATAGACAAAATTCTCATTATGTTAATACGACACCTATATTCTTAGAAAAAGTAAATAATTTTTATCCCATAGATTTACCTTCAGTAAATCTACACATTCCTGCAAATTCAGCATTTGCAATATTATCATAAAAACATAATTATTTTGCCATATACAAAATTCCTACTAATAGAACTTTTAATGTTCCCACAAAATAATATCTTTCCAATTAATTTTATATGACACCTATATTCATAAAAAACTAAATTATCCAATAGATTTACTTTCAATAAATCTACATACAAGTTTCTGAAAATTCAGTATCTGGAACATTATTATAAAAGCAATTATTTTTCACACAGACAAAATTTCTACTAATCGAACTTTTATTGTTCCCAGAAAATATTGTTTCAGTAAGCAAAAATTATAATATAAATATCAGGAAATAAACGAATTAAATTAAGTTCTGTTCTGACTTTCAAACCATACGCTGAAGCTCCGTTATTAAATAAACATTTTAAATTAAACTAAGTTAAATTAAATTAAATTAAATAAAAATTAAAAAGTTAAGTTATTGAATGTATAATTGTATTATATAAATACATAATTAAATTTATTTTTGTATAAAAGAAAAAACGAAAAATATAAAAAGTGTTAAAACAAAATTAAGTATTGTTTTTTTATGTTCTCCGAAAATCGAATCTAAAACTTATAAACACATACAAATATACAACAACTGGATTAGAATCATACGATTATAATCGAGTTGTTTGTTTCATATTCGCGTCTAAGAAATTTGATAGTTAAAAATAATTTACTGAGTTAATAAAATGTACAGATTGTACATGAACAAAATAATAAAGTACAGTTGCAATTTAATAGGAATTATCTAGCAGTTTGCTTATATAACAATATATTAAATTAGAAAGCCATTACATAGCAAAATATTTGTATCTGTTACAACTTGTTCCTCATTGATGTCTAGTAGATGACTAGTAAATTCATATCACCTATGACTGTGAAATTTTTATAACGGGTCGTAATTTCAATAAAGTCAATAAAGTCCAATATACGCGTCTCGTGAGATCTATAAATTCCAATAGTGTGTATAATATGGCTAATTAATTTGGTTATTAAAATATATTGTTTCATTATATTCCTCTTCGCATACAAAACTTGAATCAATATTTTCTTTAATATATATCGCAACCCCGCCATATGGTTTTCTATTTTCAAAGTAGGGCACATAACCATTTAGATTAAAGAATGCATTTTCACTTTTAATAAGCCATATTTCAGTTAACACAATTATGTGTAAGTCAAAGTCATAAGAATAAATTAGAGATTCCACATCATATTTATTTCGCAGACTTTGAATATTAAGTAAATAAAATTTAATTTTTTTTTATTATTTGTAAATGATTTTATGTTCCATACCCCTCACATATGTTCTTATTTAACGATGGGTTTATAGAATTACTAGCAGAGTACCCGGCGTAGCCCGGAGTATTTTATTGGCTTTATGAAATAAAAATTATTAACTTTTGTTTCTGCGTTCATACAATTTCATTAATATAGTTCACGTATTACTATTCATGATGATTCTGGTAGTTAATATATTAATTTTTATTACATTTAATTACATTTCATTCACTCTTTTTTAGCAAATTGAATAAACAAAGCAAAAAATTAGAGACAATTCTTTTACAAAAAATCTTTAAAGGAATCTATTGAGTACACAATTACGGCGAAGTGAGTTTTGACAATACATTATTCGCTAATACCGAAACATAAAATCGCATTTCATTTATAAAATACCATAATGTAATACATTTTTTTTCGTCAGTAATGTCACTTCATGATTTTATGAATTATCCTTTTAAGCACATTTTGGAAAATTTCACGTAAAGTTTCACTTTGTCCGTCCGTCTGTTTACAAATCTTATACGCTATTTAATAAAAAGCAATGAAATATTAACCATGCATAGGTCTCTTGAAAGAGTAATGTTGTAGAACAACTTTTCTATGTACCCTCATCGTTGGAGATCCTACAGCACCGACAGCTCTTCATATTTTGAAAAAACTTATTTTTAAATGCATACATCTCAGGTTCTGTTTAACATATTTTCAATATAAAGGAGGAAGCGTGCAGTAGAGTAGACTGTGTCAACACTGGGATACCCGTATGAACGTAATATATCCTGTTTCTATAAAACTTGATCATCTTTTAAAAACATTCAGATGTTTTAGTACCGAAGTTAACTACAGAGATATATTTATGTAAATTACTGAGTTGTAAGACAGCTACCCGAATCTATTGCGCTTAGCTTCATTAAGTTCCACGAAATGCAAGAAACCTGAACCGGCTCTTTAGACCAATCAAATTTTACAAAACTTTTTGGCATGTAACTCGACATCTTTTAACTAAATTTCAGATAGCTCGCTTCAATAGACACTGAGTTATTTTCATTTAAAAAGAGAAGTTGTATGGCAGCTACCCAAACTTGTTGCACCAGCAGAACCAAATTTTACAAAAGTTGTTGCCATAAAACTGGATCATCATTTGTAAAATTTCAGACCCCTTGCTTCATTAAGTTTCAAGAGGTGTAAGAAGCCTGAACCGGCTGCTTTAGACCAACAAAATTTTACAAAATTTGTTGGCATGTAACTCGACACCTCTTTTCTAAATTTCAGATTCCTAGCTTCAGTAGACACTGAGTTGTTCTCATTTAAACGGAGAAGTTGTATGGCAGTTACGCGAACTCGTCGCACCACCACAACCAAATTTTGCAGAAGTCGTTGCCATTATGATTCATCATTTGCAAAATTTCAGATACTTAGCTTGAATAAATACTGAGTTATTTTCATATAAAGAAAGAAGTTGTATGGCAGCTACTCGAAGCCGGCGGCCGAAAGAGCTGGATTTAAATAGCAAAACTAACAATTTTGCAAGAGTGAAGTAAAAAAAATTTCAGCCTCCTAGCTCCTTTACTTTTTGAGTAATCGTGCGGACGGACGGAGTTACATAGCTTATTCGACTCAGAATTCGATTCTGAGCCGATCCATACCTTCGACACTATATCTAGCTCAACTCCTTTAAGATGTCACAAACGTAATTGTAAATTTATTATACTCTTGAGCATAGTTCATACGGGTATAAAAATACATAATTGTTTTTTACCTTTATAAATCATCCAGAATTTTTTTACTTTTTTTGTTGAAAAAATGAGAAACTTCATGGCTGAGAAGCTTCATGGCTCAAAAATGAGAAACTTTTTGTGATGAAGAACTCCACTTTTATAAATTTTCAACTCAATTGGTCAAACCGTTTAAGCGCGACAACAAAGAAATTAAAAAACTTCATTGGGCCCTGGTGCCAAAACGGATTAACGGATCGTAACCAAATCAACTGAGTTATGTTCTGGGATGAAGAGCTACACTTTTGTAAATTTTGAACTCAATTGGTAAAACTGTTTAAGCGCGTCAACAAAGAAATTAAAAAACTTCATTGAGTCCTGGTGCCTAAACGGGTTAATGGATCGTAACCAAATCAACTCAGTGAGCTTCTGTGGTAAAGAGCTACACTTTGATAAATTTTCAACTCAATTGGTCAAACCGTTTAAGCGCGACAACAAATTAAAATACAAAATTTCACTGACCCATGGTGCCGAAACGGATTAATGGATCGTAACCAATGCGGCTCTCGGGTCACAATCGGTTAATGAACCGAAACGTGATATAGCCTATAACACTTTCCGGGATCGTGGAAATGTTCCTGCAAATTTTGGTTGTAATCGGACTAGTGATTTTTATGTGAAAGGGGCACAAACAAACTATTAGATTAATTGACAACTATTTTTAAATACATATACAATGTTTACTTAAAGTTAATTCGTTTAATATTTTTAATTTTTCAGAAGTGTAAGTTTCATTATTATATACAAATATTATTTCATTAATGTAATCTATTTCTTTATTGGGAACAGGAATTATAACTTCTAATAATTGTTCCGATTTAATTTTTCTTGGAATTTTAATTGCCAGAAATGATGAACTTTCTTTAAATTCAGCTAAACCTAATTTAAGGTACCTATTGTAATTTGTAAAAGTCTATCTGAGAGTTTTCTATTTCTTCTGTTGTTATATTTGGGTGTATAATTCTGTGCCTAATAAAAGCTAAATTATCTTGTATTACATTTATTTTTTCTTTAATAAAGAGAATTTTTAAAAGTAAATCTAGGTATAACTTTTATTGACTAAGAGAATTTGCTACAATGTTTATCTTATTTGAAACTATTTCCTATCATTTTCTATAATTATTTTAATTTGATTTATTGTTCTATGAAACTGATTATTAATTTTAATTTAATCATCATAATTTGTGATTAATGAGTGTCTGAAAATTTTAATTGTTTTTAAATAGTTGTCAAATGTACGTTATTTAATTTTAACTTTTTGTACTTAGGCTGTTCTTTATGCCTAACTGCTTTGTAGTTTTTAACAAAACCTGTAGACCTAGTTTCAATATATTTTTCACGTTTTTTATTAGCTTTTTCTATTTTGTCTAATTTAATTTTAGTAATAGTTTCTTTGATTTTTTCAAAGACTGAAGTACGACTTTCTACGTTTAGTGGTGTATCTTTTATACTTGAATGAAATCGTTCATTGTAAAATCTAGCAGCTCTTTGAATTATTTCTTTACACGATAGGTTATTTTCGGTTTGTTTTAAAATTCTTAATTTTTACGCTAAGGAGTTATGAAAACGTTCGATATTATCATTCCCTGCATGGCTGTTTGGTTTAGTCAATTGTATAAAGTTACATTTTGCTCTTGTATAGAAAAAGCTTTTTATTTTTATAGCTTAATTGTTTGCTATAATTTTCTTAGGTTTTCCTATCTTTGCGAAATGTTCCTCTATTTGTTCTGTCTGATAAATAATATGCAGAACTGAATTTCGAAAATTTGTCAATTACTGTTAAAAATGCACATTTCATTATGACGTAAGTATCGATGTGAGTAAACTGATTTATATCACTGAGTGTTTTTGTGAGATTATACTTAGGTTTTATTGGAAAATATAATCACTTCTAGAAATTGTGAACCAACGGAAGAGCTTGCAATGCCAGATATTAATATAAGAGATGTACAGACACCCTCGGTAATATCTACAAGCAAATATGAATTTAACGTTGAATTAGATTATAAGCCTCTTGATTTTGGCGGGGAAAATGCCTGTGATTATTTTGATTGGCTGTTGCAAAAATATCGAGCTCACCACAATTGTATAGCGGAAATTAAATTGGATCCAAATATTAATTTACAATTCTTCCAATTTAAAGAATATGAAAAATGTATTTTAGTCAGGCTTGCTGAAAACTTTATGTATTCTTTAAATAATTTAGAAAATAAATTTATTAAATATTTCAGTGAAATTAGTACAGAAAAAGTACAGAATATAAATAATATGAACGTTTAAAAAATGATTTTAATTATGATTGTTGTAATAAATGTAACAAATCTTATTTTATAAAACTATATGTCAGAGTCAGAATTCAGAATTTAATAGAAAATTTGGAAGAGTTTGATTTTGAAAAAAGATAAATATAATGTTAAAAAGGACAAATTTGAAGTGATAATAGTATATTAGAGTCAGAATTCAAAATTTAATAAAAAACTTTAAGAAAAATGTTAAAAAATTTGATATAAGACATAAAAAGTTAAGTGTTCAATATTTGTAAAAAATAAATATATTATATTTTAAAATCCTATTTTGATTCCTTATACTTTTCTTTACAGCTTCTAAAACAACAAAAAAAAGTTTTAGATTTTTTTTTAAAGCGTTTTGCACTTTCGACATACTTCGCTGTATAGTGAGATTTTATATGCCAAATCGTTTCACATCAGTTTTTTGTCTTCTTTTCACATAATAAAATCTTATCTATTTCTTTCAATTTTGTTGTTTTTTTGTTTTTTTGAGTAGCATAGAAATTTTTGGTCACGTAGTGAGAGTGGCCCATCTTATTCTAATAGATAATCTTTGATTGTAATATATAATCTTTGTTTATGTTATGATTGTTCTCCTTTTTTTTTTAAACAAAACAAAATAATAACAATTATTT
Organism: Poecilobothrus nobilitatus; assembly: GCA_947095535.1. Classification (NCBI taxonomy): domain Eukaryota; kingdom Metazoa; phylum Arthropoda; class Insecta; order Diptera; family Dolichopodidae; genus Poecilobothrus; species Poecilobothrus nobilitatus. The sequence goes on along the minus strand of OX352774.1, from coordinate 126,434,099 downwards.
TTTTCTCTTTACTTATAATAATAAATAGAAATAAGAGAATAGAAGATTTACTTTTTATATTTTTTTATTTTTGTTTGTTAGCATTTACTGTTTAGTAATATTATAATATTGTGCTGGTAATAATATATTGTAATGTAATGTACCTAGTTGGTATTAGTGCGTAGGGACGTAGGGTACATAGTAGAACCAAAATCTAAAGAGTATCGTTTAAGAATCGAAAGTCAAAATAACCAAAGCACATATATTTATTACAATACATAGTAGTTACCCTTACCACGTGAGCATAAAATTTTCTTGCTAACCAAATACATACATTTGAATATATATATGTATGTATATATAAATTTATATAAAATTTACTCAAATTTACTCTAATTGATTAAGTTAACACTTTCCTGCTGAATCAGCTTCACGAAGACCATTCACGTTTAAATTTGTGGTCAAAAAGTAGATTCGTTTTTATTATTTTTTATATGTGTGCGTAATTAGTTGTCAAAAAATGAATGTATTATGTAGTTACATAAAATTTTTCTGACCCTTATAAAAAAATTTTATTTCATTTTGTCCTTGTATTAGCAGATTCTTTTTTTCAACTCTAAAATTTCTTATGTAAAAAATGAAGAACGAAATTTTACAACTACAAAACCATAAAATTGGTTTATAGGAAATCGGGGTGAAACATAGTGAAAAAAGTAGATTTGAGAAGACCAACGTAAACGAGCGGATTGTAATGTAAGAAGTGGATAGTGTTCCGTCTTCAGTATAATCAGCATCTGAAAATAACAAAACAAACAAGGTAGAATGTAAACCAACGGTTTTTAAAAGCGCACATTTCCAAAACTCAATACAAACTGTTTAGAAGTGTGACTTACACAAAAATTTGAAAATTTCATGTAATAAGAAAAAACTTGAAAATAGGACATTTTTGAGATTTTGAGGGGCCGTAAGTCCGGAATTCTATATAACTAAGAAAAGCTGTTAACACACGTAAAAATATATTATTGAAGCTTTAATTTTTATGTCTTGCCGAAGAAAAATTTTTACAGGTGCCTAAGTTACAGGTGTCTAAAAATAGCAAATTTTCAATTTTTGAGGCGTAATAACTCTTAAAGAGGGGGCGTTACCAAAAAATTTTCTGAGGAAACTTATACTAATTCTAAAAGTTCTTTCTTGTCTCAAAATTTCAGGTTCCTATCTAAAGGCGTGCCGGAGTTATGAAAAAAGAAATTTCATGCAAAATGTGGTTTTCACATAACGGTAAATTTAAATAGTAAATTACAAAATATTACATAATTTTGATATTGTTTTATATAGATAATAAAATTTTCGATCTTCTACCGGTTTTAGATTGCAAAACTATTACGCAAAGCCTGAGATATATACATCTGAAAATGTGGCTTTTTTACAATTTTGAAGAGCTGCAGCTTTGGAACGCTTTACAACTAAAATAAACCTTTCACACACGTAAAAATATATTATTGTAGCTTTAATTTTCATGTGCTGCCGAAGAAAAATTTTTACAGGTGTCTAAGTTACAGGTGTCTAAAAATAGCAAATTTTAAATTTTTGAGGCGTAATAACTTTTAAAGAGGGGGCGTTACCAAAAAATTTTCTGAGGAAACTTATACTAATTCTAAAAGTTCTTTCTTGTCTCAAAATTTCAGGTTCCTATCTAAAGGGGTGCCGGAGTTATGAAAAAAGAAATTTCATGCAAAATGTGGTTTTCACATAACGGTAAATTTAAATCGTAAATTACAAAATATTACATAATTTTGATATTGTTTTATATAGATAATAAAATTTTCGATCTTCTGCCGGTTTTAGATTGCAAAACTATTACGCATAGCCCGAGATATATACATCTGAAAATGGGGCTTTTTAACAATTTTGAAGAGCTGCAACTTTGGAACCCTTTACAACTAAAATAAACCTTTCACACACGTAAAAATATATTATTGTAGCTTTAATTTTTACATCTTGCAGAAGTAAAATGTGTGCAGGTTCCTAAGTTACAGGTGTTTAAAAATAGCAAATTTTCAATTTTTAAGCCCTAATAGCTCATAAACAGGGGGTGGTCCGAAAAAATTTTCTGAGCAAACTTATACTAATTCTAAAAGTTCTTTCTTGCCTCAAGCTTCTATCTAGAAGCGTGCCGGAGTTATGAAAGTAGAAAAATCATGCAAAATTTGGTTTTCACATAACGGTAAATTTAAATACTAAATTTAAAAATATTGTATAATTTTGATATTAATTTACAAAGATAAAAGAAATACCTGTCGAATGACGTTTTCAGATTGAAAAAATCTTAAGCAGAACATAAAATATATGCATTTAAAAATAGGGCTTTTTCAAAGTTTGAGGGGGTGTAGCTCCATAATGAGGGGGGCTACATGAAAAAGTTGTTCCACAAAATTATTTTTTTTATGAGACCTACCTATGGTTAAAATTTTTTTTCTCTATCTTTAACGGTGTAGAAGTTTTGTAAACAGGCGGACGGACGGACGGACGGACAGAGTGAAACTAATAAGCACATTTTTTCAAAATTTTTTTGGAAATGTGCTAAAAAGAAAAAACACAAAGAATCATATTACTCAAATGTATGTATGATACTTATCTGAGTAAAAGTTATATCCTGGTTAAATCCTTATCCTGTTCCTGTTTTATTTTATAACACATCCTATTTTATTTTGTAATACAAGACACAATTGACAAGATGACAAGATGTAACTAACATGATGTAACACAAGACAAGATGTAACTGACACATTGACTAAATTTAATTTAATTCACAATAATTTTATATTTTTTATATATTCGATAATTTTAACTCTTTAACTACATATGTTTTTTATATACTTTGTTTTTGTTTCACTTTATTATGTACTTTAAATTCACGGTTACTGAACTTAGTTCTGAACCGTTTAACGCAAGTTTATATAAGCCCAAGTTTTATGAATTTTTAATTACTCTTTATCGTAGAGCCGTAAAGAAAGTTAGTGAAATAAAGGAATTATATAATTGAAATTAAAACAGTGCGTTTTTATTTACTACTTGATAATATAAATATTTTACAGTGCGTAATACATTTGAATTTTAAACAGTGCGTTTTTTTTTAATCTAAGTTTTATTAAGCATAAAACAGATAGTAATAAGAATTTTTGTTGCGAAAGAAAGACAAAAATAAAATAAACTGATTTGGTAAAGAAACATATTAATAAATAAGGGTGTAATTTATTTTAATAGTTGATTTATATTATTATGCATGCATTTAAAAATTTTCACCGAATAATATATGTTTATATATCATTAAATTTTTAATTTTTCACAATATAACAACACTTATAATATTTTTCGTATAACAACACTTGATAATAATTTTCACACACCTTATAGTCAATTGATTAATATTTCACTGGGCGTCTATATAAAATCTATTATAAAATACTAATTCCAATACCACAATATAATATTTCTATTCGATTTTATTGATATGTAATACATAAAAAATTTCACTGTCCTACTATGTTAAAAAGTATTGAAAAAAAACAAAATAATGCCATTTGTACTCTATTTTCTTATAGTTTTTTTTATACAATTATTTTAAATAAAATAAAGGAAAGTAGATTCTACCTGTTTTTAGAAATTATTGTTTTTGTTGTAACAAAGCGCATTAGATTTAGTAAAAAAAGAGTGTTACTACTTCTTTGCAATATCTACAGTTTGATTGTGTTTGTCCCCGAGAATTTAAAACAGGGCACGCGAATAGCAGCAGCAGGAGATTGTCTTTTACTATATTAAGATATAAATTACGCAAAATTCATATATAATATAATTTTATGAAATTTATATATTATATACTAGTATATATATATATATATATATATATATACATAAATATATAGTTAATAATTTCACCCATATTATATATATCACAGCATCACGCATATTATATTATATCAAGCAACATTTTCCTTTCTTATAAATTTTCGAATTTCTGAACCAGATTTCGAGTAAATTGTAGAAATTATTTAAGTTTTTAAAATTTCTCAGTTTTTATTAAATTTTGAGATAGTTAGTTCCACCTAAAATCATACACTTTCTGTGGAACTTCCGAAATGGCGCCTTGGTAGTCTAGGGCATAAGAGCTTATGAAATACGTTGTGAACAACGAGGTAGTGTGGGTTCAAAACCTTCATACGTCACAGGAATAATACCACCTTATGACATTTACAGCTACGCCTGAAAAGGAAAGGTTGTATAATTTCTTTGTCACATTATGTGGCATTCCTCTGCCACTAAAAAAAAAAACTACCCAAATGTATGTATCTAACTACCTAATGAAGTTAGATATTAAATTTAAGTAGATTAAATTAAAATTTCTAAATTTTTCTAAAAGTTTAGTTAAATATCTGAAATTTTCTAAAAGACAATTTTATGAAAGCACGCATGTATTATGTTCGAAAGTTGACACAGTTTCCTCGTTTTTTCCTATTTTAATTTCAATTTTTAAGTTTTCGTTATGAAATATTCTACCAAATACGTATGCTGAGTTTTATGTTATTAAAATCAAATTTTGAATTTTTTTCTTAAAATCTCCCAATGACAAGTAGATAGGTAAGTGCAGACAGACTTTGTGCAGACAGATCAGTAGGTCAAGGTCACCGCGAAGTAGGGTAAACTGATCACAACTGTAATTAAGTCAGACAGAATGTTGTTTAAAGTTATTGCTTGGTTATTCTAACAGTGTGTCACATTGGCGACTGTATTCTTGATTTTTATGTTGGAATAGGAAATTAATTAATTAGGAATTATCTAAACATAAGAAAAAATAATATTAAAAACCAAGAAGTAGGTGAATTGTAATTCACTGTAATTGTAATTTTTTCTTTTAAGAAGAATGAAGTAAAAAAAATTAATTGAACCAACAGTGGTAATATATCACTTCCTCATAAAATTATATTATATTTTTGATCTAAGTAATAGTGGCACGTGAAACGTAGTAAAATAAAATGTTTTATAAAATACAAAGAAAACACGAGAAAGAGTGCTCTACTCTACCTGCTTCTTCGTATGTAACAAAAACTTCAATGAAGAAGTGAGAAGAAATATTTTTACAAACTTTTGGGCCCTGAGCGATGATCTAAAGGATTTTAAACGAAAAGAAAATCCTGTACGTAGTGTTGAAAATTCTAATAGAAAAAATAATACATTGTTATATTATTTCAAACACGATGAGAATACTTTTCAGGTATGTAAAAACTTTTTTTTAAATACGCCGAACATTTTTTATTTTATTAGTTTAATTTTTTATTCTTTATTCTCCTTCAAAAATATACAAAAGATATTTATTAAGACTAAATTATATAATTTAATTAATTTCGTTTTCATTTGTATTTAATTTTTTTTTTTATTTTTTTATCTTTAATTATTATTAAATATGTAAAGAATAGTTTAGGACACTTTATATAACTCAGTCATAGTGGTACGTGCCACATAGGTACTTTAAATCAAAAATCCTTTTAAAATTAAGTAATTAGGGGTGACTATAGTTTGAATAACATTTCATAAATTAATTATTATAAAAAAAAAGAACAAAAAGTTTAAACTCAACAGTATAAAAAATATTAGGTTTTAAGCTAAGATATAAGTTTTGAATATATATAATTATTAAATTTAAATTATGAAAACATAAAAAATAAACAATTAAATTATTTTATAGAATGTAGCAAAAAACGTAATAAGCGTATCATATACATTAAATCATCATAAAATAAACAACATAAAATTATAACAAAAATAAGTGTAAGTATGTAACTTTTATTTTTATTTAATGTCAAATCAAAAAAAAATATTAAAACATTAAAAAAAAAACAAAAAAATAAAATTTCTTTTATTATTTAAATTTAAACTTAAATTAAAACTTTAAATATAAACTTAATATTAGTTTATTATTATAATATTAATTTTTGTATATTCCTTATTAAAGAAGGAACCGAGGAAGATAAACTTATAAGACTGATTTTTAATTGAAAGAACGTTAGTATTTATAATAATTAATTGCAAGAATCAGCTTTTAATTTGTGGGAAAATTTATTGAACGCGATTTGATTTATCCCGAAAACTTTTGATGGGAAATTAATAATTATAATAATAACATGATTAACGAATGAAGTGGGAGAGAGAAAGCGATGTTAATTTGTTTATGAATTATGATGGTCAATTCGTGGAATTAATAATTTACCGGTGAGAAAAATATTAAGCGCGGTATCTTTTGTCGGAAGAATTAAAGAATGGGAAAATTGACAAAATAATAGATTGACCAGAATTAAATTACAATATGAGAAAATTTGTTGACAAATTTTCTCATTGAAAGAAAATTTTAAAATTTATATTACAACAACAAAAAAAACATAATTATTTAACGCGATATATGATTCCCCCATCGTTAAGTTGGACACTCTCCTGAGTGTTCTTTTTTTCTGTGTTAATTTCCTTTCGTTCTTTCTTTTTACAAATTTTTATTTTTCTTATAATATATAAAATTACAATGATAATAATTGCTGATAAAGGCAAAATTATTGAAAGTAATAAATTATTATTTGTTTTATTTTTAATTTCATAAATTCGTTCTAAATTTTTAGTTCGTTTTATATTTATATCTTCAATATTTAATTTTAAGCTTACATTATAAATGACTAAATAATTAGGTACAATAATATGGTTTTGTTCTATTTTTTCATTGTTTAGAAATGTTACATTATTTATTTTTATTGAACAATTATGGAATTCTACAATATTATTTCCATTTAATATATGTTTTGAATGATCACAATCATTTGTTAGAGAGTGATTTTTACAATTTTTAATTAAAATCATGTGAGGAAAAATTTCATTGATTTCAAAATTATTTTTTATTATTTTCTTACAATTTTTATAATTTTCATTTATTAAATTATTAATACAATCATTAGCTGGTGTTAATAGTTTTATATATTTTTCATTATTATCAATATAAATTTTATCCTTATATTAAATTACATTATTATTTTCGATAAATATTTCCTCAAAATTTCTATTTGGAGTTGGCAATATCAAATACTTTATACCAAGTTCCTTAGTGAGGTTTGGAATTAGAATAACGAATATTAATTTATTGTCATATTTTAAAAGAGAACTTTTTATTTCTTTATATTTCAATGTATCGATACTAAATTCATCGATTTCATTATCGGTTAAAATTGAATGACTCATAATACCTTGTTTTGCAAACATAATATTTTGTTGGATTTTATCTATTTCAGAATTTACTAGGTTAATGTTGGTTAGTAATGATAAGAAATGCAAATTTTTTATACTTTTGTTAGTAATATCTGTTGTGTGATTTAAAGTTTGTAAAGTTAATACTTGATTTTGCATTATGCGATTTTTTAAAATGTTAATATTATTTTCAAGATCTGTATTAATTTTAATTTGGTTATTTAGATTTGTTATAGAAAGATGATTATTAATGTCGATGGTATTTAGGTGTTGTTCGATTGCAGCTTTGTCGTCGCTGTCCATTGTGCCAAAAAGCCAGTTAGCAATTTTGCCTCCTAAATTTATTAAGACTCTTTTTCGTCGAAAGAGAGTTATTGTTTTTAAACTATGTTCTGTCCTTTGAATTTGAACTTGAAGTTGTTTGATTAGTAGAGAATCATTTTCTGACGAGAAAATTAAGTTTAAGTTATTTTTAATTTCGTCTAAAGTTGACTGAAATTCGTTCGTATCTATTATGTGAAGGATTTTGGAATAGTTTGATATTAATTGCGTTTTTGTTAATCTTATTATTTGAAATCCTCCTTCATTTTCTAATTTTTGTATAGAAATTGTTGAGGTGTTAGTAAGTTGCAGTGTTAATAGAAATATAGTTAGTTGAAGAAGTCTGACCAGGATTGTCTTTGTTTTTGCTTTTATTGTTGTCTTGATTTTCTGTAAAAAATTTAAAGTTTCGTTTTATTCTTGTTGGATGGATGTTTTTATTTCTAAGATCTTTTAACCTATTATTATCAAGTTTAGTTTTTATTTTAACGTATTTATGTAGGTGTTTATAGCGAACTGCCTCGGGGTTTTCTATAAGTATTTCGGCTTTATTTTCTGGTGAGAAAGGTTTTCTCTTTTCATTTAATTTTGCGATTACACTATTTTTTACTTTGTTCAATCTTTCTTTGATAATATCTAAATTAGTAACTTTGTTTTTTAGGAAATCTATAAGTGTTTCTAAGGTAACTGAATGAATGCTATTATTGTATTTTTCAGCGGCAAATAGAATTTTTTCATATGGGGTTAATTTAGATTTTTGAGCTTCTAGAATACGCAAGTGCTCATTTAGGGTTCCATGAACTCTTTCAATAAGTGAGTTGCCAGTATGAGATCGAGGAGAAGTAAAGTGCGATTCCATATTTTCTACCATTAAAAAGTCTTTTATATTAATGGTATTGAATTCATTATCGAATACGAATTTTTTTGGTTTACCAAATATTGCAAATCTATTTTTTAGAGTTTGTATTATTGTAACGGAATTCCGATCGTTTAACCTTTGAATCATAAGATGTTTGGTGAATTTGTCTAATATTGTTAGATAAACTTCCTTGTAATAGAAAAATAAGTCTCCATGTATTATTTCATTGGGTTCGGAAGGGGTTTCAGTGATTTCAAATTTGTATTTGTCAGATTTTCTGTCATATTTCGCTAAGTTACAAATATCACAGTTGTTGACATACTTATGAATTAGCTCTTTGAGCCTTGGATAAAAGTGGGTATTTCTTAATTCGTTATAATTTTCTAAAATTCCTCTGTGATTTGTTGTTTTGTGTGTTTCGTCAATAATTTTAATTGCTTCCTTTTCACTATCTAATTCTAAAGCTTTATTATTACATTTAATAAATTTTATATTTTGATCATTAGAAAATAGTTCAATTAATTTTCGTTGTAAAATGTTATATTTTGGATTTTGTAATTCAGAATATATTCCTGTAGTACCTTTTCTAATATATCTTCTTAATAGATCATTTAAAATATTATTATTAATTAAATCACTTTCAGAAATATAGATTTGTCTGAAGTGGTTGTATTTGATTATTAATTCTTTATTTTTTTCTTTAACTAAATGAATTTGAGTATGGTATTTGTTAATAAAATTTTCTGAGATAGGAATGTGGTCACCCAAATCTTCGGCACCACTATGAATTGTTGCTAACTCAGAATCATTTTTGTTTAAAACATTTACTCCTATTTCTTTGGGTTTTATATTTGCGTATAACTTAATACGGTCTAAGGTCTGGGGTTCATGCCAGACTGGGTTGATGGGTGCTATTTTACATTTTTTATTTGATATAACTTCCTTTGGTTTTATATGACCGTATAATTTCATTCGTTTTAGAGTCTGTGGTTCATTCCAGACTGAGCTAATGGGATATATTCGACGTTTTTTATTTAAAGTATTTATTTCAAATTTGTTCGAGTCAATTCGACTCAAGAAGTCTGCGACTTTGTTGTCTTTTCCCTTAACGTATTCGATAGTATAGTCATATTCATTTAATTTGATTCGCCATCTTTGTAGCTTCGCGTTAGGTTCTTTAAGAGAACTTAGCCACCCTAATGGTCGATGGTCAGTTTTAATTGTAAATGTTGTACCGTACAAATAAGGTCTGAAGTATTTGGTTGCCCAGATAATGGCAAGGAATTCCTTCTCTATTGTTGAATACTTAGTTTCATGTTCGTTTAGCGTTCTGCTCGCATAGCAAATAGGGTATCCATCTTGTTGTAACACTGCACCAATAGCATAGTTTGATGCGTCTGTTACTAAAATAAATTTCTTTTTGAAGTCAGGGTAACGTAGAATAGGCGGACTTGTAATTAAGTTCTTAAGTTTGTTAAAGGAGTTTTTATAAAGTACGTCATTTACATTTATCTTACTATCTTTTTTAAGGCATTTTGTAAGCGGTTGTGCTACCTTGGCATAGTCTTTTATGAACTTGCGGTAGTACCCTGTTATTCCCAGAAAGTTTTTTATTTGTTTAATTTCAATTTTTTTATCATTTGGATTTATACCCTCTTGAGTTAAAATGTGTCCTAAATATTCAGTTGATTTTGCAAACAAATTGCATTTATCAACTTGTATCTTTAAGTTATGTTCCCTTAATTTCCTTAGTATTTCTGTTATTGCTTCAACATGCTCTTGAAAAGATGTTGAGAATATCAAAATATCGTCAAGATAGACGACACAAATTTTTTTTATATGGTCCCTCAGGACATGGTTTATCATCCTTTGAAAGGTCGCGGGTGCTTTTTTGAGTCGAAACGGCATTCACTTAAATTCAAAATGACCCTGTGGTGTTGAGAATGCGGTTTTAGCCCTATCTTTTTCGTCAACCAAAATTTGGTGAAAACCCTTAGCGAGATCTAAGGTCGAAAAGTATTGGGCGCGACCAAGTTTATCAAATAAGGATTCGATGTTTGGAATAGGGAATTTATCATTAACTGTGATTTGATTTAGTTTGCAGTAGTCAATTACTATCCGCCATTTCTGTTTGTCTGTATTATCCAGTTTTTTGGGAACAATCCATATAGGGCTGTTGTATGGACTATTAGAGGGTTGAATAATATCTTGTCTCAACATTTCTTTTATCTGTTTATTTACTTCTTCTTCATGAATTTTAGGGAATCTGTATATTTTACTGTATATTGGTTGAGAACAAGTAGTTATTATTTGATGTTTTACATCATTTACGCAAGTTAAATTGTCCCCATCTTTAAAAATGGGGACAATTCCCATCCATCCCCATCTTTAAAAATAAATCTTTGTTTTTGTAACTAAGGCTTGATATGCTTCCTCTAATGTATTTAAATTCCTGGACCTAATAAACATGGAATCCACCCTGTCAATTTTATTTAGAAATTTATCTAAAATTGACCTTTCATTATTTATGGGTTGGAATTCTCCAGGTTGACTAGGATCCAGTGAATATTTGGTATTTAATTTGTCTAATACTATAACTAATTTAGAATAAATTTGACTTACATTTTTATCTGGAATTTGATCCGCTTGTTCCTTAAGCTTTAAATAGCTTTTTGCTACGCCAAAAGATTTGATGAGCTGCAATTTAACTTGTTCCCACGTTGCATTTTGTAATCTCCGGATGCTCATAGCGGCATTCCCTTGGATTTTAGAATGTAGTATTCTATTAATATAGCCTCTTCCTGGTTCTTCTGGAACCAGGCTCAATAATGTGTCGACTTCTGATATAAAAGAAGAAAGTGAATAAGTGTCGCTCCCAGAAAATACTGGTATTGAGCGAGCTTCTTTTACAATATCATTGAATGTTAGTGCCATTTTGTTTTTTTTTTTCTGTTTTCACAATTGAATGTTTCAAAATTAGCTCAAAATTATCACTTTTTTTTTTTATAAAATTGTTTATATTTTTTTTTTTTTGTATTTTATTTTAGTTATTATTATTTGCTCCAAAAGTTTTTATTTATTTTGTTTTTATTTTGATTTTTAACAAATTGTCTCGACAAATTGTTATTAAAGAATACCGATTAACTCCTTGATAGGAGACACTACACTAATCACTTATAACTGAAGTAAAGTTAACGTTAATGTAATGTCGGTAATCCTACCGACTGCGCCACTTTTATTTTTATTTGATGTCAAATCAAAAAAAAATATTAAAACATTAAAAAAAAATAAAATTTGGTGTTTTATATTTCTTTTATTATTTAAATTTAAACTTAAATTAAAACTTTAAATATAAACTTAATATTAGTTTATTATTATAATATTAATTTTTGTATATTCCTTATTAAAGAAGGAACCGAGGAAGATAAACTTATAAGACTGATTTTTAATTGAAAGAACGTTAGTATTTATAATAATTAATTGCAAGAATCAGCTTTTAATTTGTGGGAAAATTTATTGAACGCGATTTGATTTATCCCGAAAACTTTTGATGGGAAATTAATAATTATAATAATAACATGATTAACGAATGAAGTAGGAGAGAGAAAGCGATGTTAATTTGTTTATGAATTATGATGGTCAATTCGTGGAATTAATAATTTACCGGTGAGAAAAATATTAAGCGCGGTATCTTTTGTCGGAAGAATTAAAGAATGGGAAAATTGACAAAATAATAGATTGACCAGAATTAAATTACAATATGAGAAAATTTGTTGACAAATTTTCTCATTGAAAGAAAATTTTAAAATTTATATTACAACAACAAAAAAAACATAATTATTTAACGCGATATATGATTCCCCCATCGTTAAGTTGGACACTCTCCTGAGTGTTCTTCTTTTCTGTGTTAATTTCCTTTCGTTCTTTCTTTTTACAAATTTTTATTTTTCTTATAATATATAAAATTACAATGATAATAATTGCTGATAAAGGCAAAATTATTGAAAGTAATAAATTATTATTTGTTTTATTTTTAATTTCATAAATTCGTTCTAAATTTTTAGTTCGTTTTATATTTATATCTTCAATATTTAATTTTAAGCTTACATTATAAATGACTAAATAATTAGGTACAATAATATGGTTTTGTTCTATTTTTTCATTGTTTAGAAATGTTACATTATTTATTTTTATTGAACAATTATGGAATTCTACAATATTATTTCCATTTAATATATGTTTTGAATGATCACAATCATTTGTTAGAGAGTGATTTTTACAATTTTTAATTAAAATCATGTGAGGAAAAATTTCATTGATTTCAAAATTATTTTTTATTATTTTCTTACAATTTTTATAATTTTCATTTATTAAATTATTAATACAATCATTAGCTGGTGTTAATAGTTTTATATATTTTTCATTATTATCAATATAAATTTTATCCTTATATTAAATTTCATTATTATTTTCGATAAATATTTCCTCAAAATTTCTATTTGGAGTTGGCAATATCAAATACTTTATACCAAGTTCCTTAGTGAGGTTTGGAATTAGAATAACGAATATTAATTTATTGTCATATTTTAAAAGAGAACTTTTTATTTCTTTATATTTCAATGTATCGATACTAAATTCATCGATTTCATTATCGGTTAAAATTGAATGACTCATAATACCTTGTTTTGCAAACATAATATTTTGTTGGATTTTATCTATTTCAGAATTTACTAGGTTAATGTCGGTTAGTAATGATAAGAAATGCAAATTTTTTATACTTTTGTTAGTAATATCTGTTGTGTGATTTAAAGTTTGTAAAGTTAATACTTGATTTTGCATTATGCGATTTTTTAAAATGTTAATATTATTTTCAAGATCTGTATTAATTTTAATTTGGTTATTTAGATTTGTTATAGAAAGATGATTATTAATGTCGATGGTATTTAGGTGTTGTTCGATTGCAGCTTTGTCGTCGCTGTCCATTGTGCCAAAAAGCCAGTTAGCAATTTTGCCTCCTAAATTTATTAAGACTCTTTTTCGTCGAAAGAGAGTTATTGTTTTTAAACTATGTTCTGTCCTTTGAATTTGAACTTGAAGTTGTTTGATTAGTAGAGAATCATTTTCTGACGAGAAAATTAAGTTTAAGTTATTTTTAATTTCGTCTAAAGTTGACTGAAATTCGTTCGTATCTATTATGTGAAGGATTTTGGAATAGTTTGATATTAATTGCGTTTTTGTTAATCTTATTATTTGAAATCCTCCTTCATTTTCTAATTTTTGTATAGAAATTGTTGAGGTGTTAGTAAGTTGCAGTGTTAATAGAAATATAGTTAGTTGAAGAAGTCTGACCAGGATTGTCTTTGTTTTTGCTTTTATTGTTGTCTTGATTTTCTGTAAAAAATTTAAAGTTTCGTTTTATTCTTGTTGGATGGATGTTTTTATTTCTAAGATCTTTTAACCTATTATTATCAAGTTTAGTTTTTATTTTAACGTATTTATGTAGGTGTTTATAGCGAACTGCCTCGGGGTTTTCTATAAGTATTTCGGCTTTATTTTCTGGTGAGAAAGGTTTTCTCTTTTCATTTAATTTTGCGATTACACTATTTTTTACTTTGTTCAATCTTTCTTTGATAATATCTAAATTAGTAACTTTGTTTTTTAGAAAATCTATAAGTGTTTCTAAGGTAACTGAATGAATGCTATTATTGTATTTTTCAGCGGCAAATAGAATTTTTTCATATGGGGTTAATTTAGATTTTTGAGCTTCTAGAATACGCAAGTGCTCATTTAGGGTTCCATGAACTCTTTCAATAAGTGAGTTGCCAGTATGAGATCGAGGAGAAGTAAAGTGCGATTCCATATTTTCTACCATTAAAAAGTCTTTTATATTAATGGTATTGAATTCATTATCGAATACGAATTTTTTTGGTTTACCAAATATTGCAAATCTATTTTTTAGAGTTTGTATTATTGTAACGGAATTCCGATCGTTTAACCTTTGAATCATAAGATGTTTGGTGAATTTGTCTAATATTGTTAGATAAACTTCCTTGTAATAGAAAAATAAGTCTCCATGTATTATTTCATTGGGTTCGGAAGGGGTTTCAGTGATTTCAAATTTGTATTTGTCAGATTTTCTGTCATATTTCGCTAAGTTACAAATATCACAGTTGTTGACATACTTATGAATTAGCTCTTTGAGCCTTGGATAAAAGTGGGTATTTCTTAATTCGTTATAATTTTCTAAAATTCCTCTGTGATTTGTTGTTTTGTGTGTTTCGTCAATAATTTTAATTGCTTCCTTTTCACTATCTAATTCTAAAGCTTTATTATTACATTTAATAAATTTTATATTTTGATCATTAGAAAATAGTTCAATTAATTTTCGTTGTAAAATGTTATATTTTGGATTTTGTAATTCAGAATATATTCCTGTAGTACCTTTTCTAATATATCTTCTTAATAGATCATTTAAAATATTATTATTAATTAAATCACTTTCAGAAATATAGATTTGTCTGAAGTGGTTGTATTTGATTATTAATTCTTTATTTTTTTCTTTAACTAAATGAATTTGAGTATGGTATTTGTTAATAAAATTTTCTGAGATAGGAATGTGGTCACCCAAATCTTCGGCACCACTATGAATTGTTGCTAACTCAGAATCATTTTTGTTTAAAACATTTACTCCTATTTCTTTGGGTTTTATATTTGCGTATAACTTAATACGGTCTAAGGTCTGGGGTTCATGCCAGACTGGGTTGATGGGTGCTATTTTACATTTTTTATTTGATATAACTTCCTTTGGTTTTATATGACCGTATAATTTCATTCGTTTTAGAGTCTGTGGTTCATTCCAGACTGAGCTAATGGGATATATTCGACGTTTTTTATTTAAAGTATTTATTTCAAATTTGTTCGAGTCAATTCGACTCAAGAAGTCTGCGACTTTGTTGTGTTTTCCCTTAACGTATTCGATAGTATAGTCATATTCATTTAATTTGATTCGCCATCTTTGTAGCTTCGCGTTAGGTTCTTTAAGAGAACTTAGCCACCCTAATGGTCGATGGTCAGTTTTAATTGTAAATGTTGTACCGTACAAATAAGGTCTGAAGTATTTGGTTGCCCAGATAATGGCAAGCAATTCCTTCTCTATTGTTGAATACTTAGTTTCATGTTCGTTTAGCGTTCTGCTCGCATAGCAAATAGGGTATCCATCTTGTTGTAACACTGCACCAATAGCATAGTTTGATGCGTCTGTTACTAAAATAAATTTCTTTTTGAAGTCAGGGTAACGTAGAATAGGCGGACTTGTAATTAAGTTCTTAAGTTTGTTAAAGGAGTTTTTATAAAGTACGTCATTTACATTTATCTTACTATCTTTTTTAAGGCATTTTGTAAGCGGTTGTGCTACCTTGGCATAGTCTTTTATGAACTTGCGGTAGTACCCTGTTATTCCCAGAAAGTTTTTTATTTGTTTAATTTCAATTTTTTTATCATTTGGATTTATACCCTCTTGAGTTAAAATGTGTCCTAAATATTCAGTTGATTTTGCAAACAAATTGCATTTATCAACTTGTATCTTTAAGTTATGTTCCCTTAATTTCCTTAGTATTTCTGTTATTGCTTCAACATGCTCTTGAAAAGATGTTGAGAATATCAAAATATCGTCAAGATAGACGACACAAATTTTTTTTATATGGTCCCTCAGGACATGGTTTATCATCCTTTGAAAGGTCGCGGGTGCTTTTTTGAGTCGAAACGGCATTCACTTAAATTCAAAATGACCCTGTGGTGTTGAGAATGCGGTTTTAGCCCTATCTTTTTCGTCAACCAAAATTTGGTGAAAACCCTTAGCGAGATCTAAGGTCGAAAAGTATTGGGCGCGACCAAGTTTATCAAATAAGGATTCGATGTTTGGAATAGGGAATTTATCATTAACTGTGATTTGATTTAGTTTGCAGTAGTCAATTACTATCCGCCATTTCTGTTTGTCTGTATTATCCAGTTTTTTGGGAACAATCCATATAGGGCTGTTGTATGGACTATTAGAGGGTTGAATAATATCTTGTCTCAACATTTCTTTTATCTGTTTATTTACTTCTTCTTCATGAATTTTAGGGAATCTGTATATTTTACTGTATATTGGTTGAGAACAAGTAGTTATTATTTGATGTTTTACATCATTTACGCAAGTTAAATTGTCCCCATCTTTAAAAATGGGGACAATTCCCATCCATCCCCATCTTTAAAAATAAATCTTTGTTTTTGTAACTAAGGCTTGATATGCTTCCTCTAATGTATTTAAATTCCTGGACCTAATAAACATGGAATCCACCCTGTCAATTTTATTTAGAAATTTATCTAAAATTGACCTTTCATTATTTATGGGTTGGAATTCTCCAGGTTGACTAGGATCCAGTGAATATTTGGTATTTAATTTGTCTAATACTATAACTAATTTAGAATAAATTTGACTTACATTTTTATCTGGAATTTGATCCGCTTGTTCCTTAAGCTTTAAATAGCTTTCTGCTACGCCAAAAGATTTGATGAGCTGCAATTTAACTTGTTCCCACGTTGCATTTTGTAATCTCCGGATGCTCATAGCGGCATTCCCTTGGATTTTAGAATGTAGTATTCTATTAATATAGCCTCTTCCTGGTTCTTCTGGAACCAGGCTCAATAATGTGTCGACTTCTGATATAAAAGAAGAAAGTGAATAAGTGTCGCTCCCAGAAAATACTGGTATTGAGCGAGCTTCTTTTACAATATCATTGAATGTTAGTGCCATTTTGTTTTTTTTTTTCTGTTTTCACAATTGAATGTTTCAAAATTAGCTCAAAATTATCACTTTTTTTTTTTATAAAATTGTTTATATTTTTTTTTTTTTGTATTTTATTTTAGTTATTATTATTTGCTCCAAAAGTTTTTATTTATTTTGTTTTTATTTTGATTTTTAACAAATTGTCTCGACAAATTGTTATTAAAGAATACCGATTAACTCCTTGATAGGAGACACTACACTAATCACTTATAACTGAAGTAAAGTTAACGTTAATGTAATGTCGGTAATCCTACCGACTGCGCCACTTTTATTTTTATTTGATGTCAAATCAAAAAAAAATATTAAAACATTAAAAAAAAATAAAATTTGGTGTTTTATATTTCTTTTATTATTTAAATTTAAACTTAAATTAAAACTTTAAATATAAACTTAATATTAGTTTATTATTATAATATTAATTTTTGTATATTCCTTATTAAAGAAGGAACCGAGGAAGATAAACTTATAAGACTGATTTTTAATTGAAAGAACGTTAGTATTTATAATAATTAATTGCAAGAATCAGCTTTTAATTTGTGGGAAAATTTATTGAACGCGATTTGATTTATCCCGAAAACTTTTGATGGGAAATTAATAATTATAATAATAACATGATTAACGAATGAAGTAGGAGAGAGAAAGCGATGTTAATTTGTTTATGAATTATGATGGTCAATTCGTGGAATTAATAATTTACCGGTGAGAAAAATATTAAGCGCGGTATCTTTTGTCGGAAGAATTAAAGAATGGGAAAATTGACAAAATAATAGATTGACCAGAATTAAATTACAATATGAGAAAATTTGTTGACAAATTTTCTCATTGAAAGAAAATTTTAAAATTTATATTACAACAACAAAAAAAACATAATTATTTAACGCGATATATGATTCCCCCATCGTTAAGTTGGACACTCTCCTGAGTGTTCTTCTTTTCTGTGTTAATTTCCTTTCGTTCTTTCTTTTTACAAATTTTTATTTTTCTTATAATATATAAAATTACAATGATAATAATTGCTGATAAAGGCAAAATTATTGAAAGTAATAAATTATTATTTGTTTTATTTTTAATTTCATAAATTCGTTCTAAATTTTTAGTTCGTTTTATATTTATATCTTCAATATTTAATTTTAAGCTTACATTATAAATGACTAAATAATTAGGTACAATAATATGGTTTTGTTCTATTTTTTCATTGTTTAGAAATGTTACATTATTTATTTTTATTGAACAATTATGGAATTCTACAATATTATTTCCATTTAATATATGTTTTGAATGATCACAATCATTTGTTAGAGAGTGATTTTTACAATTTTTAATTAAAATCATGTGAGGAAAAATTTCATTGATTTCAAAATTATTTTTTATTATTTTCTTACAATTTTTATAATTTTCATTTATTAAATTATTAATACAATCATTAGCTGGTGTTAATAGTTTTATATATTTTTCATTATTATCAATATAAATTTTATCCTTATATTAAATTTCATTATTATTTTCGATAAATATTTCCTCAAAATTTCTATTTGGAGTTGGCAATATCAAATACTTTATACCAAGTTCCTTAGTGAGGTTTGGAATTAGAATAACGAATATTAATTTATTGTCATATTTTAAAAGAGAACTTTTTATTTCTTTATATTTCAATGTATCGATACTAAATTCATCGATTTCATTATCGGTTAAAATTGAATGACTCATAATACCTTGTTTTGCAAACATAATATTTTGTTGGATTTTATCTATTTCAGAATTTACTAGGTTAATGTCGGTTAGTAATGATAAGAAATGCAAATTTTTTATACTTTTGTTAGTAATATCTGTTGTGTGATTTAAAGTTTGTAAAGTTAATACTTGATTTTGCATTATGCGATTTTTTAAAATGTTAATATTATTTTCAAGATCTGTATTAATTTTAATTTGGTTATTTAGATTTGTTATAGAAAGATGATTATTAATGTCGATGGTATTTAGGTGTTGTTCGATTGCAGCTTTGTCGTCGCTGTCCATTGTGCCAAAAAGCCAGTTAGCAATTTTGCCTCCTAAATTTATTAAGACTCTTTTTCGTCGAAAGAGAGTTATTGTTTTTAAACTATGTTCTGTCCTTTGAATTTGAACTTGAAGTTGTTTGATTAGTAGAGAATCATTTTCTGACGAGAAAATTAAGTTTAAGTTATTTTTAATTTCGTCTAAAGTTGACTGAAATTCGTTCGTATCTATTATGTGAAGGATTTTGGAATAGTTTGATATTAATTGCGTTTTTGTTAATCTTATTATTTGAAATCCTCCTTCATTTTCTAATTTTTGTATAGAAATTGTTGAGGTGTTAGTAAGTTGCAGTGTTAATAGAAATATAGTTAGTTGAAGAAGTCTGACCAGGATTGTCTTTGTTTTTGCTTTTATTGTTGTCTTGATTTTCTGTAAAAAATTTAAAGTTTCGTTTTATTCTTGTTGGATGGATGTTTTTATTTCTAAGATCTTTTAACCTATTATTATCAAGTTTAGTTTTTATTTTAACGTATTTATGTAGGTGTTTATAGCGAACTGCCTCGGGGTTTTCTATAAGTATTTCGGCTTTATTTTCTGGTGAGAAAGGTTTTCTCTTTTCATTTAATTTTGCGATTACACTATTTTTTACTTTGTTCAATCTTTCTTTGATAATATCTAAATTAGTAACTTTGTTTTTTAGAAAATCTATAAGTGTTTCTAAGGTAACTGAATGAATGCTATTATTGTATTTTTCAGCGGCAAATAGAATTTTTTCATATGGGGTTAATTTAGATTTTTGAGCTTCTAGAATACGCAAGTGCTCATTTAGGGTTCCATGAACTCTTTCAATAAGTGAGTTGCCAGTATGAGATCGAGGAGAAGTAAAGTGCGATTCCATATTTTCTACCATTAAAAAGTCTTTTATATTAATGGTATTGAATTCATTATCGAATACGAATTTTTTTGGTTTACCAAATATTGCAAATCTATTTTTTAGAGTTTGTATTATTGTAACGGAATTCCGATCGTTTAACCTTTGAATCATAAGATGTTTGGTGAATTTGTCTAATATTGTTAGATAAACTTCCTTGTAATAGAAAAATAAGTCTCCATGTATTATTTCATTGGGTTCGGAAGGGGTTTCAGTGATTTCAAATTTGTATTTGTCAGATTTTCTGTCATATTTCGCTAAGTTACAAATATCACAGTTGTTGACATACTTATGAATTAGCTCTTTGAGCCTTGGATAAAAGTGGGTATTTCTTAATTCGTTATAATTTTCTAAAATTCCTCTGTGATTTGTTGTTTTGTGTGTTTCGTCAATAATTTTAATTGCTTCCTTTTCACTATCTAATTCTAAAGCTTTATTATTACATTTAATAAATTTTATATTTTGATCATTAGAAAATAGTTCAATTAATTTTCGTTGTAAAATGTTATATTTTGGATTTTGTAATTCAGAATATATTCCTGTAGTACCTTTTCTAATATATCTTCTTAATAGATCATTTAAAATATTATTATTAATTAAATCACTTTCAGAAATATAGATTTGTCTGAAGTGGTTGTATTTGATTATTAATTCTTTATTTTTTTCTTTAACTAAATGAATTTGAGTATGGTATTTGTTAATAAAATTTTCTGAGATAGGAATGTGGTCACCCAAATCTTCGGCACCACTATGAATTGTTGCTAACTCAGAATCATTTTTGTTTAAAACATTTACTCCTATTTCTTTGGGTTTTATATTTGCGTATAACTTAATACGGTCTAAGGTCTGGGGTTCATGCCAGACTGGGTTGATGGGTGCTATTTTACATTTTTTATTTGATATAACTTCCTTTGGTTTTATATGACCGTATAATTTCATTCGTTTTAGAGTCTGTGGTTCATTCCAGACTGAGCTAATGGGATATATTCGACGTTTTTTATTTAAAGTATTTATTTCAAATTTGTTCGAGTCAATTCGACTCAAGAAGTCTGCGACTTTGTTGTCTTTTCCCTTAACGTATTCGATAGTATAGTCATATTCATTTAATTTGATTCGCCATCTTTGTAGCTTCGCGTTAGGTTCTTTAAGAGAACTTAGCCACCCTAATGGTCGATGGTCAGTTTTAATTGTAAATGTTGTACCGTACAAATAAGGTCTGAAGTATTTGGTTGCCCAGATAATGGCAAGCAATTCCTTCTCTATTGTTGAATACTTAGTTTCATGTTCGTTTAGCGTTCTGCTCGCATAGCAAATAGGGTATCCATCTTGTTGTAACACTGCACCAATAGCATAGTTTGATGCGTCTGTTACTAAAATAAATTTCTTTTTGAAGTCAGGGTAACGTAGAATAGGCGGACTTGTAATTAAGTTCTTAAGTTTGTTAAAGGAGTCTTTATAAAGTACGTCATTTATATTTATCTTACTATCTTTTTTAAGGCATTTTGTAAGCGGTTGTGCTACCTTGGCATAGTCTTTTATGAACTTGCGGTAGTACCCTGTTATTCCCAGAAAGTTTTTTATTTGTTTAATTTCAATTTTTTTATCATTTGGATTTATACCCTCTTGAGTTAAAATGTGTCCTAAATATTCAGTTGATTTTGCAAACAAATTGCATTTATCAACTTGTATCTTTAAGTTATGTTCCCTTAATTTCCTTAGTATTTCTGTTATTGCTTCAACATGCTCTTGAAAAGATGTTGAGAATATCAAAATATCGTCAAGATAGACGACACAAATTTTTTTTATATGGTCCCTCAGGACATGGTTTATCATCCTTTGAAAGGTCGCGGGTGCGTTTTTGAGTCGAAACGGCATTCACTTAAATTCAAAATGACCCTGTGGTGTTGAGAATGCGGTTTTAGCCCTATCTTTTTCGTCAACCAAAATTTGGTGAAAACCCTTAGCGAGATCTAAGGTCGAAAAGTATTGGGCGCGACCAAGTTTATCAAATAAGGATTCGATGTTTGGAATAGGGAATTTATCATTAACTGTGATTTGATTTAGTTTGCAGTAGTCAATTACTATCCGCCATTTCTGTTTGTCTGTATTATCCAGTTTTTTGGGAACAATCCATATAGGGCTGTTGTATGGACTATTAGAGGGTTGAATAATATCTTGTCTCAACATTTCTTTTATCTGTTTATTTACTTCTTCTTCGTGAATTTTAGGGAATCTGTATATTTTACTGTATATTGGTTGAGAACAAGTAGTTATTATTTGATGTTTTACATCATTTACGCAAGTTAAATTGTCCCCATCTTTAAAAATGGGGACAATTCCCATCCATCCCCATCTTTAAAAATAAATCTTTGTTTTTGTAACTAAGGCTTGATATGCTTCCTCTAATGTATTTAAATTCCTGGACCTAATAAACATGGAATCCACCCTGTCAATTTTATTTAGAAATTTATCTAAAATTGACCTTTCATTATTTATGGGTTGGAATTCTCCAGGTTGACTAGGATCCAGTGAATATTTGGTATTTAATTTGTCTAATACTATAACTAATTTAGAATAAATTTGACTTACATTTTTATCTGGAATTTGATCCGCTTGTTCCTTAAGCTTTAAATAGCTTTCTGCTACGCCAAAAGATTTGATGAGCTGCAATTTAACTTGTTCCCACGTTGCATTTTGTAATCTCCGGATGCTCATAGCGGCATTCCCTTGGATTTTAGAATGTAGTATTCTATTAATATAGCCTCTTCCTGGTTCTTCTGGAACCAGGCTCAATAATGTGTCGACTTCTGATATAAAAGAAGAAAGTGAATAAGTGTCGCTCCCAGAAAATACTGGTATTGAGCGAGCTTCTTTTACAATATCATTGAATGTTAGTGCCATTTTGTTTTTTTTTTTCTGTTTTCACAATTGAATGTTTCAAAATTAGCTCAAAATTATCACTTTTTTTTTTTATAAAATTGTTTATATTTTTTTTTTTTGTATTTTATTTTAGTTATTATTATTTGCTCCAAAAGTTTTTATTTATTTTGTTTTTATTTTGATTTTTAACAAATTGTCTCGACAAATTGTTATTAAAGAATACCGATTAACTCCTTGATAGGAGACACTACACTAATCACTTATAACTGAAGTAAAGTTAACGTTAATGTAATGTCGGTAATCCTACCGACTGCGCCACTTTTATTTTTATTTGATGTCAAATCAAAAAAAAATATTAAAACATTAAAAAAAAATAAAATTTGGTGTTTTATATTTCTTTTATTATTTAAATTTAAACTTAAATTAAAACTTTAAATATAAACTTAATATTAGTTTATTATTATAATATTAATTTTTGTATATTCCTTATTAAAGAAGGAACCGAGGAAGATAAACTTATAAGACTGATTTTTAATTGAAAGAACGTTAGTATTTATAATAATTAATTGCAAGAATCAGCTTTTAATTTGTGGGAAAATTTATTGAACGCGATTTGATTTATCCCGAAAACTTTTGATGGGAAATTAATAATTATAATAATAACATGATTAACGAATGAAGTGGGAGAGAGAAAGCGATGTTAATTTGTTTATGAATTATGATGGTCAATTCGTGGAATTAATAATTTACCGGTGAGAAAAATATTAAGCGCGGTATCTTTTGTCGGAAAAATTAAAGAATGAGTAAATTGACAAAATAATAGATTGACCAGAATTAAATTACAATATGAGAAAATTTGTTGACAAATTTTTTCATTGAAAGAAAATTTTAAAATTTATATTACAACAACAAAAAAAACATAATTATTTAACGCGATATATGATCTGTACCCAGAAGACTTAGGTTAAAGCTCTTAACAAAATCTCAATTTCTTCATGTCCTATATTTATTAACCATAGTTTTAATTTGCTTAGTAACATCTTTTGACTTCGGCTATTTTTAATTGAAAGCCGAAGTTTATTGTACAATCTACATGAAACAATGTTGTACGAGTTTTGATAAATAGCTGTTCTAAATATAGGTATATTAACTTCGGTGTTGTTCTAAGATTGTATTGTTCATTTATACGCAAATTGGGTTCTATATGTTTATTTGTGATGTATTTCTTTATCGTAGTAAAAAAACATTGGTGTCTGATTGGCAATATTTTTAATTGTTGAAATAATTGCATGCTTTGATGGCTGCGATTCCTGTTACATATAACATATTTCTGGACGATAAGTAGTGGTTTAATTTTATTTTGGTATGCACCCCATGTTAAATAAGTTGCTTTTCAACATAAACTTGGTTCAATTAGCTGCATGATATTTTAAGTACATGGGTAAAGACTCTTGTTTAGTTAAGTGAAAATTCACAACTTTCGTCTTATTGCTCACCACGAGTTTATGCTTAGCAAACCAATTTCTAAGACTAGATAAATTAAAGCTAATTTCAGACGTAAGATTGAAAAGACTAACAGATTTATACCAAAAAGCCAGGTTATCTGCGAAAGCCGTTATCATCCCGTAGGATTTTTGCTTGAAGATCGAGTTAATGTAAATCAGAAACAAGATGAGTCCAAGGACTGAGCCTTGAACATATCGGAGAAACGCATTTATTATAATTTTAAATACATGCAAGATCACAAAACAAGAACAGTTAAGCCTTTAATACGATGTAAACACATTAATGACTTAAAACATGCTTAGAACAATGCTTAGAACAATCTAAGAATAATATCAGAAATCATATAAAGTCTTTGCGGACTGTGGACTCTCATTATTGTAGAAGTGACTCACCAAGAAAATATTTAGAAGAAGGGCACAATTTCAAAAAGATATGATTTATTTCAGGAGAAGTATCCAACGGACAATTATGCATGTCGTATTACTTACAATAAGATTTTTCAGAATGAATTTAATTACTCATTCTCTAAAAAAGATCAGTGTGACAAGTCCGTATCGGTTAAAAGACAAACGGAAGCTGATCAAGTGAATGAGGAAAATAAAAATGTTTAGGAAAATCATAGACAGCAACATAAATTCCTAAAAGTAGTACGTGATTCGTATATAAACTGTTCCGAAGAAACAACTTTAGTTGTGTGTTTTTAGCTTTGCTTCTCTTTTTTACTATAAAACTTTCAGTACTAAATCTTAAAGTTTCAGTTTGTTGCAAATCAAATAAAAATCCAAATATTACATATTATGCTATTTGGAATAAGATGGAAAGTGGCCATTCAGGCAATGACATCACCAGCCTTTTAGTTAAACTTTTACAATGAATTTTAAAAGATTTCAATGATACTCAACATTTAATATTGTGGAGCTATTCGTGTACACCACAAAATAAAAATCGAATTAGGATTGCAGCTCTATTTAAATTTCTTGACAACAACCAAAAACTCAGAACCATTAGACGGAAATTGTCAGAGCCTGGTCACTCTCAGATTCAAAAGATTTGTTTTGTTGAAAAATTATAAATTTTGTACGAACAAAATGTTTTTAATTGAGATCTAAACAAGTAAATATAACAGTAAGTCAATGCAACCGACTTATTAATACCCTACACCTTAATAATTCGAATTAAATTAAAAATCCATAAGTTTTTTTGGCAGATGCTTGAAGTTCTTCTCTTTTCTATCTTATTCAACTCGAATTTCAGGAACGTAAAAGAGGCATCCTCTTGGGATATGCTTGACAACTTTGTAAAAAATTTTAAGTTTCTATCTTTATTAATTTCGAAGATTGTCAGTCCTTGGGAGGTGTTTGTCAGGTACCCGAATTGCCACTCCAATTCATCGAATCCATCTAAGGAACATGTCAGAACACCATTGTTAAACACTAAATTTAAAGGTTCTACTTTTGTTGGTTTTGGAGATAAGCTCGTTGCTCTTGTGCTCGTCCGGAAGTTTCCAAAATACGAACCCATGGTTCAAATTCTTTCAAATATCAGTTTCCAATTTTACAGAAAAGGAAACATAACAGAACACCTTTGCACTAAAAATAAAAGTTCTATCTTTGTTGGTTGTGGAGATACACTCGTTTGCTCTGGGGCTCGTCCGGAAGCTTCCAAGACTTGAACCCATGGACCAAATTTTCACAAATTTCAGAAACAAAAATTAAATATGAAGGAACACCATTCTGCCTAATTTAAAGGTTATATCTTTGTTGCTTTTGGAGATAATATCATTTGCTCTCAGGCTCGTTCGGAAGCTTCCAAAATCCGAACCCAAAGACCAAATCCTCTTAAATTTCAGAGAAATAAATCAAACGGGAAGGAACATCATTGTAAAAAATTTAAACGTTCTATCTTTGATGGGCTCGTTCGGGCTCGTTCGGAAGCTTCCAAAACACGAATCCATGGTTCAAATTCTTTCAAATGTCAGTTTCCAATTTTATAGAAAAGGAAACATAACAGCACACTCTTGTACTAAAAATAAAGGTTCTATCTTTGTTGGTCGTGGAGATATACTCGTTTGCTCTGGGGCTCGTTCGGAAGCTTCCAAGATAAGAACCCATGAACCAAATCTTCTCAAATTTCAGAGACTTAAATAAAACATGAAAGAACACCACTCTGCCAAATTTAAAGGTTATATCTTAGTTGATTTTGGAGATAATCTCATTTGCTCTGGTGCTCGTTCGGAAGCTTCCAAATCCAAACCCATGGACCAAATCCTCTTAAATTTCAGAGACATATATCGAACGGGAAGAAACATTATTGTACAAAATTTAAAGGTTCTATCTTTGTTGATTTTGGACATAATCTCGTTTGCTCTGGGGCTTGTTCGGAAGCTTCCAAAATCCGAACCCATGGACCAAATCCTTTCAAATTTTAGAGACTTAAATAAAACATGAAAGAACACCATTCTGTCAAATTTGAAGGTTATACCTTTATTGGTTTTGGAGATAATCTCGTTTGCTCCGGAATCATTCGGAAACTTCCAGAATCCGAACCTATTTACCGATTTTGTCCAGATTCGAACTTAGCCTTCCTTTCGTAATTAGTGACCTACTATATAAATTTTATCAAGATATCTTTCTTAGTTTTTGAGTTATCGTGCGAACGGGCTGACGGACGGACGGACATCTTTAAATCGACTCAGGAGGTGATCCTGATTCAGAATATATATACATGTCCATATCTAACTCGCTTTCTTTTGGTGGTTACAAACACCATACCAAAGTTAATATACCCTATACTTTAGGTGTAGGGTATAAAAAGAGATTCTTTTATTTTGTAGAAATATATTTTATACTTTCTATAGTTTTTTAGAAATATATTCTTGACACATCTTCTTAATTTTGCATTCTAACTATATTTAAGAAGCAATACATTTTTATTCTAATTAATTACGATTCCTTTTAGGTTGACGCTGTACACAGCGCAATTGACCGGCAATTTAAAGTTAATAAATTTACAGTCTATTAGACTTGATAAAAAGATTACAAAATTTCAATTATTCAAATGTAAAATTAAATGTGAGACAGATGAATTAAACAGTTTTCAAAATTTATTCTCAAAAAGCAGATTGATTTGCATTCCATTCAGTCCCAAAAGTAAAAGTTATACAATATAATCAAGAAGATCTTCTATAATTAAAAATTAAAACTTCTCCGAGTCTATTGGATTTTAAAACTATAAGTATACAAAAGAAGTGTAAAAAAGGTGTTTTTGCAACACCATCTAATATATTTGAAAAGCAGTTAAAAATTTTACACCTAAAATCTTTACGGTGGACAAAAAAAAGATATCGAAAGTTTATATTCATTTTTACCATCACTTGATGTAGATTATTTTAAGAGTTTATTTAACCAAAACGAGAAATAATACAGTTAGCTTTATCAACTCTAAATAACCGTCCGAAGCCGTTAGTATGTTCGCATATAGTCTGTCACTCTGCTTATAATATTATTTTTTCAATTTTTCAGTATTTTAAAACAATTTGGATGAGTTTCATAATTTCTAGAACTATGGTTTGTAAATATATTCAAACTAATATTTATACAATCTTCAAAAGCAAAATCTAACCTTCCACCTAACCATTATCAATCCAAACCTTTTCCAAATATGATATACCCAGTACTACTTAGTACTAAGCGGCAAATGTATGTAAGTATATTAATTTATACTAAACCTACTACAAAATACCAAATATATATTAATATGCATATGTATTCATATCGCCATATACATTGCATTATTTCTTTAAACATATATCATTCATAGAATAATTTCTTATAAATACAACAAAATACGTATATACGCCGCTATGTATCAATATTTTTATTATACATCATTCATTCTTCAGTCACATATACGATATGTAAATAAACATGATATATAAGTGTTTATACCAATATCATATAAATATATATAAATTCTTAATTTTTTATTTATTCAAAATTTTTTTGTACTACGTATCATCTTCCACAATTTTAAATTATCGAGTAAAAAAAAAAATTCAAAAATATTGTTAAAGAAATTTGTTAGAAAAATTGAGAAAAATCAAGTCACACTTTCGTCAATTTTAAGGTAACGCTATATTATTAAGAAAAGTTACTTACAGAAATAAAAGTATAATATTGAAGCTTTAATTTTTATGTACTACTTCCAAAAAAATTTAACAGGTGTTAAGTTACAGGTGTTGAAAAATAGAGAATTTTCAGTTTTTGACACCTCACAGCTCCTAAACGGAGGGCGATACAGAAATATTTTCTGAAACCACTCATACTTATTTTGAAATCCTATAACCCATCTAAAAATTTCAACTTAAGCCGTTTGGAAGATACAAGAAGTCAAGAATTTTTCAAAATTTGCGTTTCGCATAACGGTAAATTAAGACACTGTACGGCACAAGTATATATTTATTATACGTATATTTGTAAAGGTAATAAAAGTTGTTATCGTATAGTGTTTTCAGATTGAAGAACCTTATAGAACTTTTGTGATAACAGTTTAAATATAGAGCTTTTTCAAACTTTAGAGGGATGTAGCTCCATAACGGATGAGACTACAGAGAAAAGTTGTTCCTATGAATTAATATTTTTATGATATCTATCAACAGTTAAAATATCATGGCTCTGCTTCAAACGATGTGCAAAATTTATATGAAAAAAGTGAAGATCAAAAATTTTGTTGCCCGAGAGCTATCCAAAGTTTTGGTCGGATCTCAACCCAAAAAAAAATAGGCAAGTTATCTTGTCGTCTGTTTATAATTTATCTTGCTGAAGGACAGATGGACGGACGGACAAAGCTTAATCTACTCAGAATTTTATTCTGATCCGATCCATACCTTTGAAGGTATATCTAGCTAGCTTATTTCGATGTGTTACAAACGGAGGAGCAATTTTAATATACCCAATACTTATCGTACGGGTATAAAAATTAAATTATGTACTTATTTTATTAAAATATTATTTTGCGATCATTTGATATTGCTTTGAAAAAAATTGTATTATCAGTGTTATCAAGTCAGTGTCCTTTTTGTATAGTTTTGAATATATTTTTTATTTACTTTATTGAAACTTTAAGTACTGCAAAAGTTTGAATGTAGTTAACAATCAAAGTCTAATTATACAAAGTTATTGTAATTAATAAAATAATTAGATTAAGTTATTAAATTAATATAAAATTGTGATCACTTTTTGGTTTCTAAAAAATTTAAATAGTTCCTCTGTTTATTTTTACTGAATAATTTTTACGATAATATTGTACTTATTTATTTTATTGAAAGTTTTGTGTAAAGTCAACAAAAACTCTAAAATAATTAATATATCTTAAATAATAAAATAAAATCATGAATTTATTTTCAAAATATTTATGTCATTGTTTCATTTTAAATACATAATTAAATAATTATTTTCTACTTTTTATTTTCATTCTACTTTTTATTTTCACTGCCTTTAAGTAGTTTGAAGGTATAATATATTTCTTTTGCGTTTGTAACACATGCCAAGCATAAATATAAATGTATGCATTAATATTATGTAAAACCAAAGAAACAGGAAGATTGTCCGATTTTAATGTTTAAATTTAGAAGTCTAGAAAGAAAATTCTAGAAAATATTGAAAAATTTAGAATAAAAACTAAAATAAAAAAAAAAAATATTGTTTTAAATAAAAATATCATTCAAAAAGCTGCTCTAAAAAATTGTAATTTATAATAAATTTTAAAATTACAAAAACAAATTTTTGTTACAATTTTATTTTATATTTTAAATGTCAAAAAAATATTATAAACAAATTTATAATTTTGTTATATTAATATGTCTTGATAAAAATGCAAACTAATTCCTGGTATGTATGCTATATAATATGTTATACCAAAAGATAGGTACGTACCTACATATATATATATGTTATATACGTATTTAGATATGTGAATCATTTATATAAGAAATTTTTTAACAATTATTATATTTTTAAAACTTAAAAAAACAAGATTCGTTCGGATAATGGGTTCTTTCCAAAAACATTTTTTCTAATTCTTAATCGATTACTTTTTGGAAAAGTAATGGAAAGAGTAATACATAATTGTCATGTCATATACTGCAAGATTCATGTGCCAAGCCATTATTTATTTTTTTTTTTCTTTTATCTATTTTTTTGTACCTACACAAATTTATATTTTGTTATGAAATATATGTTTAAAAAATATTTAATATCGCACATAATTAAAGCGAACATCTGTAAATACATGGATAATAATATTTGTAGAATGTAATATAGAAGAAAAATTCGTATCCTATTGTTAACAGATTTAACTAAAATTTTGTTCATTTTATAAAAATATGTCTTCCATTGTATATAGTTACCTCATAGTGGCAAAGTCTAATAAATGTCACCATAAAGTTGCGAATACGAGCATAACCGTCGCAAAAACGACAGTTTAGAACTACAAAGTTTTAGCTACCTTACCGTTCCGCATGCTACTATATGGTACGAGAAATTGTTGGTACGTAATTTGTCGTAACCTATTTAAATTAAATCCAGGAACTACACATTTTCGAACCATTATGTTTATAAAAAGTAAAATTTATATTGCCCCAAAATTTGATAATGCGTATTATATTTATAACTTAGAACTAATAATTAACGATTTTTAAAATTTTTTTTTTGCTTTATTTTTATATTACGTTTATGACAATAATTCGAATCAGTACGAAATATTTTCAAATATATGGAAAATAAATAATGTAGTTGGTTACAAATTCATAGTTTTACGCCTTTTTCAGAATATTTACATATTGTATGTTTATGAGATATTATGAACTTGGAGTGATTTTAAGTTGGTTATGTCATAAAGTTTAAACGCTTTTTCTAGAATATATATTTAGAAATAGAAATACAGACTTTTATGTTTAAAATTTTTTTTCGACAATGTTCGCAATCAATATTTTTGTTTTCAATAAATCGACCCACATCCGAAATAAAAGGGCCATTCTCACTACGTGAACAAATATTTCTATGCTACTCGAAAAAACAAAATTGAAAAGATAGTAATAAGATTAATAGTAATTTATCATGGGAAAAGAAGACAAAAAACTGATATGAAATGATTTGTTATATGAAATCTCACTATAGAACAAAGTGTGTCGAAAGTGTAAAATGAAAAATAAATTTTTAATAAATTGTAGTTTTAAGATTTGGAAAAAAAATTTTGAATCCAAAATTTTAAAAACAATTTACTGAAACAAATAGATTGAAGATGTAAAGAAAAGTATAAGGAATCAAAATAGGATTTTAAAATATATTATATTTATATTTTCTATTGATGGGTTCATTTCTTCCGTACTCTGTATTGTGTTTGTAATCCATTAAAAATTTAGTATTTCTAGTTTGCCTAACACTATCTTTAAGTCTAAACATGCTAGTAAGAGATTGGATAGAAATACTATTATTCAAAATATCAAAAGTAAAACATGAAGACAATAATTGTCTACGTAAAGATAAAGAAAACAAGTTTAATGAATTAAATCTTGTAGTGTAACTAGGAAGATTAGCAAAATCAGAAGGATTATATTGATTTCTTAATGCAAATAAAAGAAATTGCATTTGAACTGATTCGATTCTATTGGAATGAACTTGAAAGGCTGGATTCCATATAATGTTATCGTATTCTAAGATAGATCGAACTAGCGAACAATAGGGAGATTTAGTGACAGCTATGTCACTGAATTCTTTAGCTCTTCTCTTAATGAAACCTAACATTTTATTAGCCTTTGAAACTAATTGGTCATAGTGAAGATTAAAATTAAGTTTATTATCGAGAAGAATCCCTAAATCAGTAATGCTATAAACCCTTTCCAAAGTTACGTTTTCTATTTTGTAGTCGTATATCAAATTAGATCTTTTTCGCGTAAAGCTTCTAACTTTACATTTCTGTATGTTGAGTTCCAATTTATTTGACGTGCTCCAAGCTTGTAAGACTGATAAGCTTGATTGAAGTATAGCTGCATCAGAACTATCTTTAGTTATTAAATTATGATATATTTTTAGGTCATCAGCAAACGAAATGTGAGGTATATTTCATATATATTCTGAAAGATCTGAAGTAAATACGTTAAACAGAAGTGGGAATGGCTTCTTTGTGAAACACCGGAAGTAACTCCGATTGTGTTGGATAATACACCTTGAAATGTAACATTTTGAGTTCTTTTTGAAAGATAAGAGTTAAGCCACACAAGAAATGAATCCGAAATGCCAAAAGTTGATAGTTTGTTTAGCAAAATGTGAAGTGATCTACACGATCGAAAGCTTTGCTAAAATCAGAGTATATTGCATGGGCTTGGTATGCTTTCTCCATTTGATTCAGGATTTAAGATGTGTAAACCATAAGGTTCGTTGTAGTGGAACGACCTGTTCTGAACCATGTTGTTGTTCATTGAGTTTTGCATTTATGATAGGAGTAATTCTATCAACGAAAGTAGTCGAGAGGATTGCTATACCTCGATAGTTTTAGATTGCTATACCACCGATGCCCTAATCCCCATTTTTAAAGTTAGGGGTTAAGTAAGACGATTTCCATTCTTGTGGGAAAATCTTAATTGAAAGTGATTTATTGAAAATAAAATGAAGAGGGGAAATTAGACTGTGAGAATAATTATATAAAAAAATTGGAGGAATTAAGTCCGGACCAGCACCCTTTTTTATATCAAGGTTCAAAATTGCTTCAAGAATTTCACTTTCAGAAAGATATACGTCTGTAATTAGCAAATTCGAGCTATTAGATAAAAAGTTAGCCGAAGTTGTAACTGGTGCTGTTGGACGATAAACTTGTTGGAAATGATCAGAAAAGAAGTTGCGAATTTCTTTTGGGCAAGCAGAAACCACATTGTCCTTAGAAATCATTGAATTGGGATACCCAAATAATTTTCGTTTTGTGTTAACAAAATCAAAAAATTTTTTGGGATTAGTAACAAGTTTGTTGGCAATATCAGTGACATAGTTTTCATATGCTGCATTGGCTTTTTGTTTAAATTCGATAGAAAGTTGCTCATAAAGTGGAATAGAAGTGGAGAACTCGAAAATGATTGCGTTATGATGAGTAGTGTTAGTAAATAGATTATCTGCATCAGCGAGTTAAACCATCACTCTATCATATGCATTCGAAAATGCAAGATCTAACCACTTGTTATTACTATTAGGATAACTAATAATTTGCTGTAGATCATTACCATAGAATTCACTAATTAAACTAAATTCAATTTCGTCCTGAAAATTAAATGGTATTAATAAATTATCCGTATCGTCTATACTAAAAGAGAGAGAAGGACGGTTGAAATAGCCAAAAAAAAAATTGAATCATCCTCATGCATATCGGAAATAATATTGTGAAACTATAAAATATAGAGTACACTATAAAATTCAGAATATGAGGAATTATCAGAATTCGGAGTAAAGTAAACAATACCTAGGTTTTTATTATTGTTTTTAGGTTTTTTATTAATTATTCGTACCTAAGTTCATTTTAATAAATTGGTGATCGAAAGATTGATATGTATCAGTAAATATTGGTACACTAGATATGTAATTATTAAGGGCAAGTAGCACGCCACCTCCTCGCGAACAATTTACAGAGAGATAATCACGATCTTTGCTGTAAATGCACCAATTTCCATCAAGAATTTCCTCGTTTTTAAAAGAATCACTAAGCCATGTTTCAGTAATAGCAAGAACACTGAAATTGCATGACTTAGCATCAAGATAAAGTTTATTGACCTTGCCTCTCATACCAATGATATTAAATTTGTAATTGTTTATTCAATACACCTCTTCTACTTTTAGATACCTGAATTGAATTAGGTTTAATGAAAAGATCAAACGTTTGTTATATCTCTGATCGTTCTGTTCAAAGTTTTATTAATGTTAATAGAAATGTATTCGAAGGTCAAGGTCAGTTTCCAGTAAATGTACCTTGGAATTAATTACAAAATGGAGCCAATTAGTAAACCACCACTTGGAATTCTTTTGAGATCGTCCTTCCTTGGAGACCGTCTCCAAAATATGTTAACGCAAATGGAAACTAAAAATATTATTTCGCGTGTTGATGCACCATCAGAACGGTCAGATAGTATGGTAATAGTTGAAAATATAAATAAATCTATCAGAATATGTTTAGACCCAAGAGAATTAAATGTATATTTGAAAGATGAACATTGTTTAATACCTAAATTAGAAGATTTTAGAGCAAAATGAAGGAATTTAAATTTCTTACGGTCCTAGATTTAAAATTACCACATTGCAAATAGTTTATTTGTTAAATATGACACTTTGCAACTAACACTTTCACAACAATCCACTTAACAAATAACAACTTCAAGTAATAATTATTTTAACTCGTTATTAATGATAATAAAAAAACAAGTTTAAGGTAACGGCATTATTTTGTAATTTTTGTTATTGTTATTGTTTGCGATAAAAGTAAACAACCACTATTTCCCCCAACTTTTTGAAGTTGCTTTGAACTAGATCAAAAAGAAAAGTATTTTTTAAAAGATAAGAAAATCAACAGAATTATTTTTTTTTTTAAATAACATTTTAAATAACATAAATGTGAACAGGAAACGACACATTCTTTCCTCTTCAGGCGTGGCTGTAAATGACGTAAGGAGGAATAACTCTTACGACGTTGTGGGATTCGAACCCACCCAAATAGTATTTGGAATTTAGAAAATTTTTTGCAAAACATATGTTTGCCAAATATCTTTGTGTCCCATTATACCAAACAACCATTTGTAAAATGGTCAAATATGTCAAATGGAAAGTTGCGAAATGTCCTTTTTGTCAAAAGATATTAGGAAAATTGGCATTTTGCAATTTAACATTCGGCTAACTGTATACAAACTTTTATTGACGATATAATTCTTGGAGAGAAAAATTTACAAGAACATGATCATAACTTGCAAAACGTTGTTGAAACGGCGCGGAAATTAAACATTAAATTTAGATAAACTGCATATTGTGTTACGAAGATTAGATGTTTGCGGCACATATTTTCGCATGAGGAAATGTTACCTGGTCTGGCTCGTGTGGCCGTAATTAAGCATATAAAAAAGCCAACTAATCGCACGGAGTTGCAAAAAGTTTTAGGAATTTTAAATTATTTTCGTTCTTTTGTACTCAACTTTGCTGGAACACATATGACCTAAGAAATTTGTTAAAAAAAAAAAATATCTTTCAAGGGGTCGACATACAGATTAGACAACTGGAAAAACTTAAAGAATTAATAAGTAATTCTATTATTATTACATTCCTTTGATTCAGACTTTCCAATAGTAATTCAAACTGATGCATCTAAAACTGACTTAGGATGTTGCTTCCTTCAAAATGTTAGGCCTATTTCATCTTCTAAAAGCCTTACGGCAGCTGAAATTCAATATGCACGAATTGAAAAAATATTATTGGATATTGTCTATATTTGTCAAAAATTTCATGATTATATATATTGCAGACACATTGTTATAAATACGGACTATAAACCTCTACTTTCCATAATCAATAAATTTGGAAAAGCATTATTCGTTACGATTTCAAAGATTGAAAATAAAATTGTTTAAATATGATTTAGATGTTCAATATATCCCAGTTAATAAAATTCACATAGCAGATCTGCTTTCGAGAAATTCCGGTTATGATAAAGAAATTGATTTAAATAATATTATGACAGATTACACAGTGTTAGCATGAGTAAATACAAAAACAAATTATTTAAGAAGATGACGTTGAAAGACAATATTTAGTTGCGATAATGAGAGTTTATAAAGAGGGTTAGCCAAAATCAAAAAATAATCGAAATGACAATCTTAGGTTCTATTATGCTCTATTAGAATATTAAACATTAAATTTATGTAGCGGATTAGTATTTTTTAAGAACCGTATATTTGTACCTAATAATTTAATCAAAGAAATCTTAGAAAAGTTGCATGAAGGTAATTTCGAATAACTAAAATGATACTATGAGGGAAAACTTTATTCTATTGGCCTTACATGAATAGCGACATTGAAAATGTTATTATTATGTGTCGAATTTGCGAGTTTTATATACCAGCAAATATAAAACAGAGCTTGAAGGTTCGTGAAATTCCAGAGTACCCTTATCAAATTTTGGGAACAGATATTCTAGAATTTGTAGGTAAT
Source organism: Poecilobothrus nobilitatus (assembly GCA_947095535.1). Lineage (NCBI taxonomy): Eukaryota > Metazoa > Arthropoda > Insecta > Diptera > Dolichopodidae > Poecilobothrus > Poecilobothrus nobilitatus. The sequence continues at coordinate 126,397,293 of OX352774.1, read as the reverse complement.
TCCTTATTAGTAGGATTGACTACTTTTCAAAATGGATAAATTTAAAAATCTTGTCTGATAAGACTTCTGTTAGTGTTACTAAAGTTCTTAAAGAAAATTTTTCTAACAACGGAATACTAGAAAAGGTGGAATGTGATAATCAACCATTTAATTCATTTGAATGTTTAAATTTCGCAAAAAATTGCGGTTTTGAATTTGACTTTTGTAGCCCGCGCTACCCATGCTCAAATGGATTAGCTAAAAAGACTGTACATATTTGTAAAATAATGCTAAGAAGGCCAAGAAAAGTAAGCGGGATATATATACAATTTTGTTAGAATATCGAACAACGACTATAACAAGTCGAGATTTTACACTATGCCAAGTTCTTAATAGTAGATTACTACGAACTAAACACTCAATTCATAAATCTTTACTACTTCCAAAACTGGTAATTACGGAGGCTCGAAATAAAATTATTGTATCTTAGGAAAAGCTAAAATTATGGTATAATAGGACGGCAAAGAAAAACGAACTAAATTTAAATAATGAAGATATGGTAACTTATAGCAGGGTTGGTAAATGGGAACCTGCAATGATAGAGACTATGCATTTAAGTCCCAGCCGTACCTTATAAGGAATGAGAATAATCGTATATTACGAAGGAGTACTAGTCAAATTAGATAGATCGAAGAATGAACCAAACTTTGAAAAATCGATTTTAACTGAACCATCATACCCTGAAGGAAAATCGACGCAAGACAACAATTTATCCTATACAACAAACAGTTGCGTGAAAATAACACAACTCAAAGCATATCATCAAGTTTGAATAACAAGCAATTTCACTATAGGTACTACCCGATACGAAAGGAATGTAAAACAGACTAACTTTTTTTAAAGTTGGAGTATAAGTTTGGAAAGTTTTGTTGTAAATAACTATTTTAATTTGAAATCTAAATATTGAATTTTATTAAAAATTAGCCTAACGTTCTTAATTTAACTATTGCAATTTAAAAAGCTTAATATTGCATTTTACTAACAATTAACGTAACGTTCTTAATTAAACAATTATAATTGGAAATATAAATATTGAGTTTTATTAATAATTGACCATTTTAAAATATCACTTTTTGGCAAAAAAATAGATGTTGTATGAGCTTTAAAAGTATGCATCAATTATACAAGGACTACTGGGTTGATTGGCTTATGTTTGTGTAAACGAATGCTATGGATACATAAGCAGGCAATGTAGACATGTAATTATAATTTTTGACATTAGTGCATAAACTTTCAATAAATGGGCATTAACTAAACATATTTTGGTATTATTATTATTTAAAACTTAATACAACAATTATGGTTCCAATTTGTTTTATATGGAACTTTGAAGATTGGTGCCAAGTAGTGATGTTGTACTTAATTTGGAAAAGGATACGTCCATGATATATAAGCTTATTTACATTTTTGGCAACACATTCAGCTCTTTTTATTGCCATTGATAACGGAATAATGTTTTTCTTTATTTTAATTTATCTACAATCGCTTTTGTTTTTGTACTTTTTTGTTTATTTTTTGGTTTAATTTAGAAAAATTTAGTTTTAGTTTTAATTTAGTTTTTTTAATTTAGAAAAACTTTTTCTGTTTTTCCTTTCACAACATTATTTAGTTTACTACAAATCCCATCATATTTTTTTAAAGAATTTATAAAATCGATTTTTACTTTCCCGGATTGTCTTTTAAAGATTTTGATAAAATTAGCCATCTCATAATTTTTTTGAAGAGAGAATTTAATAATTCTATAATCTGCTTTTGATTTTTTTAAATAGCTACTTCAAACAGTCCAGATTAGAAAAATGTTAAGTGAATCATGAGATATATACATTTTAAAACACGGATTTTTCAAAGTTTAAGGGTCCGTGATGGGTGGAAGGGAAGGTGATAATTGAACTAATACTAATACAGTAGTACATAAAATCAAAATTATAACAAATGACTAGATCAATTCAAAATTGTATAGAATGAAATAGAAAATCAAGACATTATTAGAAAAAGCAAAAGTAGATATAGGGCACCATTAATTGCAGTTCCAAAAAAAAAATGTTAGAATCGTTGAAGATTACAGAAAATTGAATCAACGGTTATAGATGACAAATATTCACTTCCAAATATTGAGACTATTCCAGACAAATTGGGAAAAGCCTAATATTTTAGTATTTTGGGTTTGACAAAATGTTATCACCAGATTCGTTTAGCAGAAAACGATATTGAAAAAAACAGATTTAGCAAATCCTGCTGGTTTATATAAACATGTTCGCACGCCAGAAACTTTTCAACGTTTGATGAATGAGGTTTTTAGAGAATATATTAACCAAATTTATGACGTATATCTGTAGATGATGTACTTACTATTATTTTCAAAAACAATAGAAGAACATGTCGTTGAACAAAATCGTTGACCATAACTTTTAGAAGATTGCAAGAACACAATTTTAAAATTTAAGCAGATAAATGTACGAGTAGTTTTTTAAAAAAGAAAACAGAATTTTTAGATCACATTTTAACAAGTTTAGTTATCTTACACACAATTTTAAAACATTTTGAATATGATAATTTGCTAATTTGATAATTTGTGAATACAGATGAAAGTAATAATGCCATTATAGCGGTGTTGTCACAAGAATAACACCCTGTATGTTTTGTATCAACGACCGAAAAACATTATAGTGCTACCGATAAAGATTTTTAACTATTTATTTATAAATATTATTAATTGATAAGTACAATAAGCTCTCTAATTTCATTGATAAGAGAATAAAATTAGAGAGCTAAACAATTAATTAATATAGAATAATTTGAAAATTTGAAAAACTAAAGAAAATTATAATGGATAATGAAGAAGCTGATTATATATCAAAATAAAACCAATACAATTCTGCATACGATGAATACAAATGAAATTATTAACATACTTTCTCAAATAGAAAATAATTTATCAGAAATAGATTGTAATAATAGAATGCTTATAAAATAAGAAGTAAAACTTATTCTCGCAAAAATTAAGGCAATAATGTTAAATTTATCCAGAAATAAGAAAGGATTAATAAACTTTGTTCACAGTCCAAACAAATGGTTTTTCGGAACAATGTAGCGAAGATCTAGAAGATATATTAGAACTCTTTAAAGCAACTGTTCTGTTTACTGTTCCGTTATATGGTATTAGTATATTAATTAAAATAAATTTATTCATAAGTTGTAATATTATGGTAAACATCGGCAATCGAGCTAATGACACCTGATACAACAAAATTATATTCCATTTTTTAATTGTAGGTACTTGTTTTTTTAAGCTTTTCTTTTTATTACATATTAATTAAAATAATATGGTTTTTTTTTTAAATAAATTATTTTTTAATATTTTTTTTAAGATTACCTAACAAAAATTATAAGTCGCGAATAAAAAAAAAGTTTTTTAAAAAAATGGAAATACTGGTATCACTTTTAAATGCAAGCATTTTCTGCCTTGTTAGTGAATTCTTTATGGATGATTTGATTTTGTTAAGACATAAATATTTTTATGCCAACAGTAGGTACATAATATACGTACATACACTTTTGTTCGTTTTTGATCTTTTCATGTTACATATTATATCCTTTTAATTCAGTTTTATTGTTAAATCAATTTATTATTATTATTATTAGCTATTGAAACAAATCAAAATATAGCATTTTGTTTCCTTTGATGAAACATTTGCGTGACCGTCGGTTATTTTTTTTTGTATGTATATATTTCTTTAAATATTTATAATATTATAGAGATAATTTATTTATTTTTCAATTGAAATTTCCCCATTTATTTTATGTTTTGTATTATTAATACGAAATATGCTATAAGACATTTAAAATCTTTATAAATTTTTATATTATATTTTCTTTGATACTTTTTTGATTTTAAAAGGATGCTTATTGTGACCTTCCATTATTGAAGAACTGAATCTTTGTATATGTATATTATTATGTATTATAATGTTTAAATCTTATTTACAAATCTATCAAGAATGTGTAATGATTCCGTTTAATAATTTTGTATTTTATATTGTTAAAATTGTGACAACTTTGAAACATAAAAAAAGGTAAAAATTAATTTGTAAAATTTTGAAAATTTTGTTCTGGAAACTAATTTATAACTGTAACCTAAATGAAATTTTAATCAATTAATGAATTGTTTAGAAATCGTTCAATCTGTTTAACCCTAGAACCATAATCTCTCGTAAATTTTAAAAAAAAAAAAATGCGAAAACAAAGCAATCGTACAAGATAGACCGTTAATTTTTTCAGTACCTTCAAATTTTATTATTGCAAATTTATTTTTAGTTTTTTAGCGTACTTTCAAATGGTACTTTTTTTATAAACTAGCAATTTGAAATTGAAATCGTGAAATTTACGAGAGTTTAGTGTTTACGATACTTTTTTTCTCAAAATGGTAAGTTTCTTATAATATTTTTTTTCAAATTTGGTTACTGTAATCAATGTTTTAAATAAAAATTTTTTACCGAATTTTACCAGAAAAAGAAATACTTCAGCTTTTAGAGGTTTATAATGATGATGATGATGATAATTACAACGAACAAAGTGACGGTAATTGGAGTAACAGTTCATTTGAAGATAATATAATAGAAGAAAATATAATAGATTTTTCGGGTTCTGAGAGTGAATTTATTCCACATTCTTCTAGTTCTGAAAGTGATTCGCATATTTGTGAAATCCCAAATGAAAGTGAAACAATTTCAATTTCTTCACAAAACCCAAACATAATTATTCTAAATGCTGTTTCCCTTAAAGGTAAAGATGGCCATAGATGGTCAAGGATTCCTAGATAAGTAACTCGAAGAACTCCAGCTAGAAATATAGTACACATTTTAAGATTACCCAAAGATGGAGCAAAAAATGTTTTTACTGTAAAAGATGCTTTTATGATTTTCTTTGAAGAAACTATTCTAGATATTATGGTGAAAAACACAAACAAAGAAATTGAAATGAAAAACGCAAAATATAAAGTGAACAAGGTAGAATGTAAACCAACGGTTTTTAAAAGCGCACATTTCCAAAACTCAATACAAATTGTTTAGAAGTGTGACTTACACAAAAATTTGAAAATTTCATGTAATAAGAAAAAACTTGAAAATAGGACATTTTTGAGATTTTGAGGGGCCGTAAGTCCGGAATCCTATATAACTAAGAAAAGCTGTTAACACACGTAAAAATATATTATTGAAGCTTTAATTTTTATGTCTTGCCGAAGAAAAGTTTTTACAGGTGCCTAAGTTACAGGTGTCTAAAAATAGCAAATTTTCAATTTTTGAGGCGTAATAACTCTTAAAGAGGGGGCGTTACCAAAAAATTTTCTGAGGAAACTTATACTAATTCTAAAAGTTCTTTCTTGTCTCAAAATTTCAGGTTCCTATCTAAAGGGGTGCCGGAGTTATGAAAAAAGAAATTTCATGCAAAATGTGGTTTTCACATAACGGTAAATTTAAATCGTAAATTACAAAATATTACATAATTTTGATATTGTTTTATATAGATAATAAAATTTTCGATCTCCTACCGGTTTTAGATTGCAAAACTATTACGCAAAGCCCGAGATATATACATCTGAAAATGGAGCTTTTTTACAATTTTGAAGAGCTGCAGCTTTGGAACCCTTTACAACTAAAATAAATCTTTCACACACGTAAAAATATATTATTGTAGCTTTCATTTTCATGTCTTGCCGAAGAAAAATTTTTACAGGTGCCTAAGTTACAGGTGTCTAAAAATAGGAAATTTTCAATTTTTGAGGCGTAATAACTCTTAAAGAGGGGGCGTTACCAAAAAATTTTCTGAGGAAACTTATACTAATTCTAAAAGTTCTTTCTTGTCTCAAAATTTCAGATTCCTATCTAAAGGGGTGCCGGAGTTATGAAAAAAGAAATTTCATGCAAAATGTGGTTTTCACATAACGGTAAATTTAAATCGTAAATTACATAATATTACATAATTTTGATATTGTTTCATATAGATAATAAAATTTTCGATCTTCTGCCGGTTTTAGATTGCAAAACTATTACGCAGAGCCCGAGATATATACATCTGAAAATGGGGCTTTTTTACAATTTTGAAGAGCTGCAACTTTGGAACCCTTTACAATTAAAATAAACCTTTCACACACGTAAAAATATATTATTGTAGCTTTAATTTTTACATCTTGCAGAAGTAAAATGTGTGCAGGTTCCTAAGTTACAGGTGTTTAAAAATAGCAAATTTTCAATTTTTAAGCCCTAATAGCTCATAAACAGGGGGTGGTCCGAAAAAATTTTCTGAGCAAACTTATACTAATTCTAAAAGTTCTTTCTTGCCTCAAAATTTCAAGCTTCTATCTAGAAGCGTGGCGGAGTTATGAAAGTAGAAAAATCTTGCAAAATTTGGTTTTCACATAACGGTAAATTTAAATACTAAATTTAAAAAAATTGTATAATTTTGATATTAATTTACAAAGATAAAAGAAATACCTGTCGAATGACGTTTTCAGATTGAAAAAATCTTAAGCAGAACATAAGATATATGCATTTAAAAATAGGGCTTTTTCAAAGTTTGAGGGGTTGTAGCTCCGTAATGGGGGGGGCTACATGAAAAAGTTGTTCCACAAAATTATTTTTTTTATAAGACCTACCTATGGTTAAAATTTTTTTTCTCTATCTTTAACGGTGTAGAAGTTTTGTAAACAGACGGACGGACGGACGGACGGACGGACGGACGGACGGACGGACAGAGTGAAACTAATAAGCACATTTTTTCAAAATTTTTTTGGAAATGTGCTAAAAATGCTACTATAAGCAATACTTGTAAGGACGAGATTAAAACTTTGATTGGATTACTGATTCTATCAGAAACTCTAAAAAATAATCATTTGTCAGTTAAAAATATGTTTGATTCTACGTATTGCGGATCTCGTTACAAAGCTTGTATGAGTGCTGATAGATTTGAATTTCTTTTAAACTGCTTGCGCTTTGACGACAAGGAAACTCGTCGAGAAAGAAGCGAGAATGATTCTTTTGCTCCAATACGAGAAATTTGGGAAATATTGATTGAAAATTGCCGTAAAAATTATAAACCAGGTTCTTATGTGACAATAGATGAACAATTATTAGCTTTTCGGGGAAGATGTTCCTTTCGGATGTACATAAAAAATAAACCGGCGAAATATGGTTTAAAACTTGTAATATTGTGTGAACCAAACAAAACTATACTTTTGCTGTCTATGATGCATGAAGTACCTGTAGTGAATGCTGACAACCATAAGCCCGAAATTGTAGAATTTTACAACGCCACAAAAGGAGCAGTCGGCACATTCGGTCAAATATGTAGTAATTATTCAATTTCTAGGAAAACAAGACGGTGGCCTCTTTGTATTTTTTATGACATGCTGAATATAGCATGTATCAACAGTCAGATAATCTACAGTTTAAACAAACATCGTGTACACCAAATTCCTGTAACCAGGTTACAATATCTCATTAAGTTAGCTGATGCGTTAATGGAGCCTTGGTTAAAAAAACGTTTAAATATTGAAACTTTAAAGCGGCCGACTAAAGAAGCCATTAGTGATATATTAGGAAAACCTATTCCAGAAGTTGGGCAATCTTCACTAGAAACCAAGCGAAGTATATATTCACTAGAAACCAAGCGAACAGCGTTTTGTGGGGAACATCGAGGCAAAATATGCACTATATGTGAAGTACAGATTTAATTTTTATTTTGAAAATCACTGATTTTTGTTCTAATAATATGAATTGATTGTTTTTTGTTTCGAAAAGTTATATTGTTATACCCTACACCTAAAGTATAGAGTATATTAACTTTGGTATGGTGTTTGTAACCACCAAAAGGAAGTGAGTTAGATATGGACATGTATATATATTCAGAATCAAGATCACCTCCTGAGTCGATTTAACGATGTCCGTCCGTCCGTCCGTTCGCACGATAACTCAAAAACTAATGAAGCTATCTTGATGAAATTTATATAGTAGGTTACTAATTACGAAAGAAAAGCTAAGTTCGAATCTGGACAAAATCCGTCCATGGGTTCGGATTCTGGAAGCTTCCGAATGATTCCGGAGCAAACGAGATTATCTCCAAAACCAACAAAGATAGAACCTTTAAATTTTGTACAATGATGTTCCTTCCCATTCGATTTATGTCTCTGAAATTTAAGAGGATTTGGTCCATGGGTTTGAGTTTTGGAAGCTTCCGAACGAGCACCAGAGCAAATGAGATTATCTCCAAAACCAACAAGGTTAATTTTGTACAATGATGTTCCTTCCCGTTCGATTTATGTCTCTGAAATTTAAGAGGATTTGATCCATGGGTTTGGATTTGGAAGCTTCCGAACGAGCACCAGAGCAAATGAGATTATCTCCAAAACCAACAAAGATATAACCTTTACTTTTGGCAGAGTGGTGTTCTTTCATGTTTGATTTAGGTCTCCGAAATTTGAGAGGATTTGGTCCTTGAGTTCGGATTTTGAAAGCTTCCGAACGAGCCTCAGAGCAAATGATATTATCTCCAAATGCAACAAAGATATAACCTTTAAATTAGGCAGAATGGTGTTCCTTCATGTTTGATTTATGTTTCTGAAATTTGTGAGGATTTAGTCCATGGGTTCAAATCTTGGAAGCTTCCGGACGAGCCCCAGAGCAAATGAGTATATCTCCACAACCAACAAAGATAGAACTTTTATTTTTAGTGCAAAGGTGTTCTGTTATGTTTCCTTTTCTGTAAAATTGGAAACTGACATTTGAAAGAATTTGAACCATGGGTTCATATTTTGGAAACTTCCCGACGAGCACAAGAGCAACGAGCATATCTGCAAAACCAACAAAAGTAGAACATTTAAATTTAGTACAATGGTGTTCTGGCATGCTTTCTTTATGTTCCTGAGATGGATTCGATGAATTGGAGTGGCAATTCGGGTAGCTGACACAAACCTCCCAAGGACTACCAATCTTCGAAAATAATTAAGATAGAAACTTAAAATTTTATACAAGAAAAGGGAAGAAGTTCAAGCAGCTGCCAAAAACACTTATGGATTTTTAATTTAATTCGAATTATTCAGGTGTAGGGTATTAATAAGTCGGTTGCATCGACTTACTGTTACATTTACTTGTTTTTTTTTAATTTAAGTTTTTTTTAATAAAATGAAGTATCGTAAAAATTACGAATGTTTAGTATTTATGTAACTCAAAACTAAGATTATGTTAAATAGGGTTAAATACATAATATTAAATTTAAATTTCTGTTTCGTAATTTCAAAGCAAAAAACAAAAATCAACTCAAATCTGATTCACATAGCTAGAATCAATATTTTATGCAACTGACCATAATAAATAAAAAATCCAAGAAAATCTTGTATTTAGTAATTTTCAATAGTCTTAAATTTATGACAAAGGACATTTGGTGTAATAAACCCATTTATTGGAATATGTTGATTTAAAATGATATTTACTTAGAAAATCTCGTCTTCAGAAGCATAATAGAATTGGTCAATTTATTAAACTTTTGAATGTGGAAAAAATTTATTCAGTATTTTTCGAAAGTATTATCATGCTACTACTAATATATAAAAATGTCAAAATTAATATATGTACATATAGACTGTACTAATAATATGTTTGTAAATTATTTTATAAGTTAAAAGTTTTCCAGGACAATAAGAAGTTTAGTCAATTTAGTTAGAATTTGGATATAATACAGGATATTTTTATACTAATAAATAAAATATTGTAATAATATAATACTAGAAAATACCCTGTGAAATTACACAATTTTTATAGATCAGATACAAAACCATTTACGTTTTTATACTTGACAACCTAAATAACATGCAAAAGTGTTCAATTTTGACATTTAATAATTTTTTATACGGAATTGCGAAAATTTAATTTTTAAATGAAATATTATATTAAATATCAATAAAGAAATCTTAATTATTATTAGTTAAAGTTAAAAATGCTTGTGTTTATTTCCAATAATTTGGTTATAAGAACTTTTGCGTTAGTAGGTAACCCTGCACTTTGGGATGGGAAAAAAATTTGACCCATATCGCATGACATGTTGACCTACATTTTGATTTATGGGTTTAATGTAGGTCATGCTTGGTTAGTAGGTCAAGAACTTGTTTTGATCGTTTTGGTTTAGGTTTTAAGTTAAGTTGTATGTGTGGGTTGTTAACTTATAAGTTCCAAATAGTTTTATAATAGGAAGTGAAGGTTGTTGATATTGTGTAAGTTGTCAGGCAGGGTTAATGAACTGAACAATTGATTTTATATATCTTGGTTACTATAAGCCAAAAATTTGTTTTGGTTTAGGTTTTAAGTTAGGTTGTATGTGTGGGTTGTTAACTTATAAGTTCCAAATGGTTTTATAGTAGAAAATCAAGTGTTTAACAATTTAAAGTAGGGTCGGCCCTTAATAAACAAAATTGTATAACTGAAGTTTAAATACTAGGCGCACATATAAAAGTAGTAAGAAAATTTCTTATATGAAAATAAAAAACAGAAAAAATTTTTTTATTTTTAAATCTACAGCGCATCTTTAAAATTGAAAAGAAAAAGTGTAATCCTGTTTGTGGTTTTGTTTTTTTTTTTTTTTTGTTAGCATAAAAAAAAAAATTAAAGTAAGATACAGATTTTTTTTTGCTTACATAAAAATGTGATCTCTTCTGGATAGAAGAATTTATAGAAGAAAAGAGAAAGCGAAAGTCATTAATTAGCTGACTGCATGTCGTGTAAGATATTTTTTTTATTTTTTAATTAAGAATGTTCAGAAAATATAAATAAAAAGAAAACAAACAGCAAATCAAAAATATGGAACTGATTAAACTAAAGATATACTCTTTACTCTTGATATGTATTTCTGTTTATGTTTATTTTTTTGTTTTTGTTTTTGTATAGAATAAAAAATAATTCAAAGATAGGTTAAACGACAGGTTAAATGGTATCTATTTTAAAAACATAAGATAAAAATAAAAGACATTTTTTTTATGTTTAAATTCTTTTATTATTATATTTTTATTTAAATCTAAGTTTTAACATTTTTTTACGATGATCAGATGTTAAAATTGCAGAAATAGTGAGACCAACTTTTTCTATACGTCTTTGAAATCTACTTGTATAACGTGCGTATTCTTCCCAATGACTTTTCTTTGCTGATCTGTAAGCATACTCCCATACATGCATAACGTGAATTTCTTGTTTAACATTGAAGTGAACTTTTTTAGTTTTGTTATTTAAATTCATATCGTGCAATTATGAAAATTGAAAGTCTTAATCTAACATTTTTTCCTTTAAAAGATACATATATACATTATAACAATTTTTAACAGCACATCTGAAATTGTTGTTTGATAAGTGTATAGGACAATTTGATTTAAAGTTATCAATCTTTTGCAATGACGGCAAGTTTCTGCTTAGATCTTCTATTTTAACACTGTCAATGTACTTTTGAAGAAAAAGTTTTTTTTTGTTCTCCTTTAACATACATTTTTTCAGCTGACTCTAAATAGTGTTTTAATATACATTTTACATCTAAATATTCAACTAAACCGTTATTCAAATTAAGGCCATTTATTTTATTTTCACAATACTGGTTATTATATTTCATATCCTGACTAAGTTCTTTTGCGGGGTACGGTGCTTTGAAGTGATACACAGTTGGAATTAAACTTCCTTTTTCAAGTATGGCTAACTCTTTTAGGAAATATTGCTTTTCATTTCCTTGTAAAAATTGTAGGTCAACTATGAGAACTTGTTTAACCATGTCGAAGGTTTATGGGAGAATGTTCCATGGAATAACTAAATTACATTTATATTCACTTCGGGAAAAGAGCTTTTCGTATAAATATAGGTCAACAGAGTTAGTTTTTAACTAATACAATTATGCTGTTTCACCCGTTTACTATGATGGTGGCTGGTCCATCATGCTGCGGTAAAACCACTTTTATTCATAATTTAATAAAATATAAAAAAGAAAATATACAACCACATATTAATAGAATAATTTGGTGTAATCCAGACAAAAATGCCGTTCCAAAATATGTCAAAGATATGGAATATAGTAACACTATTTCAGATTTTAATGATAATCAAAAACCTTTGTTAGTTATTATCGATGATATGATGTTAAATTCTCATGATAAGTATGTATGTGATTTATTTACTGGAGGATCACATCATAGAAATTTATCTGTAATATTTGTAACACAAAAAGTTTTTCACCAAGGTAAATTTTCAAGAGATATTTCACTCAACTGTAAATATTTAGTACTTTTCAAAAATCCAAGAGATAAATCGCAGATATTACCTCTAGCTCGCCAAATATATCCCAATCAAATTAAAGCATTTGAAAAAGTATATCATTATATACTGATGATGTGACGTGAATGTGATGTGAATGATGTGACGTCAGTCCCATATGGCTATATATTAATAGATCTTACTCAAGACGTTAATGATATATTTCGATTAAGAAGTTATATATTTGGGAAAGGTTTGTGTTATTGTACGAGAGGTCAATTAGAACAATTTGGAGAGGAATATGAAACGTTTGAAGGTCAACCGTCATATATTGCACCTATTAAAAAGCTCTAAACAGAAATTTCAGAAAGTAATTATAAAACATTATGACCCTGAAGTAATCAAAACATTTTGTGAAATTGCTTTAAATATTTTAAAAGGTAATTGTAATCTGAGTAAAAAAGCAACAATAAGATCACTTATTTGCCGGAAAAAATCTATAAATCATTTGAAAAAGTATATCATTATATACTGATGATGTGACGTGAATGTGATGTGAATGATGTGACGTCAGTCCCATATGGCTATATATTAATAGATCTTACTCAAGACGTTAATGATATATTTCGATTAAGAAGTTATATATTTGGGAAAGGTTTGTGTTATTGTACGAGAGGTCAATTAGAACAATTTGGAGAGGAATATGAAACGTTTGAAGGTCAACCGTCATATATTGCACCTATTAAAAAGCTCTAAACAGAAATTTCAGAAAGTAATTATAAAACATTATGACCCTGAAGTAATCAAAACATTTTGTGAAATTGCTTTAAATATTTTAAAAGGTAATTGTAATCTGAGTAAAAAAGCAACAATAAGATCACTTATTTGCCGGAAAAAATCTATAAATAGCAAAAGAAAAATTATTATTCAACGTGGTGGATTTTTACCTACACTTCTTGGTGCAATACTATCAGGGATAATCGGAAATTTTATAAAATGAATAATACAACATTTAATAAAATGATAATTTTAAAACCTGAGATTTATAAGAAAATGAAGCAAAATGTGGACGTTGAACTTAATGAGTTGGAAAAAAATATGAAAAAAATATTGTTAAATAAACATCTCACGGACACTCAAAAATGGTATTTATACAGACAAAATCTATTTAAAATAAGAAACAAAAAACGATACTTCGATAACTTCCTACAAATAAAGAGGAGAAAATAAAAATTATGGAAACAAAAGGTACTCAAACTCGTGCAAAAGCAATGTATATAAATGTGAAAACTCAATCGCATTTTCCTGAATATAAGAATGTTGGAATACAAGTTGTTCCTGAAGAAGAAGAAGTATATGAAAAAGAAGCTGATGACGAAGTATTTGATGATGAAATTCAGGAAAATGTTTTAACAAAAGCATTGTCAGCTGCTTCAGTTGGAGAACGTCTTAGAAAAATAAAATCAATTAGAAATCAAAATGTACAAATTTTTGAAACTGATACAGGAGATATTATAACTGTTCCTTTAGATAGCCCAAGCCCACCAACGAAAAAAGAAAAAACTATAAATAGCAAAGAGTTGAATAATTCGTCAAGACGTGTTTTAAAGTCAGCAGTAGGTAATACTCAAACAGAACTTAATTTTCCAGTTCGTAAGAATAAATCCGTTAGCTCATGGACAACATACAAGTAAATGATGAATTTTATGTCACTTTACTCCGTGATTCATCTATGAACTATTATCCAGAAAATTCATTATCATCTTTTACAAATAAAATTAATAAATAAATGTGTGATTCAAGGTGGAAAGTCGGTATTTCAGAAATGTATGTTAATGATTTCGTTCCAAATCTGTACGGTGAAGAATGGGAAAAAAGTACTCAAATATTTATTAAAGGTATGCAGAAAGATATGATGGGAGTTGGAACATCATATATTCCATACATAGAAAAACAAATGATATGCGACTGGAAAGTTTTTCTACTACCAACACTAATTCAAAATATACACCCACTTAATAGGTTTACAAGAAAAGAAGTTGAACGACAGTTGATTTGGGGAATTTTTAATTTTATAAACGATGAAGTTCATTATACACAACCAACAAAAGCTGAGGAGATGCCTACAAATTTAAGTTACACCACAATATGTGTTACTAAGCCTAAAATAGATATAAAAATAAGAGCAAATTACGCTAATACCCTCGAAGGACTTTTGACAACATGCTTCAATCAAGTATCTTTTAAAGTTACAGATTTCAAAACTTTTATAGATAGTGTACAATTGATTCCCATTTGTAAACCAGATATGTTTTTTATATACACAGACATAATTGAACCGCAAAAAATAGGTGATAAAGATGTAAGGTGTTTAAGATCTGTTAACATACGAAATTCTTTCACTGATACTGTAAAAGAATTCAGTAATATTCAATATTGCAATGTGGAGAAATCATTTAATAACATTTCATTACTTTTATGTGATCAATATGGATACAAAATAAACTTTTCCAATAGTTCAATTCCAACAAAAATTGTATTACATTTTAAAAAAGTATAAATAAAAGCGATTTTACAAAACTATATATTATTTTATTTTATTCATTATGGAGAGAGTATACTATAAGTATTATTTAATTCAATCTGGTTGAAGACTCGATGATATCGGCCCTTTATTACATTCAACCGTACCTTTTCAAAGAGGTCGTGGATTGGGAAGCTTTTTTGGGGGACTTTTTAGATATTTGAAACCATTATTTACTTCAGGCGCTAATATTTTGAAAAAAGAGGTTATTAACTCTGGTATCAATGCTTTATCTGATATTGCATCTGGTGCAAATGTAAAAGAAGTTATGCAAGATCGTAGTAAAGAGATTGTTAAAAATGTACGACGTGATGCCGTACGAAAACTAAATGAAATGTATGGTTCTGGTAAAAGAAAACGAAAAGCCATAAAAAAACCATTCATTAAAAATTTAAACTATTTTACGTCTAAACGACGCAAAGATAATAACAAAAAGAAACAAAAAGATATTTTTAATTAATTATGATTGAGTGTATGAAATCTGAGTTGAATATTTTTAAAACCCAAAACATTCAGTCTAGCATTTTACGATCTAAAGAAGTTTCCTACAATCCTATTGCTTCTTTAGACAACCCTTCAACTATTGAATTTGTTTCACTGGGTCATGGCGATACATATAGAGATTTGTCTTCTACATATTTGAGATTAAAAGTACAGATCTTAAAGAAAGATGGAACGCAATTGAATAATGATAAAAATGCTGAAGGAAGAATAATAATACAACCAGTAAAACAATGTAATGTTCAATTATATGGTAAAAATATAACACCGTCTGATGGAAATTATCACTATAGAGTTTATATTGAATCTTTATTAAATTATGGTGCAGATGCTGCTGCAACTCATTTAGAATGTGCAGGATGGATTTTAGATAAAGCAAATATAGCTAAATCTGATAATAAGGGTTAAAAAGAGCGCCAAGAATTGTATCATAATAGCAATGTAGTGGAACTTATGGGTAAACTACACGTAGATATGTTTAATCAACCTACTCTACTTATAAATAATGTTGACATTCGTATAGTTTCAACACTTGAAAAACCAGATTTTTATCTATTTGCAGACGATTCTGATGAATCACAATTAAAAATTATAGAAGCCACGCTATTTATGAGACATGTTACCGTTAATCCAAGCGTACTGTTAGCACACAATGCTGTTCTTGGGAAATCCAATGCTAAATATAATTATAAACGCGTTGAAGTAAAAAGTTTTACAATTCCAATGAACAGCTCGTCAATATCGCTTGGTAATGTTTTTATTGGACAGTTGACAGTTTAGTAATGGGTTTTTTATACTAGCTTTTGATTTAACTCCAGATGCATCTGGAAATGAAGTATGTCAAGGTTTACTAAACCAGGGTACGGTTAGAATTGAGGCAAGGCTATCAAAACCACTCACATCTACACTCACTGCTATTGTTTATGGAGAATTTGATGCAAGCATACAAATTGATAAGAATCGAAATATATTTACAAATCTATAAATAGAATACTGAAACATGTATTTGAATATTCGACAAGATGTCATCGTCCTGTGCACTTGTGGATGTAAAGTTTTGTTGTGATGATAAAAATACTTTATTTGTAAAAGATATTTGTTTAGTTGGAATTAAAGAACCTTGTAAAAAATTTGTAAAAGAGTTTACTTACAAATTTCCAACCAAAGAAATTATAAATGAAAATTTTGAAAATTACTTTTTTGGAACTGTACATAATGATAAAATTAATAAAGAATTAAGACAGGTACTAGAAAAATTTGATGTTATTATAACAAATGAAAAAATAAAAAAGGAGTTTTTAATGAACTACATTAATGAAATAAGTAGGGTGTATGATTTAAGTCAGTTTGAGTCATGAACACTTTAGAAATAATTAGTGTTTTAAAATGTAACAAATTTACAATCAAATATTTTAAGGGAGTTTTTGCTTTAGACAAAATTCCAAAAATAATAGAAAAAATGAAATGGAAATGTTATTGAATCAACTGCCATTTTTGTAAAATATCTTACAAAAATTGAGTTAAAATTGATTTGCCAGTAAAATTGAACCGCATTATATACTGTAGAACACAGTCAAAATTTAAAGTTTTCAGAGTATATAAATAAAGAAATGTAAAATTGGATTTTTAAAACTAGTTAGATGGTGTAAAAATCATGTCAAGATCTCAAATAGTAAAAGAAATACATAGACCAGCTAGCAAAAGGTATCTTAGAAGGAAAGTCAAGCAGAAAGGAGTAAATGATACCTGGCAAATTGATCTAGTGGAAATGATTCCTTATGGAAAATTCAACAAAGGTTTTAAATATATGTTAACCGTTATAGATATATTTTCTAAATATGCTTATGCTGAACTAATTAAAGCTAAATTGGTAGTAATGTTTTAAATGTGTTAAAGAAAATTATAAAACGAGTTAAAAACCTACCTAAAAACATTTATTCAGATCAAGGTAAAGAATTTTTCAATTCGATATTTCAAAATTTTGTTGTAAAGAAGGGTATTAATCACTATCATACTTACTCTGAAATGAAAGCATCTATTGTAGAACGCTTTAATCGAACTTTAAAAAATTTAATGTGGAAAATATTTAGTTTACAAGAAAACTACAAATGGATTAATATATTGCAATCTTTATTAAACAACTATAATTCCACTAAACATAGAACAACTAAATTACCTGCTGAAAAGATTTCTAAAAAAAACGAAAAATTTATTTTAAAAAATGTTTACATGCAACCTAAAATTTCTCTAAAAGCTAAATATAAAGTTGGAGACTATGTTAGAATAAATAAATACAAAAAAACTTTTGTAAAAGGTTATCAACCGAATTGTTCTACTGAAATTTTTAAAATTATCAAAGTAAACAGTACCTCTCCGATCACATATCAGCTGGTTAATTATAAAAATGATTCAATATTTGGTGGATTTTATGAGGAGGAACTCACATCTGTTAAACACCCAAACGTATATCTTGTCGAGAAAATTTTAAAGAAAAAAGGCAATAAAGTTTTTGTTAAATGGCTTGGGTTTGACGAAAAACATAACACATGGATAAATTCAACAAATATTGTTTAATATCTGTAAAATAAAACTTTAATAAGGATCTGAAAAACTTGCTAACATCTGAAAAATAAAATAAAATTAAGAACAGTACAAAACTTATTTGAAATGATATTTTTTATTGAACAAATTCTTTATATAAAAATAAAACTTGATAACATCTGAAAAATAAAATAAAATCTTAAAATCTGAAAAATAAAATAAAATCCTAACATCTGAAAAATGAAAATAAATTTAGAACAGTACAAAATTTATTTGAAATAAAATTTTTTATTGAACAAATTCTTTATATAAAATTCTTAATATAAAAACATAATTCTTAATATATCATAATTCTTATTCTATAAATGATATAACATAAAAGCTTAAACTATAATTATTGTTTTGTGGCGAATTGAAAATCACCACGTTCTTCTTTTAAAATTAACTCATTTTCCTCGTTTACGAGGAAATAAGTATTTTTTTCGATTTCCTCTCGGAAATCGTTATCTTCAAATACCGCAACTTTTTGTTGCGGTATAAATATAATATTATTAGGGATCTCGAAGACCCATTTTTCACCGTAAACGGTGTTAATTTTTTTTATTTTATGTATTTTATAGAGCTTACTTGGCTCCATGTCTTTAACCTTTAAAAATTTTTTTTTAAAGGTTTTTTTTTTTGTATTAAATTATTTCACCAGTTTTCTTTTTTTGGTGGAATTTGGTGTTGTTTCATGATAGGGAAAATGATGCGCCAGCAAATGTTCAATTTGCTCTGGTGGCTGATAAAATGAGTGTTGTTGTTGCTCTTGTTGATGATGATGTTGCTGTTGTTGTTGTTGTTGTTGTTGTTGTTTTTGCTCATGATAAAGTGGCATTTTCGCCATTTTTTTCTTTTTTGTAGGAATTTGCGCGTGTATTGTTACATCATCCAGCATGTAAACGTTTATCAAATTCCTGTGCCATCCTGCTTGCTTAAAATTAAACTGATATTTTTATAAAATCTCGATGTATTTATATACAAATTTTGAGTAATATTATAACAAAATAAAAGCTTTAGAACTAGTGACACTCTTGCAAATATTTTCTAAGTGGAAAGGGTAAAATCTATCAAAAATGTAAGTTGATTACAATGTTGCTAATATTTTTTATGTAGAAAAGGGGTAATTTATTAAATTGCCGTTTGATTACAATGTTGTAATACTATTTTCTATTTAAAATACGTATAAGATGAGAATCTAATTATTAATGAAATATAATTTATTATACTGTCATTTGATTACAATTTATATCTTTAAGATAAATTTTAAATTAAATTGTAGTTTGAAAATTACAATGTTGCATAGAATTTTCTATTTACATATTAAGATAGGATTAAGATGGGATTCTAGTTAAAACAACTAAAATTTATTAAAGTGTCATTTTAATTTAAGAGAATGAATCTGTATTGAAAATATAATATTATTCAAGCATTCAACATCTGAAATCAGTATAAAGAAAATGTCGAAAAAAATTATTTTACAAAGGTTTCTTACCGAAACTATAACGCCTTACATAATAGAAAGCGAGAATTCGACATTTGTTAAAAGGTTTAATATGAACGGACTTAAAATAAAATTTGTAATTAAATCCGTACCTGAAAATAGAGAACCAATTAGCTGGATTAAGGATGCTATACATCAAATAATCAGGATTGCTGTAAAAGATGTGAATTCCACTGATAAGATTGGGTTAACATTTTGTGGAGAGAGCTTTGAACATCAAGGACCTGCGTACCTCAGTTTTAGATCCGCTCAGGAACTTAAATTTAGCGACGTTTGGGATGTAATTTCTAATGTTTTTCAAAGTAATTCTGAAGGTAGTTATTTATAATGCATTTTTTGTTTCATTTAATAATAAACTATTTTTATTTTATGTCTGTAGGCTTAAGTACAGACACTTTTTGTTGAACAGTTACCCGTGTTAGATTACCCTCTGGTAGAGGTGGAAATAATAAATATTCAAATTATAAAGAGGAATGCTTAAAAAGGAAAGGAATAATAACAATAAAAAACAGCGATAATTTATGTCTACCACGTGCACTTGTTGTTTCAATAGCTAAAATTGAAAAATTTATTGAATATGAAAAAATTCGAAAAAATATAGAAAAACTTCAAATTTTAATAGCTTTAAAATTATTAAAAACATTAAAAATAACAATTCCATCTGAAGGTTGCGGAATTCGCGAATTGCATCAATTTCAAAAATTTTTACATAAACACAAAATTGTTGTATATAAATATAGAGCAAGGAGTGCAGAAGTAATATTTGAAGGATTTAATAATGGAAAAAAAATTAACTTGCTATACCATAATAATCATTATAATGTAATAACTTCACTCACAGCTGCTTTTTGCAGAGCATTTTATTGTGAAGAATTACATATTCCGTATTCTAAAAAAAAATGAACATAGGTGCTCGAAAAGTTGTCCTTGCTGTCAAAACTCACCTGCTTGTTCAATTAATGTTAAAAATATTTTATTTATGCAGTGCAATCGCGTATTTCGTGGTCAATCATGTTTTGAAAATCATAAGGCTTCCAGTTCAAAAAATGGAAGCACCTGTGAAGAAATTAGGAAATGCAAATCTTGTTTTAAAGTTCATAAAAGTTGTAGGACTCATATATGTGGTGAATATTTTTGTAAAATTTGCGATAATCATGTTCCTGAAAACCATAAATGCTTCCTTAAAATTAAGAAAGGAATTCAAAAAGATTGTCATAATTGCTCATAATGGGCAGGCGTTTGACCATCAGTTTATTCTGAATTATATACTCAATAAAACTGCACTTGAACCAAAGTTAGTTATGCGAGGTACAAAAATTATTGTTATGATAATTGATAATATTAAATTTATTGATTCTATGAACTACTTTCCTATGGCCTTGGCAAAATTACAGAAAGCTTTTAATTTATCGATCAATTTGAAAAAGAGGTATTTTCCACATCTATTTAATAAATTGGAAAATGAAAATTACATTGACACACTTCCAGCAATTAAATACTATAATTCTAATACAATGAAAGCAGATGAGCGTAATGAATTTTTAATGTGGTATGAACCAAATAGAAACTCAGAATTTAATATGGAGAAAGATATTTTAGAATACTGTAAAAATGATGTTGAAATTCTAACTAAAGCATGTCTGGTTTTCAGAAATTTTTTTTTAGAAGAATGTAATGTTGAAACTTTCTCAAATCGAATACTATAGGAATTATACCAAGAAAAGGATATAGGATGGTAGACAATCAGTCAAAAATTGCCATGCAATGACTTATTTGGGAAAAAGATTTGAGAGAAATTGATTTGCAATGTGTATTTAATGGAAAAGAAAAACAAATTGGAAATGTTAAAGTCGATGGTTTTTGCGAAGAGACTAAAGAAATATTTGAATTTTACGGGTGCTATTATCATGGGCATCCAAAATATTTAACAAACCAGAGAGATATACCATTACACGATAAGTCTGGCAATACTTTGAATCTACGATATAAAAAAACATTAATGAGATCAGAGTTTATAAGATCATGTGGATATAAAGTTATTGAGATGTGGGAATGTGAATTCCGGGAGCTAATATAACACAATGAAAATATGAGATATTTAGAAAATAATTCATTAACTAATTTAGTTTCTTTAAATCCTCGTGATGCATTTTATGGCGGAAGAACGGGAAATACTTACACATATTATAAATGTAAACAAGGAGGAAAAATTAAATACATAGATGTATGTTCCTTATACCCATATGTTTGCAAACGAGAAAAATTTCCCATAAACCATCTTAAGATTTATGTTGGAGAAGATACTTGCTCCAAGTTAAACAGAATGACTATTGACGGTATTATTAAATGTAAAACCTTATCACCAAAAAATCTATTACACCCCGTGTTACCTGTCAAACAAAATAATAAATTGATGTTCTCACTATGTAACACTTGTAGTGAACAAAAATATCAAGGAAAATACTGTGAACATACAGACGATGAAAGAGCATTAGTAGAAACTGATGAAATTGATGAATTGATGAAATTAAAAAAGCAATTGAAAAAGGGTATAAACTTTTTAAATATTTATGAAGTTTGGGAATACGAAACAGTAAAATATGACAATTGCAATGGTATTGATGGTGTATTCACTAAAATGATAAATAAATTTATAAAGATTAAACAAGAAGCTTCTGTGTGGCCAATAAAATGTCAAACTCAAAAAGAAAAGGAAAAATATATTGATAATTTTTTTGAAAAGGAAGAAATTAAATTAGAATACGATAAAGTAGTTAATAACCCTGGTTTAAGATCTTTTGCTAAGATTATTTTAAACTCATTCTGGGGAAAATTTGGACAAAGAGAAAATCAACAATAAACCAGCATTATAAATCAACCCTTTAAACTTTATGAGTTAATAACAAACCCTTCTGTAGAAGTATGTCACATATTTCCAGTAAATGAAGAAAACATAGTGATTAGCTGGAAATATAAAGAAGAAGCAGTAACTTCTTTATCTACTGTCAACGTAAGTATCGCTGCTTATACAACAACACATGCTCGTCTTCAACTTTACAGTTATCGAGAGAAGTTGGATAGTAGAGTATTATATTATGACACCGATTCAGTGTTTTATATTAGCCGAGAAGGAGAATATGAACCAGAAATAGGTAAATTTATAGGCGATATGACTGATGAATTAGAATGTTATGGTATAGGAAGTTATATTACAGAATTTGTAAGTGGTGGTCCCAAGAACTACGCTTACAAAATTTACTGTACAAAAGATAATACGATTACGATTATCTTTTGTACAGTAAATTTTGAATAAACTTACGATTCCCGAAATAAAAAAATATGAACCAAAATCGGAAAAACGAAAATTTAATGAAGATGGTAGTTCTTTACCGTATGGATATAACAGAAAAAATCAAATGTTGATAAGTAAATCAAAATAGTATTCATTCTATTCTACATGTAAAAGTAGACATTATTTACATACATATTATACAGTTCTATACTTTCGATTTCTTTTATGATTATTACATTTTTCAGAATCTTAATAAATTATTAATTATTATCTTGTTATTACTAGAATATTGTAATTTTTTAAAACCAGGAACTATACTATCATAGAATCATTCAACTTTTACATTATATTCTTTTTATTTAAATTCCTTGCTTTGACTAGATAACTAGTGATTTGTATACTCGTATATTAATTTAACAATAACAAAAATAAGTCTTAAATTTTTTTTTAGTTTAAAACTAGAAATTTTTGAATTATTGTTTATTCCATACAAAAACGAAAAAACATAAATGCATATCAAGAGTAAAGAGTATATCTTTAGTTTAATCAGTTCCATATTTTTTATTTGCTGTTTGTTTTCTTTTTATTCATATTTTCTGAACATTCTTAATTAAAAAATAAAAAAAATATATTACACGACATGCAGTCAGCTAATTAATGACTTTCGTTTTCTCTTTTCTTCTATAAATTCTTCTATCCAGAAGAGATCACATTTTTATGTAAGCAAAAAAAAATCTGTATCTTACTTTAATTTTTTTTCTTTATGCAAACAAAAAAAAAAATATTTTTCTTTTCAATTTTAAAGATGCGCTGTAGATTTAAAAATAAAAAAATTTTTTCTGTTTTTTACTTTCATATAAGAAATTTTCTTACTACTTTTATATGTGCGCCTAGTATTTAAACTTCAGTTATACAATTTTGTTTATTAACGGCCGACTCTACTTTAAATTGTTTAACACTTGACTTCCTACTATAAAACCATTTGGAACTTATAAGTTAACAACCCACGCATACAACCTAACTTAAAACCTAAACCAAAACGATCAAAACAAGTTCTTTACCTACTAACCAAGCATGACCTACATTAAACCCATAAATCAAAATGTAGGTCAACATGTCGTGCGATATGGGTAAAATTTTTTTCCCATCCCAAAGTGCCGGGTTACCTACTTGCGTTGAAATTTTAAACATAAAAATTTATAAATATTTACATTCTTGTATAAAATGTAATGTACTCTGATTTTGATGTAAAAAACTCCGTTTTCAGTTCTGCCGTACCACTTTTGAAAATTTTAAAACGACAAATTTTAAACGAACGAAAAAATAGTAGGTATACACAATATATCCATACATAATATTTCTTTCTGAAGATAAATATTTTAATATATTAATATTTTTCTCCCAGTAACTGCTTTGAATGCAGTAACTGCTTGTTATTGCTTTGAACACAATCTTCTTCCAGGTACTGGAAGAATATCGGGGACCACCACCCTCCTGTAGGGACGCTGGCTGGCATCAAGGCTACGTCAAATTGACAAGTAGACGATAGGGAAGGTGGGAAGTCTAAGGTCGGGGGGCCAAGCTCACAGCCGTAAGAATGGAGGAAATCCTTAGCAGGCCAAGAGCTAGGGTGTGGCTGCCTAGGGAGCCTGCCGAAAAAGACACAATCATCAAAATGACCCCAACTTCCAACGCAAAATTGGAAGATTGCCAAGCTAAGGGAAATAGTAAAAGAATTCCGACAGGCACTTGCTATAGTCAATAAGGCCTTCCTGCAACCCCTAGCTAGAGCCAAAGGGGTCATTAGTTACTGCTTCACAGCGGTAACACTAAGAGTGTTTAAGAAGGATGAGGTGGAAGTCTGAAGGAACATCGGTGAAGACCCAAGTCAAGCCCAAGGGCAGACTCTTACCGATCCGATGTCGGTGACGTAGCATCCTACTCGGTTCCAAAGAGAGTGGATGACGTCATCGAGGCTGACTATGAAAACGATCTATGTAGATGTGATTCTGAAAGCTTTGATTACGCCAAAACTTCTCAATGA
The DNA here is from genome assembly GCA_947095535.1 of Poecilobothrus nobilitatus. Lineage (NCBI taxonomy): Eukaryota > Metazoa > Arthropoda > Insecta > Diptera > Dolichopodidae > Poecilobothrus > Poecilobothrus nobilitatus. The sequence goes on along the minus strand of OX352774.1, from coordinate 126,372,477 downwards.
ACTTTGAGGATAAAGCTAACACTATGGTGGTAGAGATTAAGAATGGCTGAGATATTGAAGCTACTCAAAATTAATCTCCATCACTCCAAAGCGGATCAGAGTAGTTTCATACCCAAGGCCGGAAAAAGTAGCCACGATACGAAGGACTTATGCGAATATTCTATGCGAAGGACTTTCGACCTACAAGCCTGTCATCCTTCCTTGTAAAAACTTTAGAAAGATTAATCGACATCCATATTCGTTGTAATTTAGATAAAAATATGTTGTCAGCCTCTCAACATGGTTAGTGTAAAGGGAAGTTAGTGGATACCACACTTCACACCTTGACTAGCTCGAATGAAAGGTCTCTAAATTGCAAAGAGTATACTCTTGCAACATTTATAGACATTGAGGGAGCGTTTAATAACGTCATTCAGACAGTTATATTTACATACAATCCGCCTATGCGGACGATGTTGCTTTCGTTGTCATTGGCAAGTTCACAATGACATTTTGCAACTGCACTAAAAAAAATCACAACATGGGCTAAAGACCGTGCACTGTCAGTAAATCCACAGAAAACCGAACTGGTGCTCTTTACAAGGAAAAATAAAATTCCCAAAATAAAGTCGCCTTCGTTATGTAGCTTAGCTCTTATCTTTAGTGAAACGGAGAAATTTCTGGGTCTAACTCTAGACTGGAAGTTAAACTGGAGGGCTAACATCTTATAAAGAGTAAGTAAGGTCTCTATAGCACTCTACTCGTTCAAAAAAGTCATTGGTAAAAAATGGAGGCTTTAGCCATACATAACTTACTGGCTATACACATCCGTAATAAGACCTATTCTTATGAATGGAATCCCCTAGTATGGTGGAAACAATCGATAAAGAGGTCAACCGCAAGATAATCGATAGGGTTCAAAGAACTGCTACACATCTTTATTAGTGGCTCTTAATAACAACGGGGTCGGGGTCTTCTCGGAATGCGGGGGTCGTATACCCTGTATGCGGGGTCTTCTCAGAAAATCTGAATATCAGTCATAATTTGCGACTACCACACCATTACAGCATCTTCCAAGCGGAAATTATGGCAATCCAAGAAGCCTTGCGACTCTACTAAACTTGCATATTTGCTTTACAGCTTGTGACTGTCAGATAGTCAGGCTGCGTTAAAATCTCTGGAATCAACATATACAACCTCAAGACTGTAATAAACTGCCGAAAAGTGCTTCTTAACAAGATGGCCAGGCAGTTTAGCATTCAGCTTTGCTGGGTATCAGGTCATCGAGCTATTCCGGGAAATGAAAAAGCTGATGAACTTGCTAGAATTGGTACAACCTTACAAGTCCTGCCAGACAAGGCATGCCAAGGGGTACCTCTATCCACAAGCAAAACATTACTTAAGAAATAAAAAATGGTCAAACTTGACCTCGTGTAATATCATAAGATTGATATGGCCTAAAAACGATTTAAGACTATCCAATGATCTGCTTTCTCTTGAAAGGGCTGATATTCTAATGACAATGGGTATAATTACCAGTCACTGTCTAATAGGGAAGCATGCCAAAAGACTTGACTTATCCGCAAACGACTATTGTAGAGCCTGCTAAGATAAAGAAGAGGAGGAAACGACTCTTCATCACCTATGCACATGTCCAGCCTTGTCGGCAAAAGGGACAGCCATTTGGGGCAATATCTCTTCAACAACCTTAGCGATCTAGCAGGTAAAAATGTGAAGAGCATTCCTCGCTTTGTGAAAAGCTCAAATTGGTTTCATCGAGTGCGATAGAAAAGTTTCTATTTAGTATCAGAATGGACTAAATACAATCGAAGTGTACCTTTCTGGCTGCCACCTTAACCTAACCTATATACATACATAATATTTCTGATCTTTCTGAAGATAAATATATTATATACACAATATATACATTTATAATATAAATTTAGACAAGTATATTCAGTACACATTCAACCGCATATAAAAAAACGAAAATATAACGAACTAAAAATCAAGCTTTTGAGCACTAAAACTAAAGCTTTTGAGCTTTTTCATTTTGAAAGAAAATTTGAAATTTGTGGTTTTTTCATTTACATTGCATTTACATATCTATATGGTTTATAATTTATATGAAATGAAAATTGGGAAAAAAACATATACTGATTTAAAAAAGGGAAAAAGGAAAGGAAAGATAAATTTGATAAAGATATGCAAGATTTGAAGCACTCTGTTAATTTATTTAGTTCTAAATATGATGAGATTCAAAATAAACTAGTGATAGTTGTAAATGAAAACATTTCTATTAAAAATCACCAATGAACTTATCAGGATGAATAAAATTATTGACAATGTGCAAAGGGATTTGGTGAAAAAACAAATTATAGTCAGAGGTGATCCTGCACATTTTAATCAGACAATGAAATTATATTTAAAGTCTTAGGTGCAGCAAATAATATTGCAGTTAAACTCAAAGAAAATGATATTGCAAATATTAATGTGTTAAAACATTTTAAAGTAAAATCAAAAGGAAACAAAATTTTTAATAAGATTTTAATAAAAGTTGAATTATCTACAATCCAACAGAAATCACAATTTATGTTAAATAAAAAGAAACTAAAAGACTTACACGACTTCAAATTTATTTCTTTTTCTGATGCTTTATCGAACAATACCATTCAACTCCATACCATTATGCCAAGAAATTGAAAAGTACAGGTTACTCAGCAGTATATACTTTCAAAGATATCATTTTTTGTAAAAAAAAGTGATAATTCTTAAACAATTTGCATTAAAAATAAAGATTTTATTGATTCACTCTTATACCAGTTAATAACAAATGAACCCAGTAGATCAAAAGGTCCAATTATATCTAATCCGGATGATGATGAATATGGCAGTATAGAGGAATAATAAAACAAGTAATATATTTTAAACTTTCTTTTCACTTAATTTAATTATGAATTTCAAACAAATAAAACACTACAATAAATTCTCAAATAACTTAACTAATAATTTTAATTTTTTAACTTTAAATGCTAGGAGTCTAGCATCAACAAGTAAATTTGATAAATTTAAAAATATTTTATACACTTTTCAAGATACACCTAAAATTCTAATGATTCAGAAAACATGTTTTGATAGTAATTTGATTCAGCTTTATAATATTCCAAATTATAATGTTATACACTCTTGTAGAGATGACTGCTATGGAGGTGTAAGTATCTATACACATAAATCATTAAAATATGAAACTGTTAGAATTATAAACCAAGATTATTGTAATGTAATTTTATTAATATTATTAGATATATCATTTAACAATAAACCATTACACATAATTAATTATTACAGATCACAAAAATGCAACCAAAAATGCAATTAAAATTTTTTTTTTAAATTATTGAAACAATACTGAGTGAGATATCTACTAAACCGCGTCTCATGTGCGGCGATACTAATATAAATTTTCTTATTAATGGCTCAAACAAACTAGAATTTTTATCATTCATGTCTTGCTGCAATTATAAATACCAGCATACCTTAATCACCAGATCACAAAACCGCACTTGTATTGATTATATTTTTACTAATGATATTTCTCTAAATATCCAAATTTCAACTATAGAAAATAATATAAGCTATCATAATATAATTATGGCCCTATTAGAAAAAAACTTAAGCATCTCAGAAACCATTTCGGTTGTAAAATCAAAAACAAACTTGTATAAAGAAACTTCATTGTTAAACTCAAGCATTTTAATAAACAACTATAGAAACTTTAATATTAATACTACTTGCAATAAATTGATAACAGATGTTAATAATATTATAAAAAAAATACTACTTCATACCTCTCTCACAATAATAAAAAAGATGCGCTAGTGCCATGGTTAAATAGCTCTCTGAAACATTGAATACATGAAAAAAACAAAATGAAAATAAAAACTTAAACATAATCCAAGCAATGCTAATTTAAATGACAATTATATAAGAATTAAAAAAGTTGTAAATAAGTCAATAAGGACTTGTAAGAAAAATTATTATGAGTATCGGTTGTTAAAATTATGTGGATCTTATAAGAAAAAAAATTGGAATACTTTGAATGAATTCACAGCTAGGGTCAAAAAAATTGAAACAAACTTTTTAATAAATAGTAATAACATTTCTGTATATAAACCGGCCCAAATTGCTGAAGAGTTTAATAATTACTTTGTAAACGTAGGTCACAATGTATTATTAGATTCTTTGCATTTAAACTATCAAAGTAATCTAAATTTTTTTAGAACACTCAATGATCGGTATCCTAACTTTGACTTTCTAGAAACTAAAACTTTAGAAATAATGACTACTATAATGAATCTTAAAAATAAAAACTCAGTTGGTTGGGATAACATACCAACCAAAGTAATTAAATACTCAGCGAATACCCTTGCTCTCATTATAACCATGCTTTGTAACAGAATTATTAAAAGCAAAATTTATCCTGAATCTTTAAAGATTCAAAAAGGTAGTCCAATATTTAAAAGTGGTAATCAATGTGATGCTTCAAACTATCGGCCTATTTCAGTACCACCGGTTTTAGCTAAAATTATAGATAAGATCCTCTATAAAAGATTGGAGGCGCACTTGATTTCCAATAATTTCATATATTCCCATCAATACGGATTTAGAAAACAAATTGGAACTCAAAACGCTTTAACTGATGTTGTCGACATACTTTGCGATAATTTAACTAAATTTAACATGGTAGCAGGAGCGTTTATCTACTTAAAAAAGGCATTTGAGGCAATTAATCACGATTTGCTCCTTATTAAACTGGCTCATCTGGATCTCTCATCGGCAGCGCTTATTTTAATGGGCAATTATTTAAGAGGTCGGAAACAGTATGTAATATTTAAAAATGCTCAAAGCTCAATTAAAAATATAAATATAGGTCTTCCTCAAGGTTCCATATTGTGACCTCTTTTATTCTTAATCTTTATTAATGATATTCATAAGTTACCGCTCGTGGGTAAATTATTCTTATTTGCTGACGATTGTAGTCTATTCTACCCTTGCAATGATATATTAACTGTACAAGCACTAATTGAGCATGATTTGTTGATTTTAGTTGAATATTTTAAAATTAATAGAATATCTATGAATACACTAAAAACCAAAATTATAAATTTTAGATTTCGCCAAAGAAATTTAGACTATATTCGCATTAATTTCAACAATAATTATTTAAATGAAATAGATGAGGTTAAATTCTTAGTTTTATATTTGACAAAAATCTTACTTGGCTTCCACACACACTACGTATTCTGACATTCCGATAAGTTTTGAATACAAGTGCATATTTGGATACGATTTTGCTATTACAAAATCTACATTACCATATAACGTACATACATATATATGTATGTTTAAAATCATGATTTTTTTTGTTTTCTTTTAGAAACAAGAAATTTTGTATCCCAACGAATTTTTTGTAACTTAGATGTCACGGTAAAATATACCACAGGACCCTAGTATTATAATAATTATTCTATATTCTATAATTAATTAATATATTCTATACTCTTATATTCTATAATTAATTAAAATAAATGAGTTTATCATTTAATTTATTGAAAGTTAAAAGAAGTAATATTGCTTAATATAAAATTTAATGAAATATGTACATAGTGTTAAAATGTTTTGAATATTTTTAACATAGTCAACATAAATTAAATGTATATTTAGTCAACATAAATATATAAATAATACTAATTATTCTTAGTAGCTGAAGTAAATAATTTTGTGTTAAAATATTATTTTACAAATTATTTTAAATACTTATTTATTTCGTATTGTAAAATATTAAATCTAGTTAGTTAACAGTCAAAATATTTTCTATCTGAAATATCTGAAATATTTTATATTTGAAATATTTTTATAAAAATCTGAAATATTTTACCATCTGAACCTTCGCATGTGTTTTTTTTTGAAATTATTATCTATTATATAAACCCGGAGTAGCATACGCCAGTCGTCTGGTAATCTAGAAATAATATTGGTTTTTTGTCACTTAACTTTTTAATGGAATAAAAAGAAATATTTTTGTTTTCTAATATATTTTTTATGTATCAAGCTTTTTGAAGGGGTGGCAAGGAAACCTTACCATTATGAACTGTTCTTTGAATATACTACTATGTGCATGTTCACATGGGAGTGATTGCACGAGATTACTCAACCCTTTTTTATTCACACAAAACTGCTCACTCCCATTTTTCAACCCAAAATTTAACTATTTCAAAATGCTGCCAATTGAATTTTGTAGGTAAAGTCGTAGTAAAGTCGGCAAAATGGAACATGTGGAATTAAAAATAATGACATTTAAAAAAATATAAACAAAAAACTTACAAGATAAGTAGTAAGTATTGTGGAAAAATTAAAATTTAAAAACTAAATTTAGTTTTCATTTAAATTTAGAAAATTTTTTTATTGACATTTGTAAATTATAGAAACAATATATAAAATAGTCATAATAAAATATAAATGGATAAAAATAAAGTGGCCGTGGGAATGATGTTTGCTGCAGCATCTACTTTATTAGTTTTAGAAATAGAAGAAAAGAAAAATAAAAATCAAGTGGATCAAGTCTTGGCGAATACGAAGAGACTTTAAAAGTTCTTTTAAATTTTTAACTGAAGAACTTAGATTGGAAGACAAAAATGGCTACCGCCGTTATATCCGCATCAAGGAAACGTGCTTCCTAAAAATTTTAGAATACATAAAAAAAAAATTACGGAGCGAAATACAACAATAAGACTAGCTATTTCGTCAAAGGAAACCTTAACAGCGGTTTTGCGATTGTTGGCGACAGGAGAAACCTATAGAAGTTTAGAATATCACGTTTATCGCTAGCTTTTCTATCAGAAACTATACCATATGTTTGTAGCGTCATATATAATGAAATGAAATCAGAATTCTTAAAGGTACCTACTTAAAATTTAGTAGTTATTTTATCTTATTTGGCTATAATATAAAATATGACAAAATTAGTAGTGTGTATTTTTAAGCTGAACACATTAGTTTTGAAATACGCATTATTATTAGTGATGGAGGTGTTCTAAATCGAAGCGATTTAAGGAAGATACTAGATCAAGCCGATGAATACTTGCCATATGAGGAAGTTAATGGAAATAATAGACTTTTTCCTTATACCATAATTGCAGATAATGCCTTTCCTTTGGAAAAAACATATAATGAAAACCTTCCAATACAATAGCGCTGAAAAGGAAAAGAAGATTTTTAATTTTCGTTTAAGTCATCTTAGCGAAACGGTAGAGCATTTATTTGGCATACTTTCAAACAGATTCCGAGTTTTGCAAACTAAAATTCATTTGAAGCCAGAAAAAGTAATTTCTATAGTACAAGCAACTTGTGTTCTTCACAATTTTTTAATACAGAATAACGAGGGTTAGTTATATTGATCCAATTGCGCGTAAAAGTGAATCTACTAGCATAAATAAACCTAAAAAGCGAACTGAACATAGCATAGCTGTAGGAAAAAACTATCCGAAGATAGCTATTGATATTAGAAATGAATTATCTAATTACTTTTGTGAAGAAGGAGCACTTGCATTGCCGGAAGAGTATATTTAAAAATAATTAAGAAATTTTTATTTAAAATTTTTTTAAAAATATTTATAAAAATAAGATTAAAACGAGGAAGAATACAGTTGCCTTTGTCAACTCTTAGATACCCGTACGAACCGTTAGTATGTTCACAGCCTGTCACTCTGCTTACAATATTATTTTTTTAATATTTTAGTATTTTAAAATAATTTGGCTGAATTTTATAATTTTTAGAACTATGGGTTGTACATATATTCAAACTATATGTTTATACATTCTTCAAAAGCAGATTTTAACCTTCCACATACCGATTATCAATCCAAAACTTTTTCAAATATTCTATAGTACCATTTAATACTAAGCGGTAAATGTATATTAATTTTACAAATACAAAATAGTAAATATAATTTTAAATATTATATTATATTAATGCGTACATAGTATATTTATATTGTTATAAGTATATCGCCATACATTGCAATATTTCTTTAAAAATATTTCCATTCATAGAATAATTTCTTATACGGACAATAAAACACATATACACATATGTGTATATATGTAAATACGGCGCTATATAATATACATCTATACTCTTATCATTCATTCATCAGTGACATATACGATATGTAAATAAAGATGATATTATATAAGTATGTATGTATATCAATATCATATAAATAAAAATTCTTCCAGCAACCGTTATGTTGTTTATTTATTTACATTTTTTTGTACTACGCATTGTATCCTCAACAATTTCAAATTATCGAGTAAAACAAGAAATTAAAGAAATTTGTTAGAAAATTTGAAAAAATCAAGTAACACTTTCGTCAATTATAAAGTAACCCTATATTATTAAAAAAGTTGTTAACAGAAATAAGAGTATAATGTTGAAGCTTTAATTTTTGTGTATTACTTCAAAAAAATTTTAACAGGTGTTCAAGTTACAGGTGTTTAAAAATAGGAAATTTTCAGTTTTTAACCCCTTACAGCTCCTAAACGGGGGGTGATACAAAAAAAATTTCTGAAATGACTCATATTTATTTTCAAAGATCTAACTTCTGTCAAAATTTTAAGTTTCCAACTTAAACCGTGGGGCTACAAAAAAAGCTATTAAAAATAAAATTAATATTTTTGTGACATCTATCAGCAGTTAACATTTCGTAGCTCTATTTCAAAAAAAATGTGGGGATTTAAAAGTTAGGTGTTCGAGAGCTACCCGAAGTTTTGGTCGGAACTCAACCAAAAAAAATAGGAAACCTACAAATTGCTCCTAGAATATTTTGTGTAAATTTCAAGATTTTAGCTTTCTTAGTTTTTGAACTAGCGTGCTGACGGACGGACGGACATTGCTCAATCGACTTAGAATTTTTTACTGATCCGATCCATACCTTTGAAGGTATATCTAGTTCGCTTATTTCGAGGTGTTACAAACGGAAGAGTAATTTTATTATACCCGATCCTATCGCACGGGTATAAAGATGTATACAGATTTTAAACTTTTTTGAAATGAATAAAAAATAAATAAAAAAGTTAATTTAGCTAATATGTTTCATCAAATATTCCGCTTAATGCCGCATCTAAAATGTTTTTGGGTTCTTAACCACTATTTTCACAATCATATTCAGTTATGTTATTTAGGTCTTCAGTTATATAACTATTGTAATTATTTTCATCCTCTGGCATGTGATTTGCATTTTCATTTACGGCAGGTGGCTTTACTTGTACAATATTAACTTTTATTCTATATTTTACAAAGTTTTTGCCGACGATAATTCTAGTGATGGCGATGAGATAATATTTTTTGTTATTTCAACTGCATTTCCATAGACAAGAACAGGTGAAGATGAAGGAACTGGTGGCGATGGGGAAGACATCGATGATGACGAAGAAATTGTTCGAAGTTTTCCAAAGCCATTTAGCATCGGTATTTATTTTATTGTTTTTGATTCCACCGTAGATTTTAATAAATTGGCTTTCTCAGCTTTATTTAAAAGAGCTTGTTTTTGCACAGCTTCTTTCAATATGTCTAAAATTTTCCATTTAGCGTCTAAAAATATATCTTCGTAAACTCTTTTCAGATCAGAAGCAACCATATTTCATAATATTAATACACAGTATTAATATTATTTATATAAATTAATTCTAATGTACCTTAAATTGTTGCGAACGACTATTTGAACTCTGCGGGACATTTAGAAATGAATTATTGGTGTTGTCATCTAAATTCTATAAAGTATAAATCAAATATTTAATATATATTTATAATAATAATACATAAGTATATATTTAAATTTATAATTTAACCGAAAAAAAATCCTGCTGTATATTTGAATATCCTTCCACTTCATCTGAATAATAACCCCAAAACTTCAACTCATCAAAACACCAGAGTTTGGGAGTATATATTTCGTCACTCCCAACTTCACTTTTCTTTGATCTTAACACTAAATTTTTTTCTTTATTATATTGGGTTTTTAATGCTTTTAATGTATTTTTTATGTCTTTTATCGAAGTGTCTGGTTTAATTTTTAACATTTTTTCAGAAATTAATTTATAGCAATCATTTTTTTTATTTTATTTAAATATGAATCGTCACAAATATTGTATAAAACTGGTTGTACACTATACAGATTTATTAACTTTAATGTTTGTTCTTTTGTCCAATTTGCCATATTCATTTATTTTAATTAATAATGTATTAAAACTCTATTAAAAAAAATATTTTAATTTTTTTGTTTCTAATGTTGTTAATTTCTCTTTAACACTTATTATAAGAATGAAAATTAAAAAATCTTTTCCGCTTGTGTTTTCTGTTTTGATATTTTAAAAATAATGAAAAAAATTTGACATAAAAGAAATGAAGAAACTGAAAACATGGAACAAAACGGAAACAAAACGACGCAATCAACCATTCAACCAAAATTTTTTAAAATTTAGTTTTTTTATGAGACCTACCCATGGTTAAAATTTTTTTTCTCTATCTTAAAACGGTGTAGAAGTTTTGTAAACAGACGAACGAACGGACGGACGGAGTGAAACTAATAGACACATTTTTTCAATTTTTTTTTGGAAATGTGCTAAAAGGAATATTTTTCTATAAAAATGTAGTGTTGGCCATAACATACGCAACTTTTTTTCATATAATACAAATTTTTATTTAAAATTTAGAAATTACACTACAATTGTTTTTCTTTTTACCTTTTTAAATGGATTAAACTTAAAAATGAAAAATATTTCTCCAAAATATAGTATTTAATAGGTATAAAATTAAATATTTTATTTATTTAAAATGTATTGGCGGAAATCGAATGGACAAAACATATGCAACTTCGTTTCTTTTCTAATTTTTTTTTAATTTATAGTTTTTTTGTTCAATATTTTGTGGCATAACCGCTATTTTTTATTACACTAGCGCATCTTCGTGGCATCGACTCTATTAAATTGTTTACTATTGATTCGGGAATGCCTTCCCAAGCAGTTTGCAGTTGAATAGATCTTCTGCATTTCTGCAGTTATTTCTTTCTATTCGTCTGTTTACTATTTCCCATAGATTTTCAATTGGGTTTAAATCAGGGGATTGTGCTGGCCATTTCATCACTTCAATCCTATTTTCTTCAAACCATCTTTTTATATTATTTGCTGTATGTTTAGGATCGTTATCATGTTGAAATATCCACCTCAGAGGCATTTCATCTTCAGCATATGGCAACATAACATGTTCCATAATATCCTTATATTGAAATCTATCCATTACACCGTCTATTTTATGAATCGGCCCAATACCTTGTCCAGAGAAGCACCCCCACACCATTATGCTGCCTAATCCATGCTTATAAGTCGTTTTGCAGAAACGTGGATTGAACCTCTCACTTGGAGGTCGACGTACAGTTTTCATACCATCAGATCCTTTCAAATTAAATTTTGATACATCTGAAAACAGAACCGTCTTCCATTTTCCAACTGTCCAATTAATTTTTTCTTGTGCAAACTCCAATCTAGCTCTTCTATTTCGCTCTGAAATGAAAGGTTTCTTTGCAGCTCTAAAAGATTTAAATCCACCTTCAACTGCTCGTCTGCGAATTGTCCTACAGCTTATTTCTAAATTTAATTCATTTTGCAATTTACTGGATGATATGAAAGGATCATGTTTTATCTTCCGGATTATCATTCGATCTTCTCTTCTGGTTGTACTACGTGGCCTTCCCCCACAGTGTATAGTTTCTGTAGAACCGGTGCGATTAAATTTATTAATAATTCTACTTATAGTAGATTTATTAATATCATATTTTATAGCCAAAACGCTTTGTTTAACACCACTCATATACTCTCGAACAATTTTTAATTTAAATTGTGAAGAATACATTTTTCTCGCCATATTGAATTAAAACAATTTTGTTTTATTTTTAGAATTAAAATATTGCAAGAACTTTACTCTAATAACTTTAAAAGATAATTAAATACTTTATTTTGTAAAATTAAATAGATGATAATAATGCATTCATGCGTAAAAATTAATTTAACGGTCAATGCAGTAATATTTTTAATAAATTTTAATTAAAGTGTAGTGTGATAGAAAAAGTTGCATATGTTTTGTCCAATCGATTTTCGCCAATACATTTTAATAAATAAACGAGGAAGAATACAGTTGCCTTTGTCAACTCTTAGATACCCGTACGAACCGTTAGTATGTTCACAGCCGCTCTGCCTACAATATTATTTTTTTAATATTTTAGTATTTTAAAATAATTTGGGTGAATTTTATAATTTCTAGAACTATAAGTTGTACATATATTCAAACTATATGTTTATACATTCTTCTAAAGCTTCTAACCTTCCACATAACGATTATCAATCCAAAACTTTTTCAAATATTCTATTGTACCATTTAATACTAAGCGGTAAATGTATATTAAATTTACTTAGTACAAAATAATAAATATAATTTTAAATATTATATTATATTATATTTAAATATATAAGTACAATAAAATACATATATGTATGTAAATACGGCGCTATATAATATACATATATACTCTTATCATTCATTCACTAGTGACATATATAATACGGCGCTATATAATATACATATATACTCTTATCATTCATTCACTAGTGACATATACGATATGTAAATAAACATGATATTATATAAGTATGTATATATATTAATATCATATAAATAAAAATTCTTCAAGCAACCGTTATGTTGTTTATTTATTTACATTTTTATGTACTACGCATTATATCTTCAACAATTTCAAATTATCGAGTAAAACAAAATGGAAAAAATTCGTTAAAGAAATTTGTTAGAAAATTTGAAAAAATCAAGTAACACTTTCGTCAATTATAAAGTAACCCTACATTATTAAAAAAAGTTGTTAACAGAAATAAAAGTATAATGTTGGAGCTTTAATTTTTGTGTATTACTTCAAAAAAATTTTAACAGGTGTTCAAGTTACAGGTGTTTCAAAATAGGAAATTTTCAGTTTTTGACCCCTCACAGCTCCTAAATGGGGGGTGATACAAAAAAAATTTCTGAAATGACTCATACTTATTTTTAAAGATCTAACTTCTGTAAAAATTTCAAGTTTCCAACTTAAACCGTTTAGAAGATAGAAGGGTTAAAGTATTTTGCAAAATTTGAGTTTCGCATAAGGGTAAATTAAGACACCGTATGTCACAAATATATATTTATTGTATATATACTTTTAAAGCTAATAAAAGTAGTAATCGTTTGGCGTTTTCAAAATGAAGATATACCTTATATAACTTGTGCTATAACAATTTAAATATAGAGCTTTTTTGAACTTTTGGGGAGCTGTGGCTCCGTAACGGGTGGGGCTACAAAAAAAAGTTATTAAAAATAAAATTAATATTTTTGTGAGATCTATCAGCTGTTAAAATTTCATAGCTCTATTTCAAAAAAAATGTGGGGATCTAAAAGTTAGGTGTTCGAGAGCTACCTACCCTAAGGCTTGGTCCAAACTTAACCAAAAAAAATAGGGAACCTACAAATTACTCCCAGAATATTTTGTGTAAATTTCAAAATTCTAGCTTTCTTAGTTTTTGAGTTAGCGTGCTGACGGACAGACATGGCTCAAAAGTCTTAGAATTTTTTTCTGATCCGATCCATACCTTTGAAGGTATATCTAGCTCGCTTATTTCGAGGTGTTACAAACGGAGGAGTAATTTTATTATACCCGATCCTATCGTACGGGTATAAATATTTTATTTTATACCTGTTAAATACTATATTTGGAGAAATATTTTTTATTTTTAAGTTTAATCCATTTAAAAAGGTAAAAAGAAAAACAATTGTAGTGTGATTTCTAAATTTTAAATAAAAATTTGTATTATATGAAAAAAAGTTGCGTATGTTATGGCCAACACTGTATGTAAGAACCTTTAAAAATATTAAAAAATTTAAATTATAACTAAATAATAAGTACATATATCAATAGAAAAGAAAAAAATATATGTATGTGTTGGGAAATAAATTTAAAAAACAATATTTTTCTACAAAAATGTATGTAAGAACGATTAAAAATATTTATAGGAAATTAAAATTAGTGACTAAATATTATGTAAATATATCAATAACAAAAGAAAAAAAATCTGTAATGTTCCTAGAAACAAGTAAGTTTGAAATTTTATTAAAAATAAAATTTAAGGACTGGCGAAATATGTTCTAGTATGGTTTGTTGTCACATATTTTAATTAATACATAAATAGACCTCTTATTGAACGGTTATTTTTGAATACTTTTATTTTCAGCAATCAGATTTCTAATTCTTAGCAAATTTTTAAGAAAAAAAAATTTGATTTGAATGAAAAAAGTGCAATATTATTGAATTTGTGATGCATAAATAAAATATATATGTATGCACATTATGTACCATAATATTAATTTTGACGTAAACTTCAACAAATAATTTTGTGAATTGCATGAAAATTATTTTGTGCATTTATTATAAATTTTAAAAATCTACCCTTAAATTTTATTCTTAAAACAATTTCAAAAATTCATACATATGTACTTGTTTTTACTGGTTTACAATTGAATTCAATTTTTAAAATAAAAAAATACAAATCATTTTTCATATTATATTATATACATATGTATGTATGTACCTACCTACCTAATCGAAGCGACGAATTTTTATTAGAATAATTACGAATATACATTCCAATAATAGCAAATTTTTATATACAATGCACACATTTTTCAGCTTTTATTTTTACAAAATGTACTTTCACACTATTTGTCTGTAACTCAAAAAACTTCATACAATTTTCAATGTACATCATATACCTAATATATCATATACCTACTTATATAATATTATATTAACATTCATTCTTTACACAAAAAGGAAAAAAACAAAAAAGAAACATAACAAAACAAAAAATATGTATTAAATACTTAAAATTGCATAACTACATATGTATATAAATACATATTATACTATGCATATCAAACTACATAGCAATAGCGTATTTTGTATAACAACCGTATATATTGTATAGAAACATAAAAAAGAAAATAAAACAAAAAATACGTATAGCTATATAAATACGTAACACTCGTAGCTCTATAAATACATTTGTATAATGTATGTTATTCATATACAAATTTCAAACTATATGTATAGCAATAGCATATATTGTATAGAAACATAAACTTCGGAAAAAAAAGAAAAAAGGAGGAAAACAAAGGCTCATATATTTCGCTAAAAAATGAATTCAAAAAAAAAATGATTATTCTTAACTTTGTTATTTTTGTTAGAAAAATAACAAATTTTGTTACTTCTTCCTTATATAAGAATTTATTACCTTAGATAATTTTCTATCTACATATATATGTATATTTATTTATGTACAATTTTTGATGTTTTGCATGTATGTACAATGTACATAACATACATAGATATATAGAATTATCTAACTAGATATATATATTACATAATATATACAAATTACTTTTTCGAATTAATAAAAAACGTAAGGCCAGTAAAGTAAAATGGATCTCCACAAGTGTTTTTTATAAGTTTCAAACATATTATATTACTATACTAGATACTACTAAGAATATTTGAAAAAATTATTCGAATAATTTAAATGGGTAGATCAAATAAATTTTCAAATACTTTATTTGTATTTGAGAAAATAAAGTCAAATACTTTCACTCAGAAAAAGTATTTTGGATACTTTTATCAAATAATTGTACTCGAAAAAGTATTTGAGATATTTTGTACAAATAATTAATTGGTATTTGAAAAATAAAGTCAAATACTTTTATTCAGAAAAAGTATTTGAGACACTTTTATCAAATACTTCTTACTCGGAAAAGTATTTGAAATACTTTTGTCAAATATGTACTTTATGTATTTGTATTTCTAGAAATACAAATAAATAATATTGTATTTATAGAAATAAAGTCAAATACTTGTATTTAAAAAGTATTGATAATTTTACTCCAAATACTTTTACTCAAGAAATTTTTATTCAAATACTTTTACTCGAAGAGTAGCATAGTATTTGTATCTTACCCTGCTCTGCTCTTGATATTGCAAAAGATACAAACGCTTAAAGTTCAATTAAGTCTGATTGAACAATATCAAACTGATATAAGTTACTTGTGTTTAAACGCTTAATAGTGTATCGTTAGTAAATAAAAGTGAAAAACTTTTTCTTTTCTCTCTCGTTAAATACGTGTAAAACTATTAAAAACATTAATGGAAGAGATTAATCAAAATTAAATTTTAAAATAAATACGTTTATTAATTATAAAAACATTAAACAAAATAATATAAATTCAATCGAAAAGATTGAAATAAAATAAATATTAAATTAAAAGTATTAATCAAAAGGATTAAAACTAAATAAATATTTGTTTTTGTTTTGTGATAATGTCCAAAGTTTTAACAAAAGATTCTGACACTTTAGACTTTTATTTATTTTAATGAAGTAATTGCGCATATTAAAAACAGTAATAAAAATAAACAATCTAAAACCAAAAATTTAAAAATACGAATTAAAAATTAAAAACTATATAAACGAGAAAGAATACAGTTGCCTTTGTCAACTCTTAGATACCCGTACGAACCGTAAGTATGTTCCCAGCCTATCACTCTGCTTACAATATTATTTTTTTAATATTTTAGTATTTTAAAATAATTTGGGTGAATTTTATAATTTCTAGAACTATGGGTTGTACATACATATATTCAAACTATATGTTTATACATTCTTCAAAAGCAGATTCTAACCTTCCACATAACGATTATCAATCTCAAACTTTTTCAAATATTCTATAGTACCATTTAATACTTAGCGGTAAATATATATTAAATTAGAAAATAGGTAGTAAATATAATTTTAAATATTATATTATATTAATGCGCACATAGTATATTTATATTGTTATAAGTATATCGCCATACATTGCAATATTTCTTTAAAAATATTTCCATTCATAGAATAATTTCTTTTAAGTACAATAAAATACATATATGTATGTAAATACGGCGCTATATAATATACATCTATACTCTTATCATTCATTCATCAGTGACATATACGATATGTAAATAAAGATGATATTATATAAGTATGTATGTATATCAATATCATATAAATAAAAATTCTTCCAGCAACCGTTATGTTATTTATTTATTTACATTTTTTTGTACTACGCCTTATATCGCCTTATAACTCAACAATTTCAAATTATCGAGTAAAACAAAATGCAAAAAATTTGTTAGAAAATTTGAAAAAATCAGTAACACTTTCGTCAATTATAAAGTAACCCTGTATTATTAAAAAAAGTTTTTATCAGAAATAAGAACAGAAATATTACTTCAAAACAATTTTAACAGGTGTTCAAGTTACAGGTGTTTAAAAATAGAAAATTTTCAATTTTTAACCCCTTAGAGCTCCTAAACGGGGGGTGATACAAAAAAAAAATGTCTGAAATGACTCATCTTATTTTCAAAGATCTAACTTCGGTCAAAATTTCAAGTTTCCAACTTAAACCGTTTAGAAGATAGAAGGGTTAAAGGATTTTGCAATAATTCAGTTTCGCATAACGGTAAATTAAGACACCGTATAGCACAAGTATATATTTATTATATACATGTTTGTAAAGCTCATAATAGCACCTATCGTTTGGAATATTCAGATTGAAGATATACCTTATAGAGTTTGTGTTATAACAATTTAAATATAGAGATTTTTCGAACTTTTGGGTAGCTGTGGCTCCGTAACGGGTGGGGTTACAGAAAAATAATGTAATCATAAAATTGATATTATTATGATATCTATCAGCAATTTAAATTTCATGGCTCTATTTCAAAAAAATTGTGTATTTTGATCGGAACTCAACCAAAAAAAATAGGGAGCCTACAAATTGCTTTGTGTAAATTTCAAGATTCTAGCTTTCTTAGGTTTTGAGTTAGCGTGCTGACGGACAGACGGACGGACATGGCTTAATCGACTCAGAATTTGATTCTGATTCGATCCATACCTTTGAAGGTATATCTAGCTCGCTTATTTCGAGGTGTTACAAACGGAGGAGTAATTTTATTATACCCGATGCTTATCGTACGGGTATAAAAAAGAGGAAGAGTGCAGTAGAGTAGACTATGTCAACGCTGGGATACCCGTGTGAACGTAATATATACTGTTTCTATATAACTTGATCATTTTTTAAACAATTTCAGATGTTTTAGTTACGTTATATGACGTTATAACTACTGAGATATATTAATGTAAATTGTGGAGTTGTATTACAGTTACCCAAATCTATTGCACCAGCCCGACCAAATTTTACAGAAGTTGTTGCCATGAAATTTGATCTTCATTTGCATCTACTGAAGCCAGGAATCTGAAATTTAGTAAAGAGGTGTCGAGTTACATGCCAATAACTTTTGTAAAATTTGGTTGGTCGGTCAGGCTTCTTGCACCTCTTGGAAATTAATGGAGCTAGGCGTCTGAAATCTTACAAATGATGATCAAGTTGTATGGTCCCACATTCTTTAAAATATAGTTGTGCTGGTGCAACAGGTTCGGGTAGCTGTCATACAACTTCTCTTTTTAAATGAAAATTATGCAGTGTCTATTGAAGCTATGTATCTGAAATTTAGTGAACAGATGTCGGGTTACATGCCAAAAACTTTTGTAAAATTTGGGGTCTAGGGGTCTGCTAGGGGTCTGAAATCTTACAAATGATGATCAAGTTTTATAGCAAGAATTTCTGTAAAATTTGGTTGTGATGCTGCAACAGGTTCGGGTAGCTGTCATACAACTTCTCTTTTTAAATGAAAATAACTCAGTGTCTACTGAAGCTAGGAATCTGAAATTTAGTAAAGAGGTGTCGAGTTACATACCAACAACTTTCGTAAGCAGCCGGTTGAGGCTTCTTGCACCTCTTGGAACTTAACAAAGCTAGGCGTCTGAAATCTTACAAATGATGATCAAGTTTTATGGCAACAACTTCTGTAAAATTTGGTTTTGCTTGTGCAATAGATTCGGGTAGCTGTCATACAACTCCACAATTTACATAAATATATCTATGTAGTTAACGTCGGTACTAAAACATCTGAAAGTTTTTAAAAGATGGTCAATTTTTATAGAAACAGGGTATATTACGTTCATACGGGTATCCCAGAGTTGACACAGTCTACTCTACTGCACTCTTCCTCATTTTACTTTGTTTTGGTTTTATTATCATTATTATTCGTTTTGTTATCATTTTTTACAAAATTTTGTTATTAAATATGGATGTTCAAACACTCCAAGTAATAAATTTCTTATAGAATAATATTAATAATATTACTCCTTTTAATGGAGAAAAGTTTGCTGTGTCAGATTGTCTCTCTTGTGTAGATGTGGAATTCACTAACGCTAATTATATCCCAATCGTGCTAGGTTTTATAAAAGACAGAATTATAGGTAAAACTAGGTAACATTTCTTTAAAGACGGACCAATAACAACATGCACTTTGCTCAGAGAAGTATTAATTAAAGACCATGGGGAAAGAACTCACATATCAGAAATTATAGACGAAAATAAACTTTGTCACTGTGATGATACAATAGGATTTTTTTTACGAAAAAGCTTCTGGTTTATTATGAAAATTAAATAATGCATACATATTAGTGAATGACGGTACAGTACAGCAGATAGACTCATATTTTACAAATAGCGAAATTTTCGAAAAACTACAGGAATAAATTACCCATAAAATAATATACGCGACTGAAGATGCATCATCGATACGCGAGTGAAGATGCATCATAGATAAGCATTATAAACCCCAATAATTTTAAATCTTAATGGATAATTCCATCAAAAGAAGTATCCATGAACGTTTTAAATCGTACTATAAATTTTCACAATTGCTATAGGTGTCCTCTTTTTAAAGAATTTAAAGAATCTAATAATTATTTACTCGAGTTTCTTGAGTATAATTTTCATAATAAATTTGACGGTATTATCGCAAAATTATCGTATGTCTTATTGATGTACATGCCACGATAGATTATAAACATCGGGTTTTTAAAACTCGTAAAGCAATATTTCCTTTTTATCTCAATAAAGAAGAAGAGATACATATATCCAAACAATTTTTACATGGATGACTCTATTAATATTTTTAGTAATGAATATTTTGAAAACTATTTATCTTGAGAATGCTATCTGAAAAATTTAAATAATGTAGATTTAAAAAAATTAAAATATTTACTTAATTCATACCAACATATTTTTTTTTTAAAGAAAGTGATAATCTCTCCTACACATGTGAAATAAACCACGGAATAAAAACCCAAAAGAAAATTCCTATTTTTAGTAAATTGTACCGTTATCCAGAGATTCATAGGAAAGAAGGTGACAAACAAATTCAAGAGATGCTAGAGCAAAAGATCATAAATCATAGCAACAGTCCATACAACTCGCCCAATTTGGGTGGTTCGCAAAAAAATTAGATAATATGGGAACTAAAAAATGGCGAATTGTCGTGGATTACAGAAAATTGAATGACGTAACAATTAATGACAAATTGCCTGTACCGAATATAGAAAATATATTCGACATCATCATATATCTCGACGACATATTCATTTTTTCATAAGTTTCGAAGAACATTTTTAATCTATAAAAAAATATTGCAAAGATTAAAGGAAACTAACCTTAAGATACAAATCGATAATGTAACTTTGCTAATACTTCTACAAAATATTTAGGTCGCATAATAACTGATAAAGGGATTAAACAGGACAGCGAAAAGGTTAAAGTTATACAAAATTTAACAGTTCCTACCACTATTAAAGGTATCCGTCAATTTTTTCGTATGACCGAGTATTACAGAAAATTTATTAAGAATTATGTAAAAGTTGCCCAACCTTTAATTAAATGTTTAAAGAAAAACGAAAAAATAAATCCAAAAGATGCAAATTATATTAACGGATTCAATAAATTAAAGATTTTTCTTATTAACGCTCCCATATTAATACCATCCGATTTTGAAAAATATTTTACTTTAACTACAGATGCATCTAATATGGCAATAGGTTCAGTTTTAAGTCAATCAAATCCAGAACATGAAAAACGTTATTCCACCATTGAAAAAGAATTATTAACATTGAAATATTTTAACGTTTATTTATTTGACAGTCATTTTACTATTGACATAAACCGTTAGCTTACTTAAGCAATATCAAAGAACCAATTATGAAACTTCAGAGATGGAAAATTCAATTAAATGAATATGACTTCAAAATTTCTTACCTAAAAGGAAAAGAAAATATAGTTGCAGACAGTTTAAGTTGAGTTATTTCGGAAAACGAAAATGATCTACATTTAAATATTTTATTTAATAATAATAACGATGCTAATGAAACTATAAGTTCTAAGTTCTATCGAAACCATTAATAAAAATAAAATTCAACTAACAAAAAAAAACCAATAAATTTTTAGAAAAATCAAATTTATTTATACGAGGGCTTAAAAGAGAAAAATATTATAAAAATAATTAATAAAAACATATTAAAAAGGTTATTGAATGATAAAGGTCTTATTTGTGTTTTTTGTTAGAAAATGAAGAAATTTTCAATAAATTTTAAAATACTTATGAACAATATTTTGCTAAAAATAAAGATATAAAAATTACTAGATCTAAACAAAGGTTAATTGATGAACTAGAATTAGGTAATGAAAAAATCATGGCTGAATTTGTGAAAATTATAACGAATTTAAATTAAAGTATTACTACCCAAATCAATTAGATAAAATAACAAAGTAATTAATAATTGCAAAATCTGTCTGTTAACAAAGCATGACCGACATCCTGTGAGAATATCTTTCAAAATTTTATTTCTTGGTAAAATTAAAAAATTAGTATTTGATAATGAACGTTGCATTTTGCATAATTCAGTCAATTTATTTTTAAAAGAAATTAATATTGAATCACACGCTATTACAACCAGTAGTAAAACGGGTAATTCTGATATTGAAAAACTTCACGGAACTTTTAATGAAGATCCCAGAATACTTGGGTTGGAAATTCAAGTGAAGAACTTGAGCAAAAAATATTTAAGATCATCGTTCAAAAAATCTCATGAATCAGTTCGAAGAGAACAAAAATTCAAGAATTGAACAACTAAATAAATCAGAGGATAAAAATGCCAAGCTTCATAAAAATGTTGTGAAGAAAATAAAATTGATTAAAATTTAGAAAATAAAATTGATTGCAAAACTTTAGCTTTTTGGACTGTTATAATATAAAAGTGAATTGCTAGTGCAAGCATTTTGGACTGTTATAATATTTATTTTTTTTTACCTAAGGGAGGTGGGAATTTAAGGAATCAAATTCTTACTGACTAAACCCACCTCCCCCTTTTAGCCAATATAATGGGATGAAAACCCTTACCTGCGAACGCAGTATATTGGCTAGAGAGTAGGGATAGGAAACGGATACGGAAACATTGAATTGGAAGTGGGACTGTAAGAAAACAATGAATCCGCCTATTATTATCACTATTTAGCTAACAGTGACTAAAGCCGTCACAACAGTTACAACATGTAGTAGTAGTATATAGTACTACATGAGGTAACTATTGAAGACAACCCCTACTGTCACTGTAGCGACTACTATTATTGGTATTAATATTCTCATTAATATTATTATTATTTTACTACAGAGTTAGCGCCATCAGTGGATTACAACATGCAGCAGTATGTAACACCTTACTTGCATGATATAACGAAAGATGGCTCCACTGTAGTAGCTATTATATTATTACTATTATTATTATTATTATAATTTTTGTTATTATTGCTATTATTATTATTATTTCTATTATTATTATTGTTATTATTTTACTACAGAATGAGCGCCATCCGTGGATTACAACGTGCAGCAGTATATAACACCTTACTTGCATGATATAACCAAAGATAGCCCCACTGTAGCAGCTATTATTATTATTACTATTATTATTACTATTATTACTATTATAATTATTGTTATTATTTACTATTAATTATACTACTATTAATTAACGATATACATTATTACTATATAAAAGTACTACATATTTTTTATTTATGACCTGAGCGGGGTTTGAACCCAAGACCCTTCGATTGAAAGGTTGGCTACTTGACCACTGCGCCATGAGTCAGATATATATATAAAAGTAAATTGTTGGAATAAGGTTAAATAAAAATCTAGGAAATTTGAGTTTCATGTTTCGTTTTTATTTCAGCAATTTACTTTTATATTATAAGATTCCAAAATGCTTGCACTAGCAATTCACTTTTATATTATAACAGTCCAAAAAGCTAAAGTTTTGCAATCAATTTTATTTTCTAACATTTAGGGGGCGAATTCGGTTTCGATAAAAGCATATTTTAAAAAAAAAATTTTTTTAACATTATTTTATACTTTTTAGTTTTAAAAGAAACATAATTTGAATTTAAAAAAAAGATGGGATATTTTTTATTCACACATACATTATTGTTTCTGATATAAAATACGTTTTACTATTTTATACCAAATATTTAAGTAAATTAAGATACATTAAATCGATTCCATTATAGCAAGAGTAAACATTTTTTATTCCAGTAACTCATAAATAATGAAAGTACCTCGAAGGGTACAATAAGTACCTACCAAAATACTGTGATTATAATTTGTAAATACATATTACAATCCAATTTTAGTTGAAGCCACATTTCTAACATGTATGAAAATGATATATGTACATAAATGTATTTTAATGTATATTTCTATAGTATACTATTAGTAGTATATAGTATATCCAAACAAATATCTAACCTTGAACACCTACCTACTTAATCGCTTAATAAGATAATGCAGTAAAAAATGTTGACAAATATCTTGATTTAAATTATAAACAAATGGAGCGGAACAAAATAATTTAGGAAATTAGTTTAACATAATATTATGTACGTACGTACATACTTTCATACGTAGTTTTAATTTTTTGTGTTGACAAAATTTTGTTTGTAAATCATAATTCGTAATGCGCAAAAGCATAATTTTGAAATGATCTTTACTTTTTATATTCTTTACTATGTATATATATACAAAAAGAAATATTATGTATGTATGTAGTTTGAATTTGGCAATTGGAATTATTTTGAATAAAATTTTATATGTATATCTATATACACAATATGCATAATAAATGTTCCTAAATAAAAAGCATAAAACATTAATTTTTAACGCCATGCATATTCAATATGCAATAAGGAATGTTGACAACAAATATTCTGATTTAAATCCTAAACAAATGTTTTAGAACAAAATAATTTAGCAACATAAAAATATTGTACCTATATATTTTGTGTTTTGCTAAATCCTAATACAAAAACACATGTGCACATCAAGATTGATTGAACTAAATTATTATAGGAGGAAGGATCAAATAATATGTGTATATTATACATAAAATTTTATTAAAAAAATGTTGATGAATACAGTTAACAAAAAAAAGAAAAATGTACGTACACGAATTGGATTCGAACCACATTACCCTTGCTTTCAAAACCTGTACACTCTCCTCTGCACTATACAACACTTCAGTATTTTCTGAACATATTACGAACATAAAATCTTAATTTTTAACCATGTATATTCAATATGCATTAAAGAATGTTGACAGCTAATATTTTGATTTAAATAATAAACAAATGTTGTAAACAAAATAATTTAGCAACATACATAAACATATTGTATGTATTGTGTTTTGCTAATACAAAACATTGCAATGGACATCAATATTATACATACTATTATAGGAGAAAAGATCAAAAATATATTGCGTGTGTATTGTAAGCATGAATTTAGAGATAAAAATTTAAGTTTTAAATTCATATATACAAAATGTAAACATATTTTATTCAAAATATGTTGATGAATAGATAGTTAAAAACAAGTAAATGTAACAGTAAGTCGATGCAACTGACTTATTAATGCCCTACACCTGAATAATTCGAATTAAAATAGAAATCCATAATTTTTTTTGGCAGCTGCTTGAACTTCTTCCCTTTTCTGTCTTATTCATCTCGAATTTCAGGAACGTAAAAGAGGCATCCTCTTGGGATATGCTTGACACCTTTGTAAAAAAATTTTTAGTTTCTATCTTTATTAATTCGAAGATTGTTAGTCCTTGCGAGGTGTGTGTCAGATACCCGAATTGCCACTACAATTCATCGAATTACCACTCCAATTCATCGAATCCATCTTAGGAACATAAAGAAAACATGCCAGAACACCATTGTACTAAATTTAAAGGTTCTACTTTTGTTGGTTTTGGAGATATGCTCGTTGCTCTTGTGCTCGTCCGGAAGTTTCCAAAATACGAACCCATGGTTCAATTTCTTTCAAATGTCAGTTTCCAATTTTACAGAAAAGGAAACATAACAGAACACTTTTGTACTAAAAATAAAAGTTCTATCTTTGTTGGTTGTGGAGATATACTCGTTTGTTCTGGGGCTCGTCCGGAAGCTTCCAAGATTTGAACCCATGGACCAAATCCCCATAAATTTCAGAAACATAAATCAAACATGAAGGAACACCATTCTGATTAATTTAAAGGTTATATCTTTGTTGCTTTTGGAGATAATATCATTTGCTCTGAGGTTCGTTCGGAAGCTTCCAAAATCTGAACCCAAGGACCAAATCCTCTCAAATTTCAGAGACCTAAATCAAACATGAAAGAACACCATTCTGCCAAATTTAAAGGTTATATCTTTGTTGTTTTTGGAGATAATCTCATTTGCTCTGGGGCTCGTTCGGAAGCTTCCAAAATCCAAATCCATGGACCATATACTCTTAAATTTCAGAGACATAAATCGAACGGAAAGGAATATCATTGTAAAAAATTTAAAGCTTCTATCTGTGTTGGTTTTGGAGATAATCTCGTTTGCTCTGGGACTCGTTCGGAAGCTTCCAAAATACGAATCCATGGTATAAATTCTTTCAAATGTCAGTTTCCAATTTTATAGAAAAGGAAACATAACAGCACACTCTTGTACTAAAAATAAAGGTTCAATCTTTGTTGGTTGTGGAGATATACTCGTTTGCTCCGGAATCATTCGGAAGCTTCCAAAATCCGAGCCCATGGACCAAATCCTCTCAAATTTCAGAGAGATAAATCAAACATGAAAGAACACCATTCTGCCAAATTTAAATGTTATATCTTTCTTGTTCTTGGAGATAATATCTTTGCTCTGAGGCTCGTTCGAAAGCTTCCAAAATCCAAACCCATGGACCATATCCTCTTACATTTCAAAGACATAAATCAAACTGGAAGGAACATCATTGTAAAAAATTTAAAGGTTCTATCTTTGTTGGTTTTAGAGATAATCTCGTTTGCTCTCGGGCTTGTTCGGAAGCTTCCAATATATGAATCCATGGTTCAAATTCTTCCAAATGTCAGTTTCCAATTTTATAGAAAGGGAAACATAACAGTACACTCTTGTACTAAAAATAAAGGTTCTATCTTTGTTGGTTGTGGAGATATACTCGTTTGCTCTGGGGCTTGTTCGGAAGCTTTCAAGATCCGAACCCATCAACCAAGTCCTCTAAAATTTCAGAGACTTAAATAAAACATGAAAGAACACCACTCTGCCAAATTTAAAGGTTATATCTTAGTTGGTTTTGGAGATAATCTAATTTGCTCTGGTACTCGTTGGGAAGCTTCCAAAATCCAAACCCATGGACCAAATCCTCTTAAATTTCAGAGATATGAATCGAACGGGAAGGAACATCATTGTACAAAATTTAAAGGTTCTATCTTTGTTGATTTTTTAGACAATCCCGTTTGCTCTGCGGCTCGTTCGGAAGCTTCCAAAATTCGAACCCATGGACCAAATCCTCTCAAATTTTAGAGACTTAAATAAAACATGAAAGAACACCATTCTGCCAAATTTAAATGTTATATCTTTCTTGTTCTTGGAGATAATATCTTTGCTCTGAGGCTCGTTCGAAAGCTTCCAAAACCCAAACCCATGGACCATATCCTCTTACATTTCTAAGACATAAATCAAACTGGAAGGAACATCATTGTAAAAAATTTAAAGGTTCTATCTTTGTTGGTTTTAGAGATAATCTCGTTTGCTCTCGGGCTTGTTCGGAAGCTTCCAATATATGAATCCATGGTTCAAATTCTTCCAAATGTCAGTTTCCAATTTTATAGAAAGGGAAACATAACAGTACACTCTTGTACTAAAAATAAAGATTCTATCTTTGTTGGTTGTGGAGATATACTCGTTTGCTCTGGGGCTTGTTCGGAAGCTTTCAAGATCCGAACCCATCAACCAAGTCCTCTAAAATTTCAGAGACTTAAATAAAACATGAAAGAACACCACTCTGTCAAATTTGAAGGTTGTATCTTTATTGGTTGTGGAGATAATCTCATTTGCTCTGGTGCTCGTTCGGAAGCTTCCAAAATCTAAAACCATGGACCAAATCTTTTTAAATTTCAGAGACATAAATCGAACGGGTAGGAACAGCATTGTACAAAATTTAAAGGTTATATCTTTGTTGGTTTTGGAGATAATCTCATTTACTCCGGAATCATTCGGAAGCTTCCAGAATCTGAACCCATGGGCCGATTTTGTCCAGATTCAAACTTAGCCTTCCTTTCGTAATTAGTAACCTACTATATAAATTTTATCAAGATAGCTTTATTAGTTTTTGAGTTATCGTGCGAACGGACGGACGGACGGACATCGTTAAATCGACTCAGGAGGTGATCTTGATTCTGAATATATATACATGTCCATATCTAACTCACTTCCTTTTGGTGGTTACAAACACCATACCAAAGTTAATATACCCTATACTTTAAGTGTAGGGTATAAAAAAAAAGTTGCATGTGAACTGGATTCGAACAACATGACCCCCGCTTTTAAAACCTGTACGCTTTCCTTTGCACCATACAACACTTACAAATGTTGCTAACAGATTACGAAGATAATAAAAATCGTGACAGAATGACAAATAAATAAATAAATAAATAAACCGATACCGACTAGTTAATATAAAAGCATATAAAATAAAACTAATTTTCCTTTTTCTTGCATTATTCGTTTTTTCGTTTAAGATGTTTTGCTACATAATCTTTTTATACCTAATCTATAATTATAATTTAGTAGTTTTCAGCCACACACTACAGATTATGAATTCCGTTTCAAGCTTTAAGCATCAGTAACTACGGATTTTTTTTACGATTTTTCTATTATTTTTCTTGCCATCTGTACAATGTACAATTTTGATCAAGAATTGTACGACAAATAGACTGTCTTTTTCATACAATTTTTTACAATAAGGAAAGGTAAAACAAACAACAAATAACCTAAATATACGTACACTAATTACAGACTCTTTTTTTTTAATTCTGTTTTAGTGCCATTTTAAAAATAATTTTAGTTATTATTTTGACGCATTTTGTTTTGCTTTCAGATTTTTTACGGATTGTACTTTTTGCATAAATTCTATTTTTCTAAACTGCAACTGTCGATTATATGAATTGGGATTCAACAATTTGACAACACATTAACAGAGGCGTCTAGTCTCAATTAAAGTATGGAAAACACTGGTAGTTCACATTATCAACAATGATCACGGATTTGCTTTATTAAAATTAAATAAAAGACTTATAGTGGATTCTGATACAAAGTTCCATCACACTACTGATCTCAATCAGTATGAAAAGGTTATAACAATACCTGAAACCAACATGAAACTTTTTAATATTACAAAAGACTCTAGCGATTTTGAAATTTTAATCGCGAATTTATTCCAGCTAAGCATAATTTTAAAAAGATTACGCCCCATGCTACTAGAGCAATTTGCGTTAAAAGAGGTGTATAATAGGCACCGGCTTAAAATTCATTACAGGAAATGTGGATTCCGAAGACGCTGAAGAAATTTTTTTTCATCTAAAAAACTTAGGCGATAACAAACTACAAATTGAACCACTCCCTCGGTTAATAAGCCATATGCTTAACCAATAGGCCCCGACGCCCCTCTTTTAATTATATGTTGGTATTTAATATAATTAAGAGCAACAAAAGAATAATTTCTTGTTTATATTAAACTAGATTGGCCTGTACGCGGAATCGCTTAAGTTATTCTAATTATACCCGTACGATAGGATCGGGTATAATAAAATTACTCCTCCGTTTGTAACACCTCGAAATAAGCGAGCTAGATATACCTTCAAAGGTATGGATCGGATCAGAAAAAAATTCTAAGACTTTTGAGCCATGTCCGTCCGTCCGTCCGTCCGTCCGTCAGCACGCTAACTCAAAAACTAAGAAAGCTAGAATCTTGAAATTTACACAAAATATTTTGGGAGTAATTTGTAGGTTCCCTATTTTTTTTAGTTGAGTTTGGACCAAGCCTTAGGGTAGCTCTCGAACACCTAACTTTTAGATCCCCACATTTTTTTTGAAATAGAACTATGAAATTTTAACTACTGATAGATCTCACAAAAATATTAATTTTATTTTAAATAACTTTTTTTTGTAGCCCCACCCGTTACGGCGCTACAGCTCCCCAAAGGTTCAAAAAAGCTCTATATTTAAATTGTTATAGCACAAGTTATATAAGGTATATCTTCATTTTGAAAACGCCAAACGATTAGTACTTTTATTAGCTTTAAAACTGTATATACAATAAATATATATTTGTGGCATACGGTGTCTTAATTTACCGTTATACGAAACTAAAATTTTGCAAAATTCTTTAACCCTTCTGTCTTCTAAACGGTTTAAGTTGGAAACTTGAAATTTTTACAGAAGTTAGATCTTTGAAAATAAGTATGAGTCATTTCAGAAATTTTTTTTGTATCACCCCCCGTTTAGGAGCTGTAAGGAGTCAAAAACTGAAAATTTCCTATTTTTAAACACCTGTAACTTGAACACCTGTTAGAATTTTTTTGAAGTAATACACAAAAATTAAAGCTCCAACATTATACTTTTATTTCTGTTAACAACTTTTTTTAATAATATAGGGTTACTTTATAATTGATGAAAGTGTTACTTGATTTTTTCAAATTTTCTAACAAATTTCTTCAACAAATTTTTTGCATTTGTTTTATTCGATAATTTGAAATTGTTGAGGATATAATGCGTAGTACATAAAAATGTAAATAAATATACAACATAACGGTTGCTTGAAGAATTTTTATTTATATGATATTGATATACATACATACTTATATAATATCATGTTTATTTACATATCGTATATGTCACTAGTGAATGAATGATAAGAGTATATATGTATAGCGCCGTATTTACATACATATATGTGTTTTATTGTACTTATAAGAAATTATTCTGTCAATGGAATATTTAAATATAATATAATATAATATTTAAAATTATATTTACTATTTTGTACTAAGTAAATTTAATATACATTTACCGCTTAGTATTAAATGGTACTATAGAATATTTGAAAAAGTTTTGGATTGATAATCGTTATGTGAAAGGTTAGAATCTGCTTTCGAAGAATGTACATATAAACATATAGTTTGAATATATGTACAACCCATAGTTCTAGAAATTATAAAATTTACCCAAATTATTTTAAAATATTAAAATATTAAAAAAATAATATTGTGAGCAGAGTGACAGGCTGTTAACATACTAACGGTTCGTACGGGTATCTAAGAGTTGACAAAGGCAACTGTATTCTTCCTCGTTTTTACATAAAACCAATATGTACTTACATACCTTACCTATGTACGTATATATGTTGGAATGTTTTTAAATTATTATTTTTTATTATAAATTCATATGTATTTACATACTTATATGTAAATAATATTGGTAAATTTTTTTTATTTTTATAGAAATAAGCTATTTTAGTTTTTCATATTTTAATATTACTTGCCAATAATTCAATTGTGGTTTATATTTACCTATATATTTTTTGATGTACACCAAATTTGCTAATTTTATAAATATTTATTAGTATATTTTTAAACTTAATTACAATTATAATTTTTTTACATTATAATTATAATAAAGTTTTTATTAATATACTAGATAAATCCGACGTAGCATTCGCCAGCCTAGTAATCTAGAAATAATATTGGTTCATAATTCTTGTATCATAGTAATTAATCTAAAAATAATATTCGTTTTTGTCAATTAACTTTTTAATGAAATAAAAAGAAATATCTTTCTGTTCTAATATATTTTTATTTATCTTAAAAACGTTTTTTGAGATTTATGTTCCCTTTATCAGTAAGAATTCCTTACTTTTTACAATAAGAATAAGAATAAAATTAAATAAACGTCAAAACGCAGAATTAAGAAAATTAAAATTCACTATTTTTTAAGTGAAATGTGAAAATTGAATACTTTTGTATGGAAACCTGTATGTTATGCCCATTTCTGCATTTAGTATTGATTGTAGAATTGGAATCAAAATTAGGGTTTCAATAATTTTGCAGCGGGAGTTTTCAAAATTATTTATTTTGCAAATGGAAATGTCAAAATATAATTTTTTGAATGAAATTATGCTATATATATGTATGGGCATACTGTAAGTATTAATAGTTGGATTCAAAATCAGAGTTTTTCCCATTTCCGGAATATTTATATTCATTTATGTATAACTATGCGAGATTTTATAATTTCGGGATTTTGATTTTCTGAATTTTGATTTTACGGGATTTTGTTATCGGGATTTTGAATTCGGAATTTTGATATTCGATATTTTATTTTTCGCCATTATGTACCCAACCCTATAAATTTTCAGTTTTTTATTCTTTTTTTCTGTTATGTACAGTATTAGTTTTTACTATGAAAAATTTTATTGTTGCAAACGTTTACGGCTTTTATATAATAGATTTTAATTTTATAGATTTTACAAACTTATAATATTTAATGCAAGATTAAAATAAATATAATGTCAAATTTAGTATGTCACTACCGTCCTATCGCATTAAAATAGTAAAGAACCATGTTTAACGGAACTTAATAACGAATCTGACAAAAATGTCAATTATGGGCATTCAAAAAGTTTCTATGAATAGAACTGAACATAATGTCGAATTTGACAATTAACTAAGTTCAACTAAGTTATTTTGGTTTTCGCTTTTATGTTAATCCAGATTCTTGTACTCAAATTAAAAATGTAACCATAGCCTATTAGCACATAAGTACATACGCTGTGTTGTATTTATATATGCAGAATCATTACTTTTCATAATAAAGTTCCAATAATATATGTATAGATAATAAAAATCAAAAA
The DNA here is from genome assembly GCA_947095535.1 of Poecilobothrus nobilitatus. Classification (NCBI taxonomy): domain Eukaryota; kingdom Metazoa; phylum Arthropoda; class Insecta; order Diptera; family Dolichopodidae; genus Poecilobothrus; species Poecilobothrus nobilitatus. Next base: position 126,340,087 of record OX352774.1, on the reverse strand, counting down.
TTTTATTATTCAGTTATTTTTATTTTACAGTTACAGCTCTTCATGACTAATGAAGGAAAAAGTTAATTTAACTATTTCCTTCAATTCACTAAATCGATTTCTATATCAAAAATTGTTCATGTTTATTTGAGTGAAATAACAATTTTCATTGAAGGTACTATTGATTATGTTTCTTAGTTTCCTTTTCAACTATAATACAAATTCATTATACCCGTACGATAAGTATCCCGTATAATAAAATTACTCCTCCGTTTGTAACACCTCGAAATAAGCGAGATATACCTTCAAAGGTATGAATCGGATCAGAAAAAAATTCTATGTCGATTGAGCCATGTCCATCCGTCCGTCCGTCAGCACGCTAACTCAAAAACTAAGAAAGCTAGAATCTTGAAATTTACCAAAATATTCTAGGAGCAATTTGTAGGTTCTCTATGTTTTTTGGTTGAGTTCCGACCAAAACTTCGGGTAGCTCTCGAACACCTAACTTTTAGATCCCCACATTTTTTTTGAAATAGAGCTATGAAATTAACTGCTGATAGATGTCACAAAAATATTAATTTTATGTTTACATTAATTTTTCTGTAGCCCAACCCGTTACGGAGCAACAGCTCCCCAAAGGTTCAAAAAAGCTCTATATTTAAATTGTTATAGCACAAGTTGTAAATGGTATATCTTCATTTTGAAAACGGCAAACGATTACTACTTTTATTAGCTTTAAAAGTATATATACAATAAATATATAGTTCTGGCATACGGTGTCTTAATTTACCTAAAATTTTACAAAATCCTTTAACCCTTCTATCTTCTAAACGGTTTAAGTTGGAAACTTGAAATTTTGACTGAAGTTAGATCTTTGAAAATAAGTATGAGTCATTTCAGAATTTTTTTTTGTATCAGCCCCTGTTTAGGAGCTGTAAGGGGTTAAAAACTGAAAATTTCCTATTTTTAAACACCTGTAACTTGAACACCTGTTAAAATTTTTTTGAAGTAATACACAAAAATTAAAGCTCCAAGATTATACTCTTATTTCTGTTAACAACTTTTTTTAATAATATAGGGTTACTTTATAATTGACGAAAGTGTTACTTGATGTTTTCAAATTTTCTAACAAATTTCTTTAACGAATTTTTTGCATTTTGTTTTACTCGATAATTTGAAATTGTTGAGTATATAATGCGTAGTACAAAAAAATGTAAATAAATAAACAACATAATGGTTGCTTGAAGAATTTTTATTATTTATATGATATTGATATACATACATACTTATATAATATCATGTTTATTTACATATCGTATATGTCACTGATGAATGAATGATAAGAGAATAGATGTATATTATATAGCGCCGTATTTACATACATACATATATGTATTTTATTGTACTTATAAGAAATTATTCTATGAATGGAAATATTTTTAAAGAAATATTGCAAATATTTCTTTATGATTTTATTTAAAATGTAAAAATACAATTTTCAATAATTAATACCTTTATGAATTTAAAATGTCTTAGCAAATGATATTTTTGGTAAAAACACGATTATTACTATCTTTTAGAAGTTGCCCTTGATTTATTGAGTATTGGAAACTCAATATACACCTATTATATATGTATATATTATAAGAAGCCTAAGATGGTAAATCATTGAGTAAAAGGGTTTTAAATGTCTATCAATACAGATTATATCTTATGATGATATTATGATATGTAAGAATTTATTTCGTTTAAAATATCAAAAAAAAAAAAAAAAAAACAGAACTGAATCGAACTTGCTAAATCAAAAAGCAACTATTAATAACCCCACACTCTACCCCTGTACTAAACACTAAACTAAAATTGTAATGTTTATATTCAGTTATATTGTGAAATTCGTACTCCTACCATACAACCAATATTTTAAAATTTTTAATCGAAAAGAAAAATGAAACTAAAACTTAACGGAATCAAAAAGCGTCTTTTTTGAATATGTATATTATAGGTATAGATTATACATATTATATGATACATATGTATATACTTTACATGGGTTTTTTATAAAAATGGAAAATTATTAATGAAAATCAGAAAATTTTGGAAAAATATTAATTTTGTAAGATGGCTGTACTGAATATTTATCATTTAAAAAGAAAAAAATTAAAGTTGGTTGGTAAATCATTGAGTAAAAGGGTTTTAAATGTCTGTCATTTACAGATTAAATATTATGATATGTAAGAATTTATTTCGTTTCAAATATTAGAAATAAAAAAAATAAAAAAATAGAATAGAATCGAACTTGCAAACTAAAGACTTCTAAAGTTTAAAAAGCGGCCACTCTACCACTTTACCAAATTCCCCACTGAAGTTTCGATGTTTATATTCAATTTTATTGTGAAATTTCTATTTCCCACCATGCAAACTATATTCTAAAATTTTATTTATGTTTTTAGAAAAAAAACAAAAGCAAAAACAAAAAAGCAAAATTTAAAATTCAACGGAATAAAAGAGCGTCGTTTTTGAATATGTATATTATAGGTATAGATTATACATATTATATGATACATATGTATATACTTTACATGGGTTTTTTATAAAAATGGAAAATTATTAATGAAAATCAGAAAATTTTGGAAGAATATTAATTTTGTAAGATGGCTGTACTGACTATTTATCATTTAAAAAGAAAAAAATTAAAGTTGGATGGTAAATCATTGAGTAAAAGGGTTTTAAATGTCTGTCATTTACAGATTAAATATTATGATATGTAAGAATTTATTTCGTTTAAAATATTAGAAATAAAAAAAAAAGAAAATAGAATAGAATCGAACTTACAAACTAAAGACTTCTAAAGTTTAAGAAGCGGCCACTCTACCACTTTACCAAACTCCCCACTGAAGTTTCGATGTTTATATTAAATTTTATTATGAAATTTCTATTTCCCACCATGCAAACTATATTTTAAAATTTTATTTATGTTTTTAGAAAAAAAACAAAAGCAAAAACAAAAAAGCAAAATTTAAAATTCAACGGAATAAAAGAGCGCCGTTTTTGAATATGTATATTATAGGTATAGATTATACATATTATATGATACATATGTATATACTTTACATGGGTTTTTTATAAAAATGGAAAATTATTAATGAAAATCAGAAAATTTTGGAAGAATATTAATTTTGTAAGATGGCTATACTGAATATTTATCATTTAAAAAGAAAAAAATGAAAGTTGGTTGGTAAATCATTGAGTAAAATGGTTTTAAATGTCTGTCATTTACAGATTAAATATTATGATATGTAAGAATTTATTTCGTATAAAATATTAGAAATAAAAAAAAAAAAAAAAAGTAGAATAGAATCGAACTTGCAAACTGAAGACTTCTAAAGTATAAGAAGCGGCCACTCTACCACTACACCAAACTCCCCAATAAAATTTTGATGTTTATATTCAATTATATTGTGAAATTTCTATTTCCCACCATGCAAACTATATTTTAAAATTTTTTTTATGTTTTTAGAAAAAAAACAAAAAGCAAAAACAACAAAACAAAATTTAAAATTCAACGGAATAAAAGAGCGTCGTTTTTGAATATGTATATTATAGGTATAGATTATACATACTATATGATACATATGTATATACTTTACATGGGTTTTTTATAAAAATGGAAAATTATTAATGAAAATCAGAAAATTTTGGAAAAATATTAATTTTGTAAGATGGCTGTACTGAATATTTATCATTTAAAAAGAAAAAAATTAAAGTTGGATGGTAAATTATTGAGTAAAAGGGTTTTAAATGTCTGTCATTTACAGATTAAATATTATGATATGTAAGAATTTATTTCGTTTAAAATATTAGAAATAAAAAATAAAAAAAACATAGAATAGAATCGAACTTGCAAACTAAAGACTTCTAAAATTTAAGAAGCGGCCACTCTACCACTTTACCAAACTCCCAACTGAAATTTCGATGTTTATATTCAATTTTATTGTGAAATTTCTATTTCCCACCATGCAAACTACATTTTAAAATTTTATTTATGTTTTTAGAAAAAAAACAAAAGCAAAATTTAAAGTTCAACGGAATAAAAGAGCGTCGTTTTTGAATATGTATATTATAGGTATAGATTATACATACTATATGATACATATGTATATACTTTACATGGATTTTTTATAAAAATGGAAAATTATTAATGAAAATCAGAAAATTTTGGAAAAATATTAATTTTGTAAGATGGCTGTTTTTTAATATTTAAAATTATATTTACTATTTTGTACTTAGTAAATTTAATATTCATTTACCGCTTAGTATTAAATGGTACTATATAATATTTGAAAAAGTTTTAGATTGATAATCGTTATGTGGAAGGTTAAAATCTGCTTTTGAAGAATGTATAAACATATAGTTTGAATATATGTACAACCCATAGTTCTAGAAATTATAAAATTCACCCAAATTATTTTAAAATACTAAAATATTAAAAAAATAATATTGTAAGCAGAGTGACAGGCTGTGAACATATTAACGGTTCGTACGGGTATCTAAGAGTTGACAAAGGCAACTGTATTCTTCCTCGTTTTATTTTAATATCTTTTCGTATTAGGTACTATTTTCTCTAGGTATCTACACTTATCTATTTATAATTTTTACAACTGTTAAATGTTAAAAATCAAATTCGATCAAATTTTTTATTGTGTTCCAAGAATTTTTTTTTTTTTTTTTTTTTACGAGGGACGGTGGAAAACATCAAAACTCACCCAAAGGAACTGCACAAGGTTCCTCTGAGTAGTGTTGGACTTTAACCAACCAAAACCACCCCTTTTAAAACCAAACTATAGGATTGGTCCTTTAATACATAATAATATAATGTACAGCTTGGTTTTGTGGAAAAGGATGGGGGAAGGAATACTTGGGTGTTTGAATATAGGAAAATTGGAATTATGGAGGGTGAAGGGAAAAATTTGGATAGTTATTTTGAAGAATGATGTTAGTGTTCTTCTTGAATTTCGATATATCTGACACAAATGAATTACCAACTTTTGGGAACACATGTGCGGGCATAAGGTTCCATAAACGCGACATGCGCATGACAAACGAATTCCCGAATGCTGTATTGCGCCATCTTGACAGTTCGACAGTGTATGGGTGGGCATCTGTTGCACTCCTCGTTTCACGTTGGAAAACTTTGAGTGGAGACATCAATTGTTTTATTTCTTTAGAACAGGTGTTCACCCCTATAAGGTATCTATAAAAGAGGGTCAATGACCCAAAAGTACGGCTATGGCAAAGTGTAGTGAGCGTTGAGGTAACACTGGGGTCGCCAATAAGGCGAATAACTCTGTTTTGCACTTTGTCGAGAAAACCTAGCGCTGTTTTGGGGCGCTCCAGCCCAAATATATGTGTTATACTCCATTTTGGGCCTAATGTACATTTTATAGATGTTGAGAAGATCGGAAGGAGAGAAGTAAGCTTTACAGCGGTACAAGAAACCTAGACATTTAGCAGCATCTTTAGCTATACCAAAAATATGATTTCACCAGGTCAATTTCTGAATTAACTCGATGCCCAGAATGTTTAAATCTTTTCAGTGCTACAAAGCCTCACCCTGAAAAGTCAGGTTGGGTGTAGTAGTAGCTACTTTACGCGAGATTAAACAGCATTGCGTTTTTTTTGGTGTTGAAATCAACTCTGTTGCTTTCACCCCATTTTTGGATTTTCGCTAAATCATTATTTAGCTCACTGATAGTGAAGTTTCTTGCTGTTCTATTAGTTTGGTGATTAATACCACAGCGGCTATGAAATTCATAGGAAGCTACAAGGGTGCTGTCATCTGCGAAACTATGGATTGGATTGGAGGTAATTGAAAGTAGGTCATTGATAAATATTAAGAAGAGAGTGGGAGACAAAACCGATCCCTGAGGGACACCAGCATTAATTCTAAAATTGTCAGATGAATAACCATCGACAAGTACCCGAATCATGCGATTCGAAAGGAAATCTCCAATCCATTTTAGAAAGACCCTACCTAGTCCTAACGCTTTGCATTCTGCTAATAAAGCATCATGCCAGACTCGGTCGAACGCTTTAGAAATATCCAGAGCCACTACATCAGATTCACCAGAATGGTGAAGGCTGATATTCAACTTTTCGCAAAGGTAAGTCATGAGATCACCGGTTGAACGACGGGCTCTGAACCCGTATTGTCGATCATGAAGCAAACCTCTACGATCCAGATATTTCAAAAGCTTCTGGTTTATTATTTTTTCCATTACTTTGGAAAGAACCGAGGTTATAGCAATAGGATTAATAGCAATAGGAGCAATTATAGCAATAGTTAGAGGGATCGCTTTTATTACCTTTTTTTGGAATTGGGAAAACATGCGCAACCTTCCATTGGGTAGGGTGAATACCCGAAGTAAAGGAAAAATAAAAAAGGTTGCGTAGAGGTTTTGAAATACTTGAATAGGTATTTTTAAGAACCAGGTAGTGATACCATCTGAACCGGCTGATTTTTTTGCATCAAGATTTTTCAAGATTTTCATCACTGCTCTTGTCCTAAAGTATATTTTAGCGAAGGAGTAGTCAACTTCAGGAACAGTTGGTAGCTTTAAAGTTGACTGAGGCAGTGTCGAGTTGGAAGAGAACTGCTTACCAAACAAGTTCGCTTTCTCTTTGGAATCTGACACAATCATGTTATTAATATCAACAAGCGGAGGAAAAGAAGACCCGCTAGCGTCCTCTTTTAAACTTTTTGCAAATGACCAAAAGGATTTGCTATTCTTAGGCATGTGGATAAGTTTGCGTTTCAACTTTAGGTTGTATAAGAATTTTTGCCTGTTGACAACTCTCTTGCACCTGTTTCGAACCACTATATAGTTTGCCCTGAGAGCCTCCGACCTATAGCTTTAATATAGTTTAAAAGCCTCCTCCTTTTTAAGAATGGCTTCACTGCAAATGCGATTGAACCAAGATTTGGATTTCCGTTTAATAGTTCCCATGGAGTGAGGAATAAATAACCTCATTCCAAGTAAAATTGTTTCACAAATCGCATTTGCAGCAAAGTCGACATTCCTATCGCGGAAGCACAATGACCAATCAAAGGATCTGAAAAAACTGTTAAGACCCTTCCAGTTCGCATGGCTGTATCGCCATACTAATTTTCTGGAAGGAGTCCTTTGATTGGTAATTGGGCCTACCCGGAAACTTATTTTAACTAAACAATGGTCGGAGCCACCCAGGGGGCAACCAACTGAAACCACATATTTTTCAGAGTGTGTGGTCAGGAACAGATTCAAGAGGTAGCTTTCTTGATCAGCACGATCTGGGATCCTAGTGGGATTTTGGACAAGTTGAGAAAGGTGGAAAAGAGATGAGAATAGTTCAACTTGTTTCCCAATTGAGTTTTGACTCAGAGAAGTGTTACTAGAAAAGTGAAGCCAGTCTCTATTATGAATATTGAAATCACCCGCCAGAACAATTTCAGTTCCTGGATATGAATCCAAAATTTCATTGATCTGGTTTGAGAGATTTTCAATTTCCACAACAGTTTCCTCTTCACTTGAGTTGGGTGATCTGTATAAGAAACAGAAATGTATGACTTGCTTTCTAACGAGGATTTTTACCAAAACATAGTGGAAAGTTGGGCTAGAACATTTGAATTTATTAAGAGTGTTGAAAGCTGTGTCATTTTTAATATAGATGGCGATACCTCTTTTAGACACGAAATGTGAAACGAGTGTGTAGCCAGTAATATTAAAATTATCATTCTGGCCGTTAACTTGAGTTTCACATAGGGCAAGAATTGCTGGTTTGCTAGAATTTAAATGGCAAGTGACGGCATGGAAATTCGTCTATAAACCGCGTATATTGTAGAAATTTACATTAAAATTGGTAATTTTGTCAAATTTTAAGAATCAATAAAAATCAAGTAAAAATCAGCAAATTAAAATTTATAATTAGATAAAAAAGTGAAATATCAAATTAAAATTTAAATTGATAAAGAAACGATAAAAATTATAAAAATTATATGTGTACGATATGAATACCGCGAACTTGACAACACAATTTATTTGTTAATTAAATTTAAAATTAAATTAAATGTTTGCCTTGAATGTGCAAATGATTTATAAAACGTTCAACAGTTTTTAGCAAACACTGTGAACAAACACCTTTAACAAACACCTTATTGAACGCAGTTACAACCAAAAACACACCCAAAGCAAACCTTACGTGCAATACAAAAAAGAAAAAAAGAGCACGTTATAGCAAATAAAAGTTATTGATTAATTAAGTTGATTTTTACACACACTATTATAAATAATAGTAAAATTTACAATAATATTAGACTCTTCTCAACATCTTTTATGATAAAGTAAAAGTAAATCATAATAAGTAAATACCACCAGAAATTACAAATTAAAATTACTGTTTAAGTTATGGTGGTATTGATTATTGAGAAGAGAAGAATTAGAACACTGACATCTATCAAGGGGATGGAGTGAGAAGGATATTGTTTTTGCTTTGTTTACAACTAGGAGATGTTAGAAAGAAAAGAACAGAAAAATAAAATAAAATTAAAATTAATTAATTGTAAACAAAGCAACCGCGCGCGTCGAATTAAAAAAAAAATTTTTTAAAAATAAAATAAAATAAATTAGTCAATATACTAAATATTAAATAAATATATAAAACAAAAAAAAAAAAGTGGAATTAAATAACAAAAGATAAAAAAATTTGATATTAGAAAGATAAATAAATGTGATATTAAAAAAAAAAAAAGAAACGTGTTATTAAAAAGCAAAAAGCAAAAGTACTTATCTTACTGCCGCTATTGGGAGTGCAGCCAAGGTTTAAAACATGTTTTATATTTGTTTTGCACCTTTTACTTTACACATAATTAAAATTGAAACAAAATAAAAAAAAAAAAAATATAGATAAAAATAAAAAAAAAAAACAAGTGAATTTATTAGTTAAATTAAAATTAAAATTAAAATAAAATAGATTAAGGTAAATTTAAAAATTAAGTAGATATTATTTATATTTTTAATTATTCTAAATGATGTTGTCAAACCGACGGTCAAAACCGAATTAAATATTAGTAATTAATAAGAAATTCATAATATCATAAAGTAACAATATACATAGATAACTCAAGTAGAAGAAAAAATCGTAGTCAATTTCATTGATTTGAAATCACCCCAAGATCGTATTTGGGGATATTTCGTAAAAAGATAACCGTATTTTTGGTATATCAAAACAAAAAAATATTTTTTCATTCATTCAGTTCATAATTCATTTTCTTCTAACTGATTTTTTTTTCCCCTAAAAATTGATTTTATATTGTTACATACATACATACATATTTATCTATGCACACAAACAAATGTTCTTATAATTTTAAAATGGAATTTTATAGATCTCTGCACAACATAGATAATATTTGAAGGCCAACAAAATTTTATTATAATATTGCAAGTGTGTTGTAAATTGTAACGGAGATCTATTTGTTTTTATTTTTTCTTTTTTGTTTAGAAGAATATTTCTTTTAAAACTTAAAAAATATTTTTGGATGGAATATTGAAATTTTCTAAAATATTGGTATTATCCTTTGTGGACCCACAAAAGTATAGTTAAGATCAAATTTACTGAATGTTTAATTACATATATTAAAGCTAGTTTCCATTAGACCAATATATCCACGAAAATGTTAGAGCATAAGCAGAACATACAAAAGTAATATGTGTTTGAAAGAGATTAAGCTAAAAAAATAACCATGAAACATTTGAAAATATCCAAGAAAGTAACCAAGAAAGTAAATACCCATTTGGAAGTAACCATAAATATCCACGAATTACATATATATGCAAAAATTGTATATCTTACAAAAAAATTTCTACTAGGTACCATTTAAATTTTGAAGTGTCAAAAAAATAAACAAATATTAAAATGACTATATTATCAGTATAAAATTATTATTAATAAACTAGGTATGTAAATTATTTTTAACAACTTTATAAATAAAAAATTTTAAATTTTTAACTAAGTACGAATATAAACATTAATAAATTAGGTTATGTACAATTTTAACTGTCAAAGTGTTGCTGTAATATTTTTTTATAATATAATTTTTTTTCTCCCTCTTTCCCACTGATAGTGCACTATATTTTTCTCTTTCTAAAGTTGCCACAATATCCATGAAATTTCTCATGAAAACCAGCCATTATGACTATAGATTGATATGTAATTCTTTCTAGATAGCAGAATTCTTAAAAGTATTTTTTGATATTGAATAAGGAGCTACATATAGTTAGCCATATTAAAAAACAGAATTTAAAAATTTTAATAATTAAGAAGGTATTTTTTAAAAGAAAAAACAATCTGCACGAAGGGGTTAAACTACTTACCATATCTTTACAAAAAAAAATTAATTAAGAGATATAACTACATGAACAACAAAAAAATTATTTTAATGCACGATATTTATATTATAACAACGCCTTTACACTTACAAGCCGGAACATTCAACGAAAACTTTGAAAAAAAAGGCTATTTGTGTACAAAATAAATTGAGTTTTCCGATCCGGCTTGTAAGATATTTAGGCGATGTTATAAAATATTTTAAAATTTTTTATGAATATTTTTTTTTTGTAACTGATGTTACATATACATATATGATGATACATACATATCTTTGCAGATATTCCTCTCGTAACACTTTTAAATTTTATTTTTAGAATATAAAATATAGAATACAGATATTCGTCTTGTAAGATTTTCAGAAATTATTAAAAAAATTTGAGAAGTTTGTTCGATATTGGTATTATCATATAATACGGGCAATTACTTGTGACCAAACTAAAGTTTTTTCGTTGCTAGAAATAACATCTGATAAACCATTTTGTAATTATAATAATAAAACATTTTTTGCTTATTCGATTTTCCCCATCTAATTAAATCTCTTAGAAATAGTCTCTTAGAAATGTATTCCGATTTAAAAACCTCAGATGGTGTTAAAAGCTTTAAAGTTCTCATAGAATTATGGGAAATTCAAATAAATTGAAAAATTAAGATGTGTACCAAATTAACTAGATAACATATTAATCCTCATATTTTTGAAAAAATGAGATTTAAATTAGCAACACAAATATTTAGTAGAACAGTGAGTGCCGTTATTAGAACAATAATTGAAACGTCTGGTTTTAAAAGTATTACTAAAGAAGTTACAAAAATTTTGTACATATTAGTGTTTGATAAACTTTTTGATAGTCTCAACAGTGGAGAATTTTGAAATGAAAAAAAAAAATTTCTCAAAGTTTTTTACGAAAATCATATAAATTTCATATATTAGAAAAATAAAGATTTATAATATTAACAAAACAAAAACTCAAAATTAACATTTTTACTTCATTCAAAATTAATAATAATAATAATAAAAAAATTATATGTAATCTTATACTAAAAATTATTGTGAAAAGGTTTGAAACAATCAATTCATAATCCTACATCGCATTTTGCAAATTTTGATGAACTGAATTTTCGTGAATTTGGTCCTGGTAATTTCTACATTGACCCATATCGAATTAGATATGTTTGAGCTATCTGTCGTCGGAATGTTTTTTGTGGTATATCTGATACAGCCTTTCTATACAACACTCCCGCATTTTGAATTGCAGAGTGTGACAGAGACATACATATTTTTTTAAATAATTTAATTAATAATAAGTTCAAACTGGTAAAGTGGTTGTCAAAAAAAAGATTATATGATAAGTTGCGTTTACAATCTGACAACGAATTTATCATTGTAATTAGTAGTGCTGTAGCTTTTCCAAAATCTAATTGGTATTGTTCATTATCTTTAGGATCTTTATCTTGATATAGTTTAATATTAACTAAATATCCAGAAGTTGTATTGAGTGACCAAACTTTGTAACCAAACCTTATAATTTTTTTTTTTATTGAAATTAGTGTTATCAGCACAATGAATAAATTTTTTAATTTTCAGGAATCACTTCCAATTATCTTTTTTTTCTCTTGTTTCTTTTTTTTTTATTTGGCTCTCTAGGTTCTTCATCTTCATCCAAAATTTGATCAGTTCGTTAAATTTGTTCTATAATAATTTCAGCACCTTCAGATAATTCCCTTCCATTTAAATTATTTAGGAAACAACCTTCTCCATCTTCATTGGCGGAGTCTTCGGTATCCACGCATACATCCGGTGGTTCAATATGAATTTTTACATCATCATTTTTTCTTCTAAAATATCAAGTACTTCATTAACAGTTAAATTTCTAAAATATGTAAAAATATAAATAATAATTATTGCAAAAACTATTTTCATAAATTATTCATAAAAATTTGTGTAGTTCCCTAATGTTGCCATTTGGCAACAGAATAAAATAATTGTGCAAAACTTCTTTTAAATAATTTTTTTCATTTTAAAACTTATATTTTAAGTTGCTCTAGGAACACTAGTAATTATTTTAAATTGGTTACGTGGCTGGTCCTGTCAACCATGACAAGACTACAATTAACGCGTTAACCCCGTTTTTGTTACCACTTCCGTGACCACAAGGCTTCTGTTTAGGCTATAACGGATTTAATTTCAGATCCATTTCGCGGCATTCAGGAACCTTACCATTTCTGCAGGTTGCTTAGACGCTAGATCTCTAAGATCGTTAAATTCATGGCTTCTTAGAGCTGCTCTTCTGGCCCTGGCCAGCGCTGGGCATTTACACGTGAAGTGTATAATGGTTTCTTTCTCATTCTGTTCACCACAACTGCGGCATGATGTGTTGAATGGAATACCTAATCTGGCCGCATGTTCGCCAATTGGCCAGTGTCCCGTGACAAACCTATTGCTCTGGCTATGTCCCACCGAGATAGCTTCAACAGGTTGTCCGTTCTTTTGTTGTCGTACGTTGGCCATATTGTCGTGGTCGTACGGCATGAGGTTAATTCTTTCCACCTTCTTTGCGCTAGGGATAAAAATTGTAGAAAGATATCCCTTTTAACGCTGTTTAGTGGTGGATCCACCTGTTCTTCCAGTGAAGAATTCAGATTGGAACCCCTCCTTGCTAATTCATCAGCATGTTCATTTCCTGTGATGTTCCTATGTCCCGGAACTCACAGTAATGTAACATTGTAATGATAGCTTATATTCTTAAGTTAAGCTCGTCAAAGCATTTTCTGACAAACATGGATGTTATCATCGCAGAGTTAAGAGCCGCGATTGCTGCTTGGCTATCAGTGATAATGGCAATGCTTGCCCCCAGAGAAGTATTGCTCCTAAGTATTTGGCATGCTTTACAGATTCCTAGCATTTCAGCTTGAAATACACTGGATTTACTGGGAAGTCTGAAAGCATGTTCTATTTTGATTTTTTTTGAGTAGGCACCAGCGCCGACACCGCAGTCCACTTTTGACCCATCAGTGAAGAGTGTGATGTCTACTTCACCCTCTTGATGGAATCTTTTCTTTGAAATTCTTAACAATTTCCAAACTTGGAATAGTGTAGTCTGTGGAATCCGGCAGATCCCAAGCTGTCGAGCTAAGAATACTGCTATGTCCATAAGGTTTTGTGCGCCAGTGTTCATTTTCTGTAAGTCTGACCACGCTACAACCGGCTAGAAATTTTATATGGAGGTCAACGGGGAGGAGATAAAGAAGTGCATCTAGTGCATTGCTTGGTGTCGATCTCAACGCACGCGTAATGTCTAGACATGCACCTCTTTATACCTTACCAAGGCTGGTTAGGGTATACTCCTTCCCCAGCGCTGGCCACCAGACTAATGATCCGTAGGTAAGAATGAAGTGTACTACAGCTGTGTACATCAATAAAGCCATTCTTCGTTTTAATCCCCATTTTTTGCCTAACATTTTCCTACAAGAAAACAGGGGTACACAGGCTTTTTTGGCAATTTCTTCACTATTAAGCCTCCACTTCAGTTTCGTAACAAGTACCACTCCTAGGTATTTGACATTGGGGGTTAAATTTATATATACACCATCCTGTCTAGGCTTGGTGAATTCCGGTATCTTTGCTCTGTTTGTGAATAGCATTAGCTCAGTTTTGTCCGGATTGACGCAGAGGCCACATCCTTTGGCCCATCTAGTGACCCTTCTTAAAGCTCTTTCCATAATTACACTAATTATGTCAAGAAACTTTCCAGATACTAATACTGCTAGATCATCTGCGTATGCAATGGCTTTGATTCCCTCATCTTGAAGTTCTTTCAGTATTCCATTCATTACTAGAAGCCACAGTAGTGGTGATAATACCCCGCCTTGGGGTGTGCCGCTACTTACTCTTCTAGTAATTTTATGGTTACCAAGTTCCGATTGGATCTCTCTTGATTGCAACATATTAACAATCCACTGACTAAGGACAGTTTCTGAACCTAGTTCTTCCAGTGAATTCTGTATGGCCGCTACATGTACATTATTGAAGGCTCCTTCTATGTCTAAAAGGTAGCTAATGTATATTCCTCATACTAAATTGATTGTTCCACGTCCCGCACTAGTTCACTCAGTGCAGTCTCTGTTGACTTGCCCTTACAATAGGCATGTTGGTATTTACATAGCGGAGTACTCTCTAGTACTCTTCGAAGCTCTAACTCGAGTGTTCTTTCGAGGGTTTTCAATAAAAAGGATGATAGACTGATTGGTCTAAAATCTGTAGCGGTTTCGTGCCCCCTTTTCTTGCAGCATTTTGGGAAACATACCAGCATACATACCTGCAGCTTTGTATGGAGCGAAGTTATCAATTGCCTAGGAAACCTTTTCCTCTGTTATAACTGAGTTAACCCATTCGTCAGCGCCACTTCGGGCTCTAGTGTCAACCGCTTGGTTACTCACATGAGCGTCATCAATGCACCTTGGAAAATGGGTTGACACTAAAAGATCTAGGGTTTCCTTATCTGAATTAGTCCAATTCCCTTCCATAGTTCTCACGAAGGAAGGATTGGAGTGTTCTCTAGATAAAACTCTGCTAAGTCTGGCTGAGTCTCTAGTACTTTCAATTTATTCACAATAATCCTTCCATGATTGGTTTTTAGCCAGTCGGATTCCTCTCTTATATTCCCTAAGTTGGTACTTATAGAGTTGCTAGTCTCCTTTCTTAGGTTACTTAAGTTCTCATTCCACCAGACCGGGTATGTCTTTTTGCTACGCTTAATAGGACATACCACTTTGAATGAGACCTCCATGGCCCTTGTAAACATGTCAGTTCTCTTTCCTAACTCGTTTTCAGTTGCGATATCTGAGTTAGCCATTACCAAAAGTTTTTTTCTAGCTACTTTTCTGAATTTCCTCTAGTCCATAGCCCTGGGGTTTCTGAAGGTTTTTGAGATTTTCAGGCTTAATATTGATATTGAAGAGAATCCAATTGTGGTCCGATAAAGACTTTTTCTCGGATACTCTCCATTTCTCTATATTTAGGGTTTTGTCATTACTAATACATGTAATATCTAACATATCTGCCCAACCTGGAAAACTATCCGAGCTTGGAAATATGAAAGTGGGGTTAATGCCCCTATTGCATATACTTAGGTTGCTATTTAAAATAAAATCTCACCTCGTTCATTCGTTTCCGAGCTACCCCACGGGGTTTGCCGTGCATTAGTATCACAGCCTGCGATCAATTTGCCACCTGTGGCAACTACCTACTACTGGAACCGAGACGGTGGAGCAGGTTCGTCATGTGGCATGTATACGGAACTTATATACACGCTCACATTATTCCGCATCTCCAGTTTGACAACTGTCAAATCTTCATAACTAAAATTAGAACAGAGATGTGCACTTATATGTTTTTTAACTAGAATACAAGTTCTTGGCTTACCTATTTCTAAATCTACATTCTTGTAGTATAGATTATAATCACAGGTGTTTAACCCTCTGATCTTAGAGGCGTTAGCCCAAGGCTCTTGAATGAGGGCTATATCTAAGTCCTCCTCACTTATGAGAACTAGCAGATTATCCGAGGCGCACTTCGAGTGCCTTAGGTTAATCTACACCACCCGCATCGCTTACTTCATAACGAGTTGCTGTAGACTCCTTGTCTATTGCCAAGTCTCCAAGCAGCCCGCTTGCTTCGTCCAGGTCGTCTATGTCTGGACTCCCTGGCTTGAATATTTTTAGTTTGGTATGCCGTATACCAAACCTCAGCTTGTTTTCCAGCTTCTCCGAAGGATCCAGACTTTCCTCACTGATAAGAAGGAGAAACGATATACTGTTTTTCAGCAATTCATCTGACGATTTTTCCTTCGTTATCACCGACCAGTTCCTCATTGGAACTGGAGCTTTTCCTCGTTTATCTCCATCCTAGGCAACCAGATACGGGCTCTAGGTCTTCTAGGGATTTAGCTAGCTAAACTAAAAAACATATTCACATTTCTGTGCAGTATTTAATCAAAATCGAATACATAAATATTTAAAGAACAGAAAACCTTACATTGTTATCAATATACAGTTCTTACACATATTTTTAGCCTTATTCAATTTGAAAACATAATTGTATTAGAAAAATTAACGTAAAAAAATTCAGAGACCTATGCATGGTTATTATTACATTGCTCTTTATTAAACAGTATATAAGTTTTGTAAAGAGACGGAGGGACAGAGCGCAAATTTTTCAAAATGTGCTTAAAAGGATAACTCACAAAAACATGAAGTGATATTACTTAAAAAAATGTATTACATTATGGTCTTTTGTTGACCATAAAGCGATTTTATGTTTCGGTACGAATATACTGTGAAAACTCACTTCGCCGTAACTGGATTCCTTTGAAGATTTTTTGTAAACCAATTGTGGCTAATTATTCGCTCTGTTTATTCAATTTAATTAAATGTAATAAAAAATAGATCAAAAAATATGATCAAAATCAAGGAGCCAGATTTTAAATTTCTTTAAAAAAACATTTATATTTCTCATTTGCCTTAAACAGTCTGAAAGTTTGTTATATAATTTTGCAGAAATTATACAGTACGAATTTCTAAAACTTGTTGTCCTAAAAGCGGAAATGGTAACTCGATGTTAATGGTTAATGGTAAATGGTAACGGAAATGGTAACCTATAGAAGGAGAACGTCGACTCTTTATGAAGATTCTTCGAATAACATTTTTGTTTTATAAGAACCGGTCTGATTTTATTGGCATAAGCACCGCCCCAACATGTCATTCCATATTCAAGCTTAAAATGGAATAAAATATACTATAATACACCATTTCCTTAGTCCTAGTCCCATTTCCAAAGTCCTTAATGAACATACTTTTTGCAGGTGGTAAAATTTTAGTAGAGTGTAAAGAAAGTATTTATTAAGTAAAGAAGTGTGAGTTGACCAATTCATTTCGTTATCAAAATTAATACCTAAATATTTCAAATTTTTAACAGCTCAATGTTGAAACACAGTTAACATGATATGAAAAAGAACTTTTATCCAAAACAGAATTATAATTAATTTATAATTAGGGGATCTTGCTGAATTAAATTAAAGTACATCAATTTACTTTTTTTGCTAACTATCAATTTGTATTCGTGAAATCAGAAGATATGAGTTACTAGTAGCTGATCTAAACTATGAGTAAGAATACTTATGTCATAGTTTAGATCAGCTACTAGTTCAAACACATTATAATTGGTATAGGAAAATCCTAAGTCATCCACAAATTACTTGCACAAAATTGCACAAATGACTTGAAAACAAGCCATTTAAAATGCTGTTATTAAATAAAAATGTTAAAACATCTACGATATTAAAAGCAAAATTTTTTAGAAGAAAGTTAGATATATTATCATAACCAGCAGAATTAGAATCATTTAAACTATTGATAGTTTTTAAAACTTAATTGGAACTGATTGCCAAAAAAAAGAAGCTTGAGATTTGATAATCATCCTCTGCTAATCCCAGTTCAGGAGAACAATAACAGAACTCAGCTTTATCAAGCGAATTAGTTATATTTGCAACTAATACAAAATAATTATTGGATATGCCGGCAATCTCTTTCGGATCGGAAATACTCACTCGATCAATGTTTAAGTTAATGGAATTTTTATTTTTTACTCCTTTATTTGTTAAAATATTTATGAGATCCCATTATTTTTTTAAATTACCTTTGCAGTTAGCAAAAGATACACAATAATAATTTTCTTTCAAAAGTATTTTCTTATTTAGACGTTTACATAGTTTAACATACCTTTTTTGTTAAGTTACAATTAGTTGGCTATTTTTTACATTTAATCCTTAATTTATTTTTGAGTTGTACCATCCAAGGTTCCAAGAATCCAAGAAAATCAACAGAACAGAATCATTCATCCAAGGTTTTATTTTATATTTACGTTTATTTTTAATTTCAATTGTATGACTGCAATAATTTATATGTTTCATCAAAATGGAAGAAAAATTAGAATAAAGTAAATCAATATCATCTCCAATATAAATGTTATCCCAACTTTCACACCTTAACTTTTCATTTATTTAATTTAATATAATTAATTTTGTTTACTTTACTTTGAAATGTAGGAATTTCTTTATTATAACAGTGCCCTCAAAAATTAAACCAATTATCGTATGGTCAGTCATTTTAAAATCTAAATTAATTGAGTTACAGTTCAAAGAGAAATTTTTAAAATGTACTAAAATATAATCTAAACAAGAACTAGAAAGAGTTTTCGTAGGTTCATTTATTAAAGATCGTAAATCGAAATTTGCAAGCAACAAGTTCTAAGCATCTGTAATAATATTATTACAAAGTACGTCAATATTGAAATCATCTACAATAATTAAATCTTCACTTATATTTGATAAAAATTCCGAAAAATATTTAGAAATTTAATACTATTACACGAATGTAATCTATAAATAACAATAAAGCAAAAAGTCATATTGTCTATTTTGCAATAAAATTTTAAAATGTCTATATTTTAAAACTCACTCTACAAAATGCAGTTTTTTTTATATCTCTCTTTCTTTCTTTAGCAAGCCGTTCAAAGTTATAAATTTTTTTATGAAAAGTCGCTAAAACATCTTTAACCCCTCATATCTCGAAAAGGGACCAGAATAGCCCCGCCCCCCATACAATTTTTTGTTCCTCTCAACATGCCCGATCAACTATTTCAAGGAAGACCATCGAGTCTGAAACAACCTGTATAACATGTAAGTATATACATATGTACATATGTGTGTCATTTATATAACTTATAATAATTAAAGTTTTATGTTTAAGCTTACACTACTTTAATATTATACTTTGTTTTAAAAAATTGTTTTTTATCGATAGCATCTCAATTTCCTATTATAAATATCGAACGAATTCCCACTAAGAAGTACCTAAAGTTGTTTAAAGTTAAGACCAATTCTTTTTTTGATTTTTATTAATCTAAAAGTAAAGTTAAGATTAATTCTTCAATTTTGTGAATTTAAAAGTAAAGTTAAGATTATTTTATTGTGGAATTTGAAACATTATGAATCTAACTTTAATTTAGACTATTTTATACTTATTAATCAAAATTTTTTTTGTGATAAAATAAAATATTGAACTAAAAAAAAACTATTAAAAATATTTGAAAATTGACTTTTTTTTTATGTTATCTTTTCTTCTAATATATAAAGCAGAAATTCTGTTTGTTTGTTTGTTTGTTTGTGCCCTTTTCACGTAAAAACCACCAGTCCATTGCAACTAAATTTTGCAGGAACATTTCTACGACGCCGGAAAGTGTTATAGGCTATATGGTGTTTTGGTTCATTGACCCATTGCGGCCCGAGAGTCATTTAAAGCTTTTTAGTTTTTTCGTTGTCCTGCCTAAACGGTTTGATCGATTGAGTTGAAAATTTGTTCAAATGTTCTTCTTAGCTTTGGACGGGAGCCAAAGAAATTTGGATACAATATGTTACCCGGATTCGTCCCGGCGGGCTTCCAAAAAAAATTTTTATTCCGATTTAAGTCCAATTTTGTATGGTGATTTTATGGTTCGAAAAAAGCCTGTGACAAATTTTTATGAAGGGTTAAGGGCCGTTTGGGCACGAGAGCCGATCGAAGTTCATTAAATTTTTCTGTTGTCCTGCTTAAACGGTTTGACCAATTGAGTTGAAAATTTATCAAAGTGTAGCTCTTTACAACAAGAGCTTACTGGGTTGATTTGGTTACGATCCATTGACCCGTTTCGGCACCAGGGCTCAATAAAATTTTTTAATTTCTTTGTTGTCGCACTTAAACGGTTTTACCAATTGAGTTGAAAATTTACAAAAGTGTAGGTCTTTATAACAAAAGCTTTCTGAGTTGATTTGCTTACGATGCATAACCCATCAGGCTTCAGGCCAAGAAATTCTCATTTTTTGTTATTGTGCTTAAACGATTTGACCAATTGAAAATTTGCACAAGTATTGCACTTTGGCAGACAAACTCATTCAATAAATTTCGTTGTGATACATTAACACATTTCGACACGATAGACTGTCAAAAAAAAAATTTTGTTTCTAATTTCTGTCTAATTTGGCAGGATGAATTTATGGTTCTAAATTAAGCCTGTGACAAAATGTTTGTTAAAGTTTGTTAACATTTCCGCAGGAGCACTTATTAATAATATTTTGCCTAATTTTGTGTCTGGTTATTATTATTAAAAAGATATTTCCAACACTCTTTACTTTTATCTATACTGTTTCTAATATTCCATAAAAACCTTTCAATGCAAATTTCTAATATAGAACAGTAATTAAAGTAACCTTATTAAGTATCTTAAGTACTGTGTTTAAGGCTTAAGAACATAACATTTTCGGCCGTTGTTAAAAAATAAAAAACAATCTCCTACATTAGACAATCATCATGTCATAATTCAGAAATGCATTACTTACATGTGGTCTTTACATGTGGTCTACCCATATAAGATGCATCTGTATAACATGTTTCCCATAAAATATCATTGAAATATGTATGTATAATATCCGTATATTTAAAAATACTATAAACTTAATCAATTAAATTAGAAAACATATTCACATTTCTGTACATCATTTAATCAAAAATGAGTACATACATATTTAAAAAACAGAAAACCTTACATTCTTATCCATATACAATTTTTACACATATTTTTAGCCAATCAATTTGGAAACATAATTAGAAAAACTAAACGTAAAAAAATTCTGGTTGATTTATAAAGGTAAAAAACAATCATGTATTTTTTATATTGAAAATATGTTAAACAGAACCTGAAATGTACGCATTTAAAAAGAAGTTTTTTCAAAATTTGAAGAGCTGTCGGTGCTGTAGGATCTCCAACGGTGAGGGTACATAAAAAAGTTGTTCTACAACATTACTCTTTTAAGAGACCTATGCATAGTTGATATTTCATTGCTCTTTATTAAACAGTATATAAGTTTTAACAGACGGAGGGACAGAGCGAACTTAATAACAAATTTTTCAAAATGTGCTTAAAAGGATAATTCACCAAAACATGGAGTGACATTACTTACAAAAAAAATTGATTACATTATGGTCTTTTATAATTTAAATACGATTTTATATTTTCGGTATTAACGAATATTAACGAATATATAAGTTTTGTTGTTGACATTACTTACGAAAAAAAATGTACTACATTATGGTCATAATTGAAATGCGATTTTATGTCTTCGTATTAAAGAATATACTGTGGAAATTCACTTCGCCGTAATTGTGTACTCAATAGATTATTGATTCTTTTAAAAATTTTTTGTAGAAGAATTGTCTCTAATTCTTGGCTCTGTTTATTCAATTTAACTAAATCTAATAAAAAATAGAATATAAACTACCAGCATCTATAAATGCATAGTAATAAGTTAACTACATTAATTAAATTATATTAACGCAGAAACAAAAGTTAATAATTTTTATTTCATAAAGCCAATAAAATACTCCGGGCAACGCCGGATATTCTGCTAGTTATAAATAAAACGAATGCAAAACCATACCATATAAACGAATACGTTTACCATATAAACGAATGCATATATGGTAAAAATAAAAAAAATTATGTTTTATTTTATTTAAAAAAAAAATTTAATTTCAATTCTTTATGATTTTACAAATAAAACAAATGTCTAAATATCAATTTTAAAAATTTTAGAAAGAAAAACAAATGTTAAAGTGCAATTGTAAATATTTTCAATGATAGCACATTTTTACGATGTGTTTTTTTTTACATTGTAGGGGCCCAGCTGCCTAAGTTACAGGTGAAAACTAGCATATTTAAAATTTTTGATCTCTAATAGGTCTGAAACAGGAGCTGGTACAAAAAAAATTTCCGAGGAAATTAATACTAATTCTTACAGTTCTATCTTGTCTCAAAATTTCAAGTTCTTATCTCAAAGCGTGCCGGAGTTATGAAAATAGAATTATCATGCAAAAGTTGGTTTGCACATAACAGTAAATTTAAATAGTAAATTACATAATAACAGCATAATTTTGATAATGTTGTTTGTAGAGGTAAGAATATACAGTCTTACAGCGTTTTAGATTGCAAAACTACTACGCAGAGCCTGAGATATATACATCTCAAAATAGGGCTTTTTTGCAATTTTGGGGTCTGTAACTGTGGAATCCTATACAAGTACAAGAAACCATTAACACACTTAAAAATATATTTCTGGAGATTTAATTTTTTTGTCTTGCCAAAGAAAAATGTGTACATGTGTCTAAGTTATATATGTGTAAAAATAGCAAATTTTAATTTTTGAGCTCTAATAGCTAATAAACAGGGGGTGATCCAAAAAAATTTCCTGAGGAAACTTATTTTAATTCTAAAAGTTCTTTCTTGCCTCAAAATTCAAGCCCCTATTTAAAAGCGTTCCGAAAATATGAAAGTAGAAAAATTATGCAAAATTTGGTTTTCACATAAGGATGAGTATATATACTATTCGGTTTGAAAAACTGTTTAGCGGAACATAAAATATACGAATTTAAAAGTAGGACTTTCAAAAAGTTTGAGGAGCTGTAGATTCCTGATGGATAGGGCTACATGAAAAGTTGTTTCACAAAATTAATTTTTTTTATGAAACTTACTTATGGTTAAAATTTTATTTGTCTATCTTTAACGGTGTGGAAGTTTTGTAAGAGGGACGAACAGGCAGAATGAAACTAATAGGCACATTTTTTCAAATTTTTTTTTGGAAATGTGCAAAAAATATGCACCGATTCTCCAATCCTCGACTACAATATCCCCTACCTTAACGCTATGGCATATTTTATTTGCTCGAGGAAATTAAGTCAAGGATATTTTTTAAAGTTAATCTCACATTTCGTTTTTAGAATTTATTTGGAGTTTAGAATTTATTTGGTTTCAATTTTTAAAATAGCACATTAGACTAAAGCTTTAAAAAAAATTTTTGGCATTTTTTTTTATTTAAAAATTATTTATTTTCCAAAATCAAAACTCAGAAATTATATTTTAATTTTTCAAAGTCATCTGTAAGTTTTTAGTTTGTAATTTAAATTTTGCATCGGGTCGTTCACGATAAGTTGGAAATTTTTCCTTCGATCCACTTTTACGTGACGACACCTATTAATTCAATATCATAAAACTCTGCTATTATAAAAGCAAAGATGCATCAATTATTATTATTATTATTTATATGTATATGTGTTGTATATATACACACATACACCCCGTAAGAAATAAAAAATGATGACGTTCAAAAGAAAAAAAAAATTTTTTTAATCAATTTCTATTGAATTCTTCAATTCTATTCTATGACACAGGTTTGTGAGTATCTAAAACAAATTAGATCAAGAAAGAAATAAATATAGAGCAATATAAAAGTTTAGTCGACTTAGCAATACAGATAATAACAAAAAAATAAAAAACGAGGAAGAGTGCAGTAGAGTAGACTGTGTCAACTCTGGGATACCTGTATGAACGTAACATATCCTGTTTCCATAAAACTTGATCATTTTTTAAAAACATTCAGATGCTTTAGTACCGACGTTAACTACAGAGATATATTTATGTAAATTGTGAAGTTATATGACAGCTATCCGAATCTAAAACTTGATCATCATTTATAAGATTTTAGACGCCTAGCTTCATTAAGTTCCAAGAAATGCAAGAAGCCTGAACCGGCTGCTTTAGACCAATCGAATTTTACAAAAGTTTTTGGCATGTAACTCGACACCTTTTCACTAAATTTCAGACAGCTGGCTTCAATAGACACTAGGTTATTTTCAACTTCATACAACATCTTTCTTTAAATGGAAATAACTCAGTGTCTATTCAAGATGTAATGATCAGTGTCTATTTAATTAAATTATGACCAAGTTTTATGGCAAATAAATAATTTGCAAAATTTCAGATACCTAGCTTGAATAGACACTAAGTTATTTTCATTTAAAGAAAGAAGTTGTATGACAGCTGGATTTAATTGGAAAATTTTTTAAATGCATATTTATGAATGAAAACATTATATTTTAAAATATTTTCCTTTAATGAATTATGTCTCTTTGGACCAATAACGTAAATGGTTCTTGTGTTATTTCAAGTTTTAGAGTTGGTCCTTTATTTTTTTACATAAGACTACGTGTAAATTTGTTCAAAGCTGGTCCCTTCTTAAGCTTTTAATCTCTGCAGTTCATGGTCTGATAATTGATGTGAGTCTCGGCAGAGAGGTACGGTATGGTACAAGTATTTATTATATATATATTTGTAAAGCTAATAAAAGTATTTATCATATAGTGTTTTCAGATTGAAGATATACTTTATAGAACTTATGTTATAACAATTTAAATACAGAGCTTTTTCGAATTTAGGGAGGCTGTTGCTCCGTAACGGGTGGGGCTCCAGAAAAAAGTTGTTCCATAACATTAATATTTTTATGATATCTTACAACAATTTGTAGATTCCCTATTTTTTTTGGCTGAGATCCGACCAAAACTTCGGGTAGCTCTCGAACACTAACTTTTAGATCCCCACATTTTTTTTTAAATAGAGCCATGCAATTTTAACTGCTGATAGATATCATAAAAATATTAATTTTATTGTTAACAACTTTTTTCTGTAGCCCCACTCGTTACGAAACTACAGCTCGCCAAAGTTCCAAAAAGTTTATATTTAAATTCTTATAACACAAGTGGTATAAGGTATATCTTCAATTTGAAAACGCCAAACGATTACTGCTTTTATTAGCAATATATATATACAATAAATATATATTTGTTCCACACGGTGTCTTAATTTACCGTTATGCGAAACTCAAACTTTGCAAAATTCTTGACTCCTTCTATCATCCAAACGGTTTAAGTTAGAAACTTGAAATTTTGAGAGAAGTTAGGTCTTTTTTGGCTCGAAGAACCAATGTTTATTCTGCTAAAGAATAAGTAAAACAAATTTTACATTTGTTGAGTTGTAAAGAAAAGTTTAATATCTTTTATTTGAATGAATTTGTCATAGTTCATCTAGTTTTTTAAGTCTCGCTGACGCATATTTCATCTAGAAAAAGAAAAGAAAAGTTTTATCTCTTTTATTTGAATGAATTTGCCATAGTTCATCTAGTTTTTTAAGTCTCGCTGACGCATATTTCCTTGTTTTTATACTTAAAGAATCTTTTTTGAAATTAGTTAGCATCTTCTCGACATCTATATATAATAGCTTCTGATCCTTGATAAATTGTTCCATGTTTAAAAGATTTTTTTTCTTTTAAATGAGATCTGAAACTAAATTAAACTCCCCCTATAACGCTTGAGATAATTGATTTGTAAGTGTAGTAGTGGCAGCACATAACAGCAGACACCGTAGATTTAAAAGAAACCCCTGTAGATTTAAGTAGTTAATTTGTAGCTTTATAATACAGCTAGTAAACCTGAAATTAGACTATAGACACTTGTTCTACAGCGCAACGCTTTTATTTATATATCTCTTATTTATATAAAGAATTTGAACCATGGGTTCGTATTTTGGAAACTTCCGGACGAGCACAAGAGCAACGAGCATACCTCCAAAATCAACAAAAGTAAAACATTTAAATTTAGTACAATGGTGTTCTGGCATGTTTTCTTTATATTCCTGAGATGGATTCGATGAATTGGAGTGGTAATTCGATGAATTGGAGAGGCAATTCGGGTACCTGACACACACCTCCCAAGGACTAACAATCTTCGAAATTAATAAAGATAGAAACAGAGACTACATAGAGATGTCCAAATGGCAACAAAAAAGTTTAAATGTCGCTACAATATCGATTTTGAAATTTAGTCTCATTTTTCAACTTTTTTTTTTAAAGTTTCTTAAAGCAAGTTTTGGTCTCGGATATTTTTTTTTTTTCATATATGTACATAAATGAACTTTCGTATGATTGGTATGGATGATAGAAATAACAAGTAACATACATATATGAATATGATCATATGATATCAGATGACATATTATGATATACATGATCTGATCAGTATCTAATATAATTTTTATATTATATATGCATTATGCCATATTATGCATTTATATTACTTGAACCAGCTTGCCTACATGCTTATTAAATTGTGAAAGTGTGTGTGAATCAAAATTAAATATAAATAGAAATACACATAAATACTATCGGCACTTTTTATATATGTATTTCAATATGATTCAAAAATCAATACATATTTATATTTATATTTTGTTTTGTGTAAATGTAATTATGTTCCAATTTGATATGATTTGATAATTTTTATGAATATGTACAGTATCCAGCAAATGTCATGCCACTTTTCTAATTGGAATAATTTTTAATTAAAAAAATGTTTAGAAGAATTTGAAAGCATTATTTTTTATTTCAGTTATTTTTATTTGATAGGTATATTATATTGTCTTCAAAAAATACCCACATATATATGTAGGTATACCGTTACCAATATAACAATATGAGTCATGAGATCAAAAAATAAAATAAAATCATAATACAAAAAATTTTGTTACTTTGTTTGTTTGTTTTTCCCTGAAGTTATAAAGTTAAAAATATTATTAGAAAAAATTCGAACGCCAATATTATTTTATTGCTTTTCTATATATATTTTTTGTAGTTTATATATTTTTTTAAATTACCATTACTTTAGCTGGATACTGTATATTAAATCAGTTAAATCTAGTTAAATAAATAATGCAGTTAAATCAGATGATTTTCATAAAATAGATAACATTCATACCATCTGATACCATATAATATACGATATACCATTTCATACATTCAAAAAATTCTGCTTGTGTAGTGAAATACTGAATGCATATGAATGATAACCTTGAAATGTTTTTTCTTGTTGTTTTTAGAAAAGTCAACATTATAAAATAATCTATTTTTATTTAATTTTTTTCTATATGAAATATTTAGCTAAATGTTCCATATTTTTTGTAAAGTGATATTTAAAATGTCTTCTTTATCATATTGAAAATTTAAGTTTCTATTTGACATATTAAATATATATTTTCTCAAATATATTTTCCCATTTTTGCCTTATTTTTCTATTTTAAAAGTTATTTTGTCATCGCTTTGCTTTAAAAAGTTTAATAATCACAAGGATAAAAAAATTTTGTAAATGCATAAAATATAAGAATGATCATTTTACACCAGAACTAAATATTTCTGTGCTTTAAGATTTTTAAAACTAGCCAGTTTTAGCTGGCCCGTTTGAAAAAAAATTAGTACAAATTTTTGTATGAATTTGTACATCTCTATGTAATCTCTGATAGAAACTTAAAATTTTTTATAATGGTGTCAAGCATATCCCAAGAGGATGCCTCTTTCACGTTCCTGAAATTCGAGTTGAACAAGACAGAAAAGGGAAGAAGCTCAAGCAGCTGCCAAAAAAACTTATGCATTTTTAATTTAATTCGAATTATTCAGGTGTTGGGTATTAATAAGTCGGTTGCACCGACTTACTGTTACATTTACTTATTTTGTATGCATGTATGTATGTCAATACAAAATAAAATCAATTGAGAAAAACAATAATTAACTCGAAAAAAAATGAATGAATGAAAACATATTTTTTTTTTATGACTTTTTTCTTTCCCTTTACCGCCGCTCGTACGTAATGTATCCTAGTTTGAAAAATTAAACATATTAACAATTAGAAATTATATCCATACTCTATACATTATAGCTTTGTATATTTTATTTTTCTAAATCATAGCAATTATATCTATTACTGTACACATTGTTGCTATGTATATATTACTATTTTTCTATAATTCTATAATACATACAACACAATACTTTAAAATGAATGCGTTTGTTACACATAATTTTTCTGAAAAAATATAATATAACTAGTATTCGCCCGCCCCTCGAAATTCGAGATTTTTCAATAAGCAATTGCAATTCACGCAATCAATAACAAATATTCGGGATTTTTTAAATTCACGTTATCAAATGTTAATGATTGTTTGATTAATAACTGTGGTTAACCAGAATTATCCGTAGCCAAAATTTATAATGTTTTTTAATTTACTTTAACTAATAAGTAATTGGTAGCCTTCAACAGCGCTTTATTTATATTTGATTTTAATTCATATTTCCATTTTGAGTTAAAAAACGAAATAAGCAATTTTTTTTTGATTTTATCATAAAGAAACTAAATATATACAATATATGTATATCTATACAGTACATAGTTTCTTTATGATTTTATTTACAACGTAAAATACAATTTCCCATAATTAATGCCTTTATGAATTTAACATTTGCCCCTGATTTATTGGAAACTCAATATAATACCGATTATTAATATTATAAGACATATTTTATAAGATGTAATATTGAAAATTTTATTAAATTTTACATGTTACATTTCATGTTTGCTCAAATAAAAAATACTAAAATGACAAACTATCATTTCAAATTTTTTTTGTTTATGTACTTAGAAAAAAAAAGAAAAAGCAAAAAAACGCGGAAGAATACAGTTGCCTTTGTCAACTCTTAGCTTCCCGTACGAACAGTTAGTATGTTCATATCTGTCACTCTGCTTATAATATTATTTTTTTAATTTTTTAGTGTTTTAAAATAATTTGGGTGAATTTTACAATTTCTAGAACAATGGGTTGTACATATATTCAAACTACATGTTTACACATTCTTCAAAAGCAGATTTTAATATTCCACATAACGATTATCAATACAAAACTTTTCCAAATATGATAAATCTAGTTAGTACTATTAACTAAGCGGCTAAGTAATACTAAGCGGCATGTGGCATTTATACTATATACATATGTATTATATATCATTCATTCATCAGTGATATATACGATATGTAAATAAACATGAGTTATATAAGTATGCAAAAAAATCGTTAAGAAAATTTGTTAGAAAAATTTAGAAAAATGAAGTCACACTTTTGTCTATTTTAAGGTAACGCTATATTATTAAGAAAAGTTGTTAGAAATAAAAATATAATATTGGAGCTTTAATTTTTGTATATTACTTCAAAAAAATTTGGACAGGTGTTCAAGTTACAGGTATTCAAAAATAAGGAATTTTTAGTTTTTGACCCCATACAGCTGCGAAACGGGGGCGATACAAAAATATTTTCTGAAATGGCTCATACTTAATTTCGGAGACCTAACTTCTCTCAAAATTTCAAGTTTCTAACTTAAACCGTTTGGAGGATAGAAAGAGTCAAGAATTTTGCAAAGTTTGAGTTTCGCATAACGGTAAATTAAGACACCGTGTGTCACAAGTATATATTTATTGTACATATATTTTGCTAATAAAAGCAGTAATCGTTTTCAAATTGAAGATATACCTTATACAAATTGTGTTATATGAATTTAAATATAGAGCTTTCCCGAACTTTGGAGAGCTGTAGCTCCGTAACGAGTGGGGCTATATTTTTATGATATCTATCAGCAGTTAAAATTGCACGTCTCTATTTCAAAAAAAATGTGGGGATCTAAAAGTTAGGTTAAGTTTTGGTTGGATCTCAGCCAAAAAAAAAATAGCGAACCTACAAATTGTTGTAAGAATATTTTGACTCCAGCTTTCTTAGTTTTTGATTTATCTTGCCAACGCACAGACGGACGGACGGTCAAATCTTAATCGACTTAGAATTTGATTCTGATTCGATACATACCTCTGAAGGTATATCTAGCTAGCTTATTTCGAGGTGTTACAAACGGATGATCAATTTGAATATACCCGATCCTTATCGTACGGGTATAAAAAGAAAAATTTAAAATTTACCGTAATCAAAATCGAGGAAGAATACAGTTGCCTTTGTCAACTGTTAAATTAAAAGAAAAATTAAGTTCATAAAGGCATTAGTTATTGAAAATGGCTACCAAAATGAGTGTTTTATTTTTTTTTTGGTTTCTATTTCAAACCGCTTTTTTTTTATTCTGTCTTTTTCGTGCATGATAATTTTTTATTACTATCCACTTTTTACATTAAGTTTACTAATTTAATTACACAATATTTTTATAGTGTTTTATTATTTAATCTTATGAAATATTATATGTATTAATACTAATAAGAAGAATTTAGTGTGTCGGACTCTGGTACAATTTCGAATGAAAACATAATATTTTATTTTCTATACAATAATAATTTCTTTTCTTTTTATTTACTGCATTATTTAGCAAAGTACAAATTATACATTATTCCAAATTATTTAATTAATTTAGTCTAAATATGTTATTTTCTATATAAATTACAAATAATAATTGTTTTTCTTTTTATTTACTGCATTATTTGGCAAAGTACAAATTATACATTATTCAAAATTATATACATATGTAAAAATAAAAACTACCATAATTACTCTCAACAGCTAGTAGTTTAATATTTAAATAATTTTCTATCACGAATTTTATTAAAAAGTATTTATGATTTTCGAGAACGTCACATTCTAATATGTGTTCATCCATATTATTAAAAATTTTATCTGGAACGTTCCGTAATATTATATTAGTTAACTTCATGTAAAAGTTTTTTTCACTTATTCTATTTTCTAATTTAAAAATGGATAAATATTTTTCTGTTATTCTAGAGATATCAACAATATTTTTAACCGACTTGATCACAGTTTTTTAAATCAATTAATCTTGAGTTTTCTTTTTCTCCATCAAGGATAGTTTCAATGCAAGAAAAGTAAGATACTTTATTCAAGATTTTCCTTGAATCCACCCAGAAATATATATAACCGCAATATCGATGGCGGAACTTATTGCGTTTAATGGTATATCATCTATAAATGTTTCTTAATCTGAATTATCATTATCCACGACATTTAACGAAAATGAGTTAGGATTAATATGATTTAATGTTCTTCTGGATGAGGATGATACTGATATAATTTTAACATTCATTTGTTCTTTACAATTTGCTTCGGCTGAAGATTTTATTTCATTATTAATTAAAAGCCTCTTATCAGTGTACATAAATTGTCCTACTGTGGGATTATTGTTCCAAAATCCTCTGCTTATTATTTTTACGTTTCCAGAGGGGCTTGGCTAAATTTTTATGTACATACATAATTTAATTCTTCATTTTTTCAAAATATTCTTTGTACATTTGTTCAAAAGTATGGGTTGCCAAGACAAAACCTAAGAATTCAGTTTTTATGCGCATATCTATTATTTTTGTTCCTTGGGCATTGCCACTTAAATTTATTAAATAATGTCGAGCTTTTTTAAAAAATTTAAAGAAGTTTTCTTTATTTTTTGCACATATAGATTTTTATATCCTTTTCCAAATTTTGATTTTGAATTAAAAATATCAAATAAATCATTTATTATTTTAATAAATCTTATAGTTCCTGCACATCCACTAAATGATTTATTTTGCGTTTCCGACAAATGTTGTAAAGCATCTGCCACACTTTCGCTAAATGTTTGTGTAGCTGATTTTACCTACATTTTATGTTTTTGCCAATCAGTATCTTTTTGTGTTACATTGTTAGATAAATAAATTCCTTCGTTGGACTGCAAATAATATACATTTTCTATAAATTTTCATTCTATTTTCTGGTCTTTTTTATCGTAAATTACTTCTTTAGTGGCTACGGTATTTCTTACCAATTTATCCATATAGGCTACATCAAGTAATAAATAAATGTTTTATTAGTAACTGGGTGCATACAAAATGGTTTTATATTCTATGGTTTTAAGTTAGCTCCTCAGCCATTGCTATATTACTGGCTGGGCCATCAACAGTTAAATTTCTTAATGGGCCTTCTCTCTTACATTATGCCCATTAACAGTAAAATAACCGATTGGAATTTTCCATCTATCATTTATCGCATTTATCATTAATACAAAAACTTCAATAGAAAAGAATCATTTCCTTTGCCTTTGAAATTGCAATCCACTCTTCCTAAAAATCTGTTATTAATTCGATCGTATTGATCTTGCTTTCTAATGACCATTTCATTCATAAGCATACAACAGCAAATTTTTTTTTCCTTTGCTATTCATTTTTATTGCTGTTAAGGGTTCTTTTGAAAATCCTGGTTCGCCATCAACTGATGAATACCATTGCCTTAATGTTCTTTGTGATGGCAATTTATTTCGGAAAACTGTTGTTAAATAGCTATATGCTCTTGGAGAATAAAAATGCAAACTAAGAACAAGCGATCGTAAAATTGGTGGAAATTTAGTATCATGTTTCCCTTTTTTTACTGCTTCTAGCAAATTATTTGCATCTTCTGATTCTACCGAAGATTGCAAGACATCATGCGCATTTTCTGATATTAGATTAGGTTCTTTCAAATCAAGAACAATATTTTCTAGGGACTGAATTTTTTTTCGCGTAATTAGCTTTATTTTATAATTTTTTTACTTTTCTTTTAATATATCATAATATTTAATCTGTAAATGACAGACATTTAAAACCATTTTACTCAATGATTTACCAACCAACTTTCATTTTTTTCTTTTTAAATGATAAATATTCAGTATAGCCATCTTACAAAATTAATATTTTTCCAAAATTTTCTGATTTTCATTAATAATTTTCCATTTTTATAAAAAACCCATGTAAAGTATATACATATGTATCATATAATATGTATAATCTATACCTATAATATACATATTCAAAAACGACGCTCTTTTATTCCGTTGAATTTTAAATTTTGTTTTGTTGTTGTTTTTGCTTTTTGTTTTTTTTCTAAAAACAAAAAAAATTTTAAAATATAGTTTGCATGGTGGGAAATAGAAATTTCACAATATAATTGAATATAAACGTCAAAACTTCAGTGGGGAGTTTGGTGCAGTGGTAGAGTGGCCGCTTCTTATACTTAAGAATTCTTTAGTTTGCGAGTTCGATTCTATTCTATTTTTTTTTTTTTTATATTTCTAATATTTTATACGAAATAAATTCTTACATATCATAATATTTAATCTGTAAATGACAGACATTTAAAACCATTTTACTCAATGATTTACCAACCAACTTTCATTTTTTTCTTTTTAAATGATAAATATTCAGTATAGCCATCTTACAAAATTAATATTTTTCCAAAGTTTTCTGATTTTCATTAATAATTTTCCATTTTTATAAAAAACCCATGTAAAGTATATACATATGTATCATATAGTATGTATAATATATACCTATATTATACATTTTGAAAAAAGACGCTCTTTGATTCCGTTAAATTTTTGTTTTATTTTTCTTTTCGATTAAAAATTTTAAAATATTGGTTGTATGGTAGGAGTAGGAATTTCACAATATAACTGAATATAAAGATTGAAAATTCAGTTTGGTGTTTAGTACAGTGGTGGGGTTGTTAATAGTTGCTTTTTGATTTTGCAAGTTCGATTCAGTTCTGTTTTTTTTTTTGTTTTTTTTTTTTTATATTTTAAACGAAATAAATTCTTACATATCATAATATCATCATAATATTTAATCCGTATTAATAGATATTTAAAACCCTTTTACTCAATGATTTACCATCTTAGGCTTCTTATAATATATACATATATAATAGGTATATATTGAGTTTCCAATACTCAATAAATCAAGGGCACCTTCTAAAAGATAATAATAATCGTGTTTTTACAAAAAATATCATTTACAAACAAATTTTAAATTCATAAAGGCTTTAATTATTGAAAATTGTATTTTTACATTTTAAATAAAATCATAAAGAAACTATACTGTATATATTGTATTGTAATTGCTAATTAAAACACCTCGAATTTCGAGGGGCGGGCGAATACTAGTTAATATTTAATTTTAATTTACGGGATCATTTTTCTTTACTACTTTTCTTAGGGGATTCTAAATTAAGATTATTGCTGGGTTGTAAAATATTAGACGAATTATTTAAATCGCTACTTACTAGAAATAGGTTCTAAGATTTCCAATTTTCTCTATTGTTTAGATTCACTTAAACTTCCACATACAAAATTTCAAGTTGCGAACTATATCAATATAAGAAACGATAAAAGGAATAAATTTCATACTACATGCAAAATTTTAAAAAGTACAAATTAAAATTTTAATTTTAATCTTTAACCTATGAATGTAAGAAATTAAGGATAATCTAACTATAGGCCACTAATGGTTAAATCCACTAAGTATGTATAGCATAATTTAATATATTAGTAGTAGTAATTAATATTTGTTAATTTAATTGTAATTATTAAAAATCTAATAAAAAAAACTTACACACAATAACAAAACAAAGTTTGAAATCATATTTTTAAAAATTTGTTTAGTACTTATACTTCAGATGAATATAAATTTGGAAAAATTATAGGAACCGATTCTTCCTTTATTATTGTGCTACTAACTAAAGCTATATAATTTTTGCAGGCAATCTTTTTGAAAGTGCTCACTGCAAATTCGTTGACCTTTTTCAAACTCTGTGGATTATTTATTTAAGCTTCTAATATTAAAAACCATTTATTTTTTAAAATTATTTTTTTTTGGAAACATGTGAAAAGATGTGGTTTTACATTTGCTATATGTATTAGAAACCTCTTTTACACAGCAACTATAATTAATTTTAAACATTGTTCCACTATATTACTATTTATTAACAATCACTTTTACATTATGTCTTTATATTTTTTTATTTTTTTATATTATTTGTTATTATTATATTATTTTATATAATTTTTTGTTTTCGTAACAACTACTCGGTACATAATAAGTCGAAAACGAACGCGCCATTTTTGGTGTGATGCTGATACAGCAAAAATAATGCCTAAAATTTAAAAAAAAAAGGTCTTTTAAACCTGATCTGGGCAAACCAAACCAAAATCTCTATCAAAATTATTATGCATCTTTGATGAAACTTAATGATCCTAATAATATGGAAAGTGAAGATATTATAAACAATACAGACATAACTAATAAAAACTTGGATAGTAAAACTATACCACCAGTAAGAGTAATGAATAAAAACTCAGGTTTTTTGCATGATTTAATGAAAGAAATCAAAGTTAATGACTATTTTATTAAAAGTATTTCTCTGAAATAAAAGTTTTTGCAAAAATCTAGAAATTTATTCACTATTATGTAAAACACTGAAAGAAAAAAATTGTGACTTTTTCTTGCATGATTTTAAGAACAGTAAACCATTTAAAGCTATTATATCTGGTCTAGATAAAATAGACCCTAGTGAACTCAAAAAATTACTAATTGAATTTGAATTAAAATCTATTGATATAAAAGAAATAACTGAAAACACATTATATAATAAACAAATATTTCTTTATTTAGTCTATTTTGAAAGCAAAAATATTAAAATGCATGATTTAAAAACCAAATGCTGCTATATTAATTACACTAAAATTAAATGGGATTATAAAACTAAAAATCCCCAACAAAATTACTCAATGCCACAATTGTCAATGCCACAACACCAGTAGGTTACAAAAAAGTAAGAACTTCAATTTGGATTTAACACAAACAAATTTTCCATCTACTCTTGATAGAGTAAAACAACAACAACAACAAGCAAATATTTACTGGAGTAATTTCAAGCAAGCTCAAAATTGTAATAATAATCTTACTAACTGTAATGTAGGCTTAAACTCTAATACGTTTTTCAGTAACACACATTTAAACAATAATACTAACCAAGTAAATATTAGTAGCTCATATAATGAAAAAATTTATTTACT
The DNA here is from genome assembly GCA_947095535.1 of Poecilobothrus nobilitatus. Lineage (NCBI taxonomy): Eukaryota > Metazoa > Arthropoda > Insecta > Diptera > Dolichopodidae > Poecilobothrus > Poecilobothrus nobilitatus. The sequence continues at coordinate 126,304,032 of OX352774.1, read as the reverse complement.
GTGGATGATCTTACAAATAAAATTCTTTGAAAACTTAGTGTCAAACAAAAACAATTTTCTGTTATCACTGAGTTAGCAACAAAATACTTATACAATAACCATGTGTAATAAGAAAAATTTAATTTATTTTATATTATCGATTGTTTATTGCATTCAAATACACTAATGTCATATATTCGCCGTTATATGTCTTTTTAACAGCTGTAGGCTGTAGGCAAAATTTAAAAATATAAGTTTATAGTTATGTGTTTGTTGCCTCCAGCTTTTATTTTAATTTCACAGACTTTAAAACTTATATATACTTATATTTATATATATATTTGACATATAGAAATAAACTTTTGCAAAGAAATCTCGATTGTAACAATATAGTTTAGAAAATTACAGAAAAATTTGCTATTAAAAATTTATTTTCTACTTTTTTGTTCAAAAAAGCTGTTTTTAAAAAAAAATTTTTTTTTTACTTTATATTATCGAATGTTTATTGCATTTAAATACTCTTATGTCATATGTTCTCCAACATATGTTTTTTTCTATTTTAATATATGTTTGTTTTCAATCATAAAATTTTTACTAAATTTTATCGCATTCAAATAATTTACATTTTGTTTAATAATTGTTATGGTTTAATTATGATTACTTTACAAACCAAGTGCCGTAACAAAACCAGTATAATATATTTTATTATATCGAATGTCTTATGTTTGCATTCATATATTATAACAATTACAAACAAAAAAATGAACTGTCTCCACCACACGACCGACCGCCACTATACGAAAAGTACAATGCCAAAATTTATAGATTTTTTACATAATAATTTATAAGAAAGCTAAATAACTTCTAATAATTTAACAACATTTTGTTTTATTCAATAACAATAATAAGCAATGAAATCGTAAAATTATGTGTGCATTCATTCATATATCCATTTACATTACTATGTAATGTACATGATTTTTTTTTTCATTTAGAAAATTTTCATTTTCATTTTTTCAATATTAGAAGTAAAAAATAATAAAAACTGTAAACAAATACAAAACAAACATAAGATTAATATTGAATCTGCTAACAAAAATTTTACCGTTTTAATTTTATGTCATCAACAAAAGAATAATATGCATAGATATAAGTACATATTATGTGTACATGTAAATTTTTAGATTATAAAAAAAAAACGAAAAAAATTGTTCATATGAATTCATATGGAGTGTTCTATATGAAATTTGGACTTCGAAAAAAAATTAAATTAAAGTTAAAGTTAGTTGGATCAAAAAATGTTCTACGGCAAAGTTGTTGCTCTTTACTTGTGTAACAACTTTTTCTTAATAATTTTTCTCATAAAATTTTTCTCATAAAATTTTTCTGTTACGAAATATTCGTAAAAAACTCAAAAAGTACACTAGTAAACTACCACTTGCGGTTGTCCGATTTCTTAACCTTATGTCAAAACCTTAAATATGAAATTGCAAAAAATTCCGAGTCGTTTAAGCTGTACACGTGCCCACATACATACCCCCACACACACACACCGACACACACACACCCACACACACACACACCCACACACACCCACACACACACACGCAGACCCACTAACAGACATCATGCTAAACATTTTTTTACAGCCTTCCCGGTGTAGTGCATATTTGCCAAAATCTCGTGTACAAATTTTTTGTTTGAAAACAATACCTACCTTATATATTAATGTATGCGGTCGGTAAAAATATTGATCTATTAATATGAACAACATAAACAAAAAACTTAAAATTATTACATAGAATGCCAGATCACCCCAAAATAAAAAAAAATTGGGGCCTCGGTGGCCTAGTGTGTAAGAGCGTATAAAATACGCTGTAAACACCGAGAGAGTGTGGGTTCGAATCTCATCGTCATAAAAGTTATTTCCCCTTACGATATTTACAGCCACGCCTGAACAGGAAATGATGTGTAATTTCCTTTCCACATTTATGTGGCAGGGAAATGCATTAAAAAAAAAATTGAAACTTTTGACTTTTTAAATAGACATGATGTTGATATTGCTTTGATCTGTGAAACCTGGTTAAGTCCAACCATAAATATTAGTGATAGTAATTATTTTATCTATAGATAATAATGGTAAGGAGTAACTATTATTATTTCAAAAACATTAAACATTGTTTATTAACACCTATTAAAACTAAATGTATAGAAAATATAATGATGGAAATCACTCTTAGTAACAATGTAACTATCAAAATTAGATCGGTTTATTATCCTGGGAACAGCGCAAAGAACATTGAGCAAAATTGTTTACAAGATAAAAAAGAGTTAAAGAATTTGTTCAAATCTGACATAGTTACTTAAATTTTCTAGGTTGAACAAAAATTATTTGTTAGGAGGAAATCTTAAATCTAATCTTAATCATCCTCCATCAAAGGATGCCCAAATGCCATCTGTTCTTGATTTGTTCTTTACGACTTGTGCTAACTTGTTTGCACAACCGGTAACCCTAAACAACTTATCAATGATCAGATGTTATCATTGAAGTTGACTTCATAGGAAATACGATAAACTCCTATTTAAATTACAAAAATACTAAATGGGATGCTTATCAGAAATATATTAACCAAAATTTAGACGAACCTTTTGTAAATGATTCTTTTACCAATTTGTATGAAATTGATAACAAGATATCTAATCGATTAAATACCACAAAAGATGCTATAGAAATATCAGTTCCTAAAACTAACCCGTTAACCGCACCTATCTTAGACCTAATAATCAAAAGAAATAATATCAGAAGAAAATGGATAAAATACAGACAAATTATCTTTTAAGGTCAACTCCAGCATATTAATTTAGTGATTAAATCTAAAATTTTGGAATTTAGAAATTTGAAATGGAATATGACCCTCAAGTCGTTAAATACTGCTAGTAAACTTATGTGGAATTTATGTAAAATTGTCAAAAACAAAAATCGAATAATTCCTGCATTAAAAGTCAACGATTAGAAGTATAAACTGCAGAAGAGAAGGTTAATATTTTAGCTGAAACCTTTTTCTCTAAACATAAAAAAACACTAAACTTTAATAACACCACCAATTTCGATACAATCAATTTGACATCACAGAACATAGTAAACGTTGTAACATTTCTATTTCAGAAAACTTAGTATTAACTAGAGAAGTAAATGAATTCATAAAAAATTAAAAACCAGAAAAGCTCCAGGTATCGATAATATTCCCACAATTTGCGTTAAAAATCTGCCAAAGAAAGCCATAATATTCTTGACAAAAATTTTAAACAATTGTTTAAGAATAGGTTATTTCCCTACTAACTGGAAAGTAGCCAAAGTTATTCCAATTCCTAAACCTAACAAACCACCTGAAAATCCGCTAAATTTTAGACCGATTAGTCTACTTAATACCTTCAGTAGAATATTTGAAAAAATAATTAAGGATAGACTAACCAAGTTTCTTAATGAAAACCATATTCTTCCTAATGAGCAATTTGGATTTGTACATAACAGTCCACAATACATCCGCTTTTAAGAGTTCAAAAATTTATTAAAGACATCAGGAATAAAAGATCTGTGTGAATGGTGGTATTAGATATTGATTCCGCATTCGACACTGTATTGCATAATGGTTTAATCTATAAGTTAAAAACTATTGGAATTGACGATTACCTAATTAGAACTGTTCAAAGCTTTCTAAAAGGAAGGGAATTTAAGGTACACATTAATAAAACTAGCTCGAAATCATTCACAATACCTTCGGGTGTGCCCCAGGGTTCAGTTTTAGGACCACTATTGTATAACATCCTATACCCACGATATTCCTATTATTGAAAACGTCAACATGACAACTTTGCAGAAACACTACATTTTAGTCATCTGGTGTATATAGTAATCTGATCATAAATGATTTACAGAATGCCTTAAACACAATTTTTACTTATTTCTATAAATGGAAAATATTGTTTAACATACAAAAGACTAGTGCAATATTATTTACGAATAAAAGAAAACCATGTTATGTTCCTACCACCAACTTAAATCTAAACAGAACTGATATACTTTGGGTAGACAATGTCAAATATCCTGGCGTTTATTTTGACAAAAAACTAACATTTAAGGAACATATCAACAAAACAATTGGCAAAGTCAATAAATTAACACGTACATTATATCCTTTCATTAACTCTCCCAGCAAAATAAGATATTTATGAAAGAAATATTTTTACCGGTAATGCTATACGCTTGTCCGCTTTTTTGTAATATAGCAAAGTGCCATATTAATAAACTTCAAGTATAACAAAATAAGGTTCTAAAACTTACACTCAAACTCTCTTTTTACTACTCTACAATCAAGTTACACGAACTATCTAACATTCCTTTTTGTTTTTTTGTAATGCTTTTCTCTGCCACATAAATGAGAAGAAGAATTACACACCTTTTCCTGTTCAGGCGTGGCTGTAAATGTCGTAAGGGGGAATAACTCTTACGGCGTGTTTGGGATTCAAACTCACACTCCCTCGGTGTTTACAGCGTATTTTATACGCTCATACCCAGTAGGCCCCACATTCCTTTATTAAATGTAAATATCAACAATATCACAGAAAAATTCCTAAATAGATGCATGGTATCCGAAAATATATTGATTAAAAATAGGTGATAACACTCAATAATAATATTTAATCTATACCTAAAATATTGACTTGTAATTTAAATAGTTAAGTTAAGTAGTGTAAGATTTAGATATAAGAATTTTTATTTTTTATTTTTATTTTTTATTAAACAAAACCAAAACAAAGTCGTTACAAAAAAAATTCTTAAATTAATGCTTATAATTAAAATTAAACAAAACAATGAGTTAAAACTAAATTTATAATAACTTAAATCATAAAAAAAGTTAATTTATTATTATTATTATTGTTATCATTAATTTTTAGCACATTTCCAAAAAAATTTTGAAAAAATGTGCTTATTAGTTTCACTCTGTCCGTCCGTCCGTTCGTCTGTTTATAAAACTTCTATACCGTTAAAGATAGAAAAAAAACTTTTAACCATGGGTAGGTCTCATAAAAAAAATTATTTTGTGGAACAACTTTTTCATGTAGCCTCATCCATTACGGAGCTACAGCCCCTCAAACTTTGAAAAAGCCCTATTTTTAAATGCATATATCTTATGTTCTGCTTAAGATTTTTTCAATCTGAAAACGTCATTCGACAGGTATTTTTTAATTAACTTTGTAAATTAATATCAATTTTTTTTAAATTTAGTTTTTAAATTTACCGTTATGTGAAATTTTGCATGATTTTTCTACTTTCATAACTCCGGCACGCTTTTAGATAGAGACTTGAAATTTTGAGAAAGAATTTTTAGAATTAGTATAAGTTTGCTCAGAACATTTTTTTGCATCACCCCCTGGTTATGAGCTTTTGTGGCTTAAAAATTGAAAATTTGCTATTTTTAAACACCTGTAACTTAGGAACCTGTACACATTTTACTTCTGCAAGACATAAAAATTAAAGCTACAGTAATATATTTTTACGTGTGTTAAAGTTTTATTTTAGTTGTAAAGAGTGCCAAAGTTGCAGCTCTTCAAAATTTCGAAAAATCCCCATTTTCAGATGTATATATATCAGGCTCTGCACAATAGTTTTGCAATCTAAAACCGCCAAAAGACCGGAAATTTTATTATCTACATAAAACAATATCAAAATTGTGCAATATTTTGCAATTTACTATGTAAATTTACCGTTATGTGAAAACCACATTTTGCATGAAATTCCTTTTTTCATAACTCCGGCACTCCTTTAGATAGGAACCTGAAATTTTGAGACAAGAAAGAACTTTTAGTATAAGTTTCTTTAGAAAATTTTTTTGCACCACCCTCTGTTTAAGAGGTATTAGGGCTGAAAAATTGAAAATTTTGGTATTTTTAGGCACCTGTAACTTGTACTAACCTGTAAAAACCTGTAACCTGTAAACATTTTTCTTCGGCAAGACATAAAAATTAAAGCTCCAGTAATATATTTTTATGTGTGTTTTTTTTAGTTATAAAGGGTTCCGGAGTTACAGTCCCTCAAAATTCCAGAAAAGTGTTATTTTCACATATTTTCTTATTACAAAAAATTACTTAAATTTTACTTTTGAAATTTTCAAATTTTTGTGCAAGTCACAATTCTAAACAGTTTGTATTGTGTTTTGGAAATGTGTGCTTTTAAAAACCGTTAGTTTACATTCTACCTTGTTTATTTAAACTACAATAACAACTTTATTATAACAAAAAAATTGAAATATGATATTTGTACAGATATAAGTACATACATATAATGACAATCAATTTAACATTTTATGTAAAAAAAATGTAAATAAATATCTTATTATTACGTAGAAGTAAAATTAAAAATAAATGAATTTTTTTTATTAACAAAACCTAAAAGCATTAAATTACTATCTATAAAATGTACAACAAAAATGATCTAAATAGAAAACATTAGTTGTATTATAATGCAATACAATACATGAAAAAAAAAAAAATTTTTTTTTGCTTAAGTAAGAAATAATTGTCTAAGGTCATTAAATTGGAAAAATGTAGTTGTACAATGTGTTTGAAAGTATTTCTGGAGATAGATGTAGAATAGAGATGACTAATTTTGTTAAAATTAGTACAACATCTATTGATGGGTTTATTTCTACCGTACTCTGTGTTATGTTTGTAGTCCATTAAAAATTTAGTATTTCTAGCTTGCCTAACACTATCTTTAAGTCTAAACATGTTATTAAGAGATTGGATAGAAATACTATTATTCAAAATATCAAAAGTAAAGCATGATGACAATAGTCGTCTACGTAAAGACAAAGAAAGCAAGTTTAATGAATTAAGTCTTTTAGTGCAACTAGGTAGATTAGCAAAATCAAAAGGGTTATATTGATTTCTTAATGCAAATAAAAGAAATTGCTTTTGAACTGATTCGATTCTATTGGAATGAACTGCAAAGGCTAGATCCCAAACAATGTTACCGTATTCTAAGATAGATCGAACTAGGGAACAATAAAGAGATTTAGTCACAGCTAAGTCGCTAAATTCTTTAGCTCTTCTCTTAATGAACCTAACATTTTATTAGCATTTGAAACTATTAGATCATGTGAAGATTATAATTAAGTTTATTATTGAGAAGAATTCCTAAATCAGTAATGCTAAAAACCCTTTCAAGAGTTATGTTATCTATTTTGTAGTCATATATTAAAAAAGACGGTTTACGCGTAAAGCTTATAACCTTACATTTCTGTATGTTGAGTTCTAATTTATTAGACGTGCACCAAGCTTGTAACACTGATAAGCTTAATTGAAGTTTAACTGCATCAGAATTATCTTTAACCACTTGATATATTTTTAGGTCATCAGCAAACGAAATATGAGGTATATTGCTTAGATATTCCGAAAGATCTGAAATAAAAGATCTGATCTAAAAACAGAAACGTTCTTAAATGTCTGCCTTGCGGTACACCGGAAGTGACCCCGATGGTGTTGGATAATACACCACGAAATTTAACATTTTGACTTCTTTCTATAAGATAAGAATTAAGCCACTCAAGAAATGAACCCGAAATACCAAAAGTTGATAGTTTGTTTAGCAAAATGAAGTGATCTATACGATCGAAAGCTTTGCTAAAATCAGTGTAAATTGCATCAACTTGGTACTCTTTCTCCATTTGATTCAGGATTTCAGATGTATAAACCATCAGGTTCGTAGTAGTTGAACGACCTTTTCTGAAGCCATGTTGTTGTTCATTTAGTTTTGCATTTATGATAGGAGTAATTCTATCAACGACAATTTTTTCAAATAATTAGATATATTAGGGAAATTTATATAGGTAAGGTTTTCTAATTTCCTTACAAAATCATATTATAGCATACTAATAATCAAATTCAATAGCGGAACACAATAGTATTTCCGTTGTAAAACTTTAAGAAATCTGGTCTTCTTTATTTCTCTTCCAATAGTGTGGCCAATTTGATTGCTTGCATTGGAAATATCTTTATATTTATACCCTAAACCTAAAGTATAGGGTATATTAACTTTGGTATAGTGTTTGTAATCACCAAAAGGAAGCGAGTTAGATATGGACATGAATATATATTCTAAATCACGATGAGCTCCTGAGTCGATTTAGCGATGTCCGTCCATCCGTCCAACCCTACGCACGATAACTCAAAAAATAATGATGCTATCTTGATGAAATTTATACTGTAGGTTAACAATGACTAAAGAAAGGCGGGGATTGCAAATGGGCGAAATCGGACCATGGGTTCGGGTACCTCCCATACAACTCCTAAAACCGAATACGCATATCTTCGAAATCAATAAAGATAGAAACTTAAAATTTTGTGCGAGGGTGTTTGTTCCTGAATCCCTGATGTCCCTAAAAGTTGAGATGAATTGGAGTGAGTGTTCGGGTACCTCTCACACAACTCCCAAAATCTAACAAGCATATGTTCGAAATTAAGAAATATAAAAACTTGAAATTTGATATAAGAGTGTTCTACCCTGTTCTGATGATGTCTGTAAAATTTGAGACGAATTGGGGTGGTGGTCCGGATACCTTCAGACACTTTCCAACACCTAACAAGCATATCTTCGAATTTAATAAAGATAGAAACCTGAAATTTTGTACAAAGGTTGTAAAAGCATTTATTTTTTTAGCTTATATTAAATACCTAACTAAAATAACTCATGGATTTTTAATTTAATTTGAATTTTTTAGGTGTAGAGTATAAATAAGTCTGTTGCATTGACTTATTGTTACATTTACTTGTTTCAAACTAAGATAGTTACGGTCGGCGATAATAGGAAAGAAAAAATTATAAGAAAACAAAACAAAAAAAAATTATTTTTTCATTTTTTTTTCATTCTAATTTTTGTTAGCAGATTCAATATTAACTAGTGAAAAATCCCATCACATGATGGACGCACGGCGAATAAAATATATTCTTTTAAATACTGTATGGTATTGTTAATCCGGACCCAATCATTTTTAAATAATAAAATTAAAATTTTGATTTTTCTTTCTTAGATAATCTTTGATTGAAATACATATTACATGCGTGTATTGCGAGCGTTTGAATATTTTTTGTCTGGTTTCTGTTGTACATATGTAAGTACGAGCTGAATAAGCTCATTTGAGTAAGAATGCAACAAATAAAATAAATAAATAAATAAATATACAATATGAATTTTTCATTTCACTATTAAACAATTCATTTTACATAAAAATGTCAAACTTCCATCTTTTTGTTAATTCTATAATATATATGTATATTAACATGAAGTTAAATAGTGATTAATAATTACTAAAGTATATCTATTGGTAATAAGTATAAGTAATTATACGTTTTATTTACGTAAACCTAATGCAATTTTTTACATAATACCAAACCAAAAAAAAACTCCATTAGTGAAAAGGGGTAAAAACTACTATACTTGTTTTAAGTTTTCTGTATATATGATAATTAAGATGAGAAAGTAAGAGAATACAGCATAATATGTACATATATCTAAATTTTACCCACAATTTTTACTTACAAAGGCGTTGTTTTAATTTCGATCTGATTTTTTTCTCCATATAAAAGATATGAAAATTTACATAGGCATATATATGTACCCATACAATGCATTACATTGTAATCTAAGAGATTATGACACTAGTTGACAGTTGTAGGATTTATTTTTGCTCATAATTAAAAATAAATGTTAATTATCAATGTTAACCACACCAATACTCAGTATAATATTATGAATATGAAGATAAATGGTTTGATCAAAGATTATCTATTACAATAAGGCAACTCTTTTTTTACACATGTTAAGAATTTTTTACAACTACTTAAAAAAAAAAAAACCAATAGTAAAAGTATGTAAAATATATGTTTCTTCGTTTCAAAACTATTCTGTCATTGAAATTACTGTAATACCACGTTCACTGAACTAAAACCAGGTTCTTCGAAGAAACCAGATTCATGCGTAGTTTGTAGCTAGATTTTTCATATTTAAAATTGCTGTCACAATGAACCAGGATTTTGAAAGCCCTAGTTAATTTTAAAGGTAATAATTAAGTTTTTAATTAAATTTTTTTGATATTTTCTATTATTATTGAATTTTTTTACATCCCTTCGTGATTTTCTTTTCTAAAATGTCATTGTTGTTTATTTTTGAAAATAAACAAATTGCCGTTCTTTTTTCATTTCAACTTTCAAATGAAAATTTTTTTTATTTCTTATTTAATAAAATGTTGTCCTTGCTTACTTACAATTGCCACACCCAAATCTCATATACGCAAAAAATCGCCGCATACAATTGCCACACCCAAACGTATATGAGATTTGGGTGTGGCAATTGTATGCGGCGATTTTTTGCGGCCCGGCTGAAAAATTTATATTTTACAATTTTGTAGCGGCGAAATCAATATATGTAGTTATATTGTGACATTAAAATTCAAAAACAATTTTTAATGCCATTTCGACCCGAAATTCGCCAATCGCCATCAGTCGCCGCTCCGAATGTGTTATTACCTTTTAGCTCGAGCTGAAACTTTATGTTTTCCGTGTGGAAATTCACATAAAATTTAAAGAATATGACACTTGGACACCTATTAAGTAATTAGTATTATTTTGTTTATGTAAAAATATTTCTATCAATATTATTGTTTTCGTAATGACATAATATTTATCAAAATATGCCGAATTTTATGTTAAAATAGAGTTTTGAATTTTTCTACATTATATAAAAAATTTTAACTTTATTTAACAAAACTACTTTCAAGTCTTTTATATTTATTTATTTTTGCTTGAAAAAAATTTGTTGAATTTATTTTATTTCGTCGCGACTTTTTCTCTGGCGGTGAAATCATTTCCGTGACGGAATTCACACATACTAAGCAATTTCAAAGATATCTGATTTGGTGATATTATCTAATAAATCTTATTTTTGTCTAATAATAAATTAGTACAAAATTATGAATCTATTGTGAGAGAAGGCTTCTAAAATGATATTTTCTATGTTATTTTTTTCTTTTTTTTAAAGAAAAATGTCCGTTTCTATAATATTTAGTAAGTTTCTGACTTCTTTTATAAAATATAATTATTTAAGTCAGCTTAAAAATCTAAATTTCAACCTAAATAAACAAAACTACTAAGTCTGTTGCGTGTGAAGCTTTTACCAGCTTTTATAATAGTGAAAACAAAATCAAGAATAAAATCGGCCTATTATTTTTTCTTATAAATACGAGGCTTACTATAAACTTTGCTCTTTTCACTTTCAAGCCTTTTAATTTTATTATTTGTTTTTCAAAACAAAGAATCATTTGAAAACTGCGAACAGAAGATTAATAATTTATTTTCAATTTACCGCTGCGATCAGCTCATAATGGTTGTGGCGGTCAAATTTAAAAATTAAAAATTTGCTTTAAATTGTATAGAAAGTAGTTTTTAAAAAGTAAAAAATCTTAAAATTCTTAGTTTTAATGAAAATTTTGTGTCTCTGTTAATACTTTTAGTCGAAGACTTGTGTCTCTGATAATAAAATTTTTAAATTATTAAATAAATATACAGATATCATCATTGTCAATTTAGTTTACATACTGTGTGACTGGTTTATTATAAAAATAAAATAATTTTTTTTACATGTTGGCGAGGTCTGGCCTACATCTTGTGAATTATATTATAGATCTTATGTTTGTTTTAGTAGTTGTTTACAGTTTTATTATTTTTTACTTCTAATATTTATACCCGTACGATAGGATCGGGTATAATAAAATTACTCCTCCGTTTGTAACACCTCGAAATAAGCGAGCTAGATATACCTTCAAAGGTATGGATCGGATCAGAAAAAAATTCTAAGACTTTTGAGCCATGTCCGTCCGTCCGTCCGTCCGTCCGTCCGTCCGTCCGTCAGCACGCTAAATCAAAAACTAAGAAAGCTAGAATCTTGAAATTTACACAAAATATTCTGGGAGTAATTTGTAGGTTCCCTATTTTTTTTGGTTGAGTTTGGACCAAGCCTTAGGGTAGCTCTCGAACACCTAACTTTTAGATCCCGACATTTTTTTTGCAATAGAGCTATGAAATTTTAACAACTGATAGATCTCACAAAAATATTAATTTTATCTTTAATAACTTTTTTTTGTAGCCCCACCCGTTACGGAGCTACAGCTCCCCAAAGGTTCAAAAAAGCTCTATATTTAAATTGTTATAGCACAAGTTGTATAAAGTATATCTTCATTTTGAAAACGCCAAACGATTACTACTTTTCTTAGCTTTAAAAGTATATATACAATAAATATATATTTGTGGCATACGGTGTCTTAATTTACCGTTATGTGAAATTCAAATTTTGCAAAATCCTTCAACCCTTCTATCTTCTAAACGGTTTAAGTTGGAAACTTGCAATTTTGACAGAAGTTAGATCTTTAAAAATAAGTATGAGTCATTTCAGAAATTTTTTTTGTATCACCCCCCGTTTAAGAGCTGTAAGGGGTCAAAAACTGAAAATTTCCTATTTTTAAACACCTGTAACTTGAACACCTGTTAAAATTTTTTTAAAGTAATACATAAAAATTAAAGCTTCAACATTATATTCTTATTTCTGTTAACAACTTTTTTTAATAATGTAGGGTTACTTTATAATTGACGAAAGTGTTACTTGATTTTTTCAAATTTTCTAACAAATTTCTTTAAAACGAATTTTTTCCATTTTGTTTTACTCGATAATTTGAAATTGTTGAGGATATAATGCGTAGTACAAAAAATAAATAAACAACATAACGGTTGCTTGAAGAATTTTTATTTATATGATATTAATATATATACATACTTATATAATATCATGTTTATTTACATATCGTATATGTCACTAGTGAATGAATGATAAGAGTATATATGTATATTATATAGCGCCGTATTTACATACATATATGTATTTTATTGTACTTATAAGAAATTATTCTGTCAATGGAATATTTAAATATAATATAATATAATATTTAAAATTATATTTACTATTTTGTACTAAGTAAATTTAATATACATTTACCGCTTAGTATTAAATGGTAGTATAGAATATTTGAAAAAATTTTGGATTGATAATCGTTATGTGAAAGGTTGGAATCTGCTTTTGAAGAATGTACATATAAACATATAGTTTGAATATATGTAGAACCCATAATTCTAGAAATTATAAAATTCACCCAAATTATTTTAAAATACTAAAATATTAAAAAAATAATATTGTGAGCAGAGTGACAGGCTGTGAACATACTAACGGTTCGTACGGGTATCTAAGAGTTGACAAAGGCAACTGTATTCTTCCTCGTTTTGAATGGAAAAAAAAATCATGTACATTCATAACATATGTAAATGAATGTATGAATGAATGTATGTATATTTTTAAGATCTTATAACTTATTATTCTTATTGAATAAAACAAAATGATGTTAAATTATTAGAAGTTATTTTGCTTCGATATAAAATTATTATGTAAAAAATCTGGAGATTGCAAAATGTTGTTCTTATAATTTTGAAATGTAATTTTATAGATTTCATCTCGAAAAGAATAACTCTACACAACACATGCATAATATTTGAAGGCTTAAGTGTGATATAAATTGTAACGGAGATCTATTTGTTTTTATTTTTTTTTAAATTAAAAAATACTTTTGGATGGAATATTGAAATTTTCTAAAATATTCAGGTTTGTATTAACCTTTTCGGACCCACAAAGATATAGTAAGTTATGACCAAATTGATTGAATGTAAAATTAAATTATAATTACAGATATGTATGTATGTAATTCTTTCTATATAGCAGAATTCTTTAAACTATTTTTTGATATTGAATAAGATAGCACAACTATGTAGTCATAATATTAAAAAACGGAAATTAAAAATTTTTAAAATTAAGAAGATATTTTTTAAAACAAAAAATATTCAGCACGAAAGGGTTAAAAAACCTTACCATATCTTTACAAAAAAATTAAAGCAAGAAGAAACAACTATATACATACAAAAGAAAATAGTTATTTTAGTGAACGATATTTATAACAATGTCTTTATAGCTTACAAGCCAAACATTCAACGAAAACTTAAAAAAAAAAGGTGAATGTGTATAAAATAAAAATTGAGTGTGCCGATCCGGCTTGTAAGATATTTAGGCGTTGCTTATAAAATATTTTAAAATATTGTATGATTATTATACCCTACACCTAGTATAGGTTATATTAACTTTGGTATGATGTTTGTAACCACCAAAAAGGAAGCGAGTTAGATATGAACATGTATACATATTCTGAATCAGGATCACCTCCTGAGTCGATTTAGCGATGTCCGTTCGTCCGTCCGTACGCACGATAACTCAAAAAATAATAATGCTATCTTGATGAAATTTATACTATAAGTTAACAATGACTAAAGAATGGCGGGGTTTGCAAATGGGCGAAATCGGGAAATGGGTTCGGGTACCTCCCATACAACTTCCAAAACCGAACACACATATCTTCGAAATTAATAAAGATAGAAACTTAAAATTTTGTACGAGGGTGTTGTTTCCTGAATCCCTGATTTGTCCAAAATTTGAGATGAATTGGAACAGTTGTTCGTGTACCCCCACACAAATCCAAAAATCGAACAAGCATATCTTCGAAATTAATAAAGATAGAAACTTCCAATTTGATACGACGGTGCTGTTTTCTGAATCCCTGATTTAGAATAGATAGAATAGAGATAGAATTATGGGAAAATCAAATAAATGGAAAAACTAAGATCTGTACCAAATTAACTAGACAACATATTAATCCAAATTTCGAATACTTTTGAAAAATGAGAGTTAAATTAACAACACAAATATTTAGTAGAACAGTGGGTGCCGCTTTTAGAACAATAATTGAAACATCTGGTTTTAAAAATATTACTAGGGAAGTTGCAATTTTAAAAGCAAATTATGTATTAGTGTTTGATAAACTTTTTGATTGTATCAACAGTGGATCATTATATACTGATAATAAATATCGATCTGCTATTAAACTAAATAGCTTTTCGTTGTAATGTTTGAAATATTCAAATTTGTATTAGTGTTTGATAAACTTTTTGATTGTGTCAACAGTGGATCATTATTTTCTGATAATAAATATCGAAAATAGCTTGTAAATAATTTTAAATTCATATTAATATACACATTTTTTCATACATATGTATTTTATACTTTTATAAATAATTCTTGTACCTATGGTTGTGTTAAGACCTAAAATTGATTGATAAATTACAAAAATAATATTTTTTATTATTTTTGCTTTTTTTCGTAGTAAAATAAAACCCATAGTAAAAAATGTTTGTTTATTTTGGTGAGTCTTCTCAACAGGTACCACCTATGAAAAATTTTTATGCTGAATTTTATATGGTGTGAAAATTGAAACTTGAAAGTTCTTATGTACAGTATATATACTATTATCATTGAGTAAGTACTCGTATAACCGTTCAATATCTTAATAATAAAAGACAATTTCCTACAGTTGCTGCTATTCGTGTGCTCGTTTTTTAATTTTAGAGCAGACACAAATCACAATCACAATATTTCTTACTTAATACTAATCCTAACAAGAAAAGAGACAAATAAATATGAAAAAAATGGTTTGATTTTTAAACAATACTCTTTTACTCTTTATTTTAATTACCAACCAAATACAATTAAAATTTTAAAATATACATGTTTATTACAATTGTCAAAATTTTTCCGATATAGGAATTTACTTATGATAGGTAACGATTTAAAAATTTTTTTATTAGAAAAATGTAAGTATTTAAAGAAAAAGTAAAGAAACGTAAAATTATTTGAAAAATAAAAAAAAAAAAAACTCAGCAGGTAGCATTTTATAATTTTTTTTAAAAACAAAACTATCTAAACCTTTTAAATAAATTTGAAATAAAATTAACTTTTGAAATTTCCGAATGTTTTTCATTTTATTTTATGTCATACTTAAAAAAGCTTTTTCGTTAGATTTAAGTTTATCGTATATCGTTTTGTAATACTTCGTAATACCAAGAAAAATGATAGACGATAGATTTAAACGATATTTGATATACGATATTTGACATTTGTTATAAATATGATAATGTATAATGTAGTAATAATGTACTTTTACATACGATATTACATATAAATAGTGAAACGGGCCATCACATGATTGGCGCACGGCGAATAAAAAATGTTTTTTTTAAATACTGTATGTTATTGTTAATCCTGACCCAAATATTTTTAAATAATAAAATTAAAATTTTGTTTTTTCTTTTTTCGGGTAGGAAAAAAAATTCGGTGATATGCCGGGAGTGGATATGATAATCTCTGATTGAAATACATATTAAAATACGTATATTGCGAGCGTTTGAATATTTTGTTTATCTGTTGTACATACGACTACACACATATGTACAATGTGAATTTCTCATTTCACTATTAAACAATTCATTTTACATATAACGAGGAAGAATACAGTTGCCTTTGTCAACTCTTAGATACCCGTACGAACCGTTAGTATGTTCACAGCCTGTCACTCTGCTCACAATATTATTTTTTTAATATTTTAGTATTTTAAAATAATTTGGGTGAATTTTATAATTTCTAGAATTATGGGTTCTACATATATTCAAACTATATGTTTATATGTACATTCTTCAAAAGCAGATTCCAACCTTTCACATAACGATTATCAATCCAAAACTTTTTCAAATATTCTATACTACCATTTAATACTAAGCGGTAAATGTATATTAAATTTACTTAGTACAAAATAGTAAATATAATTTTAAATATTATATTATATTATATTTAAATATTCCATTGACAGAATAATTTCTTATAAGTACAATAAAATACATATATGTATGTAAATACGGCGCTATATAATATACATATATACTCTTATCATTCATTCACTAGTGACATATACGATATGTAAATAAACATGATATTATATAAGTATGTATATATATTAATATCATATAAATAAAAATTCTTCAAGCAACCGTTATGTTGTTTATTTATTTTTTGTACTACGCATTATATCCTCAACAATTTCAAATTATCGAGTAAAACAAAATGGAAAAAATTCGTTTTAAAGAAATTTGTTAGAAAATTTGAAAAAATCAAGTAACACTTTCGTCAATTATAAAGTAACCCTACATTATTAAAAAAAGTTGTTAACAGAAATAAGAATATAATGTTGAAGCTTTAATTTTTATGTATTACTTTAAAAAAATTTTAACAGGTGTTCAAGTTACAGGTGTTTAAAAATAGGAAATTTTCAGTTTTTGACCCCTTACAGCTCTTAAACGGGGGGTGATACAAAAAAAATTTCTGAAATGACTCATACTTATTTTTAAAGATCTAACTTCTGTCAAAATTGCAAGTTTCCAACTTAAACCGTTTAGAAGATAGAAGGGTTGAAGGATTTTGCAAAATTTGAATTTCACATAACGGTAAATTAAGACACCGTATGCCACAAATATATATTTATTGTATATATACTTTTAAAGCTAAGAAAAGTAGTAATCGTTTGGCGTTTTCAAAATGAAGATATACTTTATACAACTTGTGCTATAACAATTTAAATATAGAGCTTTTTTGAACCTTTGGGGAGCTGTAGCTCCGTAACGGGTGGGGCTACAAAAAAAAGTTATTAAAGATAAAATTAATATTTTTGTGAGATCTATCAGTTGTTAAAATTTCATAGCTCTATTGCAAAAAAAATGTCGGGATCTAAAAGTTAGGTGTTCGAGAGCTACCCTAAGGCTTGGTCCAAACTCAACCAAAAAAAATAGGGAACCTACAAATTACTCCCAGAATATTTTGTGTAAATTTCAAGATTCTAGCTTTCTTAGTTTTTGATTTAGCGTGCTGACGGACGGACGGACGGACGGACGGACGGACGGACGGACATGGCTCAAAAGTCTTAGAATTTTTTTCTGATCCGATCCATACCTTTGAAGGTATATCTAGCTCGCTTATTTCGAGGTGTTACAAACGGAGGAGTAATTTTATTATACCCGATCCTATCGTACGGGTATAAAAATGTCAAAATTCTATCTTTTCGTTAATTCAATAATATACGAGTATGCATATGTATATTAACATGCAATTAAATAATGGTTAATAATAACTAAAGTATATATATATATATATCTATTCGTAATAAGTAATTAAACTCTTCATTTACGTAAACCTAATGCGACTTTTTACATATGTATACTAGACAAAAAAAATCCATTAGTTAAAAGAGGTAAAAACTACTATACTTGCTTTAAGTTATCTGTTTATGATAATAAGAAGAGAAAGTAAGAGAACATAGCATAATATTATGTATACCTAAATGTTTCTTACAATTACACTGATTTTTTTCTCGATACATTTTCTCGATTTTTTTCTCGAATTGTCTAGTCACGTATTTTTCGCAACTACTTATTGCAAAATTATAATTTGTAATAGATATTAGATATAAATTCTAAGAGATTGCATTTCACAAATAAATAAATGTATGTAAATAGAATTAGAATCTAAAGAGTATGGTTAATGGTTATATTATGAGTGTTTTTACTTTTTGTTTTGGTTTTTGGTTTTGGTTATTTGAATTTATTATATTTACACATGCAGTAACCGGAATTTATGATATTGATTAAATATATAAATGATATTAATTAAATATATATATGAAGCTTTTCTCATTCAAAAAAAATTTCTCTTAATTAGAATCTTCTAGCATTGCCGCACCATTGATGCAGGAATTCGTTTTGCTCATAAAAACAAATGTCAATTATTGTCAATGTCAACCATACCAATACTCAATACAATATTATGAAATGTGAAATTTATGACTGTTCTCTTTTTTTTTTAAACAATTTTTTCTCTTTGCTCTTGTTTTTGCTTTGGCTTCAATTTGGCTTCAATCTAATTTATTTCAATTTAAAATTCTATCACTCTAAAAAAAACACCAGTTACTTTATGAAATTAATATTATTTATAATATACATACATACATACTTGCAATTTTTAAAATTTCTAGTATTTTATTATCTTGGAATTAAATGCTCTAAAATGTTATGTTGGATACATCGGCCATAAAATATCATTAGATTGTGCAGATTGTGAAAAAAATCTTCTATATAATAAATTTTCTTTAAATTTACCAGAAGACATATTTATTGATTTTAAAAATTATACGACACAACATAGTTTAAAATGTCCCACAACTTTTTCTTCTTTTTATGAAATATGCTGTTTATAATATAAAGTTTTTGAAGAACATTTAAAAAAAAATGTACACACTAAAAACATAAAACATCGCTTAAAAGCATAGAATTAACAAGCCAACACTTTCCAAATCGGTTTTTAACAACTGAAAAATGCTATGAACACAGGTTAAAAATTTTGGATTTAATTCTTAATATTAAGAAGAAAAAATTGTAAATTTCTTAGTGAGAAGTTATCATCTAAACCCAGCACTGATCGATTAAAAATATTGAACAAGTAAATAAGTTTAAAATTTATTGCGATAATAAATATAAAAATATGATTGCCGTTTCTTTGTTTGTATGTTTCACGAAAAAGCAAAATGTATAAACTAAATATTTATTTTTTTTTCTTCCTGTTACTCCACTAGGGAGCATAGGGCTTCCACTTGAAGTGTCCAATCTTCCCTGCTTAACGCTTTTTCTTCAAACATGTTCCAGGACAAATTGCATCTGCTTATTTCACTTAGGACAGTGCGCTTCCACGTCATTCTGGGTCTACCTCTAGCTCTAGAACTTCCTTGTGGATTCCAACATAGCGAAACTTTGTTTATGTCATTTTAATTTTTCTTCCGATCCATGTGCCCGATCCATTTCCACCTTCTCCTGGTTATTTGTTTTACTAGGGGTTCTTCATTTGTTAAGTTCCACAGATCTTTATTGCTGATTCTGTTCGCCCAGAAAATTCTGCATATAATTCTTAGGTGCTTGTTTATGAAGACTTGCAGCTTATTCTTGATGGAGTTTGTTAGCAGCCATGACTCACTACCATATGTTAGAATGGTTTTAACACAGGAGTTGAATATGCTAATTTTTGTTCTTCGAGATATTTGGTTGCTGCTCCATATAGGCCGAAGTCTGCCAAATGCTGACCTTGCCTTGCTGATTCTATTTTGTTCATCTTCCCTAGTACCACCTGTAGGAGTTATTATGCTACCGAGGTAGCAGAATTCGTCTACGCTATCTATGTGTTGGCCTTCTGGCATGATGGGGGTGTTGCTTGGGCAGTGAATAAACATTGCCTTAGTTTTGTTAATGTTTATTTCGAGCCCTCTTTTCCGTGCCGCCTGCTGTAGAAGGTTTAATTTCGACTGTGTTTCTGCTTGGCTGTGCGACAAGAGGCAGATGTCGTCAGCGTAGTCGAGCTCAGAGAGATTCCTATAATCTGACCAATTGACGCCATCCCAGGTAATACTGATTTCTCTCATTATGTCATCGAAGACTATTGTGAATAACAGTGGCGATAGAGGGCATCCTTGTTTGACTCCTGCATTCGTTGTGAATGGATCGCTGATATTTCAACTATGCGATACCGAGAGTTCGGCGTTATCATAGAGAGCACAAATTATATTCACGATTTTCCTTGGTATAGTCCTGTTCACCAGGGCTTTCCATATGGCTTCTCCTTGTATAGAGTCGAATGTCTTCTAAAGTCAACGAAGACCAGCCACAGCGGTGATCGCCATTCGTGTAATTGCTCCACTATTATTCTTAGTGTGTTGGCTTGATCGAGACAGCTTCTACCCGGTCTGAAGCCAGCTTGTTCGTTTCTTAGCGTGTTCTGTACCTCTTCTTGGAGTCTATTCTGAATAATGTTTGTGATGATTTTATATATCGTATTCAGTAATGTAATACCCCTCCAGTTGTCGCAATCAGAAAGATCACCTTTCTTTGGAATTTTGATAATAATTCCTTCTTTCCATGATGATGGTATTGTTTCTGATGCCCAAGCGCTTGTTATATGCGGGTGGATGAGTTCTGCTGATGATTGTGGATCTGATTTTAGTATGTCACTTGGTAGACCATCGTCTCCTGCTGCCTTATTGCTTTTCAATCTTAAAATGGCGTCTTTAATTTCACGGACAGAAGGTGCTGAGCTGAGAATGGCGGTGTTTTCTTCACTTAAATCATTGGTGGTTACTTTCCATTGAGGGCTGTGTGTCGGCTGAATGCTGCTTATTTCCTCAAAGTGTTCTTTTCATCGCTGGGTTTGTTTTTGAACGTTGGTTAGAGCATTGCCGTTTCGATCTTTTATAGAGCGGTTAACTCTGTGCGATCGGTTTGTAAGGCTATTTACAATATTGTGTACTGATCTTATATCATTCTTGCCAGCTGCTGTTTCTGCTTCTCTAGCCATTTTCTCAATGTGTTTTCTCTTATCAGCCCTGGCTCCTTTCCTAACTAGTTTGCTCTGGGTCTGACACTGCTGCCGTAGCGAGATAGAGTTATCAGTATTCATTTGGTTCTTTAGTTGTTGCCTATGTTTGATCAGGTTCCATGTATGGTCAGAGATCCATGGTTTTCTATTATTCTGACGTGTGCCTAGGACGTTTACTGATTTTTGTCGTACGGCTTTAGCTTTTTCCTGACTTTCCATGACTGCTGCATGTTTTCTGATACAGTTTGCTGGATAGCCGTTATGATGTTAGATTTTACTGCTGGGTTTCTGAGCTGGTCTAAGTTAAATTTGGCTTTGGGCTTCTGCGTGTTGGTAGTATTACGCCTTAGCCGAATCTTCAGGTTAGGTGTTATAAGCTCATGGTCGCTCTGTATATCAGCACCTCTTCTATTCCAGTTTTTTTCCATTTTCTACTCACGCATATATGGTCAATTTGGTTTTTGTTCTACCACGAGGTGAGACCCATGTGTATTTGTGTATAACTTTGTGGGGGAATAGTGTGCCTCCTATGACCAACTGATTGGTTTGACATAATTCTACTAGTCTATCCCATTGTTGTTACGTATTCCCAGACCATGTTTCCGTATTGTTGTTTCTAGGTTGACGTTGTTGCTTCCAATTTGCGCTTTGAAATCACCCATCAGGATTACCAAATCGCCTCTGCTGATATCATTTAAAACACCTCTTAGTTGGCTATAGTAATCGTCTTTCCCGTCTTCTTCTGCGCTTTCAGTTGGGGAGTAACATTGAATGACCGAAACATGCCTGACTCTGCCACGAAACCGAGCCGTAATAATTCCATCTGATACAACTTTCCATGAGATTAGCGTATTAACTATGGTTTTCTCAATTAGTATTCCAACACCACTTTCTCCTCTGGATTCTTTGCCGCTGTACAGAAGAATTTTGCTGTTTGCCGATTTCATTTCACCACTTCCATTCCATCTTAACTCACTTATGCTTAATATGCCTATCTTATATGCAGCCGCTTGTCTCTCTAATTGCGCAAGCCTGGATGCTTCTCTAAGTGTCCTAACATTCCATTGTCCTACTCGTGTCCTTATATTCATGCCAAATGTCATTGCCGTATTTCCAAATCTATTATATCCGAGGCTTCTTGCTTCAGTTTCTTGAATCCTTTTCAATTTAAGCTGAATAGGGGATTGGTCTATTGCAACCGATCCTAGTGTTTCCTAGGAATATAGGTTATTTGTGGGCTATATTGAGTTATTGAATTATTAATTATTGACAACTTATTATATCTGTGAGTTATATTTATAAAGTGAAAATAGTTATGTATATTGGTTATTCTGGTATGAGGGTTATTTTGAGATTGTTGTATCTGTGAGTTATAGATATGAATTGAAAATTCGTTATAATATATATATGAAAATTACTTGATATGAAGATTATGCTAATATTAATTGCTATATGAAGGTATCCTCCATCGGGAATCGAACCCGAGAAAGCCGTAGCTGGTATGACTGCAATACTTGTGTTCCTACCAGCTAGGCCAGGGAGGGGATAACTAAACTAAACTAAATATATAACATTATATATTATACCTATAACATTTAGTTTTGTCTAAAACAAATAAATACATGACAACAACCAAACAAATACATGTCAAGGCAAATTTCATATTTTTATTTTACTCTGTAATAATTCTGTTAAAAAAACTGTAATATCTTTGTATGAAAATTTTATTTTGTTAATTTAGTTATTTAATTTCTCTACGGTTTTTTGATATTATTATATTCATCTATAGAATCATGTATTGTCAGCGGGATCTGTGTTCAAAATTTCAAGTCTCTAGGTCAACGAGAAGTGTATCTAAAATAGCTTCCAAGATTCCACGATTCCTTTAACCCCGAGTAAGTTTAATAAAACCTGTTAAAAAAGGTCAAAATACTTAACTCGCCATCTAATACATTTTACTGTTGCTTATTTTTATACCCGTACGATAAGTACCGGGTATAATAAAATTACTCCTCCGTTTGTAAAACTTCGAAATAAGCTAGCTAGATATACCTTCAAAGATATGGGTCACAATATCTCATAAAAGAAAAATATTTTTTTTTCTTATTAATTTTTTATATTTTCTTTTTATTATATTTTTTTTCTTATTGGTTTTCTTTAACCTTTTAATATTTATACCCAAAAAAAAAATAGATAAATACTGACTTATATAAAAATGGCTACATGGAGTCCCATTGCGGAACCACTCGCAGTTTTTAGGATCGACGGAAAAGGGGCTGCCAACTCGCACTTCTTGTGTTTAATTGCACTGTACGGTGGCTCCTTTTTGTCCTACGACTACTCGGGGGCCTCGTTTCCTTTTCCTGTTGCCGAACCAAATTCAGTAATATTTATCCTTACTTACTTGCTGCACGCAGTGTAAAGCTTGCCTTTTTAAAAATGCACTTACTATAATTTTAGTTTATAGTTTTAGTCTGTTCACTTTACTTTTTATTTTTTTTTTTTTATTGTCCTTATTGTTTTTATTATTTTTATGTTTTTTATATTTTTCTTTACAATATTATAAATGTTAATCAAAATTTTATTCAATTTTTTACTTTTAATAAAACTAAAATTTTTCTTTATTTTCAGGTAAGATGCACTTTTTGACTCACTGTTACACTACTTAGTGGTCCCTGCTCGGGCGCCAGTTAAATTTTAATAAGACTCCGTATATAAAAATTTAAATAAAAAGCCTCTTAAATTTTTTGTAATATTTTAAATAATTTTATTTTTACAAACTTTCAATACTTATTACATTGGAAATCAATAATAGAATGAATTTAATCGATAATCTTTTTAAGTTCAGAACATACAATCGCATATTTTATTGATTCGTTGTTTATTTTAAAACAAAGATAAAAACTGCAAGCTGGTTAAAATTTTAGTATATCCTAAAATCGTTAATAATACAAAGTTGAATGATTTATGTTGATAATAATAACAAAGTTGAATGAAATCGAAAGAAGTCAAAGTTAAATGAATGAATAAGCAAAGCATAATTTGGAGTTAATTTAAATAGTAGTGTTGCAGATTGGTGCTAAATCGGTAACTTACATAAAAAACAACCCAAAAAAATGTTTTCTTATAATTTAGTCTTTCTTTTAGATAATATGTTTATTTTATTATACCCGTACGATAGGATCGGGTATAATAAAATTACTCCTCCGTTTGTAACACCTCGAAATAAGCGAGCTAGATATACCTTCAAAGGTATGGATCGGATCAGAAAAAAATTCTAAGACTTTTGAGCCATGTCCGTCCGTCCGTCCGTCCGTCCGTCCGTCCGTCCGTCAGCACGCTAAATCAAAAACTAAGAAAGCTAGAATCTTGAAATTTACACAAAATATTCTGGGAGTAATTTGTAGGTTCCCTATTTTTTTTGGTTGAGTTTGGACCAAGCCTTAGGGTAGCTCTCGAACACCTAACTTTTAGATCCCGACATTTTTTTTGCAATAGAGCTATGAAATTTTAACAACTGATAGATCTCACAAAAATATTAATTTTATCTTTAATAACTTTTTTTTGTAGCCCCACCCGTTACGGAGCTACAGCTCCCCAAAGGTTCAAAAAAGCTCTATATTTAAATTGTTATAGCACAAGTTGTATAAAGTATATCTTCATTTTGAAAACGCCAAACGATTACTACTTTTCTTAGCTTTAAAAGTATATATACAATAAATATATATTTGTGGCATACGGTGTCTTAATTTACCGTTATGTGAAATTCAAATTTTGCAAAATCCTTCAACCCTTCTATCTTCTAAACGGTTTAAGTTGGAAACTTGCAATTTTGACAGAAGTTAGATCTTTAAAAATAAGTATGAGTCATTTCAGAAATTTTTTTTGTATCACCCCCCGTTTAAGAGCTGTAAGGGGTCAAAAACTGAAAATTTCCTATTTTTAAACACCTGTAACTTGAACACCTGTTAAAATTTTTTTAAAGTAATACATAAAAATTAAAGCTTCAACATTATATTCTTATTTCTGTTAACAACTTTTTTTAATAATGTAGGGTTACTTTATAATTGACGAAAGTGTTACTTGATTTTTTCAAATTTTCTAACAAATTTCTTTAAAACGAATTTTTTCCATTTTGTTTTACTCGATAATTTGAAATTGTTGAGGATATAATGCGTAGTACAAAAAATAAATAAACAACATAACGGTTGCTTGAAGAATTTTTATTTATATGATATTAATATATATACATACTTATATAATATCATGTTTATTTACATATCGTATATGTCACTAGTGAATGAATGATAAGAGTATATATGTATATTATATAGCGCCGTATTTACATACATATATGTATTTTATTGTACTTATAAGAAATTATTCTGTCAATGGAATATTTAAATATAATATAATATAATATTTAAAATTATATTTACTATTTTGTACTAAGTAAATTTAATATACATTTACCGCTTAGTATTAAATGGTAGTATAGAATATTTGAAAAAGTTTTGGATTGATAATCGTTATGTGAAAGGTTGGAATCTGCTTTTGAAGAATGTACATATAAACATATAGTTTGAATATATGTAGAACCCATAATTCTAGAAATTATAAAATTCACCCAAATTATTTTAAAATACTAAAATATTAAAAAAATAATATTGTGAGCAGAGTGACAGGCTGTGAACATACTAACGGTTCGTACGGGTATCTAAGAGTTGACAAAGGCAACTGTATTCTTCCTCGTTTTTAATTGAAATATAAATACAGCTGTGGCATTAGATTTTATGAATGATGCATATATGCTACAGTACAGCTACAGTATGCAGTAAATAGTGAAAAATAAAAATATTCTAATGACAATATTTATGCACTTTTAAAGAGTTTAAAACAATTTTTATGCAATTAAAGAATTTAGCAGATCTTTTTTGAAGTAATTCAGTTATTATAGTTTGAGTTTTTAAAAGGATAAGATGAGTCATCC
The DNA here is from genome assembly GCA_947095535.1 of Poecilobothrus nobilitatus. Lineage (NCBI taxonomy): Eukaryota > Metazoa > Arthropoda > Insecta > Diptera > Dolichopodidae > Poecilobothrus > Poecilobothrus nobilitatus. The sequence goes on along the minus strand of OX352774.1, from coordinate 126,277,564 downwards.
TAGTTTGAATATTTAAAAGGGTAAAACCTATTTAGTTTTATAAATTAAGTTAAAAAAAATAAGTAAGAAAGTAGGTAAGGAGCAAATTTTATACTACTATTATAATTTTTGGAATATGCATTGTGAAACGTTTAAAAATTTTAGTCTGTAGTTTATGTACGAGATATTAGAAAATATTGGGCACCAGGCGTGGGCAACTCAACAATAATTCATTTAGTTTGGTAAATGATTTGGAAAAATTCGTGCAGTATTACATTTTAATTCTAGTAGCACTATGCTGCCCCGAACAGATTCAAAACATGATAGACCCCACAAAATTATGTCAGCCAAACAGCACCAGTGGGGCTTTAAATTAGTGGTTAGTGGTTTCACATATAATTTCAAAATTTACACGGCTTTAAATTTGTGGTTTCACATATAATTTTAAAATTTACACGGAGAAAAACGAAACTGAAAATAGTTTTGCTAATGAATGTGATCTGGGTGCAAGTGCTTATGTTATTACTAGACTTGCTCGTGTTGTGGCAAAAAATGTAAGCCATAAAATATTTTTCGACAGATTTTACAACACTGTTTCACTAGCTGTAGAGCTTGCCAAAAATGGAATGTACTGTCTAGATACAATACAGCGAAACTGAGTTCCAAATTGTAAACTGCCGACTGAGAAAGAGTTGAAAAAAAAGAAAGAGAATTTTGTAGCATTTCAGGATGTTGCTACAATTCAGAATGTTAATATTTGCCTATTAACTTGGAAAGCTGCAACCCAATGGATACCAGCAATAAATTTTATAGAGTGAAGAAGCAAAATATAAATATACAATGTCCGAATGCCATAAAGCAATACAACAAACATATGGGGGTTGTAGATTTGGTGGATAGTTTTATAGGTCGCTATAGAATCAAGATGAAATCCAAAAAGTGGTACATAAGAATTTTTCATCATCTTACCGATGTTTCTATAATAAACTCATGGCTACTGTATAAAAAAGTGTTGCAAAATAGAAATGAAAAATCATTAAATTTATATGATTTTCGAGTATAGTTAGCTGAAACTCTTTTCAAAAAGCGACTGGCAATCAATAAAACAAAAGGCAGGAAGTTCTCCAAGTATTTCACAAGTGTTAGAAACAAGAATTTTGCTGTTCATATATTTCATCAACAGATATTCGTCTAGATGAAATATTTCATTGACCGATGAATATGGAAAGTAAATTGAGTTGTAAGCTCCTAAACTGTAACGGTTTTACTTTTATCAAATATGATAAATGTAAAGTATCTCTGTGCGTTAACAAAAATAAGAATAGTTTTAAACAATTCCATATATAAAAATAATAATATTACATGAATTTATTTTTAATTTATCTTTTTTAACGAATCTAATTTTGCTAATATTCCATCATTTTATAGAAAAAGAATTCATTTAATTGTTTTATTTGTACTGAATTTTTTGTTTAAAATCTTGAAATATTTTATTTATAATTAACACTTATAAAAATATTTATTTTATATTTATAACTAGTTATATTAAATATACAACGAGTTATAAATATAAAATACCGTAATAATACCGTATATTTTTTATTTAAAAACCTAAAATCCAGTAATTAATTTGTTACTATTTGGCAAACAATGCAATAAAAATTTTTTTCAAAGACGAACAAAAAAATGTAACCCTTAATGCATAGTGTAGCAGATCTGCATCATACCCAAAAAGAGGCTCCGCCGCTCTTAAAATAACCCGAATCAAATTTCGCGGGAACATTTGTTGTTTGTGTTAACCAATTCTACCTAAAAACATTTTTTTCAACGAGAAAGAAAAAATCATGCATCTAAAGGTTTTAAATATAAATTTCATGAATGGAATCATGTTGAATTAGAAAAATCTTCAAAACAAGTTCTGAAGTGCAATAAGGAAATAGATTGGGATAAGCATGTGGATGAGGCCAAAATGTCACACTATCATGATGAATATCCATACACTTAAAATATTTAGATATGTCTAATTATTTCAATGACAAAATGTCCTATAAGAATAATTAGAATGATATTTTAAGCTCGGGGTGGCTTGGTAAACATAGACGCAAGAACTTTTAAAAGCAATACTGACGGAATATTTAAGATGTGCAATCTTGATGAAACTGAAAACACTTATCACTTTGTAGCCCGATGTCCCATTTTTAGGAATGCTAGAAAATTATGTTTTGAAAGTAAATCATTGTCAATAGAAGAATTTCATGAAATTATGAATGAAAGAAATTATGAGTCTCTCTACACCGATCTCTTATATAGCTCTAAATATAGGAATATTTTAATAAATTAATTTTGTTAATGTAAAAATAAATAATGAAGTAGGAATGAAAATAAATAAAGAAGTAGGAATCTTTTATTAAATAAATTTAGTTAACATATACAAAAAAAAATAATTAAATAAATCTTGAAGTTGAAAAATAAATAAATAAATTTTTAATTCTAAATTAATTAGTAATTGAAACTTGGAAATTATATCGATATACGAATTTTTTAATTCTTGATCTTGTGTCTTGTAGATCTTGTTAAAAAAATTAATATTTTCTTTTTAATTTTCTGGTTCCTCTTAAGAATTTTATATTACATTACATATAAAATAATATGTACGTACATATTATATTGTGTTTATTTGTGATAGATAATAATATATTAAAGCTTTAAGATTCTTGAAATATAGAACAACCTAATATTGAATATCGATTTTAGTTTTCTTTTTTCCAATATAATGTATAAAAAGCGATTAGGAAATAAAATTCATTTATTTTCCAATTTCAATTAACTTAATTAATAATGTACTAATGGCTTTAATAATATGTAGGATTCTTACAACACTTTTCTTTTATTTAAAACAAAAAAATGGAAAAGGGGATGCCCCATTTTATTTGAATATGGGAATTACATATCATTTATTTACTTGTCAAACATGACGTTATAACAAAAAATGTTTATAAGAATCTAAATTTTATTGTTATTATGTTAAAAATATTGTTATGTAGTATTGTTTATAATTTATAATTGGTAATATTTTTCTAATTTTATATACATTTATATAAAATATTTTTTTAAATTTATTAAAAACTTATAATTTATTTATTTATAAAATAAATAAATTATATTATTGCTTATAATTTTTTTATAATTGCTATATTATTTATTATATAATTGCTTATAATTTTTTTATTTCCAAAGCACTTTTATTTTATTTAAAAACAGCTTTATTTACTTTATTTACGTTATTTTCCTTTCAAAAAATTATAAAACATATTCAATAATATTGGATGTCAAGTGCGATGTGCGATCATCTAATGGGGTTATGAGAACACTAAATATTTGACAGATAATTTAGTATTAGTGCGATGAATTCCGGACAACACTTCCAGACTTCACACTATTCGGAGTTTTTCGGAATAAATTTAGTGCGATTAGCAAGTTCTTAGTGCGAAGTGCGATAGTTTCAGAAACGGCCTAAATATCTCAGGTTCCATTTAATATTTTTTCAATTTAGAAACGCTAGACGACAGGAAATGTTTGTACCTTTATGAATTCTTTACAGTTTAGAATATTAAAATTATAACATTTTTTGTATACAAAGTTAAATTTTTATCTAAAAATAAAATTTAGCAAAATTTTCTTTCTTTGGTATTTTTAAAATAGAACCTTGAAATTTTGAGAGAAGAATAAGAATTAGGTAAAGTTTTCTGTACCACTCCTCTAACAACTAGCAGTCAAAAACTGAAAATTGTTTATTTTTAGTCCCTTGTAACTGTAATCTACATTTTAATTTTACATGACGTGAACAACTGTTCTTACTTATATAGGGTAAATTTAGTTACTATAGTAAAATTTGTTATTAAATCTATAAGTTTTAAATTGAAATTAAATTATTATTTTTTTTCCATTATTTTCTATTAATTTCTTTATATTTTGGAATTATATTTTAGATTTTATTTGGTATAAATGAAGTATGTATTTTTTAGAAAAATTATCATAACATTCACAACAATAATCATCATAACATTTCTTGCATTTGTTTTGAAATTCAACAAAAAGGTTTGTAAATAGCGAATAATGAACCTGACCATCAGATTTAATATATTTGCTCCATACTGAATTTTTCCTATTTCTTAAAATCTCAAAGAGTTCTTATCAGGTATCAAAGCTATCGCTTCATGAAACACAACTAACCATATTCGAACTGTCAGAAATTAACGAGAAATGAATATCAGCCAACAGCTGACCTAACAGCTCCATATTGATCCTTTTTAAGTTGAATTTCATAATATTTTCAAACGAAGAGAAACTTATAGTAGAATTTAAGACATAAGTAACAGTGGTCGATGATAACAATATCAATATTACACAAACATAAGTCAATATCCTCAACGAATATGCAGCTGGTATCAGAGGTGAAACCTAAATCAAGCTGCCTTCGATAATCGTTCACCACTTGACTAATTTGCTGAAGCATACAAAATGCTGAAGCATTCATGAGTCACAGTCGTACTGGACGCATCAGGACAAGTCTCATCCTCGGACAATACCCAACCAATCCTGGGTATATTAAAGTCACCCATCACAACTAGCTCATCATTAGATGACAGGTAGTCAGAAACATATATAATAGCGTCGGCCAACATACTATAAAGTGCTGGTTTGTCAGAAAGTGGAGTAATAGTATGTACGTAGCAATTAATTATGTATAACCTCTTACCACCACAAGAAATTTGTAACTCAAGTCAAGAAATAAACTCAAGTCCGTCCCTGTTTGGCACCGAAAATTCACAAGTTTGAAAATTAGAGCGAACGACAATCAACACTACTCCACCACATCCTTCCAAGAAGGTGTCGTAATGATCCTTTCGATAGACCTGAAAGTCCGACGAAAAAAGCTCATTACTACAGAAACTACCATTTAACTATGTTTCAGTTAAAGCAATGATCTCATGAGGAAACGAATGTGAGTTAAAAAAAACAGTATTAGTTTTAGTTCCAAGCCCGCTTGTGTTTTGATAGAATATCGAAAGGGTGTCAAGGGAAAGGGTGTTTTTTGAAATTGACAATGTCTCACCATCACGAAGTTTACGTCTAGGTGTGAACCCCTTCATAAAAACATTTGGAGGCCACTCTGGCGGAGACAAAAACCTAGAGAAGATATTTTCAGGAACAGCTAATTTGATAGACGAATATCTCTTGGAAGCAATTTTTTTACAACTATATATTTTTTTTAAATATAAAATATTGCTTCAAACTTTTATATTAATTTCACAGGCCTTATGACCACATATCTTTTGGCTATTTTGAGAAAAATTGTTTTAAAGAAACTTAGTATTTTAATAGTTTTTCGTAAATTAGGAGCGGAGATTCGTTACTCTGTAAAAAAGTTTATATATCTTCTACCTCAAATGGGAATAATTTCAAGATGATATTATAAATCCATTTCATAATATTATCCATTAAAAAATTTATGAATATAATTATTGTTTATTGTATTGTTTTATTTTTCAGCCTTCCATATTTTTAAATAAGACTGTAAAGGTGTTTACCATTGCACTTTTATTCTCTGCATCTCGTATGTATAAAATTTTTATTAATTTTTATTTTGTAATTGGATATATATATAATATGTAATTAGAGATTGTTGACAAGGTTGCCACTTTCGCTTAATTTTCGTTTGAAATAAATTTTTGCTCTTTTCGCATTGTACTTTGCTCTGGCTGCTTTTACACCCATACAATAGTATCGGGTGTATTAAAATTGCTCCTCTGCAACACTGCATCAAAAAAATTATTTGATGCAGTGTTGTTCGCCCGTTCGTCACCACGATAACTAAAAAACTGAGAAATCGAGAGCCATGAAATTTTCAAAAGTTTTGCCAATTTGTAGGTTCCTCATAATTTATCTTTGAGATCTTATCAAAACTTAGGGCCACTAAGTTTTGATAGGACTACTACTAAAAATTAGGCTTAGCTCAAGGTACTAAGTTTTTCAAAATTTCTCTTATTTTTTAAAATTTAAGCAGAATCTAAACCAACGGTTTTTAAAGGTGCAAATTTGCAAATTGGCACAATAGAAACTGTTTAAAACTGTGACTTGCGACGTTTGAAAATTTGAGAACTTGAAACATTTGAAAATTTTCTTAAATATTCTTAAAATTCCATATAATAAAGAAAAAATTTTAAAAATAAGGAGGCACTTTTTCCAATTTGAAGGGAATTGAGAGAATTAACAAAAACCATTAACACATGTAAAATTATTAAGGTGAAGCTTTATTTTTTGCCTTTTACTTTTGAAAAATTTGAACAAATGCCTAAGTTACAAGTGTTTAAAAATAGTAAAATTTCAATTTTTGTGCCCTAATAACCCTTAAACCGGAGGTGCTAAGAAAAAATTTCTGATGCAACATACATTTATTCTAAAATATCTTTCTGGTCTTCAAATTTTAAGGTTCTAACTAAAAATATGTTGCAGTCATGAAGAAAGAAAAATCTTGCAAAATTTTATCTTCATATAACGAATTTGGAATAGTAATTTTGATATTGCTTTATAGAGGTAATACAGTTTCCGGTCTTCTAGCGTTTTTAGATTGTAAAATTCTTGCACAGAATCTGATGTAATGCCGATGGTGTGTTGGATGAGACGTTTCGAAAGCTTCGCAATCTTTACCTTCTCTGAGAATTAATTGATTTCGAAATACATTTAATGGTGTTTTAACATGTGGAATGAGATTAGTGCTATCTTCGTTTGCGCTTTGAATAGTTTCGCTTGCTGTTTCTGTTGAAGATGATAAGGAATTTATTTCTGTTGGTAGTCTTGATAGAGCGTCTGCCACTTTATTGGTGCATTCTGGTTTGTATAGTAATTTGTAATTGTACTCTTCCAATCTTGCTTTCCGGCGTTTTAGTTTTGCATTGTTGTTCTTGCTTCCCAGAGCAAATGTTAGTGGTTGGTGGTCTGTCAGAATGTTGACTTGTTTTGCTCCACATAAATAATTTCTGAGATTTTCTAGTGCTCAGACGATGGCCAGCATTTCCATCTCGTAGGTCTCATAGTTCTCTTCTGTTTTATTTAAGGATCTAGAAATATAGGTAATTGGTTTATCTTTACCTACCTCGCCCTGTGAGAGTACGGCTTCAATAGCATGACTTGATGCGTCTGTCGTTAATAAAAATGGCTTGTTAAAATCTGGAAAAGTCAGTAGTTCTGATGATGAAAGCAGGTCTTTTAATATTTGGAAGGCTGTTTGTTCTACTTTTCTGAATTTTGTTTTTATTTTTTTTTGATTGGTTTGCACTTATTTGGGCATTTTCTTCCCTTGTCAAGTTGGTGAGCGGCTTCGCTATTTTGGCAAAGTCCTTAATAAAACGTCTATAATATGATGTTAGTCCTAGAAATCCTTTTAGTTCCTTCAAATTCTCGGGTTCTTTCATATTTTTTATGGCTACAACTTTAGCCGGGTTTGGTGTTATTCCTTCAAGAGTTATGATGTATCTTAAGAACTCGGTTTCTTGTTTCAGAAATTCTGTTTTGTTCAAATTCACACGTAAGTTGGCCTCCTGCAATTTTAAGAAAACTTTTTTTATATTATTTAGATGTTCATCTTCGGTTTCCTCTCCAGAGATTATGATGTCATCGATGTACACATAACAGATTTTTCCTATGAATTCTTTAAGCACATAACCGATCATTCGTTGAAAAATTGCCGGGGCGTTCTTTAGGCCAAAGGATAGCCTTGTGAACTCGTACTTTCTATTTAAAGTTGAGAATGCTGTTTTTGTATGTGTGTTTTTCTCATCCTTATTTGGTGGAATCCTGAAGTTAAGTCGACTGTAGTAAATATTTTGAATTATTTAAGTTTGCAATTGTATTTGTAATGTCCCGAATAGGGTAAGTGTCTGATACTATTATAGAATTGCCGTCTTCTAGAAGTTTTTTAATTTGCTTGTCTACTTCTGATCTCATAGCAACTGGATATGGGTATGTTTTGACATACACTGGTCCACTTGTGGGTGTTTTAATTTCTGCTTCCACACTGGTCTCAATAGTTTCCTTGTCAACCATAGGTCCAAATAGTTTTTGGAAATTTTTTACCAGTTTTTTAATTTATTACCAGTTTTTTAGTTTGTTTTCTTGCATATAGAAAATGTTCATCGCTTATTTCTATGTTATTAACTTGAGCTGATTGTTTTCCTTTAGCTTGTATTTTTATGTTTGGTGGTATTATCATGAAATTATTTTTCCGATCTATTTAAGCTCGTAATTGTTTTATGTATCGTCCCCTATAATGCCGTCAAAGGATGTTAGTCCTGGTAGGACAAAGAAGTCTACTTCTATATTTATCCCTGTACTTTTGAAAATTTTTCCAGTTATTTTTTTATCAATTATTATACTACCACCTGCCGAATTTATTCTAAAAGGTCTGTTAGTTGGTATACTTTTTTTCGCGTGTTCTTCTTTTACGAAATTTTTGTTCGCTACTGTGTCAATCAATAGTTTGAAAGTTTTGCCATCTGATGCTGTGTATTCTAGGTATGGTATGCTTGAAAGGCTCCCATCATAAAATTTAGTTCACCGTTTTCTTCATCATTTATTGAGTTGTTTTCTTCCTCTTCGCAATCTTCGTGATTAAGCTTTGTTGATGTTGCTGCATTTGATGTGGATGGTGTAGTCTGTTGTGACTTTTCCATTCGCTCTATGCGTGCCTGTAATTGTTTTACGAGTTCGATCTGTGCGTTTAATTGATCGGCCATTGTCGCTTCTGTTTTTATTTTATTTTAAATCTTAAGTTCTACTTTCTTATTTATGATTTTTATTATATTTTAATGCTTTTTGTTTTTTTAAATTTTATAGGTTTAAAATATTTTTTCCCAAATTTTATTAAGAAATTTTATTACAATTGTTGAAAAAGATTGGTTTTTTTTATTTATTCTAATGTTTTTTTTTAAACCTTAATAGAATTAATTTTATTTTTTTGTTAATTTTTTGCAAGTAATTTTTTCTGATAAGTTTGATAAATTTTATGATTTTTTTTTTTTTTTTAATTTAAAAAGTTTCTTTAATTTTATTATTGGATTTTTATTAATTTTTTTAATTATTATAAAAAATTGTTTAATTGATTTTTTCTTATAATTTTATTATTTAAAAAGTTTCTTTAATTTTAGTTTTATTAATTTTTTTAATTATTATAAAAATTTGTTTAATTGATTTTTTCTTATAATTTTATTATTTAAGAAGTTTCTTTAATTTTAGTTTTATTAATTTTTTTAATTATTATAAAAATTTTTTTAATTGATTTTTTTCTTATAATTTTATTATTTTACCAAGTTATTTTTTATACTTTCTTAGTTTTATAAGTAAGTTAAAAATTTACAAGAAGAAGGCTTCGACGGCGTATAGCCAATGAGTCTTTTTATACCCAATAAGTCTGGTATACTTTTGTTCTTTAGTTGATGGATGATCTGCGTTTCTCCTCTTTAGGTAAAGACGTTAGCCTTGTCAATACCCTACTAATGGCACAATATCGAGTCACTATTCAACACTTTATTGTACGTTTTTTATTGCACTATCTTTTATAACCGATATATGCACTTTTCTGCGACGGACCTTATTAGTTATTTTTCATACTATGTTTAGGTACAACACAGTTTTAATTCTTTTTCCCGGATTAAATTTTCGTTTTTAAACTCGAAAATTTTTTTTATATATTTTAGAAAAATTAATTTTTAATATTTTTCACTTTTTACTAATTTTTTACTGATTAGTTTTACGCGAAAACTTTTGCTCAGGCGCTAGTTAACGAAAAAAAATTTTAATTCTTATAAAAAAAAGTTTTTTAGAACAAAGTTAGCTTAAGACTAATTTATTACAATGAAATTTACTTAATTTATACATTTAATTTTGCTTAATTGACCAAAAAATTACATATTTATTATTACCTTTGAATTTGCTTAAATTTATAATTTAATACTAAATTGACAATTTTATTAATAAATGACAAAAAATTTATATTTAATAAATTTTAGTGAGAAATTGATTTGGTTTTTATTCCTATGTAAATTTTGTTGCATCAACATTTTTGGTGTGGAACATGTTTGAACTTGAATATGAATTAGAAATGCGTGTGTTGTAATTTGAGATGTTAACTGTTATTTTACTGTTAGCTGTAATAAGAGACGGTGATAACTTAAATACGTAGTAAAAATTCATAATTTATGAACAACAATTTTAGAGTTACCATATTCTATTATTCAAACAATATGGTCATAACATCTTTCCAGTTTAATTATAAGTTATTCATTTTAATTCTTTTTTTTTTATTATAATTCTTATATACTATACTTAATACTGCTTGTACTTAATATAATTGATTTATTTATTTTTTTTTTGTTTTGTATCCTTTGATGACATTCTAGTTACGTGTAAATTTTTCCAATTTGTATTTTTTATATTTTTATTTTTAACTTTTTCGCTTATAGGTTTTTTCTAAGGGAATTTTTCTAATTTGGTTTATATGTACAATTCGAATTTTATCATTCATTTTTATTTCATATCTAGTAAAACTTAATTATTTATTTATTACGCAAGGTAACCATTACTCTTTATTTCTTTAATATGATTTCTATATCAAGCTTTTTCTACTACTTTGAACAATTCATATCTGGTACTAATATTTCTACAATTATTAGCATTTTTTCTATTTTTATTATAATAAAAACCAGAATGAAAATAAAATTTTCATAAAACTTAACACCATTTATACAAATTGATTCTATATCTGTTTGTGCTGAACAGGGTAGTTGCGGAAGCCCATCTACACGTTGCATCTTTTGTGCGGATCGATGAATTATTTTATAACTGACCATAGATATTGCCCATTGTTGCAACCTAGCTGCTAGTTGCTACAACATAGGGTGTACTTTTATTTGGATTAAAAATTTCTTTAATTGCCTGATTTTCAGTATAAATAATAAATTATTTTCCATAAAGATATTTTTAAATGTTTTTCATGGTAAACATAATTGCTAATCCCTTTCTATGTAGTTGAGAATCATTTTTTTTACTCCGCATTCTTTAATGTAGTACTTGCATACATTACAGGCTTTTCCTGTCCATTAACTATATGAAATAAAATTGCTGCAACTCCGAGTGAACTTGCGTCAGTTGAAACTACAATTGGTTTGTTAAGATCAAACAATTCTAAAACATTATCATTTGTTAACAAATTATTTGATTTTTCAAACTCCTTTTGAACATTATTTGTATTTAAATACCGTATCAGGCAATTAACACTTGCAATTCCAAAAATGTCTTGCATTCCGTAGTGTATATCAGTATAGCATTCGTTCTATCTAGAAGCTATAAAAACATGGTTGAAGCGTTCACTGAAATTGAACGAGTCGCTATAGAATCAAGATGAAATCCAAAAAGTGGTACATAAGAATTTTTCATCATCTTACCGATGTTTCTATAATAAACTCATGGCTACTGTATAAAAAAGTGTTGCAAAATAGAAATGAAAAATCATTAAATTTATATGATTTTCGAGTATAGTTAGCCGAAACTCTTTTCAAAAAGCGACTGGCAATCAATAAAACAAAAGGCAGGAAGTTCTCCAAGTATTTCACAAGTGTTAGAAACAAGAATTTTGCTGTTCATATATTTCATCAACAGATATTCGTCTAGATGAAATATTTCATTGACCGATGAATATGGAAAGTAAATTGAGTTGTAAGCTCCTAAACTGTAACGGTTTTACTTTTATCAAATATGATAAATGTAAAGTATCTCTGTGCGTTAACAAAAATAAGAATAGTTTTAAACAATTCCATATATAAAAATAATAATATTACATGAATTTATTTTTAATTTATCTTTTTTAACGAATCTAATTTTGCTAATATTCCATCATTTTATAGAAAAAGAATTCATTTAATTGTTTTATTTGTACTGAATTTTTTGTTTAAAATCTTGAAATATTTTATTTATAATTAACACTTATAAAAATATTTATTTTATATATAACTAGTTATATTAAATATACAACTAGTTATAAATATAAAATACCGTAATAATACCGTATATTTTTTATTTAAAAACCTAAAATCCAGTAATTAATTTGTTACTGTTTGGCAAACAATGCAATAAAAATTTTTTTCAAAGACGAACAAAAAAATGTAACCCTTAATGCATAGTGTAGCAGATCTGCATCATACCCAAAAAGAGGCTCCGCCGCTCTTAAAATAACCCGAATCAAATTTCGCGGGAACATTTGTTGTTTGTGTTAACCAATTCTACCTAAAAACATTTTTTTCAACGAGAAAGAAAAAATCATGCATCTAAAGGTTTTAAATATAAATTTCATGAATGGAATCATGTTGAATTAGAAAAATCTTCAAAACAAGTTCTGAAGTGCAATAAGGAAATAGATTGGGATAAGCATGTGGATGAGGCCAAAATGTCACACTATCATGATGAATATCCATACACTTAAAATATTTAGATATGTCTAATTATTTCAATGACAAAATGTCCTATAAGAATAATTAGAATGATATTTTAAGCTCGGGGTGGCTTGGTAAACATAGACGCAAGAACTTTTAAAAGCAATACTGACGGAATATTTAAGATGTGCAATCTTGATGAAACTGAAAACACTTATCACTTTGTAGCCCGATGTCCCATTTTTAGGAATGCTAGAAAATTATGTTTTGAAAGTAAATCATTGTCAATAGAAGAATTTCATGAAATTATGAATGAAAGAAATTATGAGTCTCTCTACACCTATCTCTTATATAGCTCTAAATATAGGAATATTTTAATAAATTAATTTTGTTAATGTAAAAATAAATAATGAAGTAGGAATGAAAATAAATAAAGAAGTAGGAATCTTTTATTAAATAAATTTAGTTAACATATACAAAAAAAAATAATTAAATAAATCTTGAAGTTGAAAAATAAATAAATAAATTTTTAATTCTAAATTAATTAGTAATTGAAACTTGGAAATTATATCGATATACGAATTTTTTAATTCTTGATCTTGTGTCTTGTAGATCTTGTTAAAAAAATTAATATTTTCTTTTTAATTTTCTGGTTCCTCTTAAGAATTTTATATTACATTACATATAAAATAATATGTACGTACATATTATATTGTGTTTATTTGTGATAGATAATAATATATTATAGCTTTAAGATTCTTGAAATATAGAACAACCTAATATTGAATATCGATTTTAGTTTTCTTTTTTCCAATATAATGTATAAAAAGCGATTAGGAAATAAAATTCATTTATTTTCCAATTTCAATTAACTTAATTAATAATGTACTAATGGCTTTAATAATATGTAGGATTCTTACAACACTTTTCTTTTATTTAAAACAAAAAAATGGAAAAGGGGATGCCCCATTTTATTTGAATATGGGAATTACATATCATTTATTTACTTGTCAAACATGACGTTATAACAAAAAATGTTTATAAGAATCTAAATTTTATTGTTATTATGTTAAAAATATTGTTATGTAGTATTGTTTATAATTTATAATTGGTAATATTTTTCTAATTTTATATACATTTATATAAAATATTTTTTTAAATTTATTAAAAACTTATAATTTATTTATTTATAAAATAAATAAATTATATTATTGCTTATAATTTTTTTATAATTGCTATATTATTTATTATATAATTGCTTATAATTTTTTTATTTCCAAAGCACTTTTATTTTATTTAAAAACAGCTTTATTTACTTTATTTACGTTATTTTCCTTTCAAAAAATTATAAAACATATTCAATAATATTGGATGTCAAGTGCGATGTGCGATCATCTAATGGGGTTATGAGAACACTAAATATTTGACAGATAATTTAGTATTAGTGCGATGAATTCCGGACAACACTTCCAGACTTCACACTATTCGGAGTTTTTCGGAATAAATTTAGTGCGATTAGCAAGTTCTTAGTGCGAAGTGCGATAGTTTCAGAAACGGCCTAAATATCTCAGGTTCCATTTAATATTTTTTCAATTTAGAAACGCTAGACGACAGGAAATGTTTGTACCTTTATGAATTCTTTACAGTTTAGAATATTAAAATTATAACATTTTTTGTATACAAAGTTAAATTTTTATCTAAAAATAAAATTTAGCAAAATTTTCTTTCTTTGGTATTTTTAAAATAGAACCTTGAAATTTTGAGAGAAGAATAAGAATTAGGTAAAGTTTTCTGTACCACTCCTCTAACAACTAGCAGTCAAAAACTGAAAATTGTTTATTTTTAGTCCCTTGTAACTGTAATCAACATTTTAATTTTACATGACGTGAACAACTGTTCTTACTTATATAGGGTAAATTTAGTTACTATAGTAAAATTTGTTATTAAATCTATAAGTTTTAAATTGAAATTAAATTATTATTTTTTTATTAGCATTTTTTCTATTTTTATTATAATAAAAACCAGAATGAAAATAAAATTTTCATAAAACTTAACACCATTTATACAAATTGATTCTATATCTGTTTGTGCTGAACAGGGTAGTTGCGGAAGCCCATCTACACGTTGCATCTTTTGTGCGGATCGATGAATTATTTTATAACTGACCATAGATATTGCCCATTGTTGCAACCTAGCTGCTAGTTGCTACAACATAGGGTGTACTTTTATTTGGATTAAAAATTTCTTTAATTGCCTGATTTTCAGTATAAATAATAAATTATTTTCCATAAAGATATTTTTAAATGTTTTTCATGGTAAACATAATTGCTAATCCCTTTCTATGTAGTTGAGAATCATTTTTTTTACTCCGCATTCTTTAATGTAGTACTTGCATACATTACAGGCTTTTCCTGTCCATTAACTATATGAAATAAAATTGCTGCAACTCCGAGTGAACTTGCGTCAGTTGAAACTACAATTGGTTTGTTAAGATCAAACAATTCTAAAACATTATCATTTGTTAACAAATTATTTGATTTTTCAAACTCCTTTTGAACATTATTTGTATTTAAATACCGTATCAGGCAATTAACACTTGCAATTCCAAAAATGTCTTGCATTCCGTAGTGTATATCAGTATAGCATTCGTTCTATCTAGAAGCTATAAAAACATGGTTGAAGCGTTCACTGAAATTGAACGAGTCGCTATAGAATCAAGATGAAATCCAAAAAGTGGTACATAAGAATTTTTCATCATCTTACCGATGTTTCTATAATAAACTCATAGCTACTGTATAAAAAAGTGTTGCAAAATAGAAATGAAAAATCATTAAATTTATATGATTTTCGAGTATAGTTAGCCGAAACTCTTTTCAAAAAGCGACTGGCAATCAATAAAACAAAAGGCAGGAAGTTCTCCAAGTATTTCACAAGTGTTAGAAACAAGAATTTTGCTGTTCATATATTTCATCAACAGATATTCGTCTAGATGAAATATTTCATTGACCGATGAATATGGAAAGTAAATTGAGTTGTAAGCTCCTAAACTGTAACGGTTTTACTTTTATCAAATATGATAAATGTAAAGTATCTCTGTGCGTTAACAAAAATAAGAATAGTTTTAAACAATTCCATATATAAAAAAAATAATATTACATGAATTTATTTTTAATTTATCTTTTTTAACGAATCTAATTTTGATAATATTCCATCATTTTATAGAAAAAGAATTCATTTAATTGTTTTATTTGTACTGAATTTTTTGTTTAAAATCTTGAAATATTTTATTTATAATTAACACTTATAAAAATATTTATTTTATATTTATAACTAGTTATATTAAATATACAACTAGTTATAAATATAAAATACCGTAATAATACCGTATATTTTTTATTTAAAAACCTAAAATCCAGTAATTAATTTGTTACTGTTTGGCAAACAATGCAATAAAAATTTTTTTCAAAAACGAACAAAAAAATGTAACCCTTAATGCATAGTGTAGCAGATCTGCATCATACCCAAAAAGAGGCTCCGCCGCTCTTAAAATAACCCGAATCAAATTTCGCGGGAACATTTGTTGTTTGTGTTAACCAATTCTACCTAAAAACATTTTTTTCAACGAGAAAGAAAAAATCATGCATCTAAAGGTTTTAAATATAAATTTCATGAATGGAATCATGTTGAATTAGAAAAATCTTCAAAACAAGTTCTGAAGTGCAATAAGGAAATAGATTGGGATAAGCATGTGGATGAGGCCAAAATGTCACACTATCATGATGAATATCCATACACTTAAAATATTTAGATATGTCTAATTATTTCAATGACAAAATGTCCTATAAGAATAATTAGAATGATATTTTAAGCTCGGGGTGGCTTGGTAAACATAGACGCAAGAACTTTTAAAAGCAATACTGACGGAATATTTAAGATGTGCAATCTTGATGAAACTGAAAACACTTATCACTTTGTAGCCCGATGTCCCATTTTTAGGAATGCTAGAAAATTATGTTTTGAAAGTAAATCATTGTCAATAGAAGAATTTCATGAAATTATGAATGAAAGAAATTATGAGTCTCTCTACACCTATCTCTTATATAGCTCTAAATATAGGAATATTTTAATAAATTAATTTTGTTAATGTAAAAATAAATAATGAAGTAGGAATGAAAATAAATAAAGAAGTAGGAATCTTTTATTAAATAAATTTAGTTAACATATACAAAAAACGAGGAAGAATACAGTTGCCTTTGTCAACTCTTAGATACCCGTACGAACCGTTAGTATGTTCACAGCCTGTCACTCTGCTCACAATATTATTTTTTTAATATTTTAGTATTTTAAAATAATTTGGGTGAATTTTATAATTTCTAGAATTATGGGTTCTACATATATTCAAACTATATGTTTATATGTACATTCTTCAAAAGCAGATTCCAACCTTTCACATAACGATTATCAATCCAAAACTTTTTCAAATATTCTATACTACCATTTAATACTAAGCGGTAAATGTATATTAAATTTACTTAGTACAAAATAGTAAATATAATTTTAAATATTATATTATATTATATTTAAATATTCCATTGACAGAATAATTTCTTATAAGTACAATAAAATACATATATGTATGTAAATACGGCGCTATATAATATACATATATACTCTTATCATTCATTCACTAGTGACATATACGATATGTAAATAAACATGATATTATATAAGTATGTATATATATTAATATCATATAAATAAAAATTCTTCAAGCAACCGTTATGTTGTTTATTTATTTTTTGTACTACGCATTATATCCTCAACAATTTCAAATTATCGAGTAAAACAAAATGGAAAAAATTCGTTTTAAAGAAATTTGTTAGAAAATTTGAAAAAATCAAGTAACACTTTCGTCAATTATAAAGTAACCCTACATTATTAAAAAAAGTTGTTAACAGAAATAAGAATATAATGTTGAAGCTTTAATTTTTATGTATTACTTTAAAAAAATTTTAACAGGTGTTCAAGTTACAGGTGTTTAAAAATAGGAAATTTTCAGTTTTTGACCCCTTACAGCTCTTAAACGGGGGGTGATACAAAAAAAATTTCTGAAATGACTCATACTTATTTTTAAAGATCTAACTTCTGTCAAAATTGCAAGTTTCCAACTTAAACCGTTTAGAAGATAGAAGGGTTGAAGGATTTTGCAAAATTTGAATTTCACATAACGGTAAATTAAGACACCGTATGCCACAAATATATATTTATTGTATATATACTTTTAAAGCTAAGAAAAGTAGTAATCGTTTGGCGTTTTCAAAATGAAGATATACTTTATACAACTTGTGCTATAACAATTTAAATATAGAGCTTTTTTGAACCTTTGGGGAGCTGTAGCTCCGTAACGGGTGGGGCTACAAAAAAAAGTTATTAAAGATAAAATTAATATTTTTGTGAGATCTATCAGTTGTTAAAATTTCATAGCTCTATTGCAAAAAAAATGTCGGGATCTAAAAGTTAGGTGTTCGAGAGCTACCCTAAGGCTTGGTCCAAACTCAACCAAAAAAAATAGGGAACCTACAAATTACTCCCAGAATATTTTGTGTAAATTTCAAGATTCTAGCTTTCTTAGTTTTTGATTTAGCGTGCTGACGGACGGACGGACGGACGGACGGACGGACGGACGGACGGACATGGCTCAAAAGTCTTAGAATTTTTTTCTGATCCGATCCATACCTTTGAAGGTATATCTAGCTCGCTTATTTCGAGGTGTTACAAACGGAGGAGTAATTTTATTATACCCGATCCTATCGTACGGGTATAAAAATAATTAAATAAATCTTGAAGTTGAAAAATAAATAAATAAATTTTTAATTCTAAATTAATTAGTAATTGAAACTTGGAAATTATATCGATATACGAATTTTTTAATTCTTGATCTTGTGTCTTGTAGATCTTGTTAAAAAAATTAATATTTTCTTTTTAATTTTCTGGTTCCTCTTAAGAATTTTATATTGCATTACATATAAAATAATATGTACGTACATATTATATTGTGTTTATTTGTGATAGATAATAATATATTATAGCTTTAAGATTCTTGAAATATAGAACAACCTAATATTGAATATCGATTTTAGTTTTCTTTTTTCCAATATAATGTATAAAAAGCGATTAGGAAATAAAATTCATTTACTTTCCAATTTCAATTAACTTAATTAATAATGTACTAATGGCTTTAATAATATGTAGGATTCTTACAACACTTTTCTTTTATTTAAAACAAAAAAATGGAAAAGGGGATGCCCCATTTTATTTGAATATGGGAATTACATATCATTTATTTACTTGTCAAACATGACGTTATAACAAAAAATGTTTATAAGAATCTAAATTTTATTGTTATTATGTTAAAAATATTGTTATGTAGTATTGTTTATAATTTATAATTGGTAATATTTTTCTAATTTTATATACATTTATATAAAATATTTTTTTAAATTTATTAAAAACTTATAATTTATTTATTTATAAAATAAATAAATTATATTATTGCTTATAATTTTTTTATAATTGCTATATTATTTATTATATAATTGCTTATAATTTTTTTATTTCCAAAGCACTTTTATTTTATTTAAAAACAGCTTTATTTACTTTATTTACGTTATTTTCCTTTCAAAAAATTATAAAACATATTCAATAATATTGGATGTCAAGTGCAAAATTTTCTTTCTTTGGTATTTTTAAAATAGAACCTTGAAATTTTGAGAGAAGAATAAGAATTAGGTAAAGTTTTCTGTACCACTCCTCTAACAACTAACAGTCAAAAACTGAAAATTGTTTATTTTTAGTCCCCTGTAACTGTAATCAACATTTTAATTTTACATGACGTGAACAACTGTTCTTACTTATATAGGGTAAATTTAGTTACTATAGTAAAATTTGTTATTAAATCTATAAGTTTTAAATTGAAATTAAATTATTATTTTTTTATTAGCATTTTTTCTATTTTTATTATAATAAAAACCAGAATGAAAATAAAATTTTCATAAAACTTAACACCATTTATACAAATTGATTCTATATCTGTTTGTGCTGAACAGGGTAGTTGCGGAAGCCCATCTACACGTTGCATCTTTTGTGCGGATCGATGAATTATTTTATAACTGACCATAGATATTGCCCATTGTTGCAACCTAGCTGCTAGTTGCTACAACATAGGGTGTACTTTTATTTGGATTAAAAATTTCTTTAATTGCCTGATTTTCAGTATAAATAATAAATTATTTTCCATAAAGATATTTTTAAATGTTTTTCATGGTAAACATAATTGCTAATCCCTTTCTATGTAGTTGAGAATCATTTTTTTTACTCCGCATTCTTTAATGTAGTACTTGCATACATTACAGGCTTTTCCTGTCCATTAACTATATGAAATAAAATTGCTGCAACTCCGAGTGAACTTGCGTCAGTTGAAACTACAATTGGTTTGTTAGGATCAAACAATTCTAAAACATTATCATTTGTTAACAAATTATTTGATTTTTCAAACTCCTTTTGAACATTATTTGTATTTAAATACCGTATCAGGCAATTAACACTTGCAATTCCAAAAATGTCTTGCATTCCGTAGTGTATATCAGTATAGCATTCGTTCTATCTAGAAGCTATATGGTTGAAGCGTTCACTGAAATTGAACGAGTATTAAAAAAAAATTGCCTTGAAAATAAGCCAAACAAAGACAAAATACTTAAAAATGACAAGAGAAGAACACAGAAGAAGTCCCCAAAACAGAACAATCGGCGAGTACAATTTTAAAGAGTTTTCAAGCTTCGCGTATCTAGGCGCAACAGTATGTAGCAAAAACAGTATGCATCTCTCCATAAATGAGGCTGGTAATAGGCGTTACTTTGCAAACAAAAAGTTGTTACAGTCCAAATTGTTGTCAAGGCAAACAAAGCTCATAATATACAAAACTATAATCCGACCAGTAGTTACATATGGATGCGAAATATGAACGTTAACTGTAGCAGACGAAAATAATCTAAAAAAAAGGATTTGATAGAAAAATCTTATGAAAAATTTTTGACGCCAGAACGATGGAAAACGGCGAATATATAAGAAGAAGCAATGCCGAACTGGATGAATTTATTAAACAAGAAGATGTCGTCAGATTTGCCAAGGCACAAAGACTACAATGAACCGGGCATATGATGCGAATGAGTGAAAACCGGGCACAAAAGAAAGCTTTCAATATCAAACCTGATCTAAGAAGAACCAAAGGCAGGCCACGTATGTGATAGCTCAATAATAATGATAACGACGCTCAAGTGTTGCAAATTATAAATTGGAAAAATGTTGCTTCAGATCGTGATGCGTGAAGAAGGCCAAAGCTCACATCGAGCTGTTGAGCCAAAAGAAGAAGAAGATAGCATTCGTTCTAAAGACTGCACCCAAAGTTTTTTAATACCATTCCTTTTTTAAGCATCAACATTTTTTAACAACTTAAAATTTTGAATTTGAAATTAACAGATTTTTATTTAAAAGAAATAAATATTTTTATCAATATAACAAAACTTAAAGAATTTTAAAAAATTTATAGGATTGTAAATATTTGTGTTATTTATATCCTCTATTACTAATATCCCTATTTCTTTAAATATTCTTCAAAAATTTTAAAGAATGGTTGATCGAATTGTAAAGAATGGTTGCTAAAGATCTGCATTAATTAATTAAATAAAAATTACTTACATAATATTTTTACTTATCAGGCTTTAAATTATTTGATAACAAGAAAATTGGTAAAGTTTATTTACAATGCGGCAAAACACAAATGATACCCAATTTGGGAATACTACTTAACCGGTTTCTACTACTTTTTGAATTTGAATTACAAAAATATGGTCGTATGATTTTGTAACAAATTTTGTTTTTTTAAAAAATATATACTATATGCCCATGGTCTTTAATATCTTTTGAAAAATATCCATAGACTTCATATTAAACCATTTCCGACCATGGAGTCCAATAACATACTTCTGCAAAATTAAAATTCATGTGCTTTAATTCTTTTCTACATTGTTCCTTTATCTTACCATTTTACATAACGATACCTAGTGACGTCATCTATATTTCATAGAACATGACTTTTGGCGCAAAGGTCATTTAAAAGTTAAATTGATTATTTACCCTTTTAAACAAGTATTAAAGGTCATAGATTTTAATTGTTAAAATTTAGGAATTAAAGTCTTGGACCATAATTTTATATCCCATATAATACAAGATACACATATAATATGACATACAGTCCACAAGTATTACATAACCCAGTACCATACATTATGCAAGATACACATAACACAAACTATAATATAATTAAAAATTAAAAAAAAATATTAGTATACATTAGTATAATTAAAAAAAATAGAGTATACATTGCAGAGTGTATATTGTATTTTAAACACTATAAGGAGTTCATACTGGTATTTAAGAAGCGATAAAGGCAACTGTAATCGACCTTAGTTTTATAGATCTATAAATCAGAAGTTTATAGATCTAACAATTTTTTAGATATTTTCCGCCATTTAGGCCTATAAAGTATGAAATTGCATTTTTTATTAAAATTGTTGTTACAATTTCCAATTTCTAACCTCTGGTAGGACTATTTAACAAACCGTACCATTCTTATGATATACTGCCGGGAAGAGAGCTTTCTAACAGTATAACAATAATATAGGGTATCTTTGAAAATTTATAAAGTATAGTTGTTTCTAGAAAGCCTAGAGAAATTTTTTTTTATACCAAAATGTTCCGTTTGAAATGCAAGATGAAACAAGACATTTATTAAAACAATAGAAGGTAAATTGGTTCCTGTATACTATCCTAGACGAAAATATAACGGTTTAAGTAAAATACTAGAAAATGTTAGGATTTCAAAATAATCAATTTGACCTTTAAATGACCTTTGCGCCAAAAGTCATGTTCTATGAAATATAGGTGACGTCACTAGGAATCGTTATGTAAAATTGCAAGATAAACGAACAATGTACCTAAAGTAAAGTGTATCCAAACAAATTACGTGTTTTACTCTTTTTTCTCTCTATCTTTTTTTGATATATCATAGCTTAAAATTTTCACATTGTTTTTGTATTCCTATTAAGTATGGTTCACTCTAATCTTCGTAGAAATAAATTTAATAAGCTCATTAACAAAATGGATAACTGAGAAAAAATAATAAAATTTTAAAAATTGAAATGTTGTGCACATTTAATTAACCTAATGAAAATTTGTTTTTTTTGGTTTTGGAAAGGAAAATATATTATAACCTTTTGTTAAAAGCTTTTATAGAATTTAATATTAAAAATTATAATAGTATTATGACAATCCGAAGTTAAATGTAGTTTGCAGACAATTAATTTTCAATATATTATATTATCAAATTAGCTTCTATTGACAAATTACAGATACCGAGTTTTAATAGACTGTCAAACTTTCTCCATTTCAATAGCAGAAACGATAAAATAGACAGTGGAATATTTTCATATAAAGAAAGGAGCTCTATAGCAACTGCTGAATTTTTTGTTTACAAAATTAAAGTAAGTAAATTAATTTTAGTTAATTTAAAATAACTTACAGTTATGTTAAATCAATTCAATAATAGTTAATCATCAATTTTAAAAATAAATTCAAATAAATTTAAACTAAAAATATGTAATACGTTATTTTTTGCAAATATTGAAAAAAAAAAATTTTTAATTTGTAAGGGAAATGATCTGGTCACTTTAAAATATGTTACTGAAAGCAATGTTTATATTTTATATACATGCATGGATTTTTATTTTATGTTTTATTTTTTCGTTTTAATTTTTAAATGACTATATAATATCAATGTAAAGCGTTTGTAAAGAAAAGTACGGACCGATGATTCCACCAGACCAAAAACCACACCAAGCTGTCAATTTAGGTGAATGTAATGGTTGTTCATGTATAATTTGTGGATATTCTTCGCAGAATCGACAGCTTTGTTTATTTATCGCATGACATACGACTTGATTTAATGGAAAAAGTGCTCGAAAATTGGGTTCATCGAATTCGTTCCTGCAAAAGAAGTCGTGGAGGTCATTTGAATAATGTTTTATTCAGAACTTAATTGTATCAATTGTACTTCACAATAAATAAAAAACATTTGAATTTCTTTAACAATTAGTGTGCTTTTTTTTTGAAAAAAATCATATCACTCAAATTGGAAAACCCTTTATGTGATTTTGTATACTTGTTTATATGAGTTAATAATTTCTATTTTGCACTTGTAAGTAAGAATTCTATTTAAAAAAAAAATATTTTAAAACTGTAAAATAATATAATACTACTTTCTAGAAGTATTTGAAAATTAAGATTTTTAGTTTTTAAGCGCCAGTAGCTTTGTAAAGAACAAAATTAAGAAAATAAAACAAACATTTTGAAAATCAAAAAAAACGAGAAAGAAAACAGTTGACTTTGTCAACTCTTAGATACCCGTACGAACCGTTAGTATGTTCACAGCCTGTCACTCTGCTTACAATATTATTTTTTTAATATTTTAGTATTTTAAAATAATTTGGGTGAATTTTATAATTTCTAGAACTATGGGTTGTACATATATTCAAACCATATGTTTATATGTACATTCTTCAGAAGCAGATACTATATATAACGATTATCGATAACTACACTACTATATATAACGATTATCAATCCAAAACTTTTTCAAATATTCTATAGTACCATTTAATACTAAGCGGTATATGTATATTAAATTTACTTAGTACAAAATAGTAAATATAATGTTAAATATTATATTATATTATATTTAAATATTCCATTGACAGAATAATTTCTTATAAGTATAATAAAATACATATATGTATGTAAATACGGCGCTATATAATATACACCTATACTCTTATCATTCATTCACTAGTGACATATACGATATGTAAATAAACATGATATGATATAAGTATGTATATACATATATCAATATCATATAAATAAAAATTCTTCAAGCAACCGTTATGTTGTTTATTTATTTACATGTTTTTGTACTACGCATTATATCCTCAACAATTTCAAATTATCGAGTAAAACAAAATGCAAAAAAATTTGTTAGAAAATTTGAAAAAATCAAGTAACACTTTCGTCAATTATAAAGTAACCCTATATTATTAAAAAAAGTTGTTAACAGAAATAAGAGTATAATATTGAAGTTTTAATATTTGTGTATTACTTCAAAAAACTTTTAACAGGTGTTCAAGTTACAGGTGTTTAAAAATAGGAAATTTTCAGTTTTTGACCCCTTATAGCTCCTAAACGGGGCGTGATACAAAAAAAATTTCTGAAATGACTCATACTTATTTTCAAAGATCTAACTTTTTTCAAAATGTCAAGTTTTCATCTTAACCCGTTTAGAAGATAGAAGGGTTAAAGGATTTTGCAAAATTTTAGTTTCGCATAACGGTAAATTAAGACACCGTATGCCATAAATATATATTTGTTGTATATATGCTTTTAAAGTTAATAAAAGTAGTAATCGTTTGCAGTTTTCAAAATGAAGATATACCTCATACAACTTGTGCTATAGCAATTTAAATATAGAGCTTTTTTGAACCTTTGGGGAGCTGTAGCTCCGTAATGGGTGGAGCTAAAAAAAAAAGTTAATAAAAATAAAATTAATATTTTTGTGAAATCTATCAGTAGTTAAAATTTCATAGCTCTATTTCAAAAAAAATGTGGGGATCTAAAAGTTAGGTGTTCGAGAGCTACCCTAAGTTTTGGTTCAAACTCAACCAAAAAAAATAGGAAATCTACAAATTATTCTCAGAATATTTTGTGTAAATTTCAAGATGCTAGGTTTCTTAGTTTTTGAGTTAGCTTGCTGACGGACGGACATGGCTGAATCGTCTTAGAATTTTTTTCTGATCCGATCCATACCTTTGAAGGTATATCTAGCTCGCTTATTTCGAGGTGTTACAAACGGAGGAATAATTTTATTATACCCGATCCTATCGTACGGGTATAAAAAATAAGGTGTATATATATTTCAATATTCTTATACATCATTCATTCATCAGTGACATATACGAAATGTAAATAATTATGATTATACATATAAGTATGTATGCATACCAACATCATATAAATATAAATTCTTAAAGCTACCGCCATATTTTTTATTTATTTAATTTTTTTTGTAATACGCATCATTATCCTCAACAATTTTAAATCATCAGAGTGAAAAAAATTCAAAAAATTGTTAAAGAAATTTGTTAGAAAAACAAAAAAATCAAGTCACGCTATCGCAAATTTAAGGTTATCCTATATTGTTAAGAAAATTTGTTAACAGAAATAAAAATATAATGTTCGAGCTTTAATTTTTGTAAATTATTTCAAAAAAATTTAAATGGGTGTTCAAGTTACAAGTGTTTAAAAATAGAGAATTTTCAGTTTTTGATCTCTTACAGCTCCTAAATGGGGAGCTCATATTTATTCCCAAAGACTTAACTTCTCGCAAAATTTCAAGTTTCTAACTTAAACCGTTAAAGAACATAGAAGGGTTAAATAATTTTGTAGTAAGTCAGTTTCTTATAACGGTACATTAAGACCATATGGCATAAGAATATATTTATTATATATAATTTGTAAAGCCCATAAAAGCAGCTTGTCGTTTTCAGGCTAGAGATGTACCTTATAGAACTTGTGTTATAACAATTTAAATATAGAGCTTTTTCGAGCTTTGGGAGGTCATATCTCCGTGACTGGTGAAGCTACAGAAAAAGTTTTTTCATAAAATTAATTTTTTTAAGATATCTATCCGCCCACATTTAAAATTACAGGGCTCTATTTCAAACGATGTATAACTTTTAAAAAATTTGTACGAAAAATGTGGAGATCAAAAAGTTAGTTGTTCGAGAGCTGACCGAAGTTTTCTTAGGATCTCAAAAAAATAGAAAACCTACAAATTGACCCAAAAATATTTTCTGTTAATTTCAATACTCTAGTTTTTTTAGCTTTTAGTTATCGTGCGGACGGATGGACGGACGGACAAAGCTTAATCGACTCAGAATTTGATTCTGATCCGGCCTGTACCTTTGAAAATATATCTAGCTTGCTTATTTCGAGGTGTTACAAACGGAGAAGTAATTTTATTATACCCTATACTAGTCCTATACGGGTATAAAGAAAAGATTTTTTTCGTAGAAGATATAAGTGTTTTTAATTTATACTAAAAATAGAAGTTGTATGGCAGCTACCCGAACCTGTTGACCTGTAACTCGATACCATTTTACAAAATTTCAGAAACCTAGTTTCAATAGACACGGAATTATTAAAAATTAATTAAATCAAAAAGAAAAGAAAGAAAAGTTGTATAGTTGCTAGTTTTATAGTAATACTTTTCAGTAATTGTGCAACGATACAAGAGTTTGTATTATTTAATATAATGCTTTAATAATTTAATCAATTAAAATTTAAATCACTTAAAATATATTTAATTTGTTTAAAACTTTTTATAGACACTTTATTGTTGTTGTCAATAAAAATATATTTTTTTTAATTTTATAAATTTTAATTTAATTTAATCCACTTTTAAGAATAAAAATAAATGTTACTTGACAATTAGATAATAAATATCTTTCTTAAATTTCCCAATTAATATTTTAACAGTTTATAAAAAAACAAAATTAAAACATAGCCAATTTTCCAAACTGTGCGTATGCCTTGTATGTGTATAATTTTCGTTATGCTTTGAAAAGGTTTTGAGTACCAAATAATTGATATAACAATCAAAAAAACATAATTAAGGATTTAGCAATTGCATTTAAATTTTAACGACAAAACATTTTGAGCAATTAGAAGTCCTAAATAATTTACTCTCATAAAATACTATTTAATATTATATTTTCCATTAGACAAAGATTTCCATATATACAATTTCAAAAATTTTCAATTTTCCCAGGAAACGTCGGGTAACCACTAGTAAGTACTAAATAGAAGTAAGAAAGGAAATCATATTGGGAGGAAAAAACAAATTGTTTATACTTTCTATCGATTGGAAATGATTTCAATTGCGCTGAAGTTTCCTTTTAAAACAATATTGTAAGACAGTGTATTTATTTCGAAATTTTTGAATACTATAACAGCAAAAGAATGGTAATAAGATTAAGTACGAAAGTTCATCGTCTGTATAATGTCCACTACGCTTTGCACGACAATGCTAAAAAAAAAAGTTGTATAAAACTTTCAAAATTATATATCAAAAAATAATATTAATGGTTTAACTTTTTCCTACTCAAATTAATATTAATTTACTCTTACAATACTTTTTTTTGCTTTTTTTTTATATAATTCATCCAAATCCCACTCAAATTCAGTCATTTTTCATGATATTGACATTATTATTTGTTCAGCATAATTCATTTTATTTTTCTAAAACAGTTTTAAAAATGATTTCAAGAAAATTTTTAAGAAATTACAAATTTTACTAGGGTGAATTTAAAAAAACATTTAGCTTTACGTTTAGGTTGAGGAGCATTTATTTTAAGAAATAATTTTACTTTATAAAACAGAATAAACGAAAATATTCAAGATACGTTTTTGTTTTTTGGTCGTTCTAGAAAACTTTTGCAAAATTGTTAAGACATAAATCGAACATTGATTTTATATTTTTATTTAAAACAAAACTGATATTTTATTTAAAATAAAATGCCCACTATTATGTAATATATAATTTATTACATAGTATATCAATTTCTTTAACTTTAATAACTTATTTTTGTTCAATTAATTTAATTAATCAATATCACCAATTGAAATTTCCTATTTAATGGGGCCCATACACTAAAAAACTTGTTTAAAAACATGTTCATAAACTTGTTTATGTGTTCACCATACACTAGCAAACTTTTACTTAAACAAGTTTAGAAACTTAACAATTTTTATATTTCAAAGTATAACATATGGCGGATAAAATTATCGCTTTGATGGTAATTACAGAAATTAATAAAAAAAAACAGAAATGGGTGAAAAAGTAATTACTCAATAAAAATAAATATTCAAATCAAGAACTCTTAAAGGAAATAGTGGAAAAGAACCAAAGGATTATAGGAATTATTTAAGAATGCGAGAAGGAAATTTTGAAGATATTTTACGAAAAGAAAAACTATTATAGATCATAGAAAAGCAAAATACATTTATGCGCGATGCGATTTCTGCAGAGGTTAGACTTCTTACTACTTTGAGATTTTTAGCGGCAGGAAACTCTTTTGAAGACCTAAACTGTTTCGTCCTTCATCTCGCAAACGTTTATTATACCCTACACTTAAAGTTTATTGTAATTATAAAAAGTTATAGTTTATTGTTTATTATAAAAAGTTAGTTTGTAACCACCAAAAGGACAATTTAAAACTTTTTTATGTAAACTTCTTCTTTTTTTTTTTGGAGTTTTATCTTTTTTCTAATATTATTAACATAAAATTAAATCTTTTTCCTTCACTAAAAAAAAAATATTTAAAAGTGTGGTGAATTAATTTTAGATTCTGAATTATATGGCTGCACTCCAATGGCGGCAAGATAAGTATTCTTGGTTCAATTTACATACAAGTTTTATTTTATTCTATTTTTTTTTTTTTACGCTTATTAGTTTGTCTACACACTAAATTTTTTTTTTTTTTATTGTATTTTTGATTTCTTTTTTATTTTTTTTTGAACTATATTAAATTTAAATAATTTTAAAATTTTTTGATTCAGATTTTAATTTATAATTAAACGCGCTCGGTTGGTTTTGTTTACATTAATTTACTTTTCTTTTTTTATTTATTTCATCTTAATATCAATTTGTCGTAAACAAAACAATTATATATCCATCTCCCTCATACACGTATGATGGATGCTGGTGTTCTTCTTTGACTCTCAATTCGCTCTTTTTTTTTTAAATACCACCATAGTAATTACCGTAACTTAATTAATTAATTTCTGGTGGTAAGTTTTGCTTTTGGTGAGTTTGTGGTTGTACCTGCGTTCAATAAGGTCACCTAAAAGTGTATGTCAAAAACTGTAGAAAGTTGTTATAAACCATTTGCTCACTCAAGGCAAAATATTGAAAAGTATTGAAAAGTAATGTATTAATGTTGATATAAAGTATTGTTATTGACATTGATAGTAATTTATTTTAAAGTGTTGTCAAGTTCGGGTTATTTAAATCTTGCACTTTTACTTTTGATTTTAATTTTGAATAAATTTTAGTTTTTGTTAATTTTAATTGTTGCTTTAAATTTTATTATACATACTTAATTACTTAATTTACATACTTTAATTTTCTTAAGCCAGATTTTGATCTTGGTTAATTTCGAAATTGATTTTTAGTCTAATTTTGATTTTAATTACAATTTCAACTCTGATTTCATCTTCATTTTGCTTTTGATTTTAATTTTAAACTAGATTTCAATTTTAATTTTAATATTATTATTTTTTTTTTTTTTTTTCCTAAAAGAGGTGGGAATCTTCCAAAGACACCAAGAATGTCCCCCTTGGTAGTGTCAGATTCTTACTGACTAAACCCACCCCTCCCTTTAGCCAATATAATGGGATGAAACCCTTACCTGCGAACGCAGTATATTGGCTAGGGAATAGGAAAGGATAGGAAATGGATAGGGAAACATTGAATTGGGAGTGGGACTGTAAGGAAACAATGAATCCGCCTATTATTATTACTATTTTGCTAACAGTGACTAAAGCCGTCACAACAGTTACAACATGTAGTAGTAGTATATAGTAAGTACATGAGGTAATTTATTGAAGGCAACCCCCACTGTCACTGTATAGCGGTTACTATTATTGGTATTAGTATTCTTATTAATATTATTATTATTTTACTACAGAGTCAGCGCCATCCTTGGTTTACAACGTGCAGCAGTATATAACACCTTACTTGCATTATATAACCAAAGATAGCCCCACTGTAGCAGCTAATATTATTATTACTATTATTATAATTATTGTTATTATTACTATTATTTTTATTTTTATTAATATTATTAATGTTATTA
Source organism: Poecilobothrus nobilitatus (assembly GCA_947095535.1). Taxonomy (NCBI): domain Eukaryota; kingdom Metazoa; phylum Arthropoda; class Insecta; order Diptera; family Dolichopodidae; genus Poecilobothrus; species Poecilobothrus nobilitatus. Next base: position 126,247,017 of record OX352774.1, on the reverse strand, counting down.
TTACTACTATTAATTATACGATATACATTATTACAATATAAAAGTACTACACATTTTTATTTATGACCTGACCGGGGTTTGAACCCAAGACCCTTCGATTGAAAGGTTGGCGGCTTAACCACTGCGCCATGAGTCAGATAAATATTATTTCAGATAATGTAAGATAATTTATTATTTTAACTTTTTTTTTATATTAATTTTTTTCGATCAAAATTACCACTTTTAATGTTAATTTCTGTAACATACGAGGGTTGCAAACTAATTTTCATGCCATCGATTGCCATCTTGGTTCAATTAAACCACCAGTCTTAGCCCTTTGTGAAACACAAATCAGTAACCACAATGATAACTTTAATGTTACCGGCTACTCACTTATTTCACACTTCGTACCCAAAAGAGGTATCGCTGTCTATATAAAAAATGACATCGCTTTCAACATACTTCCAAAAATGTTCTAGCCTAACCTTTCATTACATTTGGGTCAAAATTCTCGTTGAAAAGCATGTCATAAATTTCTGTTTCCTATACAGATCACCCAACTCAAATGAATAAGAAACTGCTATGGAAATTGAAAACCTATCGAACCATATCAATGAAATTTTGGACGCATCTCCAGAAACTGAAATTGTTCTGGCGGGAGATTTCAACATTCATGACAGGGACTGGCTTTATTTTTCTAGCAACATCTCCCGGAGTCAAAGCTCAATTGGGAAACAAGTTAAACTATTCTCCACACTATTCCACCTTTCTCGTTCCACCAAAATCCCACTAGGATCCCGGACCGTGCTGATTATGAAGGTCACCTCTTGGATCTGTTTCTCACCACACACCCTGAAAAATATGTGGTTTCAGTTGGTTGCCCCCTGGGTAATTCCGACCATTGTTTGGTTAACACTAGTTTCCGGGTAAGCCCAATCTCCAACCAAAGGTCCTCTCTCAAAAAACTAGTTTGGCGTTACAATGTTGACTGGGAAGGCCTTAACAATATTTTTAGAGCCTTTGATTGGTCATTCTGCTTCCGCAACAGAAATGTTAACTTTGCTGCAAATGCGATTAGTGAAACTATTTTGCTTGGAATGAGGTTATTCATCCCTCATTTCATGAAATCTGTTAAGAGGAGTCCCAAATCTTTGTTTAATCGTATTTGCAAAGAAGCCCTTTCTAGAAAAGAGGAGGCTTTTAAACTGTACCAAAACAATAGGTCGGAGGCTCGCAGGGCCAACTATATAGCGGTGAGAAACAGATGCAAGAGAGCAAAAATTCTTGTTCAACCAAAAATTGAAACGTAAAATAATCCACATGCCTAAGAATAGCAAATCTTTTGGTCATTTCCCGAAAGACTAAAGGAAGACGTTAGAGGGTCTTCCTTTCCACCACTTATTGATAAAAATAACAGAACTGTATCAGATTCTAAAGAGAAGGCGAACTTATTTGGCAAGCAGTTCACCTTCAATTCGACACTGTCACAGTCAGGTCAGATGCCACCTTCTGTTCCAGGAGCTGGCTGCTCCTTCGGTAAAATTTACTTTAGGACGCGGACAGTGATGAAAATCTTAAAGAATCTTGATACAAATAAGTCAGCCGGTCCATTGGTATAACCACCATGGTGCTTAAAAATACCTGATCGACTATTTCAAAACCTCTGCGCAACCTTATCTACCTCTTCTTCACTTCGGGTATTCATCCTACCCAATGGAAGGTTGCACATGTTTTCCCAATTCCCAAAAAAGGTAATAAAAGCGATGCCCCCAACTACCGCCCTATTGCTATAACTTCGGTCCTCTCCAAGGTAATGGAGAAAATAGTGAACCAAAAGCTTCTGAAATATCTGGATCACAAAGGTTTGCCTCATGATCGTCAATACGGATTCAGAGCCCGTCGTTCAACCTCATGACTTACCTTTGTGAGAAGCTAAGCATCAACCTGTGGCTCTTGATATTTCTAAGGCTTTCGAACGAGTTTGGCACGATGCTCTATTGGCAAAGTGCAAAGCATTAGGTCTAGATAGGGTCTTTCTAAAATGGATTGGAGATTTTCTTTCGAATCGCACGATTCATGTACTGGTCGATGGATATTCATCTGACAAATTCAAAATAAATGCTGGTGTCCCCCAGGGATCAGTTTTATCCCCAACTCTCTTCTTAATATTTATCAATGACCTACTCTTATTAACCTTCAATTCGATCCATAATTTCGCAGATTACAGCACCCTTATAGCTTACTATGAATTTCATAGCCGCTGTAACATTAATCACCAGATTAATACAACAGCAAAAAATTTCACTATTAATGAGCTAAATAACGATTTAGCAAAAATTCAAAAATGGGGTGAAGTCAATAGAGTTGAGTTCAACACCAAAAAAACACAATGCTGTCTGATCTCGCGGAAAATAGCCACTACCGTTCCTAACCTACTATTTCAGGGAGAAGTCTTGCAGCATTCAACGGATTTAAACATGGTGGGCGTCGGGTTAAACCTGAAATTGACTTGGTCAAATCATATTTTTGGTATAGCTAAGGATGCAGCTAAATGTTTGGGATTTTTGTATCGTTGCAAAACTTACTTTTTCGCATCTGATCTCCTCAATATCTATAAAACGTACATTAGGCCAAAAATGGAGTATAATGCCCTCATTCGGGCTGCAGGGCCTCGAACAGCACTGGGTTATTTAGATAATGTACAAAACAGAGCTATTCGTTTGATCAACGACCCCAGTGTAACTTCTATGCTCACTTCACTCAGCCATCGTCGCACAGTTGGGTCACTGACCTTGTTTTATAGGTATCTCGTAGGGATTAACACTTGTTCTAAACAATTAATGCCTCCTAAACTAAAACAATTAATGCCTCCACTCAAAGTTTTCCAACGAGAAACAAGGAGGGTAACAGATGCTCATCCCTACCATTTTGAGTTATAAAGATGGCGAAATACAGCCTATGCAAATTCGTTTGTCATGCGCACATCCCGTTTGTGGAACCATATACCATCTCATGTGTTCCCTAAGGTTGGTAATTCATATGTGTACAATTTACTTAAATTTAAGAAGAACATTAACATCTTTCTTCAAAATGCCCCTCCAAATTTTCTTACCTATCCCCCATAATCCAGATTTCCCAATGCCAATTTCCCCAATTATCCTTCCCAAATCCCTATCCCCAAAACCAAACCGTACATTCGTATTAAAGGTTCCATCCTAAAGTTTGGTTTTAAAAGGGGGATGGTTTTGGTTGGTTAAAGTCCAACACTACCTTGAGGAAGCACGTGCAGTTCCTCTTGCTGACTTTCAAGTTTTCCACCAACCCTCGTAAAAAAAAAAAAAAAACCACCAAAAGGAAACGAGGTAGATATGGACATGTATAAGTATTCTGAATCAGGATCACCTCCTGAGTCGATTTAGCGATGTCCGTCCCTCCGTACGCACAATAACTCAAAAAATAATGATGCTATGTTGATGAAATTTACACTGTAGGTCAACAATGACTAAAGAATGACTCTCGGCGGGGATTATAAATGTGGCGAAATCGGATCATAGGTTCGGGTACCTCCAACACAACTCCCAAAACCGAATAATCTCCCAAACCCAAAACCGAATTAATCTTCGAAATTAATAAAAATAGAAACTTAAAATTTTGTACGAGGGTCTGTTTTTCTGAATCCCTGATATCCCTAAAATTTGAGATGAATTGGATGGTTGTTCGGGTACCTCCCACACAACTCCCAAAACCGAACAAGCATATATTCGAAATTAATAAAGATAGAAATTTCAAATTTGGTACGGGGATGTTGTTTTCTGAACCCCTGATTTGCCTAAAATTTCAGATGAATTGGAATGGTTGTTCGGGTATCTCCCACACAACTCCCAAAACCGAACAAGCGACCGAACAAAAATAACAAATATAAAAACTTGAAATTTGATATAAGAATGTTCTACCCTGTTCTGATGATATCTCTAAAATTTGAGATGAATTTTTTTGTTTTTTGGATTAACTTTTATTTTATTTATTTTATTGTAGTATATTTTTGCTATATTAATTTAAAACTTATTTAAATATTTGCATAATTTTTATTCTAATTTTTATTATTTTAAATTTTTGATTTCTGTACGCAATTGTACTTCATGACCACCTACTTTTCTATCCATTTTTGCAATAATCGTGCTCTTGTATCAAGCTTTTGTTCCGTAGAGCCCCATTTATTCTCTGAAAGACTAGAACTATTAGCAAATTCAAGTCAGAAACGACAATATTAACTTTAATATTAACGGCTACTCTTTAGTTTCGCATTTTGTCTCCCATAGAGGTGTCGCTTTATATATTCACTATGTTGTAGCTTTTAACACCCTTCACAATGTAAGAGGCTCCAATAATATTTTTTATTATATATGAATTAAGCTCCGCGTTGAAAAGTCTACAACTTTTATATGTTTCTTATACAGATCTCCCCAATCAACGGAGCTAGAAATAGCTACGGTCATTGACGAACTATGGGGCAATATAAACTCAATTCTGGAAAAATTCCCAGACGCCGAAATTATTGTTGCTGTGACTTCAATGTACATAACAAGAACTGGCTTCATTTTTCTAGTCAGAATTCTCCAGAAGGCAGGCAAGTTGAACTATTTTCAAACCTCTTCCAACTTTCTCAACTTGTCAAGAACCAGGGCCTTAACCCTTTTTTAAGAAACTTTAACTGGTCGATGTATTTTCGACAAAGAAACGCTGATCTTTTGTTCAAGAAGAAACGTTGATCTTTTGTAACGCTAATGTCGTTAGTAATACAATAATGCTAGTTATGAAACTGTTTATATCTAGTTCGTATAAATCGGCCAAACAAAACACCAAATTATAGCTTAACGACATTTGCAAAAAGACCATCTAAAATAAAGTGGAACTTTTCAAGCGGTACAAGGCTAATGATTCAGAATCTTCATGTAGGAGCTATAAAGTGGCCAGAAACAATTACAAGAAAATTATAAATCAGCAAAAGTTTTTGCATAACTAAAGCCTGAAACAAAAAATTCTCTAACAGCTCAACAGCAATCTTTCTTTTTGGACCTCCACTGATCGATAATAACGACTCTATCTCATTTCAGATTCGGTTAGGAAAGCAAAATTATTTCAAAAAACTTTTGCGTCAAATTCCACACTTCCTTCTCCACCTACGATTCCTAAAGTTGATCATTGCTGTATATTTGGAAGAATATACTTCAGGACCCGAGAATGTAAATGATAGAAAGTCTACTGGTCCCAATGGAATCTCTGCCATGGTTCTGAAAAATATTGTTTTCTCTATTTCGAAACCTCTGCGTAACTTTTTTTACCTATCATTTTCGATTGGAGTATATCCCAGTGAATGGAAGGCTGTTCATGTTTCACCTATTCCCAAAAAAGGTGACAAGAGTGACCCTTGCCACTATAGGCCTATAGCTATAATATCAATTTTTTCCAAACCTATGGAAACGATCATAAACCAAAAGCTTAAGAAATATCTCGATGATAAGAATATTTGAATGATCGCCAACATGGTTTTACGTGCAACCGATCCACTGGCGATATTATGACAAATCTGTGGGAAAAACTAACAGCAGCATTCACTATTCTGGCGAATGTACTGTTGTTGTTCTTAATACGTCGAGAGCTTTTGATCAAGTTTGGCATGGTGCTCTTTTGAGCAAATATCAAGTTATAGGCCTTGGAACTACTTTCTGCAAATGGATTGAAGATTTTCTTTCGAAGCGCTGTATTCGTGTTGTAGTCGAGGGTTACACGTCCGACAAATCCCAAATAAATGCTGGCGTTCCACAAGGATCCATCCTTGCCCCAACTCTCTTTTTGATTTTTATCAACGATCTTTTATCTACAACCTTTAATCCAAACCAAAGTTTCGCTGAATACAACACTCTGGTGGTATCTTACGAATTTCCTAAGAAATTAGATGTCATAAACTGCGCCGTTCATGCAGCAAGGCTTACTATGTTCAACACTATTAATTGTGTTGAACACCATAATTGATAGCTGGGGTGCTAACAACAGAGTGAAGTTTAACACCACCAAAACTCAATGTTATCAGATCTTACCTAAAAAAACGAATAACCTACTCTAACCCTACTCTCAGGTTCCAGGGTGAAATTGTGCAACGATCAGAAAACCTAAACAAATCAAAAAATGATTTGGAATGATCATATTTTTGATATAGCGAAAAGTGCTGCCAAATGCTTTGGTTTCCTCTTTTAGTGCAAGACATATTTTTTATCCAGGAACTTGCTTAATATCAAGTAAGCTTATGTACGACCCACGATGGTGTATAACTCGCATAGTTGCATATATAGGCTGGCGCCTCACTCACTTCCTTTAATTACCTCGACCGAATTCAAAAATGTGCTTCTCTTGGCATCCGTCGTAATATTGGAGCCCTTTCTCTTTTTAATAGAAATTTCGTAGGTAATGAAACTTGTTCAGATAAAATAAAATCGCTAATGCCACCTCTCAAAACATTCCACCGCACCACTAGAGGGTCTCAAGTGCTCATGCCTACTATGTGGAGCTTCCTAAATGGTACTCTTTGCCAGTACTGCAAAAATGTGGAACCTATTACCATCCTCTTTGTTTCCAAAAGTTGGCTTTTTTTTAAATTTACAATTTGCCCAAATTCAAGACGAATCTTAACAGATTTATTACGCAATTACCGTATTACCGTCTCATTCCCCTTTATCCGCATTTTTCCCGTCCATACTCCCTCCAATTTAGTCTCAACTACTTTTTAGTACAAGGGAACATATTTCTAGATTGAGATTATTCAATAAAAAAAAAATAGGAAATTAAAGTTTTTCAATTTTATGGTTCATACATGGTAATATAAAAATATTAATTCTTAATTTTTTAATTATTGCGAATCTAATGAAAATGACGAATAAACAGTAATTGTATTTTAACAGCGGCTAGGAGCAAAAGTTCTTTTTGTTATGATGAAAGTTAATATATGTTTATATTATAAACATATCATTTCCCAAAACAGCTTATGGTAAAAGGTTTTTACAATTGTTGAAAAAACCACAAAGTTGATTATTACCATTAACTGAACTAAAAAATCCCAAATTTGGCAAAGTAGAATTTGGAATTTGTTATTGGAAAAGAATTTCATATTTCTCGCAATTGTTAACCCTCTAAAACATCAACTATTGATTCATTCTTAGTTGCAAATATTTTAATAAAACACTAGGCACTAGCAGCCTGTTTCAAATGGCAAAATATGGTAATAAGCTTTTATCGAAAGCAAGAGAAGTACAATTTTTCATTTTGAACATAAATAAGTATAAAATACAGGCAACCTTTAATAAAATTTGTATATATCAATCGAAAAGTAATAAGAGATTTTTAGTAACTTTTTTCAGTAGCCTTCATAGTAATACTTTTACATAGTTTTAACTTAATTGTTTGAAATGTTAAGTGAGAAAAACAAATATTTTAAAAGTATTTTTCATAAGCTCTCGCGCCCGAACAGGCTAATGGAGCTTAATAATTAGAATATAAAATCCATTAATTAGAAAATTAGAGACAAATCGTTGAAAAAAATTTACTCAACACTCCCTCTCGTTCGTTTACGAGATCATTAAATAAAAATAAAACCATTTTATTTTGTTTTCAAGATTATAATTAGATTATTATTATTCTGTTTTCAAGATTCTTTTATTCTGTTTTCAAGATTATAATAAATAATATATTATATTCTTTAAAAAAAATAATAATCATACAGATTTTCTAAGTATGTACTGTAAATTACGGAATTCATAAATTATATTTTGACTAACTATTGGTCAATATTATAGAATACCTACAATATTTATTTATATATGTATATACATATGATTTGAATCGACTATATTTTTTGGATATATAATCATAAGATATATATAGTTACAATCATATTTTATATTCACTGGTTGTACGTGTTTACTTTATAGTACCTATACACTATACATATAAAACTTGTAATACATTACTTATAATATATTAAATAAATATAAAGCCATAAATCTTATCTACTAACAAAATAAAAAAAAGAAAGCTAAAAATGGACATCTTAGACATGTTTATATTATTTTTAAAAAGAAAATAAAAAAAATCACAAAAGAAAAGCTCTTAGAATTATTTTTTTTCTTTTTGGAACTCAATACCATGTCTCTGTCGCGCGTGCATTTATATAGAACATACAATTATGAAAAACATATTAGCAGTGTATGTTAATATAATATACAACCATCCATTATTTTGACAATATTTTAATTAATGTAATGTTAAGACGTTTATTTTTTTGAACTGTTAAACTGTACAAATTTTTTAAAACCATTATCACGGGTATTTAAATATTAAAATCAAATTATAAAGAAAAATTTTTAAAGATTTGGATTTAATCAAATTTTTCCGTAAAATTTTTAAATTATAATGATTTTTTTTTTAATTTATATAAGTTTAACGTTATTTTGCATCAAACCCCGTTCCATAAAAAATTGTTAGTGGCAGTATTATAATATACTGTTAGTGGAAATAAATGTATATTATAATACTTTATAATACTTTATACGGAAATATACCCCCACATATATACCAATCTCGTTCAAAACGAGGTAGAATACAGTTACCTTTCTCAACTCTTAGATACCCGTACGAACAGTTAGTATGTCCATAGCCTGTCACTCTGCTTATAATATTATTTTTTTAATTTTTTAGTATTTTAAAATAATTTGGGTGAATTTTATAATTTCCAGAACTATGGGTTGTACATATATTCAAACTATACTTTTACACGTTCTTCAAAAGCAGATTCTAACCTTCCACATAACGATTATCAATCCAAAACTTTTTCAAATATGCTATAGTACCATTTAATACTAAGCGGCAAATGTATAATAATTTATACTACACATATGTATTATAATATCATTCATTCATCAGTGTCATATACGATATGCAAATAAACATGAGTTATGTAAGTATGTATACCGACCGACAATTACGCAACTATTGTGGGAGACCGACAATTACGCAGTAGAACTCACTACTAAAATCAAGTAGTGCAACCACTGCCCATAATAAATAATAACTATTCACCATGCTACTCTCTCGGTTTTCGTTTAGTTGTTTATCCTTTAGGAAAACCACATGTTTAATAAGAGTTTTGGTCAATAATATAATACTGGTGGTTAATGTCTTTCAGTTGTTCGATAGCCATCAAGCTTAATAGCAACATTTGAAATTATAATAGTAAATTAAATAAATTATAACAAATTATATAATAAATAAAAAGTGTAAATCATATAATAATATACTGTACCTAGTTTGATTTCCTGCAATTGGGGGCTCAACCGGGATTTGTGGGAATTTTTTTCACCAGTTCATCAAAACTTAGTGGAATCAACATAAAAGTTATCACAGCGGTCCACAGCGGTACTTTTCCGTTAAAATAACACGTGTAAAAGAATTATATCAAAATTACAAAGTACAAAATAACTGAAAAATTACTACTGAAATAACTTTTGAAATAAGAAAACCAACCTATTTAACACAAAATATTCAACCACAGTTGTTAAACCAACCGATGTAAAACAAGCTGGAACTGTATTAAATAATTCAACTTTTAAAAAAAAAAAATCAAAATTCTAAGCAAAATACAACTACCTATTAATTCTATCGAAAAATCGCTGAAAAATAATTACCGAACATCTATTTCTACAAATTTATCACCAATTCACAAATTAACACCTGAGCGAAATCATCATCATTACAATTACAACAAAGGAGACAAAAATAAGAAGATGTAGTTGACGTCAGTATTGCAGGCAACGTGGGGAAGCGGCATGAAATGGTCACTGCTCATTAAAGTAATCACCAGTAGCAGAACTTAATTGGCAAAATAATAATTGAAAAAAAAACCAATGAAAAAAAGGGTATTGTAATTTTTTTTAATTAAGTAAGTAAAACTAATTTCTTTCAAAACCAAAATTAAATTAAAAAACAATTATAAAAAAAAAATATAAAAAAGAATATATAACAATGTAATTTTTTTTTTCTTTCGAATTTTTTTTTGAAATATTTTAAGTCATAAATATATGTATGTAATTTTATAATTTCTTTTGAAAAAAGAACAAAATATATTTAGATATAATTTCTCTTGAAAAAAGAATATATGCACGTAGAAGTTTAAATGCTTATAGATATATGTACATCAGGCATACATAATACACGTGCATGTATACTTATATTATTTAAAATAAAAAAAAAAATTTAAATTAAAACCAACAAATTTATAGATTACATATACACATATTATTTGAAATAAAAAAAAATTTAAATCAAAATTAACAAATTAATATGAAAAATTAATGTATATACGAGTATAGTATGTAAAGTTTAATTTTATATGAATGTTTTAATAAGTACACACACATGTGTAATGTCGAAACACCTTTTAAAAAAAAAATAAAACAAACATTATATGAAAATAAGTAAAGTTATAAATTAAGCTTGAGGTTTGGATAGAATCACATATTTTTAGAGTGACCATATACTCGCATAAAACATTCGGTATAGAATAAGCTTTGGCTTCGGTTCCATTTTAAAAATTAACAAAAATTTTGTTTTTTTTTATTTTTCTTTTTTTTCTTTCTCCGTTGGAATTAAACAGATAATAACTAAAAGTAGCACCTAGTATATCATTGATTTTTTTTTAGATTAAACAAATTTATAACCAAATTTATAAATAATAAATTTAGTGTAAATTTAAACGAATTTATAAAACTTAATTTTATAAAAATATTTCGTCAATCATTATAATTAATTTAATTTAAACAAAATTCATGTAACTGCAAGAGACCTGTTACTTTTTGATTAATTATTTTTCAAAAATTTTCACAAAATTCCAGAATTTAATCACAATTTTAAAAGTCATAGCGAAGGTGAAACATTTTATCATTTATGAAAATTAGTTATACACATACGTACGCATAGTATTAAATTCGCACTATTATCTCTACTTATATTAACGTTAAACACGCTTATTCGTATTATACTAAAATTTTCCAAATATATCTTCACATTCGTACATCTTCATATCCATTAACAAAATTTTAAGATTTGTACCTGTCTATACATACATTTCTCATTCTTGCTGACCGACGAAACTTTCGGAAATGAACACTGAAACAATACTGGGTTTAACAGTAGCAGGTCTAAAAGAGAAATTAAGAGAACTAAAACTCGATGATTCAGGACGCAAACCAATATTAAGGGATAGACTCTTAGAATATTTCCAACTTGTTAATAACGACGAAGATTCTTCATCAGGCGAAGACACAGTGCTGAGCAGCGCAGGAAAACCGAATAACGTCAATGAAGGTAGTCACTTCACGCTAAGAGACGTTGAAGAGAGCCTGTCACATTTTTCGGGAACTGACTCAACAGAAATAGGTACTTGGGTCTCAGAGCTCGAAAACACGGCTTATACACTAGGCTGGAGCGACACTCAAATGTTCATCTACGGTAAGCAGTTATTGAGAGGCGCCGCGAAACTCTTTGTCCGCAGTCAATCAAACATTGGTGACTGGAATTCATTAAAACATGAGCTAACACAGGAATTCAGTTCAAAACTGTCGGCATCAGAAGTTCACAGAATTTTGGTTAATCGTAAGAAAAAGCCAGAAGAGAATTTGCTCGAATACTTATACTCAATAAAGGATATTGGAAAATCGATAAACCTAGATGATGAAAGTACAATCGAGTACTTTGCAGAGGGAATTTTAGATTCTAGAGCAAATAAAGCCATACTCTACCAGTCCAAAAATCTGAAAGAATTAAAAGAGAATACAAAAGTGTACCAGAAAATTAGAGGCACCCAAATGTCGTCATCAAATGGAATTCTTTTCAACATCGCGCAGTACACAAAGGGAACGCAGAATTCCGAAAACCTGAAAACACGTTTAATAAAATAAAAAACGAAAATATGGAGTTCAGAAGAAAATGTTTCACGTGCGGAAGCGAATCTCACGTAGCGAAACATTGTGGGAGAAATTCTAATAAACCCGTGTGCTTTAAATGTAACCAGTCGGGTCACAGGGCATTCGAATGTAATTTAAATGATCAACAATTTCAGCGTAAAATTAAAACAGAACCCAGAGGGGCCAACGTTTGTGAAGACAGGATCAAACCGGTCAACAGTAAGCTGTTCAAAACAGTCTTAGTAAATAACGCAAGTTTCGAGGCATTAGTCGACACAGGTTGCGACTTGTGTCTAATAAGGGAGGATACATTAGAAAAAATAGGTATATCAGATAGAGGAACAGAGCGACAAGTTCTAGTAGGATTAAAAAAAGTCGAAATTCTAACGTTAGGAAACGTTACATTGGATATTTCCGTGGACAGACTTAAGTTAAGGGTAATATTTCATGTGGTAGAAATAAACGATTTAGGGTACGAAGCTATAATAGGAAATAATATATTAAAAATAGTAGATCTGTCGGTTAAAGAAGCAGGAACCACGTTCACGGTAAAAAGGCTAAGTTCAGTCATAAATGTAGAAAGAAAAAGTCAAGATTCGCCAAAATCTAAAGACGTTTACGCAGAATTCAGGAATTTGTGTTTGTTGGCAGAAAAAACAGATGCAAAAAGTCACGAGATCGACATGTCTCATCTTACAAAAGAACGTAAAAACGAGGTGGAAGAAATAATAAATAACTACTTTCCGTGCAAAACAAACAGATCGCCTATAGAAATGAAAATTATTTTGAAAGATGAAATTCCCGTTCGGGAAGAACCGCGACGCATTTCACATAAAGATCAAGAAATTATTCAAAATCAAATCAATGATTGGCAGGAAGAGGGAATTATACAAGAGAGTAACTCCGAGTATACCGTACCTGTAGTTCTGGTGTCCAAAAAGGACGGATCAAAAAGACTTTGTTGCGACTATCGTAAATTAAACGTGAAAATCATAAGAGACAATTTTCCAATGGCTTTGATCAATGACATATTGGATCGACTACAGAAGGCTAAAATATATACAACGCTGGATTTGAAAAACGGATTTTTTCATGTACCATTAGAGCAAAAATCCAGGAAGTATACCGCGTGTGTCACACCCAACGGACAATATGAATTCCTTTTTGTACCATTTGGAATATCAAATTCGCCAGCAACCTTTTGCAGATTTATAAACGCTATGTTCAGAGATCTAATAAAAGACGGGGTAATAATAGTATATATGGACGACATAATAATTCCCTCCGTGGACGAAAACGAAAATGTGGAAAAGTTAAAATTAGTGTTGGAAAAAGCTTCTTCTTATGGTCTGCAGATAAAATGGAGTAAATGTCAAATGTTAAGGAAAAAAGTAAATTTTTTAGGGTACGTGATAGAAAACGGTACGATTAAACCATCGACTGAAAAAATAAAAGCCATGTCTGAATTCAAATTTCCTGGAAATTGTAAAGCTCTAGAAAGAATTCTCGGGTTGACATCATATTTTCGCAGATTCATAAGGGATTATTCAATTATCGCAAAGCCGCTTTCGGATCTACTCCGTAAAGACGCAAAGTTCAAAGTGGAAGTACAGCAGCTAGCAGTATTCGAGCAGCTCAAAATAGCCCTTACTACTAGTCCAGTGTTGAGGTTGTACAACCCTAAAGCAATAACTGAGATACACACAGACGCATCCATCTACGGTTACGGGGCAGTACTCCTTCAGAAAGATTCAGAAGACGAACAATTCCATCCAGTTCAATACATGAGTCGAAAGACTAACTCAGCAGAAGAAAAATATCCGTCATATGAGCTAGAAGTGCTTGCGATAATAGAAGCGCTTAAGAAATGGAGAATATACCTTCTAGACATAAATTTTAAAATCATTACGGACTGTAACGCGTTCGCGATGACAATGAAAAAAGAGAACATACCAACAAGGATCGCAAGATGGGCGCTGTACTTGCAAGAGTTTAACTATGAGATAGAACACAGGTCGGGATCAAGAATGAGGCATGTTGACGCACTCAGCAGAGTGTCTTGCCTCCTCATAGAAAGCTCTTTAATTCACAGCTTGCGAGAGGCTCAAGCAGGAGACGAGTGGATCAAAGCAATTAAGACAATCCTGAACGATGGAAAAGATTACCACGATTTTTTCCTTAAACAAAACATTTTACATAAAAATCCAGACAAGGAGCTGATCGTCGTGCCTTCGACCATGGAGGACGAAATCATCTCAATAGCACACAAACAAGGCCACTACGGCGCTACAAAAACCCAAGAATATCTGGAAAAATCTTTCTTCATCCAAAATATTGCAGTAAAAGTAGCCAAAACCTTAAAAAATTGCGTGGAATGCATTATCATAAATTCTAAGACAGGAAAAAAAGAGGGACTTCTCACACCTATCGATAAAGCGAACCTCCCTTTGGAAACATATCACATCGCCCATGTAGGGCCGATGAAAGCAACCCACAAAGCATACAACTACATTCTAGAAGTCGTAGACGCATTCTCTAAGTTCGTCTGGCTTTATCCCACGAAGGATGCAGGGAGCGAAGCAGTGATAGATAGACTACGAAAACAATCATCAGTCTTTGGAAATCCTAAACGAATAATTTCAGACAGAGGAACGGCGTTCACCTCGGCAAGGTTCAGGGAATATTGCAACAGCAGCAAAATTCAACACCTGCTTATAGCTGCAGGCGTGCCACGCGGAAATGGCCAAGTGGAGCGTATACATAAGATAGTGGTCCCAATGTTGGCAAAATTAGGATACAATAAGCCCGAAAACTGGTACAAACATGTAGACAGAGTACAACAATTTATAAATAACACACCGCCCAGAAGTACAAAGTTCACACCTTTTAGACTAGTAACCGGCCTAGAAATGAGGCTGCCGGAAGACTTGGAATTCAGAGAACTAATTGACGAAAGTCTATGCGACGAACTAAACGCCGAGCGAGAAAAAATAAGAAAACAGGCGCGTGACAATATTTTAGAAATCCAAAAAGAAAACAAGAAAAATTTCGACAAGAATAGGAAGCGCGAAATAGAGTACAAGATAAACGATTTAGTCGCGATAAAACGCACACAATTCGGGTCAAGTCTAAAGTTGAAACCAAAATTTCTCGGTCCTTACAAAATAACGAAGAAATTAAACCACAGCAGGTACGAAGTAGAAAAATTAGGAGAACAAGAAGGTCCTAGAAGAACCACAAGTGTGGCAGAATTTATGAAATTATGGAACCCGACAATCGAGTCGGTTGTTGAATCAGGACGGCCGAATGTGAGAGACCGACAATTACGCAGTGGAACCCACTACTAAAATCAAGTAGTGCAACCACTGCCCACAATAAATGATAACTATTCACCATGCTACTCTCTCGGTTTTCGTTAAGTTGTTTGTCCGTTAGGAAAACCACATGTTTAATAAGAGTTTTGGTCAATAATATAATACTGGTGGTTAATGTCTTTCAGTTGTTCGATAGCCATCAAGCTTAATAGCAACATTTCAAATTATAATAGTAAATTAAATAAATTATAACAAATTATATAATAAATAAAAAGTGTAAATCATATAATAAATAAAAAGTGTAAATCATATAATAATATACTGTACCTAGTTTGATTTCCTACACTAATATCATATAAACATAAATTGTAAGTATGAACTATGTTCAAGGGTGTAATAAATTTGCCATTACGTTTGTGACATTTTAAAAGAGTCGAGCTAGATATAGTGTCAAATGTATAGATCGGCTCAGAATCGAATTCTGAGTCGATTAAGCCATGTACGTCCGTCCGCACGATAACTCAAAAAATAAAGGAATTATGAGGCTGAAATTTCTTTACGTCACTTTTGCAAAATTGTTAGTTTTACTATTTAAATCAAGCATTTTCGGTCGCCTGGTTCGAGTAGCCGCCATACGACTTCTTTCTTTAAATGGAAATAACTCAGTCTCTGTTCAAGCTAGAAATTTGAAATTTGATGATCAATGATGATCAAGTTTTATGGCAACAACTTCTGTAAAAAATGGTTGTGATGGTACGACAGGTTCGAGTAGCTGCCATAGACTTCTATTTTTAAATGAAAATAACTCAGTGTCTATTGAAGCTAGCTATCTGAAATTTAGTGAAAAGGTGTCGGTTTACATGCCAGCAATTTTTGTAAAATTTGGTTAGTCTAAAGTAGCCGGTTCATGCTCTTGCACATCTTGGAAGTTAGTGAAGACAGGCGCCTGAAATCTTCCAAATGATGAACCAGTTTTATGCCAACAACTTCTGTAAAATTTGGTTGTGCTTGTGCAATAGATTCGGGTAGCTGTCATACAACTTCTCCTTGGAAATGAAAATAACTCAGTGTCTAATGAAGCTAGAAACTTTAAATTTAGTAAAGAGGTGTCGAGTTACATGCCAACAACTTTTGCAAAATTTGGTCGGTCTAGAGAAACCGGTTCAGGCTTCTTGTATTTCTTAATGAAGTTAAGCGCCTAAAATCTTATAAATGAAAGGCTGTGTAATTTGTTGTTCATGTTTATGAGGCAAAGAAATGCACTAAAAAAGAAAAAAAAAAAGTTTTATGGCAACAACTTCTGTAAATTTTGGTTGTGCTTGTGCAATAGATTCGGGTAGCTGCCATATAACTCCACAATTTACTTAAATATATCTCTGTTGTTATCGTCGGTACTAAAACATCTGAATGTTTTTAAAAGATGATCAAGTTTTATAGAAACAGGATATATTACGTTCATACGGGTATCCCAGAGTTGAACAGTCTACTCTACTGCACTCTTCCTCGTACTTTTTATTTATTTAATTATCCTTCATCCTTAGCAGCATCCTTAACAATTTCAAATTATCGAGTAAAAAAATATGCAAAAAAATCGTTAAAAAAATTTGTTAGAAAAATTTAGAAAAATGAAGTCACACTTTCATCAATTATAAGGTAACCCTATATTATTAAGAAAAGTTGTCAATAGAAATAAAAATATAATGTTGGAGCTTTAATTTTTGAACATTACTTCAAAAAAATTTATACAGGTGTTCCAGTTACAGGTGTGTGAAAATAAGGAATTTTTTAGTTTTTGAACCCATACAGCTCCAAAACGGTTGGCGATACAAAAATATTTTCTGAAATGACGCATTATTTTCAAAGATCTAACTTCTCTCAAAATTTCAAGTTTCTAACTTAAACCGCTTGGAATATAGAAGGTATCAAGAATTTTGCAAAATTTGAGTTTCGCATAACGGTAAATTAAAACACCGTATGCCACAAGTACATATTTGTTGTATATATGTTTTTAAAGCTGATCGTTTGACGTTTTCAAATTGAAAATAAACCTTATAAAACTTGTCTTATAACAATTTAAATATAGAGCTTTTTCGAACTTTGGGGGCTGTAGCTCCGTAACGGATGGGACTGCAGAAAAAACTTGTTAATAATAAAATTAATATTTTTATAATATCTATCAGTAGTTCAAATTTCATGGCTCTATTTCAAAAAAAATGTGGAAATCTAATAGTTAGGTGTTCGAGAGCTATCCGGCGGACAAAGCTTAACCGACTTAGAATTTACTTCTGATCAGATCCATACCTTTGAAGCTATATCTAGCTAGCTTATTTCGAAGTGTTACAATCGCAGGAGCAATTTTAATATACTCGACCCTTTTCGTAAGGGTATAAAAATTATATTTTCACATTTCCATATGGAAAATAATTAATTTTGAAAACTTCGCATATAAAAGTATTTTGACATTTCACTTAAAGAACTGTCAATTTTATACGAATATAGATATTTTTATGAAAAAAGGTAATTTTTGAAGGAACGGGGACTGTCGCGCCCCACTTAAAAATTTTTTGAAATTTACATATTTTTATTAATATTGTAAAAAGTTAAGTATTCCTACAAATAAAGGGAACATAACTCCCAAATAACGTTTTTAAGATAAATAAAAACTATATTAGAACAGAAGGTTTTTTTTTATTTCATTAAAAAGTTTGGTAACAAAAAACCAATATTATTTCTTGATTGCTAAAATACAAGCATTATTTTTTTTTTGCTAAGGTAGGTGGGAATCTTCCAAAAACACCAAGAATTTCTCCCTTGGTAGTGTCAGATTCTTACTGACTAAACCTACCTCCCCTTTTAGCCAATATAATGGGATGAAACCCTTATCTGCGAGCGCAGTATATTGGTTAGGGAGTAGGGATAGGAAAGGATAGAAAATGGATACGGAAATTGGGAGTGGGACAGTAAGGAAACAATGAAACCGCCTATTATTATTACTATTTGCTAACAGTGACTATTACAATTATTAGTATTATTATTATTATTATTATTATTATTATTATTATTATTATTATTATTATTATTATTATTATTATTATTATTATTATTATTATTAGTATTATTATTATTATTATTATTATTATTATTATTATTATTACTATTATTATTATTATTATTACTATTATTATTATTATTATCATTATTATTATTATTATTATTATTATTATTATTATTATTATTATTATTATTATTATTATTATTATTATTATGATTATTATTATTATTATTATTATTATTATTATTATTATTATTATTATTATATTATTATTATTATTATTATTATTGTTATTATTATTATTATTATTATTAT
Source organism: Poecilobothrus nobilitatus (assembly GCA_947095535.1). Lineage (NCBI taxonomy): Eukaryota > Metazoa > Arthropoda > Insecta > Diptera > Dolichopodidae > Poecilobothrus > Poecilobothrus nobilitatus. The sequence goes on along the minus strand of OX352774.1, from coordinate 126,228,346 downwards.
TATTATTATTATTATTATTATTATTATTATTATTATTATTATTATTATCATTATTATTATTATTATTATTATTATTATTATTATTATTATTATTATTATTATTATCATTATTATTATTATGTGCAATATATTTTTCTATTTTTCATATCCACTCTCTGTGGATAGTGCAAACTTATAAAAAGAAGAACAATATATTTTAATAATGTAATTTTATTACGGGACGGGAACCCAAATTAATTTATTGGTTTGCGAGTATAATGTATTAGGTATAGAGATAACTGAAGTTGCCTTTTTCGTGCATGATGAATTCTTATCACTATCCACTTTTTACATTAAGTTAGCTTAATTTATTTACAAAATATTTTTGTAGTGTTTTTTCATTTCTTCTTATTAGTAGTACACGGTAGTGTGAAGATACGATTCCGGATGGAAACATAATATTTGTTTTGTATATAAATTACAAATATAATTTTTTTTTTATTTACTGCATTATTTGGCAAAGTACAAATTATACATTATTCCGAAATAGCAAAAACAAATATGTAGATATATAAAAATAAAATCTACCATAATTAACTCCTTCAATCTCTGATAGTCGAGAATACTTAAGTCTAGTCTGCGACTAATAGCTAGTCAGGGGGTCGTACAAAAAAAAATTTTCTGAGGAAACTTATACTAATTTTAAAGGTTCTTTCTTTTCTTGTCTCAAGTAATTTCAAGTTCCTATCTCAAGGCGTGCCGGAGTTATGAAAATATATCATATATCAAATATCATGTATAAAATTTGGTTTTCACATAACTGTAAATTTAAGTAGTAAATTACATAATATTGCATAATTTTGATATTGTTTTATAGAGGTAAGAAAATTTCCTGTCTTCTAGTGTTTTTTGATTGTAAAAGAACTACGCACAGCCTGAGATATATAGATCTGAAAATAGAGCTTTTTTGAAATTTTGTGGGGCTGAAACTCTGGAAACTTATATAAATAAAAGAAGCCAGTAACACAAAAAAAATAATACTGGAGCTTTAAGTTTTTTGTCTTATCGAAGAAAAACGTGTACAGGTGTCTAAGTTACAGGTGTTTAACAATAGCAAATTTTCTATTTTTGAGCTCTAATGGCCAATAAACATAGGGTGATCCAAAAATATTTTTTGAGGAAACTTATACTAATTCTAAAAATTCTTTCTTGCTTCAAAATTTCAAGCCACTATCTAAAAGCGTGGCGAAGATTATGAAGGTAAAAAAATAGTGCAAAATTTGGTTTTCACATAACGGTAAATTTAAATACTAAATTAAAAAATATATATAATTTTGATATTGATTTATAAAGATTAAAAAAAATTCCTGTCGAATGGCGTTTTCAAATTGAAAAAATGTTAAGCGGAACATGAAATATACGCATTTAAAAATATGGCTTTCTCAAAGTTTGAGGGGCTGAAGTTTCTTGATGGATAAGGCTACATGAAAAATTTGTTCCACAAAATTGATTTTTTCATGAGACCCGTCCATGGTTAAAAAATGTTTTCTTTATCTTTATTTCAAAATTTTTTTGGAAATGTGATGAAAAGTGTATATATGTGGACTTCAAACTCAGCTTACAAACAATAAATAATGTTAAATTAATAAAATATTGTTGAATAAACATATACATATGTAAATGTTTTTGTTCCAATTTCGTGGTAATTTATTGTTTAGCAAACAAAGAATAAAGACGACTTGTCTTGATCTTATTTCGAAAAACACGATAATAACAACAATAACAATAGAAATAACAGTAGTAACATAAATTTTATTTGAATATTTAATAATAAATAAAAAAATATCAAAAAAAAAATATTTGCAAGTGGTAACAAAACTCATATACTTAAACGATTTTTTTAGACCCGTACAATATGTTACAAAACGATAAACATTTTTTTTGGACAATGATATATAAAAGGACTTAACTCTAAATAATATGAAATATTTAAATTTAGGGATTTCGAATTTTTGTTTTTAAGTGCAAATCAATAAAATCTATTTAAGTAGAGGATTTTATCCTTTGCAAAAGAATTTGATTTGATATTTATTTTTATGTTTATGTTTAAACAAGGCAGAATGTAAACCAATGGTTTTTAAAAGCGCACATGTCCAAAACATAATACAAACTGTTTAGAATTGTGAGTTGCACCAAAATTTTAAAATTTCATATAATAACAAAATATGTGAAAATAGGACTTTTTGCAATTTTGAAGAGCTGTAACTTCGAAACCCTATACAACTAAGAAAAATCGTTACCACGCGTAAAAATATATTAATGAAGCTTTAATTTTTATACCTTGCCGAAGAAAAATTTGTACTGGTGGCTAAGTTACAGGTGTCGAAAAATAGCAAATTTTTAATTTTGAGCCCTTATACCTCTGAAAGAGGGGGCGGTACAAACAAATTTTCTGAGGAAACTTATACTAATTCTAGAAGTTCTTCCATGTTTCAAAATTTCAAATCTCTATCTAAAAGCCTGCTGGAGTTATGAAAAAGGAAATATCATGCAAAACTTGATTTTCACTTAACGTTAAATTTACATAGTAAATTACTAAATATTGCATAATTTTCATATTGTTTTATAGAGGTAAGAAAATTTCCGGTCTTCTAGCGTTTCTACATTGCAAAACTACTACACAGAGCCTGAGCCAAAAACATATATACAATGAAAATAAAGAGTTTTTGCATTTTTGAGGAGCTGAAACTTCGTAACCCCATACAATTAAAAGAAACTGTTAACACGTGTAAAAATATATTACCGGAGCTTCAATATTTATGTCTTGCCGAAGAAAAATGTATACGGATGCCTAAGTTGCAGGTATTTAAAAATAGAGAATTTTCAATTTTTCAGCCCTAATAGCTTATAAACAGGGGGTGGTCTAAAACAAATTTATGAGGAAACTTATATTAATTCTAAAAGTTCTTTCTTTCCTCAAAATTTCAATTCTCTATCTAAACGCGTGCCGGAGTTATGAAGGTGGAAAAATTAGGCGAAATTTGGTTTTCACATAAAGGTAAATTTAAATACTAAATTTAAAAGAATTCTACAATTTTGATATTGACTTACAAAGTTAAAAAAATCCTGTCGAATGGCGTTTTCAATTTGAAAAAATGTTAAACAGAACACGAGATATACGTATTTAAAATATGGCTTTTTTTAAATTTTTGGGGCTGTACCTTCGTAATGAATTATTTCTTTAACGATGTAGAAGTTTTGTAAACAGACAGACAAACGACAGACAAACAGCCGCACGGACAGAGGAACAGACGGACAGAGGAACAGACGGACAGAGTAAAACCAATGGGCACATCTTTTCTGTTTAATTTTTTTTGGAAATGTGCTAAAAATACATATTAAAATAAAATACAAAATAAATTTTACACAGTTTTAATGATAACGCAACATATTTTTACTCTTTTGCGACTGAATTACTGAAAAGTCCTCAATTGAAAATTAAACAAAACGAATGTAAGCCAACGGCTTTTAAAAGCGCAAAAAAAAGATAGTAGAAACTGTGTAGAAAGTTTGTATTTCAAATGATAATACAACACAATTGTATTCCAAAAGATAATACAAACTGTTTAGAATTGTGACTTGCACTTGCACCAAAATTTGCAAATTTCATATAAGAAAAAATGTGAATATAGGACTTTTTTGCAATTTCGAGGGGGTTGTGAATCCGGAATCCTACATAACTAAGAAAAACCGTTAATAAACGTAAAAATATATTACTGGAGCTTTACTTTTAAGAAAAATTTCTTCAGAGGCCTAAGTTACAGGTGCCCAAAAAGAGCAAATTTTCAAATTTCGAGCCTAATAGGTCTTAAACAGGGTGTGCTACAGAAAAAATTTCTGCCAAAACTTTACGTTATCATACTGACTCCCTTAATAAACTCCCTAAAAATTTAATTTTTACATCAGCACTACTAATAACATCAGCACTATTAGAAAAAATCATCAATTCAACATCAACAATCAAACAATTTTACATCAGCACTATTAGAAAAAAAAACATAAAACAAAAACAGATAAAATAAAAAAAGGTTGGTACAGTTTATTAATTTTTTGACGGTAATTTTTGACAGTTTTTTAATTAAGGAGAAAAAATGGTCCAAGCTAAAAACACATTCAGGGTAAAAGTTTGTGGCGATATGTCAAAAATTGTTTGAAACACATGTATAAAGTATAATAAAAACCGGCGAAAAAATGCCGGCGATTTTTTTGCACGGCTGAAAAATTTATATTTTACAATTTTGTAGCGGCGAAATCAATACAGTTATATTGTGGCATTAAAATTCAAAAACAATTTTTAAATCCATTTTTTTAACATTCCATTTGTAGATAGGTTAAGATAATAATATGTCATTTGAAGAAAAATTAATCGAGGAAGTAATAAGGAAAATAGTAAATTAAATGAAGACACATTATTTTTGTTAGTTTCAAAAAATGTTCTTCATCGTTTTCTTTTATTTCCGTACCATATTTTACAAAGAAATCATCTTGTTCCGATCTTCATTTGCTATGAAATTCGAATTCACCCAAAACCCAAATGTAACCCAAAAACCGCTACGACATTTTTTTTGTTACATTTAAAACAATCCAAATAATCGAAATAATTTTAATATATAAAAATAATTAATATTAATATTAACATTTTACTCTCTATTTTTCTTTAGTTTAAAAAAAAAATTTATGTCAATAAAAAACAGCACTTTTCGCCGCGAAATTTTCGACCCGGAATTCGTCCACCGTATTTTTACATTTTAGCTCGAGGTGAAATTTATGTTTTCCGTGTGGAAATTTACACGAAATTTAAAAGAATATGACACTTGGACACCTATTAAATAATTAGTGTTATTTTTTTTTCAAAAATATTTTCATCAATCTTAGTGTTTTCTTAATGACATAATATTTATCTAAATATGCCGAATTTTATATTAAAATAAAGTTTTTAATTTTTCTACATTATATCAAAAATTTTAACTTTTTTTTATCGATTTCAAAAACCTTTCAAGTTTATTGCGTTTATTTTTTGTTCTTGAAAAAAATTTGCTGAATTTATTTTATTTAAATGTACTTTGGAAGAGGTCCTTGGTATATTTAATAAAAGATTCATGTCTCTGAAAATTAAATTTTATAAATTTTCTCGGGCGGTTTTTTAAAATTTCATAAATTTTCTCGGGCGCTTTTTTCTTTGTGACGGTCGCTTTAGACAGCTTTTTAATTAATTTTATAAAACCGTCGCGAGTTTTTCTCTGGCAGTGTAAGCTTTTCCGTGACAGAATTCACACATACTAAGCAATTTCAAAGATATCTGATCTGATGATATTATCTAATAAATCTAATTTTTTTCCACGGTTAACAATATTATTATTGGTTTAATAGATAATAAATTAGTACAAAATTATGAATCTATTGTGGCTTCTAAAATGATATTTTCCATGTTATTTTTTCTTTCTCTTTTTTTAACAAAAATATTCGTTTCTATAATATTTAGTAAGTTTCTGACTTCTGTTATGAAATATAATTATCTAAGTCTGCCGAATTTTATATTAATATAAAACTTCGAATATTTTATGTTATATCAAAAATTCAGCTTAAAAATCAAAATTTCAACCTTAATAAACAAAACTGATTTAAAGTCTGTTGAGAAGCTTTTACCAGCTTTTATAATAGTGAAAACAAAATCAAGAATAAAATCGGTCTATTATTTTTTTCTAATAAATATGACACTTACTATACTCTTTTCACTTTCAAACCTTTTAATTAATTCTCATTTAGACCTTTTACAAATTAATTAAAATATTTTTATTTTTTTTTTTTTCAAAACAAAGAATCATTTAAAAACTGCCAACAGAATATTAATAATTTATTTTTAATTTACCACTGCGATCAGTTCTTAATGGATGTGTTGGTTAAATTTAAAATTTGGCTTAACATTTTTATCGAAAGTAGTTTTTAAAAAGTAAAAAATCTTTTAATGAACATTTTGTGTCTCTGATAATACTTTGAGTCGAAGATTTGTGAATCTGATAATAAAATTTTAAATTATTAAATAAATACAGAAATATCATCATTGCCTGTTTAGTTTAAATTAAGTGTGAGTGTTTTATTATAAAATATTTTTTTTTTACACGTTGGCAAAGTCTCCCCAACATCTTGTGTATTATATTATAGATATTATTGTAAATCAATCTTTTATGATTTATTCTTGTAAACAAAACACCATTTATTATTTTAAAACAAAAAAATATATGATCTTTATTCTTCAAACACCCATATTTGAATGCCTTTTTCTCGTACGTTCCTAAGTATGCATAAGTATTATATCGTGCGTTCATACGCACATACGTTATAACTTATAATAATGTATGATGTTACTTTTGATTGCTTTATATTACATAATTACTGCATTTGATTACTTTGTATTACATGATTACTACATTTGATTACTTTGTATTACATAATTACTACATTTAATTCTTTTGTATTACTTACATAATTACTACATTCGGCCTTCCTGAAATAACATTCGGTTCGAATGTTTTTTTTTAATATGTTACTACTTTTAATATTTCCCTTATACTTTTGATTCAAAACTTGTCTTTATTTCAATATTCCTGTTTAAGACGCTACCTCAACTTTCCTATTTTATTATTTTTATATTTCTCTTCATTACTTTTCTTTAATTCTATCTTTCAGCTCAGCTATATACATTTTTATTTTCTTTGATCTGTAATGCATTAGTTTTTTCATTTAAAGATAAATGATCACGAAACAATATGTATAAATGTAAAAAAGAATAAAAAAGTTAGCCTATGGTATAAACAAAATTTTGAAATTATTGAGCTCTTGAAATATAATAAAAATGATATAGCAAATTAATTTAATAGTAACCTTAACTTGAATTATTTGAATTTTGAGTTAGAAAATAACACAAACGATTATATAAAAAAATTTGATGAGAAATTTAATGAAACTTTCAACAAATTTAGGATAAAAGTAAAAAAATTACCTTTTGGTGTAAGTTGGTTGGGTGTAAGATTAACCAGAGGCTAAAACGATTAAAAAGCATGAAAATAATAGCTTACAAAAGGGCGAAAATTACTAAAAATGAAATTGATTGGAATGAATATAAGAAGAAAGAAATTTTTATAAAACTGAAATCAAAATATCTAAAATTGATTTTATTAGACATAAAGTTGAAAACGCTAGTAATCAAAACGACAAATGGAAAACAATAAAAGAGCTTGTCTAAAAAAAGATAGAAAAGAAAAGATAGAGTTAAATTCGGAAATGATACAACATTATGAATGAAATTTCGGTTAGGTTGAACGAATACTTCATAAAAAGTGTGAAAGATATACATAATTCTATAAAATTTGAACATTATAATAATAACATAACATAGCATAACTTCAGAATTTAAATTTAAGTTGATTAATATAACAGAATTAAAAAATATTGTTAAAAAGCTGAATAAAACAAGATAGAATGTAAACCAACGGTTTTTAAAAGCGTACATTTCCAAAACTCAATACAAACTGTTTTGAATTGTGACTTGCACAAAAATTTGAAAATTCCATGTAATAAGAAACAAGGTAGAATGTAAACCAACGGTTTTTAAAAGCGCACATTTCCAAAACTCAATACAAACTGTTTAGAATTGTGACTTGCACAAAAATTTGAAAATTTCATGTAATAAGAAAAAATGTGAAAATAGGACTCTTTTGAAATTTTGAGAGGCCGTAAGTCCGGAATCCTTTATAATTAAGAAAAGCCGTTAACACACGTAAAAATATATTATTGAACCTTTAATTTTCATGTCTTGCCGAAGAAAAATGTTTACAGGTGCCTAAGTTACAGGTGTCTAAAAATAGCAAATTTTCAATTTTTGAAACGTAATAACTCTTAAAGAGGGGGTACTACCAAACAATTTTCTGAGGAAACTTATACTAATTCTAAAAGTTCTTTCTTGTCTCAAAATTTCAGGTTCCTATCTAAAGGCGTGGGAGTTATGAAAAAAGAAATTTCATGCAAAATGTGGTTTTCACATAACGGTAAATTTATTAATTTATAAATTTATTATTTTCACATAACGGATCTTCTGGCGGTTTTAGGTTGCAAAACTATTAAGCAGAGCCTGAGATATATATATCTGAAAATGGGGCTTTTTCGCAATTTTGAAGAGCTGCAACTTTGGAACCCTTTATAACTAAAATAAACTGTAGGTTACTGTAGGTTAAATTTTTAGGTTACTGTACTGTAGGTTACTGTACTGTACTGTAGGTTAAATTTTTATATCTTGCAGAAGTAAAATGTGTACAGATTCCTAAGTTACAGGTGTTTAAAAATAGCAAATTTTCAATTTTTAAGCCCTAATAGCTCATAAACAGGGGGTGGTCCAAAAAAAATTTCTGAGCAAACTTATACTAATTCTAAAAGTTCTTTCTTCTCTCAAAATTTCAAGCCTCTATCTAAAAGCGTGCCAGAGTAATGAAAGTAGAAAAATCATGCAAAATTTGGTTTTCACATAACGGTAAATTTAAATACTAAATTTAGAAAAAATTAAATAATTTTGATATTAATTTACAAAGTTAAAAAAAACACCTGTTGAATGACGTTTTCATATTGAAAAAATCTTAAGCAGAACATAAGATATATGCATTTAAAAATAGGGCTTTTTCAAAGTTTGAGGGGCTGTAGCTCCGTAATGGATGGGGCTACATGAAAAAGTTGTTTCAGAAAATTATTTTTTTTATGAGACCTACCCATGGTTAAAATTTTTTTTCTCTATCTTTAACGGTGTAGAAGTTTTGTAAACAGACGGACGGACGGATAGAGTGAAACTAATAAGCACATTTTTTCAAATTTTTTTTGAAATGTGCTAAAAACGGATTTCAATTGCGCTAATAAAGAAATCAATTTAGAAAATTGGCACATAATTGGCGTCATATTGGTAAATATTATTAATCAAGTTTTAAAAGTAGGTGAATTCCCAAAATGCTGGAAAAACACTTTAGTTGTACCGATACAAAAAATTAACAAGTAAATGTAACAGTAAGTCGATGCAACCGACTTATTAATACCCTACACCTGAATAATTCGAATTAAATTAAAAATCCATAAGTGTTTTTGGCAGCTGCTTGCTGCTTGACTTCTTCCCTTTTCTGTCTTATTCAACTCGAATTTCAAGAACTGACACCCTTTGTATAAAATTTTAAGTTTCTATCTTAATTATTTTCGAAGATTGGTAGTCCTTGGGAGGTTTGTGTCAGCTACCCGAATTGCCACTCCAATTCATCGAATCCATCTCAGGAACATAAAGAAAACTTGCCAGAACACCATTCTATTAAATTTAAAGGTTGCTCTTGTGCTCGTCCGGAAGTTTCCAAAATACGAACCCATGGTTCAAATTTTTTCAAATGTCAGTTTCCAATTTTACAGAAAAGCAAACATAACAGAACACCTTTGTACTAAAAATAAAAGTTCTATCTTTGTTGGTTGTGGAGATATACTCGTTTGCTCTAGGGCTCGTCCGGAAGCTTCCAAGATTTGAACCCATGGACCAAATCCTCACAAATTTCAGAAACATAAATCAAACATGAAGGAACACCATTCTGCCTAATTTAAAGGTTATATCTTTGTTGCATTTGGTGATAATATCATTTGCTCTGAGGCTCGTTCGGAAGCTTTCAAAATCCGAACCCTAGGACCAAATCCTCTCAAATTTCAGAGACATAAATCGAACGGGAACGAGCATCATTGTACAAAATTTAAAGGTTCTAACTTTGTTGGTCTTGGAGATATACTCATTTGCTCCGGAATCATTCGGAAGCTTCCAGAATCCGAACCCATGGATGGATTTTGTCCAGATTCGAACTTAGTTTTTCTTTCGTAATTAGTAACCTACTATATAAATTTCATCAAGATAGCTTCATTAGTTTTTGAGTTATCGTGTAAACGGACGAACGGACGGACATCGTTAAATCGACTCAGGAGGTGATCCTGATTCAGAATATATATACATGTCTATATCTAACTCGCTTCCTTGTGGTGGTTACAAACACCATACCAAAGTTAATATACCCTATACTTTAGGTGTAGGGTATAATAATTCAAGTAAGTGTGACGATTTACGCCCAATAAATATGTTAAGTATTTTTGAGAAAATTTTAGAAAAAGTTTTTCAAATTCAATTAGAGTATTATTTTGAAAAGAACCAGTTATTGATTGAAGAGCAATCTGGATTTAGAAAGAAACATTCGTGTAAAACGGCATTAAATTTGGCAATTATTGATTGGAAAAATATAATTGAAAACAAAAACATGCCGTATTTCTCGATTTTAAAAGAGCATTCGAGAGCATTGACAGGAAAATATTACTTTTAAAGTTATTTTAAGTAAGTTAAGTACGGTATAAAAGGTAATGAATTAAAATTCTTCGAATCATATTTGAGTGGCACAAGTCAGCGAACAAAGATCAAAAATTTTTATTCTGATTTTAAGGAGATTAGTTTAGGGGTACCCCAAATTCAGTACTTGGAATACTCTTATTCTTAATTTATATAAATGGCATTGGAAAGATGATGAATTTTTGCAAAATTAGACTATTTCCTGATGACGCTTTGATTTATGTTGAGGATAGTGATATTAACGAATGCAGAATGAAAGTGGAATATGATTTATTAACTTTAAATAAATCGTAGTAGTCAGTTTTAACTTTAAAAATTAAATAAATTAATATTGTTATAAGTATAAAAATATATAATATATATAAAAATATTTCCATTCATAGAAAAATTTCTTATAAGTACAATAAAATACATATATGTATGTAAATACGGCGCTATATAGTATACATACTCTTATCATTCATTCATCAGTGACATATACGATATGTAAATAAACATGATATTATATAAGTATGTATGTATATCAATATCATACAAATAAAAATTCTTCAAGCAACCGTTATGTTGTTTATTTATTTACATTTTTTTGTACTACGCATTATATCCTCAACAATTTCAAATTATCGAGTAAAACAAAATGCAAAAAATTCGTTAAAGAAATTTGTTAGAAAATTTGAAAAAATCAAGTAACACTTTCGTCAATTATAAAGTAACCCTATATTATTAAAAAAAGTTGTTAACAGAAATAAGAGTATAATATTGAAGCTTTAATTTTTGTGTATTACTTCAAAAAAATGTTAACAGGTGTTCAAGTTACAGGTGTTTAAAAATAGGAAATTTTTAGTTTTTGACCCCTTACAGCTCCTAAACGGGGGTGATACAAAAAAAATTTCTGAAATGACTCATACTTATTTTCAAAAATCTAACTTCTGTCAATTTCAACTTAAACCGTTTAGAAGATAGAAGGGTTAAAGGATTTTGCAATAATTCAGTTTCGCATAACGGTAAATTAAGACACCGTATAGTACAAGTATATAATTATTATATAAATGGTTATAAAGCTCATAATAGCACCTATCGTTTGGAATTTTTAAATTGAAGATATACCTTATAAATCTTGTGTTATAACAATTTAAATATAGAGATTTTTCGAACTTTGGGAGCTGTAGCTCGTTAACGGGTGGGGCTACAGAATAATTAATATATTCATAAAATTAATATTTTTATGATATCTATCAGCAGTTAAAATTTCATGGCTCTATTTCAAAAACAATGTGGGGATCTAAAAGTTAGGTGTTTGAGAGCTATCCGAAGTTTTGGTCGGAACTCAACCAAAAAAAATAGGGAACCTACAAATTGCTCCTAGAATATTTTTTGAAAATTTCAAGATTCTAGCTTTCTTAGTTTTTGAGTTAGCGTGCTGAGGGACGACATGGCTCATGGCTCAATCGACTTAGAATTTTTTTCTGATCCGATCCATACCTTTGAAGGTATATCTAGCTCGCTTATTTCGAGGTGTTACAAACGGAGGAGTAATTTTATTATACCCGATCCTATCGTACGGGTATAAAAATGGTAATTTACTAAGCTATTTAGAGGGTAAACTTGTTACAATTGATGATGATGATGTGCAACCATATTCGTTGAGAAATTCTAATTTCAATATTAGAATTGGGAATTTTAGAAGAACTAGTACGAATAATGCATTAATATCTAAGGGGTTTCAACATTTTAATAATTTACCAAAAGAATTGAAAGCAAAAAAAAAAATTATAGTAGTTTTAGAAGAACATGTATTGAACTTTTAAAACATCAACTTAATTAAAAATTTTTTACCCATTTATTAATTAATTTATATTACATTTATGATTTAGTACTATATTTTATTTATTTATTTATGTACAGGTACCGTGGTACATAAATGTGCCTGGTAGCTATAACCCCTGTTTCTGGTAGGAATGTGAGGTGTACGAGATATTACTTGTATTTGATATATTAAGAATTTATATATTGCGATATATGAATATTTTTTTTTTTTTTTATATTATAATTATTGTACCCAGCCGAGAATCGAACGCGGTACTATATTTTGTTTTACTTATAATTTTAATTATTTTAATTTTTTACAATTTTAATTTTTGTTAATTTGTTTGTTAAATATTTGAATGATGTTTATTAGTTTTAATTTTGAATTTGTTAATTAAATTTGCATAAGCGTAAGCGGGCATCCAGTAATGGTATATAATTATTTTAATCACAAAAAATTGAATTTGTCAAATTTGTAAAAAAAAGTACTTTAATACTAATTAATTAATAAATAAATAAAAAAAATGTTTGTATATTTTAACGTTCTTTTACTACTTTTATGGTTATCTCAATATATTTTACTTATTCTATTTTACCTCTACAGTTTTTATTACTATTTTTTAAAACAAATTTACAACATTTTAAAATTTTATTTTTCCTTTAAATTAATTGAAAATATTTTTACTTGTTAAGTATTTTTAGCACAAAACAAAATTCAAATTTAAATAAAACTAAGTGAACTCGATATTATTTTTGTTTTGTCAAAATAATAAAATAATTCATATATAAATGTTCATGTTTGGAGTTCAAATATTTCAACCTAAAAAAACGAATTAGGGAATTAATAAATACATATATGTGTTTTTTTTTTTGTTTTTTTTTTAAATTTTGCAACTTTTCTTTATGTACATATGTATATAGATACTATTTTAATTATTTATATTTTTTAGGCCACATCTTTATCTGACTCGCTTGTGCTGTAGTTTGAACTGGAAATTCGGCACTAATTTTTTCTAATTTAAAGTAATAACAAACCCTATCAGCAACTTTATAGAGTCCTAATTTTCGGATTATTTTGGAACCAGGAGCATATTTTGACCTATAAAGCTTTGCTATTGTGAGCTTCAAATAGTTGTCTTTATCTGTTAAATTAGACTATCCTGGACTTCAATTAGCATTATGTTACGAATCAATGAATCAACGTTCTCTGATCGAGTTTAAATTAATATTACATAGCATAATTTGGTGGTCAGATGAAGCAGAATCCATAATATAAAGGTCATATCAGTATGGTAACGAAATAATCAATTATAGTTTTTGATGTATTACCTATCCTAGTAGCAAAAGTTTCCGAGATTTTATTCCCTATTATAAATCCATTACTTAATAGAGTGTTTCTATAATTTACTGCATCTGTTTTTTTATCTGGTAGATTAATGTTAAAATCCCGTAACATACATGAATTTTTAAATCTCGTAGTAAACTCATCTACTTTATCCATGAAATCTACGTTAGTATGGTGCGACCTATAGACCGAAATAATATTTATACGATGTCGTATTAATTTTACTACTAATATATTGGATTGATCAAATTCTTCTCGAAAACTGATAGTAGAATTAAAACAATCACTTATAAAAATAGCTACACCTCCATATGAATTTTGTCTGTTGGAAAAGTATGCCGTAAATCCTGGAATATTAAATAAAATATTTTAGCCCTTACTAATCCATATTTCTGTGAACATAATAATATGTATTTCGGTGCCAAAAGAGTTAACTAACATTTCTAGATCGTATAACTTTTTCCTAATTCTTTGTATATTTAGATAAATAATATTTAAATTGATTTTGCCCAGTACTGTAGAGCATTTTATATTTAAAAACCTCCCCAGTCGGAATTTTAACAACTAGTTACCTAAAATACTAGTTCTAGAAGTAGTTACTGGCAACTAGTAACAGAACTAATGAACGAATCATTTTAAATTGTTATATATTTTGTCAATTAAGAACTAGTTCATTTTAGATTACATTTCTTAAAAAGATAATGGGTTATGTGTATTGATTACCTACTAGATTACATATCACAGTAAAAAAAACTAGTTCCTTGCACGATTACATTTTTGAAAAAGTAATGTTGCAGGTAATGCATAAATATCATTATGCTAATTTTTGTTTTTGTTCTTTTTATTAATAATTGAATTGTGTGTATCTACAAATAATATTTTGTAGGCGCCACAAATCCTTTGTTGTCTAGCGGTGCGATTTAATTTTGAATTTTGTCAGTTTAAAAGTTTTGCTTGAATAGTGAATAGTGAACCAGTGTGGCGATAGCGGTGAATGTTCACAAAGAGGTTCACATCGTATGTTAAATGTAATGCTAAATTTACATTATGGGTAATGCGTTAGGTAATGGATTAATTATTACCTGTAATCAGTTCTTTAAATAGTTTCGCTTTCTTTAAAACTTCTGCAATCGGTTTCTTTCTGGTAGTTATAAGTGAATACTTATATTACACTAATCTATTATAAGTGTAATAGATTAGTGTAATATTGGGAATTCTTTTAATGTGTTTTTTTTGTTATTAAAATAATTGGATCAAAGTTATATTGAAATTGTAATGCATCAAAAAATATATAATTTAAAATAAGAAATATATCAGAATATATTTTCAAATACAAAAAATAAAATTTATAAAATATTAATAATGCAAAAAAATTATTATGTGAATAAAGTTTGTGACAAAAAATAAAATGTATTGTATATATGTATTAAATGTAAATTGTAATGTATTAAGAAAAATATAATTTTAAATAGAAGATACATACATACACATATCAAAAAAAAAGTGAAGTAAAAAACGAAAGGTTTATAAAATAATAATAATGAAAAAAAAAAAAATATTATATGTAAATGTAAATATAGTGACGACAAATAAAAAAATATTTGAAAAAATAATACCATAATTGAGTATTTTAATTTTACATCGTGCTTTTGCGCCATATTTGCATTCTTGTCTCTAGTTGATTTGGAATGTTGAAAGTAGATAATTGAGATATTTTAATGGTTTTCGCTTCATGATATAGTCTAAAATGCATAGAAGTAAGAGGATGACGAAAGAAAATTTCATTGTTATCAATATTTTTTGGTAAGTTCAATTCAGTAGTAAAGAGGTGCTTATATGTACGTTTTTTCTTTATCAGCTGTTTTTTTGAACGCTCAGAATTAAGCTTTACCAAATTTACCTCTAAAAATTTATATACTTTATGTAATGTATCTAAGTATGAATATTATTCCCTTGTTGATGACGCAAAATTCAAACTGTAAAATGTTTGTTACCAGATTCAATATTAATCTTGTTTGTTTTGTATTTGTTTACAGTTTTTATTATTTTTTACTTCTAATGCTGCCCATACACGACGGATTAGGTTGAAAACTTACTTTTATCTATTTTCGTAGTTATATGAGTAGTTCTTTCAGAAAATACCTTTTAAAGTTTGTAATTTTACATAATGTGTATACCTCTACATTCCAGAATATATTTTTCGTAATTATGTAGGAGAAAATTTAATAGCTCATAGTACACTGTTTGATTTTTTTATTTAACTGCATCCCTAATTAAAATTAAAAGTTTTAAGTCATTACCACGTTACCCTTGAGATAGACTTATATAACGCGTCTGTTTTAGTGAGGTATCCCCAGAGAGTTAAAAAGGATGAATAATATTTTATTTAATATAGGTTTAAACACGTTTCTGGAGAACTGCGAACCATCAGAATATGATACACCTTTACCATATCAAAATTTTGTAAAAAAAAAAAGAAAAAAAGAAAAATGTTGTTTTTGCTCTTTTATTGAAAAAAAAATTAAAGTTATACCCAAAGCAAAAAATTATTTTAAAATAACTGAAGAATTTCCCAAAGATATATTTCTAACACAATTTTCCAATGCTACTATCTCCCATTTTTATTACTATAACACTATCCAATGTAAACCTCAGGTAAAAAAAGCAACGAAAGTATCATCAAATTATATGATGCGAAGTTTGCTCAAAAACTGCGCATCACAATCGGTAGTGTTACGAAAAAATTTGATGCTTTCGGTAATATTTTAGAACTTGATACTTTTGTGATGCGTAATGCTGACGCATTTCCGAATTTATTGAATAATGTAATAATGTAACCGATTGATACCAAGTAACATTTTTTAAAAAAACCAATCAACATTTCTTCGAAGATATCAATAATTGTTTCTCTAAACCAATCAACATATCTGTCATCTGTAATTTTTTAGTTTGAAATTTAAATTTTGCATCGGGTCGTTCACGAAAACTAGGAAATTTTTCCTTCGACGCACTTTTACGTGAAGACGCCTAATATATTTATCTTCAGAAAGAAATATTATGTATGTATTACATATGTACCTACCTACATATTATCTATATTAAATCAAAAAAGCTTGCCGAACTCTTAGCTTATTTTCGTTTTGTTAAAATATTTCGAAGTAAAAAAGAAAAACATAAAATAATCAGACCCGGATTATAACTTTTTTTTTTAAATATTTTTATACAAAAATTTGTATGAGAATGGACATCTTATTTGTATATATTATCTTTGATAAAACAAAAAAGAGGGAGTCGATCTCATTCAGAAGATTTCCAAAATGGATTTTGTTGACTTTTTTTATCACCAGGTTAATATTTATTACAAATTATAAATTTGATTGGGAAGTAAAATTTGACAGCAATATCGTGGAGGGTAGTGAATATATCAAACTTTTCGCAGCTAAAATTTGGATGAGCAAGTATACCCACTCCACCATGGGCAATTGTGTCTGTAATTAAATTTTTTTGAAAACATTGAACATTTTTAAAATGCATTTCTTTGCAAAAAGTAATTCAGTTTCTTATAAGGATATTAGTAGATAGAATATGCCAATTCTGGCACAAAAGGCGTAAAGCGCCAGTATTTTATATGAAAAAAATTATTGTTTGTTGTTAAAAAAGTAATTGAAATAACGGAATGAAAATATATATTATGTGATTGAATGAAGGGTATTATGGATTTGAATTTTGGTTTGGAGTGTGAGAATATGTGTTATGAAATTTAAAAATTAAATTATTAACTGGGTTTAAAAAGTTTTAAGGGTAGGGGGTTTAAGCCTTTGGTATGATGTTATAAACGTAGTAGCTTCAGCAAGTTTAGAGGTTTGGAAAAGGGAAAGTTGGGAATTTGGCAGGTTCGGAGAATTGGAATAAGATCATAAAAGGCCAAGTTCGGAGATTTAGGACCTCAAAATGGAAAATTGGAATATCAAAAAAATTTGATGAAATTAGTGCTTTAGTAGTATGATTGAAAAGGGAGAGGCCCTTTGACCATAGCAAGGACCGATGCGAACCCAGCCGAAGTTATTGGGAGCATGTATCAACGATCTTAAATTTTGAATAGACTATCACTATACATATTATATTGGATAGATGTAGTGTTATCAAATTATCAAAAATATCCTATAGTATGTAGTGAATGTTTATGGTTTTGCGATAAAAATTAAAAAATGTTAATTAAATGCACACTAACTTGATTATTTCAAGCTATTTTAATTCTTTTTAATATAAACATAAAACAGGTGTATGTACTACGGTTGCATTTATAAAATCGTGACTAAAATAACTAATGAACTTAATCATGAACTTGATTTGAATGCAGAAGTACATATGCAAACGAAAAAAAGCTTTTTGTGATAAATATATTTTACTAAAATAATATTATTAACTTTACTAAAATAAAAAAGCGAAAGTAAAATGTATAAATAAAAAAATTAAAGTATTTTAAATATGTGTAGAGTACTAAGTAATATCTTCTTTGTTTACCCATGAATCATGCTTTTTATCAAAACCAAGCCATCTAACTAAAACTTGATTACCTTTTTTTTTAATATTTTTACTACAAGATAGACATGTGGATTTGTAACTGCTGTTAATTCAGGCTCATAAAAAGAACCAGTTATTGGATTATTTGTGTATTCAAGTAAATTGTAGGTTATTGGATCAGTTCTTTTAATTTTTACAATTGTAAATATTTCTGTTGATCAGTTGGGTTGATAACCTTTTGCAAAAATACCTTTAAATTTGCTTATAAGAACATAATCTCCAACTTTATATTTTGCTTTAGGAAACACTTTTAACTTACTGTAGTTTTTAATAGTAATTTTTCGTTTTTCTTTGCAACTTTGTTTGGTTGAAGTTTAATTGTATGATGATATGTTGAGTTGTATTTCTCAATAAGGGAGGGTAAAATAAATATCCATTTATAATTACCCTGAAAACTAAACTGTTTCCACATTGAATTTTTTAAAGTCCGGTTAAAACGTTCTACTATGGATGCTTTCATTTCAGAATATGTATGATAATGATTAGTTTTTTTTCTTTCCCTAACTTTTATAAATTCTTTGTTGAAAAACTCTTTACTTTGATCAGATTGAATATTTTTTGGGTTTGTTTCAGCACGTTTAAAAATGTTTTGCAGGCCAAGTAAAACGTTATTAGCATTTTTAGTTTTAATAGGCTCAGCATAAGCATACTTTGAAAATGTGTCTATTACAGTTAATAAATATTTATTTCCTTTGTTATACTTTGCATATGGAATCATTTCTACTAAATCGATTTGCCGTGTATCGTTTAAACCTTTTTGAATAAATTTTCTTCGACGAAAGTTTCGTCTGGCTGGTTTATGTATTTCCGATACTATTTGTGCCCTTGACATTATGCTTGTACCATTTAATCAGATTTTTCAATTCTATTTTATAATTTTCTATAGAGCAACAGTTACATGTATCTGATCCAGATGACGAGTTGTCATAAGCCCAAGGACAAAGAGCAAAATGAGTTCCGTTTATTGATGTAAATTTTTCTGTTGTTCTTTAACGTATTTATATATGTGAAAAATACGTTGCTTATGCTCATTTAATAAGACAGAGGAATAAGATTTTAAAAACTCTTCCACTTCTTTCACCTCCATCTTTTAAAATGAGAATAAGATATAAAGGTTTATGCTTTTATATATTTGAAGAACAAATCTAATTACCTTCCAATGACTTTTAAAACGCGAACCGATAATGATATATTTTAATCATCCATTTACAATGATGGTTGAGGGACCATCTGGATATGGGAAAACAATATATGTATGCAACTTGATCAATAATATTAGTAGGTAACCCTGTACTTTGCGATGGGAAAAAAATTTGACCCATATCGCACGACATGTTGACCTACATTTTGATTTATGGGTTTAATGTAGGTCATGCTTGGTTAGTAGGTCAAGAACTTGTTTTGATCGTTTTGGTTTAGGTTTTAAGTTAAGTTGTATGTGTGGGTTGTTAACTTATAAGTTCCAAATAGTTTTATGACAGGAAGTGAAGGTTGTTGATATTGTGTAAGTTGTCAGACAGGGTTAATGAACTGAACAATTGATTTTATGTATCTTGGTTACTATAAGCCAAAAATTTGTTTTGGTTTAGGTTTTAAGTTAAGTTGTATGTGTGGGTTGTTAACTTATAAGTTCCAAATGGTTTTATAATAGGAAGTGAAGGTTGTTGATATTGTGTAAGTTGTCAGACAGGGTTAATGAACTAAACAATTGATTTTATGTATCTTGGTTTCTATAAGCCAAAAATTTGTTTTGGTTTAGGTTTTAAGTTAAGTTGTATGTGTGGGTTGTTAACTTATAAGTTCAAAATGGTTTTATAGTAGGAAGTCAAGTGTTAAACAATTTAAAGTAGGGTCGGCCCTTAATAAACAAAATTGTATAACTGAAGTTTAAATACTAGGCGCACACATAAAAGTAGTAAGAAAATTTGTTATATGAAAATAAAAAACAGAAAAAAAATTTTTATTTTTAAATCTACAGCGCTTCTTTAAAATTGAAAAGAAAAAGTGTAATCCTGTTTTTGTTTTTTTTTTTTTTTTTTTTTGTTAGCATAAAGAAAAAAATTAAAGTAAGATATAGATTTTTTTCATAAAAATGTGATCTCTTCTGGATAGAAGAATTTATAGAAGAAAAGAGAAAACGAAAGTCATTAATTAGCTGACTGCATGTTGTGTAAGATATTTTTTTATTTTTTAATTAAGAATGTTCAGAAAATATTAATAAAAAGAAAACAAACAGCAAATCAAAAATATTGAATTGATTAAACTAAAGATATACTCTTTACTCTTGATATTCATTTATGTTTTTTTGTTTTTATATGGAATAAAAAATAATTCAAAAATGTCTAGTTTTAAACTAAAAAAAATTTAAGACTTGTTTTTGTTATTGTTAAATTAATATACGAGTATACAAATCACTAGTTATCTAGTCAAAGCAAGGAATTGATATAAAAAGAATATAATGTAAAAGTTGAATGATTCTATGATAGTATAGTTCCTGGTTTTAAAAAATTACAATATTCTAGTAATAACAAGATAATAATTAATAATTTATTAAGATACTGAAAAATGTAATGATCATAAAAGCAATCGAAAGTATAGAACTGTATAATATGTATGTAAAAAATGTCTACTTTTACATGTAAATTTTTTTTGTTTAAATCTTTATTACATTCTTACAAATTTTAAATTAATATACAAAACAAATATTTTTACAATACAAAAAATGTTCAAATTTGAATGAATACTATTTTGATTTACTTATCAACATTTGCTTTTTTCTGTCATATCCATACGGTAAAGAACTACCATCTTCATTAAATTTTCGTTTTTCCGATTTTGGTTCATATTTTTTTATTTCGGGAATCGTAAGTACATCATGATTTTTATTTCGACGAATATTTTCTGAAATGACGTATGTGTCTGCACTATTCAATGAATTTAAAACTGCTGCCTTTATGCTATTAAAATTGATTTTTAGAGAAGCTTCATAACTAAGAGGGAATCCTTTAACTTTACAAACAATTTTTTCTGTATTATCTTTTGTACAGAAAATTTTGTAAGCGTAGTTCTTGGGACCACCACTTACAAATTCTGTAATATAAGTTCCTATACCATAACATTCTAATTCATCAGTCATGTCGCTTATAAATTCACCTATTTCTGGTTCATATTCTCCTTCTCGGCTAATATACAACACTGAATCGGTGTCATAATATAATACTCTACTATCCAACTTCTCTCGATAACTGTAAAGTTGAAGACGAGCATGTGTTGTTGTATAAGCAGCGATACTTACGTTGACATTAGATAAAGAAGTTACTGCTTCTTCTTTATATTTCCAGCTAATCACTATGTTTTCTTCATTTACTGGAAATATGTAACACACTTCTACAGAGGGTTTTGTTATTAACTCGTAAAGTTTAAAAGGTTGATTTATAATGCCGGTTTGTTGTTGATTTTCTCTTTGCCCAAATTTTCCCCAGAATGAGTTTAAAATAATCTTAGCAAAAGATCTTAAACCAGGGTTATTAAATACTTTATCGTATTCTAATTTAATTTCTTCCTTTTCAAAAAAACTATCAATATATTCCTTCTTTTCTTTTTGAGTTTGACATTTTATTGGCCACCCAGAAGCTTCTGTTTAATCTTTATAAATTTATTCATCATTTTAGTGAATAAACCATCAATACCATTGCAATTGTCATATTTTAATGTTTCGTATTCCCAAATTTCATAAATATTTAAAAGTTAAACTTTTTCAATTGCTTTTTTAATTTCATCAATTACCCAAGTTTCTACTAATGCTCTTTCATCGTCTGTATGTTCACAGTATTTTCCTTGATATTTTTGTTCACTACAAGTGTTACATAGTGAGAACATCAATTTATTATTTTGTTTGACAGGTAACACGGGGTGTAATAGATTTGTTGGTGGTAAGATTTTACATTTAATAATACCGTTAATAGTCATTCTGTTTAACTTGGAGCAAGTATCTTCTCCAACATAAATCTTAGGATGGTTTATGGGAAATTTTTCTCGTTTGCAAACATATGGGTATAAGGAACATACATCTATGTATTTAATTTTTTCTCCTTGTTTACATTTATAATATGTGTAAGTATTTCCCGTTCTTCCGCCATAAAATGCATCACGAGGATTTAAAGAAACTAAATTAGTTAATGAATTATTTTCTAAATATCTCATATTTTCATTGTGTTATATTAGCTCCCGGAATTCACATTCCCACATCTCAATAACTTTATATCCACATGATTTAATAAACTCTGATCTCATTAATGTTTTTTCATATCGTAGATTCAAAGTATCGCCAGAGTTATCATGTAATTTCAGAGTTATCAGGTATATTCCTTTGGTTTGTTAAACATTTTGGATGTCACTTTCATTGTATTAGAGTTATAGTATTTAATTGCTGGAAGTGTGCGAATGTAATTTTCATTTTCAAATTTATTCAATAACCCTTTCTCAAATTGATCGATAAATTAAAAGCTTTCGGTAATTTTGCCAAATCCATAGGAAAGTAGTTCATAGAATCAATAAATTTAATATTATCAATTATCATAACAATAATTTTTGTACCTCGCATAATTAACTTTGGTTCAAGTACAGTTTTATTGAATATATAATTCAGAATAAAGTGATGGCCAAACGCCTGCCCATTATGAGCAATTATGACAATCTTTTTGAATTCCTTTCTTAATTTTAAAATAAATTCCATTAAATCCTCTATCACATTTTTCGTTTTAAAAATTCTTTCTCTTAATTTACATTTTTGACAGAAGTATAGAGAATCAATGTTTATTCATTTAAAGCATCTCAGTTGAGCCACACATAAACTTGGAACATGTTCTTTTATTTTTGTAGAGTTAATTTCTCCTTGTCTTGTTTCTAAATCATAAAATACGTAAATGCAGTTTTCAAAATTTACTTTTGTTTTGTCTTGCTGAATGAAGCATTTATGGTTTTCAGGAACATGATTATCGCAAATTTTACAAAAATATTCACCACATATATGAGTCCTACAACTTTTTTGAACTTTAAAACAAGATTTGCATTTCCTAATTTCTTCACAGGTGCTTCTATTTTTTGAACTGGAAGCCTTATGATTTTCAAAACATGATTGACCACGAAATGCGCGATTGCACTGCATACATAAAATATTTTTAACATTAATTGAACAAGCAGGTGAGTTTTGACAGCAAGGGCAACTTTTCGAACACCTATGTTCATTTTTTTTAGAATACGGAATATGACATTCTTCACAATAAAATGCTGTGCAAAAAGCAGCTGTGACCGAAGTTATTACATTATAATGATTATTATGGTATAGCAAGTTAATTTTTTTTCCATTATTAAATCCTTCAAATATTACTTCTGCACCCCTTGTTCCATATTTATATACAACAATTTTGTGTTTATGTAAAAATTTTTGAAATTGATTCAATTCACGAATTCCGCAACCTTCGATGGAATTGTTAGTTTTGATGTTTTTAATAATTTTAAAGCTATTAAAGTTTGAAGTTTTCCTATATTTTTTCGAATTTTTTCATATTCAATAAATTTTTCAATTTTAGCTATTGAAACAACAAGTGCACGTAGTAGACATAAATTATCGCTGTTTTTTATTGTTATTATTCCTTTCCTTTTTAAGCATTCCTCTTTATAATTTGAATATTTATTATTTCTACCTCTACCAGAGGGTAATCTAACTCGGGTAACTGTTAAACAAAAAGTGTCTGTACTTAAGCCTATAGACATAAAATAAAAATAGTTTATTATTAAATGAAACAAAAAATGCATTATAAATAACTACCTTCAGAATTACTTTGAAAAACATTAGAAATTACATCCGAAACGTCGCTAAATTTAAGTTCATGAGCGGTTCTAAAACTGAGGTAATCAGGACCTTGATGTTCAAAGCTCTCTCCACAAAATGTTAACCCAATCTTATCAATGGAATTCACATCTTTTACAGCAATCCTGATTATTTGATGTATAGCATCCTTAATCCAGCTAATTGGTTCTTTATTTTCAGGTACGGTTTAATTACAAATTTTATTTTATGACCGTTCATATTAAACCTTTTAACAAATGTCGAATTCTCGCTTTCTATTATGTAAGGCGTTATAGTTTCGGTAAGAAACCTTTGTAAAATAATTTTTTTCGACATTTTATTTATACGAATTTCAAGATGTTGAATGCTTGAATAACAGAATAATATTAAATTTTCAATACAGATTCATTCTCTTAAATTAAAATGACACTTTAATAAATTTTAGTTGTTTTAACTAGAATTCCATCTTAATCCTATCTTAATATGTAAATAGAAAATTCTATGCAGCATTGTAATTTTCAAACTACAATTTAATTTAAAATTTATCTTAAAGATAAAAATTGTAATCAAATGACAGTATAATAAATTATATTTCATTAATAATTAGATTCTCATCTTTATACGTATTTTAAATAGAAAATAGTATTATAACATTGTAATCAAACGGCAATTTAATAAATTATTGTTTTTCTTCATAAAAAATATTAGCAACATTGTAATCAACTTACATTTTTGATAGATTTTACCCTTTCCACTTAGAAAATATTTGCAAAAGTGTCACTAGTTCTAAAGTTTTTATTTTGTTATAATATTACTCGAAATTTGTATATAAATACATCGAGATTTTATAAAAATATCAGTTTAATTTTAAGCAAGCAGAATGGCACAGGAGTTTGATAAAGTTTACGTGCTGGATGATGTAACAATACAGGCGCAAATTCCTACAAAATAGAATGGCGAAAATACCACTTTATCATGAGCAACAACAACAACAACAGCAACATCATCATCAACAAGAGCAACAACAACAACAACACTCATTTTATCAGCCACCAGAGCAAATTGAGCATTTGCTGGCGCATCATTTTCCCTATCATGAAACAACACCAAATTCCACCAAAAAAAGAAAACTGGTGGAATTATTTAATACAAAAAAAAACCTTTAAAAAAATTTTTAAAGGTTAAAGACATGGAGCCAAGTAGGCTCTATAAAATACATAAAATAAAAAAAATTAACACAGGTAATAATACCCTTAATAATATTATATTTATACCGCAACAAAAAGTTGCGGTATTTGAAGATAACGATTTCCGAGAGGAAATCGAAAAAAATACTTATTTCCTCGTAAACGAGGAAAATGAGTTAATTTTAAAAGAAGAACGTGATGATTTTCAATTCGCCACAAAACAATAATTATAGTTTAAGCTTTTATGTTATATCATTTATAGAATAAGAATTATGATATATTAAGAATTATGTTTTTATATTAAGAATTTTATATAAAGAATTTGTTCAATAAAAAATTTTATTTCAAATAAATTTTGTACTGTTCTAAATTTATTTTCATTTTTCAGATGTTAGGATTTTATTTTATTTTTCAGATTTTAAGATTTTATTTTATTTTTCAAATGTTATCAAGTTTTATTTTTATATAAAGAATTTGTTCAATAAAAAATTTCATTTCAAATAAGTTTTGTACTGTTCTTAATTTTATTTTATTTTTCAGATGTTAGCAAGTTTTTCAGATCCTTATTAAAGTTTTATTTTACAGATATTAAACAATATTTGTTGAATTTATCCATGTGTTATGTTTTTCGTCAAACCCAAGCCATTTAACAAAAACTTTATTGCCTTTTTTCTTTAAAATTTTCTCGACAAGATATACGTTTGGGTGTTTAACAGATGTGAGTTCCTCCTCATAAAATCCACCAAATATTGAATCATTTTTATAATCAACCAGCTGATATGTGATCGGAGAGGTACTGTTTACTTTGATAATTTTAAAATTTTTAGATAATTTTATAAGATAATTTTACTTTGATAATTTTCAGTAGAACAATTCGGTTGATAACCTTTTTCAAAAGTTTTTTTGTATTTATTTATTCTAACATAGTCTCCAACTTTATATTTAGCTTTTAGAGAAATTTTAGGTTGCATGTAAACATTTTTTAAAATAAATTTTTCGTTTTTCTTAGAAATTTTTTCAGCAGGTAATTTAGTTGTTCTATGTTTAGTGGAATTATAGGTGTTTAATAAAGATTGCAATATATTAATCCATTTGTAGTTTCCTTGTAAACTAAATATTTTCCACATTAAATTTTTTAAAGTTCGATTAAAGCGTTCTACAATAGATGCTTTTATTTCAGAGTAAGTATGATAGTGATTAATACCCTTCTTTACAACAAAATTTTGAAATATCGAATTGAAAAATTCTTTACCTTGATCTGAATAAATGTTTTTAGGTAGGTTTTTAACTCGTTTTATAATTTTCTTTAACACATTTAAAACATTACTACCAATTTAGCTTTAATTAGTTCAGCATAAGCATATTTAGAAAATATATCTATAACGGTTAACATATATTTAAAACCTTTGTTGAATTTTCCATAAGGAATCATTTCCACTAGATCAATTTGCCAGGTATCATTTACTCCTTTCTGCTTGACTTTCCTTCTAAGATACCTTTTGCTAGCTGGTCTATGTATTTCTTTTACTATTTGAGATCTTGACATGATTTTTACACCATCTAACTAGTTTTAAAAATCCAATTTTACATTTCTTTATTTATATACTCTGAAAACTTTAAATTTTGACTGTGTTCTACAGTATATAATGCGGTTCAATTTTACTGGCAAATCAATTTTAACTCAATTTTTGTAAGATATTTTACAAAAATGGCAGTTGATTCAATAACATTTCCATTTACTGAGGAAATTGCAATAGTCAGTACACAAAATGAGGTTCAAGTTGATGAAATTACATCTAATGTAGATGACGAGGAATTAATGGAAACTGAAGAATTCATACCACCGTTTCAAGGTTTAGATGAAGATACAGATGAGCAACAAATTTGGGAAATAAATAACCAAGAAGGAGATCCTGACTATTTTGCAGAATTTTTTAGAAATAATTTATAGCCTAAAATAATATATAAGAATATTTGTATAAATGTATATGTATCTATAAGTATTTCATAATAAAAACAAATTAAATAAATTTTACAAATTTTTCATTTATTGTTGTTCTTGACTAAAATATTACTAATTTTATTTTCTAGTAGTACAGATATTTCAAAAAACAATCTAGAATAATTACATTGAACACTATAATGTTGTATTGGAATATATATTTCTTCATGCAATTTCATAACATGCTTTTCTTGACACGTTTTTATATATTTAATAACATATTCCCGTACATTTGATTCAGCTTGAAGAAAATAAATTAAGTTGTGAAATGTGTCAGCTTCCTCCTTGTTAATACTAAGACATCGACCAATAACAATTCTTAACCCATATTGTAAACATAATTTTGTATTCTTTATTGATTGTTTCGAGTACCTTTCACAAAATTGCTGATGGAACTTACACCAATCATGATATTTTAAAATAGCTGGCTTTTTTCCAATACGGTGAAAAAAATGCAAGTTGCTACAAGAGAGTCTGTATCAAAACCAACAAGAACTTTTAATGAATGATTTCTGTTGAGAAAATATGTATAGCTCAACAACAAATTTGTGTTCGAACCTTGGTCTCCCATTACTACGTTTTAACTAAAGCTTTTTAATATTAATTTTATTGCTGAGGTACACAAGATTGTGAAAAATTTGAATTTCCAAATAAATTATAGAACATATTAATAATCAGATTGTCGTTTTCTATATGATTATTTTTGTAAGTTTTCATACTTAAACCAAAACATCTATACCAGCCAAAAACGCAACAGTATTGCCCACATACATCTGAAAGAATACCCTGTATCTGCTTATTATTAAAAACTATGCACTGATTTTTCAAGTCAAAATTTCCGGTTTATCTGGAACTCCACCATACGAATCAAAATATTCTGTGCAACCATGCTTTGGAATATAAACGGCAAACCAATGTGTTTCCGGATCTTTTATCTTGTCAGTGTTTACAATTAAAAAAGTTGGTTTTTCTATTATTTTTGGAATTTTGTCTAAAGCAAAAACTCCCTTAAAATATTTGTTTGTAAATTTGTTACATTTTAAAACACTAATTATTTCTAAAGTGTTCATGACTCAAACTGACTCAAATCTACTTATTTCATTAATGTAGTTAAAAACTCCTTTTTTATTTTTTCATTTGTTATAATAACATCAAATTTTTCTAGTACTTGTCTTAATTCTTTATTAATTTTATCATTATGTACAGTTCCGAAAGAGTAATTTTCAAAATTTCCATTTATAATTTCTTTGGTCGGAAATTTGTATGTAAACTCTTTTACAAATTTTTACAAGGTTCTTTAATTCCCACTAAACAAATATCTTTTACAAATAAAGTATTTTTATCATCACAACAAAACTTCACATCCACAAGTGCACAGGACGGTGACATCTTGTCGAATATTTAAATACATGTTTCAGTTCTATTCTATTTATAGATTTGTAAATATATTTCGATTTTTATCAATTTCTATGCTTGCATCAAATTCTCCATAAACAATAGCAGTGAGGGTAGATGTGAGTGGTTTTGATAGACTTGCCTCAATGCTAACCGTACCCTGGTTTAGTAAACCTTGACATACTTCATTTCCAGATGGATCTGGAGTTAAATCAAAAGCTAGTATAAAAAACCCATTACTAAACATAGACTTTGTTATCTGATGACCTTTATCATTGTGGTAAATTCCAGTTCCTGAAAAAAGTGTAGTGTATGCTCTTGTACAGGAATTATTTTCATCTGAAAAACTCGTTTCAATTGCTGAATTAGGTATTTGAACACCATTTACGTTTAACACAAATTGTGAAATATCAAAATGTTTAAAATTGTATGGGTTTTTTGATCTTTTTCCAGAGTAACCCACATTTTCTGTCATACAAAAAATGATTGTGTTTGTGTCCAATAAAAACATTATCAAGCGATATAGACGAGCTGTTCATTGGAATTGTAAAACTTTTTACTTCAACGCGTTTATAATTATATTTAGCATTGGATTTCCCAAGAACAGCATTGTGTGCTAACAGTACGCTTGGATTAACGGTGTCTCATAACGGTGGATTAACATGTCTCATAAATAGCGTGGCTTCTATAATTTTTAATTGTGATTCATCAGAATCGTCTGCAAATAGATAAAAATCTGGTTTTTCAAGTGTTAAAACTATACGAATGTCAACATTATTTATAAGTAGAGTAGGTTGATTAAACATATCTACGTGTAGTTTACCCATAAGTTCCACTACATTGCTATTATGATACAATTTTTGGCGCTCTTTTGAACCATTATTATCAGATTTAGCTATATTTGCTTTATCTAGAATCCATCCTGCACATTCTAAATGAGTTGCAGCAGAATCTGTACCATAATTTAATAAAGATTCAATATAAGCTCTATAGTGATAATTTCTATCAGACGGTGTTATATTTTTACCATTTAATTCAACATTACATTGTATTATTAAAGAATGTAAAATGTTATTAACTACACTTGGTTGTATTATTATTCTTCCTTCAGCATTTTTATCATTATTCCATTGCGTTCCATCTTTCTTTAAGATCTGTACTTTTAATCTCAAATATGTAGAAGACAAATCTCTATATGTATCGCCATGACCCAGTGAAACAAATTCAATAGTTGAAGGGTTGTTTAAAGAAGCAATAGGATTGTAGGAAACTTCTTCAAATCGTAAAATGCTAGACTGAATGGGTTGGGTTTTAAAAATATCCAACTCAGATTTCATACACTCAATCATAATTAATTAAAAATATCTTTTTGTGTCTTTTTGTTATTATCTTTGCGTCGTTTTGACGTAAAATAGTTTAAATTTTGAATGAATGGTCTTTTTATGGCTTTTCGTTTTCTTTTACCAGAACCATACATTTTATTTAGTTTTCGTACGGCATCACGTCGTACATTTTTAACAATCTCTTTACTACGATCTTGCTTAACTTCTTTTACATTTACACCAGATGCAATATCAGATAAAGCATTGATACCAGAGTTAATAACCTCTTTTTTCAAAATATCAGTGCCTGAAGTAAATAATGGTTTCAAATATCTAAAAAGTCCCCCAAAAAAGCTTCCCAATCCACGACCTCTTTGAAAAGGTACGGTTGAATGTAATAAAGGGCCGATATCATCAAGTCCTCTACCAGATTGAATTAAATAATACTTATAGTATACTCTCTCCATAATGAATAAAATAAAATAATATATAGTTTTGTAAAATCGCTTTTATTTATTACTTTTTTAAAATGTAATACAATTTTTGTTTGAATTGAACTATTGGAAAAGTTTATTTTGTATCCATATTTATCACATAAAAGTAATGAAATGTTATTAAATGATTTCTCCACATTGCAATATTGAATATTACTGAATTCTTTTACAGTATCAGTGAAAAAATTTTGTATGTTAACAGATCTTAAACACCTTACATCTTTATCACCTATTTTTTGTGGTTCAATTATGTCTGTGTATATAAAAAAGATATCTGGTTTACAAATAGGAATCAATTGTACACTATCTATAAATGTTTTGAAAGCTTCTATTACACGTGATTTGTATTTTTTAAAATCTGTAACTTTAAATGATACTTGATTAAAACATGTTGTCAAAAATCCTTCGAGGGTATTTAAGCGTAATTTGCTCTTATTTTTATATCTATTTTAGGCTTAGTAACACATATTGTGGTGTAACTTAAATTTGTAGGCATCTCCTCAGCTTTTGTTGGTTGTGTATAATGAACTTCATCGTTTATAAAATTAAAAATTCCCCAAATCAACTGTCGTTCAACTTCTTTTCTTGTAAACCTATTAAGTGGGTGTATATTTTGAATTAGTGTTGGTAGTAGAAAAACTTTCCAGTGGCATATCATTTGTTTTTCTATGTATGGAATATATGATGTTCCAACTCCTATCATATCTTTCTGCATACCTTTAATAAATATTTGAGTACTTTTTTCCCATTCTTCACCATACACATTTGGAATGAAATCATTAACATACATTTCTGAAATACCGACTTTCCACCTTGAATGACACATGTATTTATTCATTTTATTTGTAAAAGATGATAATGAATTTTCTGGATAATAGTTCATAGATGAATCACTGAGTAAAGTGACATAAAATTCATCATTTACTTGTATGTTGTCCATGAGCTTGCGGATTTATTCTTACGAATTAGAAAATTAAGTTCTGTTTGAGTATTACCCACTGCTGACTTTAAAACACGTCTTGACGAATTATTCAACTCTTTGCTATTTATAGTTTTTTCTTTTTTCGTTGGTGGGCTTGGGCTATCTAAAGGAACAGTTATAATATCTCCTGTATCAGTTTCAAAAATTTGTACATTTTGATTTCTAATTGATTTTCTTTTTCTAAGACGTTCTCCAACTGAAGCAGCTGACAATGTTTTTGTTAAAACATTTTCCTGAATTTCATCATCAAATACTTCGTCATCAGCTTCTTTTTCATATACTTCTTCTTCTTCAGGAACAACTTGTATTCCAACATTCTTATATTCAGGAAAATGCGATTGAGTTTTCACATCTATATACATTGGTTTTGCACGAGTTTGAGTACCTTTTCTTTCCGTAATTTTTATTTTCTCCTTTTTATTTCTAGGAAGTTGTCGTTTTTTGTTTCATATTTTAAATAGATTTTGTCTGTATAAATACTATTTTTGAGTGTCCGTGAGTGTCCGTGAAGAAGTGTAGGTAAAAATCCACCACGTTGAATAATAATTTTTCTTTTGCTATTTATAGATTTTTTCAGGCAAATAAGTGGTCTTAATTCTTTTTTATACTTTTGTAATTGGGTTGTTACTTTTTTACTCAGATTACAATTACCTTTTAAAATATTTAAAGAGATTTCGCAAAATGTTTTTATTACTTCAGGGTCACAGTGTTTTATAATTACTTTCTGGAATTTTGGTTTAGAGGTTTTTAATAGGTGCAATATATGTCGATTGGTCTTCCACCGTTTCATATTCCTCCCCAAATTGTTCTAATTGATCTCTCGTACAATAACGCAAACCTTTCCCAAATATATCACTTCTTAATCGAAATATATCATTAACGTTTTGAGTAAGATCTATTAATATATAGCCATATGGGACTGACGTCACATCATTATATACTTTTTCAAATGCTTTAATTTGATTGGGATATATTTGGCGAGCTAGAGGTCCTGGATTCTTAAAAAGTACTAAATATTTACAGTTGAGTGAAATATCTCTTGAAAATTTACCCTGGTGAAAAACATTTTGTGCTACAAATATTACAGATTACAGAAACATTTTGTGCTACAAATATTACACAAATATTACAGAAATATTACAATTTCTATGATGTGATCCTCTAGTAAATAAATCACATACATACTTATCATGAGAATTTAACATCATATCATCGATAATAACTAACAAAGGTTTTTGATTATCATTAAAATCTGGAATAGTGTTACTATATTCAATATTTTTGACATATTTTGAAACGGCATTTTTGTCTGGATTACAGCAAATTATTCTATTAATATGTGGTTGTATATTTTCTTTTTTATATTTTATTAAATTATGAATAAAAGTGGTTTTACCACAACATGATGGACCAGCCACCATCATAGTAAACAGGTGAAACAGCATAATTGTATTAGTTAAAAACCAACTCTGTTAACCTATATTTATACGAAAAGCTCTTTTCCCGATGTGAATATAAATGTAATTTAGTTATTCTATGGAACATTCTTCCATAAACCTTCGATATGGTTAAACAAGTTCTCATAGTTGACCTACAATTTTTACAAGGAAATGAAAAGCAATATTTCCTAAAAGAGTTAGGAAAGAGTTCTCAGAGGAATATTGCGTTTGTTATTCTGCCATACTTGAAAAAGGAAGTTTAATTCCAACTGTGTATCACTTCAAAGCAACGTACCCCGGAGAAGAACTTAGTCAGGATATGAAATATAATAACCAGTATTGCGAAAGTAAAATAAATGGACTTAAATGGAATAACGGTTTAGTTGAATATTTAGATGTAAAATATTAAAACACTATTTAGAACAAGGAGAGAAAGGAGAACAAAAACAACATTTTCTTGAAAAGTACATTGACAGTGTTAAAATAGAAGATCTAAGCAGAAACTTGCCGTCATTGCAAAAGATTGATAACTTTAAATCAAATTGTCCTATACACTTATCAAACAACAATTTCAGATATGCTGTTAAAAATTGTTATAATGTATATATGTATCTTTTAAAGGAAAAAATGTTAGATTAAGACTTTCAATTTTCATACTTTCACGATATGAATTTAAATAACAAAACTAAAAAAGTTCACTTCAATATTAAACAAAATGCACGTTATGCATGTATGGGAGTATTCTTACAGATCAGCAAGGAAAAGTCATTGAGAAGAATATGCACGTGATACAAGTAGATTTCAAAGACGTATAGAAAAAGTTAGTCTCACTATTTCTGCAATTTTAACATCTGATCATCGTAAAAAAATGTTAAAACTTAGATTTAAATAAAAATATAATAATAAAAGAATTTAAACATAAAAAAAATAAATGTCTTTTATTTTTATCTTATGTTTTTAAAATAGATACCATTAATTAACCTATCATTTAACCTATCTTTGAATTATTTTTTATTCTATACAAAAACAAAAAAATAAACATAAACATAAATGCATATCAAGAGTAAAGAGTATATCTTTAGTTTAATCAGTTCCATATTTTTGATTTGCTGTTTGTTTTCCTTTTATTCATATTTTCTGAACATTCTTAATTAAAAAATAAAAAAAATATCTTACACGACATGCAGTCAGCTAATTAATGACTTTCGTTTTCTTTTTTCTTCTATAAATTCTTCTATCCAGAATAGATCACATTTTTATGTAAGCAAAAAAAAATCTATATCTTACTTTAATTTTTTTTCTTTATGCTGAAAAAAAAAACTGAAATACAAACAGGATTACACTTTTTCTTTTCAATTTTAAATATGCGCTGTAGATTTAAAAATAAAAAAATTTTTTTTATTTTTATTTTCATATAAGAAATTTTCTTACTACTTTTATATGTGCGCCTAGTATTTAAACTTCAGTTATACAATTTTGTTTATTAAGGGCCGACCCTAGTTTAAATTGTTTAACACATGACTTCCTATTATAAAACCATTTGGAACTTATAAGTTAACAACCCACACATACAACTTAACTTAAAACCTAAACCAAAACAAATTTTTGGCTTATAGTAACCAAGATACATAAAATCAATTGTTCAGTTCATTAACCCTGTCTGACAACTTACACAATATCAACAACCTTCACTTCCTGTCATAAAACTATTTGTAACTTATAAGTTAACAACCCACACATACAACTTAACTTAAAACCTAAACCAAAACGATCAAAACAAGTTCTTGACCTACTAACCAAGCATGACCTACATTAAACCCATAAATCAAAATGTAGGTCAACATATCGTGCGATATGGGTCAAATTTTTTTCCCATCCCAAAGTACAGGGTTACCTACTAATATTACAAGATTGATACATCCCAAAATTGAAAAAATAAAATGGTGTAACCCAGAAATTTCTGCAGTTCCAAGAAATATAGATTTCCCTGATATAGATTTATATACCGGCATTGCGGAAGAGCTTAGTGAAAATGAAAATAAACCTAAGTTAATTGTTTTAGATGACTTAATGTTAGATTCAGCAAACAAACAAGTATGTGAACTTTTTACTAAAGGTTCGCACCACCGTAATTTGTCTGTTATATTATTAACGCAAAATATTTTTCATCAGAGAAAATTCTCACGAGATATTTCTTTAAATTGTAAATATTTGGTACTTTTTAAAAACCCTCGAGACAAATCACAGATTTTTCATCTAGCTAGACAACTATATCCGGAAAATATAAAAGCCTTTCTGGGGGTATATAATGAATCAACATATCAAGCCCACATTATATTGTTATATTGTATTAGATTTAAAATATGTATGGTTATATTGTATTAGATTTAACACAAGACATTAACGATTTGTTTCGAATTAGAACCAACATATTCTCAGAGGAATATTGCGTTTGTTTTTGTGCTACCAAAGATTTAAATGATTGTTTAAAATATGAAACGGTTGAAGAAAAACCGACATATGTTACATGTACTAGAAAAATGCAGCAACAAGAATTTTCGTAATAATATTCTAAAATATTGTGATGATGATATAATAAAAGCTATTGTTGAAATTGCAATTAATTTGTTAAACGAAAACAATAAAATATCACCATCACAAAAAACAAAACTAAAAACACATAAAAAACAATTGAGACTCTTATCGTGTTCACAAAAAAGTATAAAAGCTAAACGAAAAATGTTAATTCAACATGGAGGATTTTTACCTACATTAATTGGTACTATATTATCTGGTGTAATAGGAAAACTTCTCAGTAAGACATAATGCAGCGAATGATTGTTATGTCACCAGAAATATTTTCAAAATTTAGTAAATTATTTCAAGATGATTTATTGGATCATTGGATCAAAAAATTAAAAAAGTTTTATATGATAAAAATTAAAACCATTGCAAAAATGGTATCTACTTATATCGTCAAAACCTTCTCCAATATGGAATTAACAAAAGACACGCATAAAGATTACCAGAAAAGGCTAATAATCTTACATTTAATACAGGCACTCAAACAAAATTCTTTTCTAAACGAAATGCATATACAGAAACTGAATTACCTCAATTCAAATCAACATCAGCACAGACCGATTTTGTACCATTAGTAACTGATAATGTGTTTGAATATGATCCTAAAAAGGAACATTCAAATATGGATATGGATATGGATACACATTACGATTTGGATGATGAAAATTCATTTAAAAAATTAGCTTAAACTGAAATGTTGAAAAATGAAAAATTAGTCGAAAGACCATCTCTAAGCTCTGATTATCGAATGTTTGAAACACCAAGTGGTGATGTAATTACCGTTGCTGTACCATCTCCTAAAAAAAAGAAGACACTTAGATCGACCGGTAGTGCAATTTCCTCCACTATACTATCACAGTTTCCTGAAACAAAAGAACGAAAACTAAAACCGTTACTTAGAAGTCCAAAACTAAGAACTTCATCAACACCGGAATGGACAACATATAAATAGTGCAACATTTTATATTTTGGAAGAAGTTAACAAAGATGGATAGTCAAGATGACTTCTATGTAACATTGTTTGGTAATGATAATTTAACACTGTTTCCGTACAATACTTTAGCTTCATTCACTTTGATTTAAGAAATGGAAATTGGAAAGTTGGTCTTTCAGAAATATATATAAATATATCTGTCAAATATTAGACAGTATAATGTTTATGTAAGAATTTAACATTAAAAAACCTATCGAAAAAATTAAAGTAACCAAACTATAGGCTACACATAATATTCATATGACGATTCGGAATTACATTTGGATGATTGGAAGTTTAATTTTTTGCCAACGCGTATTAAAAATATAACTCCTAATCCCGGGTTTACTCGAAATCAAGTTTTCAAAGAATTTTTTAATGAAGTTTTCACATAATATATCTCTACTCCTAAAAATTATGATGATGTAATATTTAAAAAAGTGTCAGCATTTAACCGAGGAGATTTAATTCGAATATCACAGACTTTTGATGAAGATAGTTTCTATATAAAAGTTAATCAGAGTTATGACGTAAAAACATTATTAACTGAATTATTTCAACAAAAAAAAAATATAAAGAATTTCAAAACAAAATTACCTGAACTATTCAAATTAATTGTTGCTAATAATAAAGATGAATTGAGTGGAATGGTGATGAATTATTCAGATATAGTTCAATCATCTGTGTTTGGAAGTAGCAAAGTGAGAGCTATCAACATAGAAAATTGTAGAATACCTACAAATATTGAATTTGAAAATGGCCATTACATACCTATAGAAAAAAAACGATAAATTGTTTTAAAACGATAGCTATTTAAATTTGCAACCAATATGGTGATGGAATAAATGATATCCTATCCTATCAAACATGGAAAGAGCTTACGTGAGATATTAATCTTCTCAAGTAGGAGGAGGAATCAACGATATTGGGCCTTTATAACAATTTTATCCAGCTATACAAAGAGGTTGTGGTTTTGGAAATATATTCGGAAGTTTAATTCGTTACTTAAAGCCAGTTTTTACATCAGGTTGGGACTTAATTAAAAAAGAGGCTGCAAACACATGTAAAAATATTTTTAATGATATAGCATCTGGTGCAAACATAAAAGAAGCTGTAATTGATTAAAGCAAAGCCGGTATAAAAAATTTACGGAAATCAGTAGTTAACCAGCTGCATTCGATGTATGGTGGAGGACGAAGAGCTATAAAAAGACAAAAAGCTATAAAAAGACAAGCAGTTTCTAAAAAGACATATTTGAAATCGAAACGACGAAAAAAGCAACGTAAAGATATATTCAAACCTAACTTGATCTTTTTGCATCATTATCCGTACAAACAAGTATTTTGCGTTCAGAAGAGGTAGCATACAATCCTTTAGCTTCTTTAGAGGCATCGCCGTCAACCATTGAATTTGTTTCGCTTGGGAATGGAGATACATATCGAGGTTTATCCAGTACCTACATAAAGTTCAAACTTCAAATATTAAAAAAAATGGATCAGTTTGGAGTGCAAATAAAATAGGAACCGGAACTGAAGCAAAGCCAGTTCCGCAGTCCAGTGTTGTAAAGAATTTATTACACTCTTTAATTAAACAATTTAATGTAACTCTAAACGGAAAAAACATCACTACTTCAGATTCCTTATACCATTATAAAGCATACATAAGTACTTTACTAAATTATGGTACAGATTCCAGTCAAACACATCTGGAAGCATCTGGTGGAAAATTGGATAAGCCAAATGTCAATGATTTCAACAATTCTAGTTCGAAATCAAGACAAAAATCATAAAACAATTCTGCAATAGCAGAACTAATGGGAAAATCAATCTAGATTTCTTCAATACTTCCAAATTACTTTCAAATAATGTTGACATTCGCATTTCTTTAGAATTAGAGAAACAAGATTTTTATATTTTCTTTAACGATAACGATGAAAGTTATTTAAAAATTCTTGAAGCTACATTATACATTAAACATTTAACAATTAATCCTAGCGTATTGATAGCACACAATACTGTACTGAAAATGGCTAACGCGAAATATTTTTATACGAGAAGTGAAATCAACACATTTGCAATTTCAGATAACACTTCCGACATATCATTGGATAATATATTTATAGGGCAAATACCAAAAGTTCTTGTATTTTGTATGGTTAATAATGAAAATTTTAATGGTAAAAGATCGAAAAATCCATATCATTTCGATCATCAAAATCTCACACAATTTCAATTATATGTGAATGGAGTGCCTACACCAACCTCTGCAATTGAAACAAGTTTTAAATCGAATAATCTTTGTAATTCTCGTGCATATTTAACATTATTTTGTGGAACTGGCATGCATCACTCTGATAGAGGACATTAAAAGAACTTTTTTCAAAAGGTTATACAATACTACCTTTTGATTTATCACGAGACGGTTCGGGAACTGATACATATCAGAGTTTATTAAACCAGGGAGTAGTAAAGATTGAAGCAAAACTCAATGCGCCATTAACTTCAACATTAACATGTATTGTATTTGCAGAATTCGATGCCAATATCGAAATTGATAAAAATCGTAACGTATACGTAAACATATAAAAAGAAGTTTAATGGACCATTTCTATTCATTCGGAAATGGCATGTATTCTAGTAGATTTATCGTTCTGTATGGACGATAACAATACAATATTTGTAAAAAATATAGCTGTGGCTGGCATAGAAAAATGTAAGAATTAAAGTATAATTTTCCTGTCAAAGATTTAAAAAGAACAGACATTGAGAATTACCCT
This sequence comes from Poecilobothrus nobilitatus, assembly GCA_947095535.1. Taxonomy (NCBI): domain Eukaryota; kingdom Metazoa; phylum Arthropoda; class Insecta; order Diptera; family Dolichopodidae; genus Poecilobothrus; species Poecilobothrus nobilitatus. The sequence goes on along the minus strand of OX352774.1, from coordinate 126,189,169 downwards.
TTTGGACATATCGATAACGAAAAAATAACTAATAACTTAATAAATTTGCTTAAAAAATTCGATATAGTCTTAACAAATGGAAAACTTAAAGCAGAATTTTTAACAATATTTGTACGAGGAAATACTCGAGTAGTTGATATTTCCCGTTGCAAGAAAATGAATACACTTCAGATTTCAAAGGTGCTGAAATGTAATAACTTAACACATAAAATATTTAGAGGTGTTTAGGCTCTTGATCAATTGCCAAAACAAGTTTCAAAACCTAGTATTTTGGTGGTAAATACTGATACTTCTAATGAAAAGGCAACACATTGGCTAGCAATATTTGTTCCAGTTCAAGGGTGTGCAAAATATTTTGATTCATTTGGAAATCCAAAATTTCACAATGAGATTATAAAATTTCTACAAAATCAATCGAAATGTTTTGTTTTCAACAATAAGCGTTTACAAAGTAATTTAACATCTGTTTGCGGACATTATTGTTATGTATATCTATGAATGCGAAGTTCCTGTAAAAGCATTAAATTTTTCTTAATTTTTTCGATACATCATCCCCACTTAAAAACGATAAAAAATACAAAGAATATTTCGAAAAAATTTTTAAAAATGTGGGAAAAAAACTGTAAATACAAAATTCTAAAATAAAATTAATCAGTTAAAACAAAAAAGATGATCAACAAATTCAGAAGTATTTGAAACACAAAAAGGTGAACAAGCACAGAACCTTTTATTAAGCTATATTTATTTTTTGGATAAAAAACAAACCATAAAAATTCAAATTGGGTTTAATATGGAAAATTTTGGTGCCTCAATAATTTTCCAACGACAAAACAAAGTCATAAGCGAAATGAATTATTTGGAGTGGTGTACAATTTATCACGATTTTAAAAAGAGTGAACCAAAATTAAATTCAAAAGGATTTTCGCTAACATTTAATCATACAGAGCGCACTAAAAAACTTACATTGCAGCTAGATGAGTACACTCGTTTTTGCCTTATGCTAGACTTTATACAAGCAGTGATGTCATATTATAACAATGGAGCTGAACTAAATATGCGAGAATATGTATTCAAATATGTTGATGTATCGCAAAGAATAAATTAAGCCTTCAGACACTAAAGCAAACTATTTCAAAAAATATTGTTTATTGTTTCCAATAACAAATTGTAAATCTGCTTCTGCCTTGCTCCTAATTTTGTATACTAAATTAGAATAACTTGAAAACCTCTAATTTATATACCTAATACGATTTTAAAAACGAGGGATCACCTGATCGGACCTCCTAGGACGCTTTCCAAAAAATTTCGGCCCGGGGAAGGTCTTTCTTGTCCTTTTCCCCTATGGAACGGTAGCTTTTAGTAGTAGAAAGGACTGATTCGGACCTTTAGGACGGAAGCGGACCTTTACGACGGAAGCGGACCTTTAGGACCAAAGCTGACTTTTAGACCCGAAGCGGACCTTTAAGACCAAAGCGGACCTTTAGGACCAAAGTGGACCTTTAGGACCGAAGCAGACCTTTAGAACCGTATCGGACTCCCGGAGGACCGAATCAACGAGAATGGGGAATGTCACTTTACAAAAGCTTATCATAATTATAAAATTATTGCTAAATAAAGTTTCTTTTGGGGCCTTTGTGGCCTAGTGGTTAAGCACATGGCTTATTACCCAAGGGAGTACGGGTTCAAAACCTGCACAGGTAGCAAGTTTTATTAATTGAAAAAAAATCTCCCTTGCTACCAAATATAGCGTAAATAAAAAAATAAATACTATAAAAAAAAAAAATAATATTAGTGTATAATTTAATAATAGTATTCGAACTATAATGGCCTTAGTAGCCGATCGTTTTGTAATATTGCAATGTATTCCTGTGTGATTTGTAATATTAATATAAATAAAATAAATAAATTTTCCTTTTTTTTATTTCATATTGTTTTATTATTTTATTTGTAAATTTGTTTAGTAAAACTTTTTACAGATATCTACAAGATTTATCAAATTTTTATCCTGAGTTGGATTTTATTTGTAAACATTATTATATATCTATATATGGCTCATTATTTTGAATAGAATAATGACCCCAAGCTAGAGTCTTAATGTTATCATTGACTACATATACTTATATCTATGTTTATTTAATGACTGTGTATATATAGTATGTAATTTAGACTTAAAAATATTCATTTTATCATATAAAACAATATTTTCAAATAAACATTTCATGTAATCATTTATAGTTAATTTTTTTACAGCAGCTTTTTTTATACCTTTACTTTTTTTTATAATTTTATTAGGCAAAATATCTAATAAATACATTTTTGATTTAAGTCCTATAAATTCTTTCACAATTTTTCCATTACTTTCATCTTTAAATAAACCAATCATTTTTTTATTTACGAGCGGTAAACCGTAAACATTATTGGGATCATAATCACTTACTGAAAATCCATCCAGAATCTTTTTCTTGTAATTCTCCGGTTTCATTTGAAATCTTTTCTATCATATTTTCCAATACAGTTTCTATTTCATGTTCTGCTTGTATAATTTCCATTTTACTATTAAAAAATTTTACACTAAAAATATTTTCCACTTCATCATTTTCTAATTTATGAGGCTTTACATATTCTGAGAATAATTCAATGTTAAATTTAAACATTTTTAATTTTAGGAGCTCCTTTTTTAAAAAATTTATTAAATCATCCTTTATCGTTTCAAAATATTGTTATGGTAATATTATGTCCTCATTTTTATTTTCCAAAATAAAAGTATAAATCCATCTTTCAAATCCTTGTCGTATAATTTTAATATTACCATCATAAGGTAATGTTGCTTTCGCTTTATGTGAATTTGTTCGAATATGGTAGTTCCAATATTTTTTATCTATTTCCATGCTACATTCTTCACAATATTTGATTTCAATAAAGCTATTGTTCACTTTTATTTTCTTTGTTGATGTTGTACTTCCATCTGCATTTTCGGAAATATTTTTCCTTTTATTATTTTTATTTTCATGCACATTTTTAATATGTCCTTGAAGATTATCTTTTCTTCCAAAAGTTTTATTGCACCTATCATAATTACATTTCTTTTCCTCTCTTTTATGTTTTGTCAGTATATGACGTTTAGATGTTAGTAGATGGGTAGGTACTTGGGCCAGACAGGTCAGTAGTTCAAGGTCACCCGAAAGTAGGTCAAACCGTAATTAGGTCAGACAGGAAGTAGGTTAATGTCATAAAAATAGATCAGGCAGACCTACCCATGGTTAAAATTTTTTTTCTCTATCTTTAACGGTGTAGAACTTTTGTAAACAGACGGACGGACGGACGGACAGAGTGAAACTAATAAGCATATTTTTTCAAAATTTTTTTGGAAATGTGGAAAAAAACAGGAAATCAAAAAAATATCTAACATGTTTACATGGTACATGTTTACTTATTGATGTATACTTGGCTTAAGTAATAGGCTCATATGAAAATAATAAGAAAAAATGCTTTATAAAATTTAAAGAGAAAAATTAAAACAGAACAAAATAAGTGTAACTATATTTCTTTAAAATTTTGCAACTATTTTTAAACATTAAAAGAAAAGGTGAAAACTAGTTATTTAAATGTAACATAAAGATTCAACGTTGACAAAATTGATGCAATTTTGAGAAGAATTTATTTCTTGTTGTTTTCTTTTTTTTCTATGAAGTATTTAAAGAAGAGGAAAGAAAACATTGTTAGTATCACCGTATAAGTTGTTATTATTATGTAAGAATGTTGGAAAACAAGAAAAAAGAATAAAAAGCGATTCAAAATAAGTTAATTGGTTTTGGTACTTATAGTGGTACACAGTAGTGTAAAAATAAAAAAATAAAACAGATTTGTTTATAAACTTGAAATATTTTTTCAAATAACAAGCAAGACAACACAATTTATTTATAAATTGTGTAAAAAGTTAAAAAATGGTTAATAGAGTGAAAATTCTAAGATTAGAAAAGTTCGTTGTCGGTTGTTTATAAATAAAAAAAATCGAAAATAAAAAAAATTAAAAATGAATACAGAAAAATTCACGATAAAATCTATAAAATCAGTGAATGTAAAATGATGGAATGATTCAACATTTTTGGAAAAAAATGTATAATAAATGTATATTATAATGAGTGTATAATAAATCCAGTACCAGACAACAAAGATCCAATAGATTGGATTAAAACCGCTATTGAAGAATTATTCAGCAATTTAATTGAAAATATTGACCCTAGTGACAAAATTGGTGTCACATTTGGAAGCCAAAGTTTTCATGAACGTGGTCCAGCCTGGATCAATTTTAAAGAAGCAAAAGACCTTGACATTTCGGAAAATTGGGAAGTTATTTCAAAAATTTTCCAAAGCAACTCCGAAGGATTATCTACAGATACGTTCTGTATAAATGTTACCTATGTACGACTTCCAGCGGGAAGAGGTAGAGGAAAAAGATACAACAATTTTGAAGAAGAATGTAATAAAAGAAGAGGCATAATTTCAATTAAAAATATGCTTACCACGTGCGTCAGTTGTTGCTATCTCATGCATAGAAAAATCTGTTCACTACTGTAAAATGCGAAAAGATGTAGGTGAACTTCAATTGAAAGCAGCGTTACAACTAATTAGAAATTCAAATGTAAGCATCCCAGCAAAAGGTGCTAGTATCAGTGAGCTCAAAAAATTTCAACTGTTCCTCTCGAATACAGAATATCGAATAGTAGTTTTTGATTTCAGAGGAAAAGGAAAATCGATTATTTTTCAAGGTGAAGAAGATAAGGAAAAAAGATTGAATTTGATATACGATTAAGGTCACTTCAATGTAATTAGATTATTAACAGCAGCATTTATTATTTGTGATTATAGCATGTGTGTGCAGCATGTGATTATTTTTGCCAAACATGTAATGTGCCGTATAACAATAGATTGTCTCACAGATGTAAACAGTCGTGTTTCTTTTGCAAATCATCTCCAGCATGTGACACAAATTTTCCAAATATTAAATGTGATGTATGCAATCGAAGTTTTAAAGGTCAAACTTGTTTTGATAATCATAAAACAACATCATCTACAAATAAAAAATCTATTTGTACTCTAATAAATTCCTGTACAAAATGCTTTAAAGTATACAGAGCTGATGTAAATTATATATGGACATTTGTGGACTGTGGACATTTGTGTAAAAACTGAAATACAAATGTTGCTTCAGATCACCAATGCTTTATTACACCATGTAAAGAATTAGCTAAACTTAAGAATACATTATATATTTTCTACGATATTTTCTACGAACTCAAGATGATATCATCGGGGAGAAACTTCATGAAAGTGTTGCAATAGGGGATATAATTGAACATCAGCCTGATTTATGTATTTTTGAACATCGTTGCATGCATTGTATATTATCTAATGTTGAAAGATGCAATTTTTGTAGACTTCGACAACATCTATTGAAACAAAATCCAATACAAATGTTTTTAGAATATATACTGAACCAACGAAAAATATTTGATAAAGTTGTAGTTATTGCACATAATGGACAAGCATTTGATAATCAGTTTTTATTAAACTATATCTTAGAAAAAACCATCATCAAACCAAAACTAATTATGAGGGGAACAAAGATAATTTTAATGCTGTTAGATAACGTGAAATTTATTGATTCATTAAACTATTTTACAATGCCGTTATCTAGTTTACCGAAAGCGTTTGATTTAGACAAAAATTTGAAAAAAGGATATTTTCCTCATATGTTTAATCGTAAAAACAATATAAAATATAATGGAAAGTTACCCGATCGTAAATATTACTGTTATAATTCAATAAGTGCATCGGAAAGAAAACAATTCCTTGAATGGTATGAAGAAAATAAAAACAAGTCTTTTAACCTCCAAAATGAACTTGTAGAATATTGTATGAATGACGTAAAAATCTTGACAGCAGCCTGTATTAAATTCAGACAGCTATTTTTGGAAGAATGTAAGGTTGAGCTATTTTTAGAGGCCACTACAATTGTTTCAGCGTGTAATTTGGTTTTTAGAAGGAATTTTTTAAAACCGTATACAATTGTACTTATATCTCAACAAGGATATGGCTTATCAAAAAACCAGTCAATTATTGACATAAAATGGTTAATAGTTATGTCACCCTGTAATAAAACAATGTTTTGAATATATTTTTATTTTCTTTCACACGCGCAAACTTACTTTTGCGCGCGTCAACATATTATTGTAACTTGTAACATGATCCTATCTTAAAATAACTGTACATTCCAAACTTCAATAATAATTTTCTCAGCACGTTGCATTGCAACGTGACTTATTAAGAATGTAAATATTCTAATATAAAAATGCATTGATTCTGCTACTGGACGTTGGTTCGATCAGAAGTTGTTTTGTTATATAAAAAGTTGAATAAATAAAAAGAAATTGTTTTGTTATATATAAAAATAAATAAATAAATAAAAATCTAATGTAAAACAAAATAATGTTATATATAAAAATAAATAAATAAATAAAAGTCAAGTATAAAACAAAACAAACAATATTTTTATTATTTCGCTTAATTATAAAAATATAAATGGCGCAGTCGGTAGGATGCGTCAACTAGTGCATACTTAAAAAATAACAAAAACAATAAATGAACGAAAATCATAAAATAATAAGTGAATGAAAATCACAAAATAATAAGTGAACGAAAATCACCAAAAAACAAAAATTGTACAAACTATACAAAGTGCACCAGTTAGTATATGTCAATATACTCAAGGACGCAGAAAAAGAAAAACCTAGCAATCATCCGGCCGAAACAACAACAACAACCAATAGCTGAATCGAAGAGTACCAGGGCTACAACACCAGCAGTACAACAACCAACAAACCGTGAGTTTTTATTTTTCCAAGTTTTACCAATATAATAGATTAAATTAATAGAAGAAGTATATTTAAGTAAATCAAAATTCTTTGTGTTTTAAAGAGAATATTTTTTTTTATATATATAAACGTGCTTTAAATATCATCTGGGTAAAACTAAATTAAAGTCTATTTGAATCAAATAAATTTAAAGTAAAAGAATTAAATTTAAAACACCTAAGTATATAAATAATTTTTCATTGTTTTAAAATATTGCTAAAGACTATTATTTTGCAAAAGTTTGTTTAACTTTTTTCGTAATCACTATTAGCAGTAGCACTAAAATTTTAAAAGAAAATATATTTTTTATATTACATCAAATTTATTTTTTTTTTCGTACGATAAAATCAAATAACCCAGTGTTAACTTATTAAATAAATTTTTCCAAGCGAATATATTACCTGAAAGAAAAAAAGAATAAAATTAAAATCAAATAATAAAATATTAAAACCATATGAAATATTAAATAAGTAATAAGTAGATATTAAATAAAAAAAAAAAAGGGAAGCGTAAAATAATAAAAGAAATAAGTAGTATTAACTTCCAAAAAATAAATAAAACAATTTTTTCTTCATACTATTACTAATAATACAATTTTGTTTTCATATTAATAATTACTTTAAAATACATATTCCAAAATATATATATGTTCGAAAATTTACAATCTAGCAAAAAAAATTATAATAAAAATAAAGCTTAAATAAATATTACAAAAAATAATTACATACTTATAAAAAAAAATATATACAATAAACAATTGTTAATCAAAAAAAAACTATTAAATAAAAAAAAATAAAATAAGAAAAGAAAATAATAAATTACCTAATTTTAAATTTATACTTTTGATGAGAAGTAAACAAGAATTACAACCAGTCAAATTAAATAAAAATTACATTTCATAAATAAATTTTGTATAAATCGAATTTCCTTTTCATATAGTACTAAACTTTCATTTTGCCGTTTATGTCACAACATTTCGTAGCTATCGGAGTTGTTGACATACTTATAGAAGAATTATCGAAATTAAATTTAAATAGAAATACAGAAAATCGAATCATGACAGACCCAAAAAGCCTTACAATTGACCCACTTAAATATTTAGAACGTGTACCTGAATTTAATGGGAAATTCGGTACCTTACAAACTTTTATCGATTTAGTAGATCGGATCACACCTTTACTACTCCAATACGACGAATTCTCAAAAGGAATTTTCTCTGACATAATTAAATCAAAATTAACTGGAAGTGCCAGAGAAGTTATCGAAATCAATCATCAAGCTACCACCTGGGATGAAATTAAAAAAGTACTTAATAACAATTTTGGCGATAGGCTATCCGCTGACCAACTTTTTGACCAGTTAAGGGGCCAAACTTTTAAGACGAATGCTGTCGAATTTTACAACGACGTGAAAGCTATACTTAGAAGACTAAATACAAAAACACAGTTGGAATACCAAAACAATAACGACGAATTAGAAAGATATTTAAAAGCTAACGTTCAAAGTGCTTTAGATACTTTTAAAAATAAAGTTCCTGAACCCTTGAAATCAATCCTATCTTGCAGAGATCCTAAGACGTTAGAAGATGCAATGAAAATTTTATACGAATCGGGCTACGCTTTTTCGAATATCAATGTCAATCATAACTATACCCAAAATAACCATAACAGTAATCGTAATCGCCATAATAACAATAATCGTTACATTAGTAACAAAACATCCCAAAATCGTTCAAATAACATTCAAGACAATCCAAATCGTGATAATAATCGTAATTCTATTCGAAACCCCTCTAATAATATTAATAATAATGGTAATCGCTCAATCAGATATTTCAACAATAATACATCTCCAAATACAACGCACCAAAACGGTACCTCTAATCCCAACATTCTTCATAATAATAACAGAAGCCCACCTGGTGTGTACAATCATATAAATAATCAACGACCATTTTACAATAATTGGCAACCAAACCAGAACAGAAATTCTCACTACAACCCCAACTACCAAAACAATTACAATTCGCAAGTAGAACCCATGGATGTTAATAATCAGCAAACCATCGATATAGGAAATTTTCGGGAGACTGGCCAAACCGACTCACCTACATAAAAATAAAGGAATACAATTTTCTAATCGACAGTGGCGCTTCAAGCTCAATAATCCGACCAGACAGTTTCAAGGAAATACCTAGAATACAACTAAAAAATTCAAAAATTTTGAGAGCATTGAAAAAAGATGTCTTAATAAATCAAGCAATAAGTATAAATATTTTTGAGGAATTCAAACCAAACAATAATGAAAAATTTGTATTTTTGGTTCATGATTTTCATGAAAAATACCATGGCCTTATAGGTAATGATATACTAATGCAAGGTAACGCTGTTATCGACTACAAAAATAAAATTCTCATGATGAACGACACTCCAATAAAATTATACTTTAGTCACCAACCAGAAAATACCATATACCAAATCGAACCTGGGGAATATTATTATAAAATCCCTGTCAAACAACAAAAAGGTGACGCAATGATAGAAGAAACTAATTTAAATGCCGACGTTCGAATTCTAGAAGGTATTTATGAAGTAAACGACTTTCAAGCAAAAGCCAAAATACTTAACGTATGTGACCAACCTAAAATGTTCAATTTCAACGAACCATTCCCGTCCGCAGAAATAGACGAAATCTTAGATTTCAATAATTACGAAACAAACGAAAACTTAACGTACAAAGACAGTAAAATTATTCCAGAAAAAATTAAAACCGACCACTTAAATAAAGAAGAAAAACTTCAATTAAATCATCTTATATCTGAATTTAATGAAATATTTTCTGAACAAATACCTCTCTCAGTTACCAACAAAATCAGACACAAAATTAATACTATAGACAACATACCAATAAAAAGCAAAATTTACAGATACCCATATATCCACAAAATAGAGATACAAAAGCAAATTCAGGAAATGTTGGAAAATGGAATTATCCAACATAGCAATAGTCCGTACAACAGCCCAGTTTGGGTTATTCCCAAAAAATTAGATTCCTCTGGCGAGCGGAAATACCGTCTTGTCATAGACTACCGTAAACTTAATGAAAAGACAATTGACGACTCTTATCCAATCCCTAATATTGAAGAAATATTGGACAAATTAGGGAAAAGTACGTATTTCTCTGTAATAGATTTAAAATCCGGATTCCATCAAATAGAAATGGAACCGGAAGACATACAAAAGACTGCATTCTCTGTTGACAACGGACACTACGAATTTAGTAGAATGCCTTTTGGGCTGAAAAATGCCCCTAGTAAATTTCAACGCCTGATGGACAATATATTGAGGGAAAATATAGGCAAAGAATGTCTAACGTACATGGACGACATTGTAGTGTTCTCAAATAAAATCAGCTCGACTTCGAGTACAACTAGACAAATGCGACTTTCTAAGAAAAGAAGTCGAATTTTTAGGACACGTTATCAATGAACACGGAATACATCCCAACCAAAAGAAAATAGAGGTAATTAAAAACTACCAAATTCCAAAAACTCCAAAGGAAATAAAAAGATTCCTAGGTATCGCAGGATACTATAGGAAATTCATAAAAAATTTCGCCGAGATCTCGATCTTTCGCAAAACCCATGACTCTATTCTTAAAGAAAAATTCTAAAGTAGACATAAATAACCACAAATACATCCAAAGTTTCAACGATCTAAAAAAGAAATTAATATCAGCACCAATTCTTATCTACCCCGATTTTGAAAAAAATTTCGAAATAACCACAGATGCGAGTCATTATGCCATAGGTGGCGTACTATCTCAAGAAGGAAAACCAATCTCATACGTGTCTCGCACACTAAATGAGCACGAAATTAATTATTCAACAATCGAGAAAGAGCTTCTCAGTATTGTATGGTCACTTAAACAATTCAGACCATATGTTTTCGGTAGAAAAATTAAACTCTTCACAGATCACAAGCCCTTAGTTTGGTTACACAGTCTTAAAGAACCAAACAGCAAATTAATAAGATGGAAATTGCAAATTCAAGAATATGACTATGACATATCATACAAAAAAGGTTGTGAAAATAAGGTAGCTGATTTCCTAAGTAGAATAGACATAAACCAAAACGAAAATATCCCATTCCAAACTAATATTATAGAAACAGTTACGCCTTTAAATTTATACAAAAATCAAATTATAATAAACAAAATTAATTCGGGCTCTTTGCAAATCAAAACACGAAATATATTTAACAAAACCCTTAAAACAATATCCATAAAAGTCTTAGACGATATCACATTAAAAATGATTATCAAGAATCATTTTGACCCAAAACGAACTAACGCCATATATGTAAACGACGAAATATTTGATAAAATAAATCCTATCCTTCGCGAACATTTTATAAATTACAAAATTATTAGGAGTAAAAAATTACTGAAAAATATTACCAATGACGAAGAACTAGAAAATCTCATTCAAACAAAGCACTTGGAAAACAATCACCGTGGCATTAACGAAATTAACGAAGAAATGAAAAACGAATTCTATCACCCAAATTTAAAACTTAAGATATCAGAATTTATAAATAACTGCGAAGTGTGCATTCTAGAAAAATATGAAAGAAAACCCCCACAGATTCCGTTAAAAATATCCGAAACTCCGAATAAACCTAACCAAATAATCCATATGGACATATTCTATTCCATAAACAAGTCATTATTTGTCACTATGATCGATAAATTCAGTAAAATCGCCATGTTTACTAAAGTACAAAATAGAAGTGAGGCAGAATTCAGAAGAGCAATTGCAAAGTATATTAGCACATACGGTAACATAGCGAAAATAGTTACTGATAACGAATTAGGAATGAAATCCCATTTAATGAGAAAATTTTTGGAAGAAAATAATATCACAATCCACTACACTTCCAATTCAAATCACAACAGTAACGCAGACATAGAGCGCTTGCATAACACCATCAACGAGCACCTCAGACTATTAAAACATACAAAGAAAAATCTACCAATCGAAGAGCAAATGATTTTAATAAACGGGTATTACAACAATACGATACACTCCTCAACAAACAAGAAACCAATAGATTTCATTCAAGGTAAAATAACAGAAAGCGAATACGAACAAATCTACAACAAAATATTAGAAAAGAAAAACCGCGTTATTGAAAAAGCAAACGAAAACAAAGTCGACATATCTTTAGAAGCAGGAATCAACTACATTAAAGAAATAAGGGGAGGAAAAAATCATTCAAAATTCCGAAAAATAGACACCGAATTAACTGATGAAGAACACGTAGTCGACAAAGACACTGCATAAATATTATAAAACCCACGTTAGAAAACGAAAAAAGTTCCAAAACCCATTACATATCAGACTTAAAGTAAACACCAAAGGAAACTTAACAAAACATAGAAGTAAAATGAAAAATCTTATCTCAGGTCATTCAAGACAGAATAACAATTTATAAAATCCTACAAAATAACTATAAATTACTATTTACTAATATTTCCTTTTTTAAAAAAAAAAAAAAACAAATCTCTTTTTAGGACCTTTCCACCATGAAAAAGTACAGCATACTAAGTCTCTACATTCTCTTCGAATTTGTCAATCTATCAACATCTCAGATAATAGATATTCAAGACTTGAACAATAATAAAAACGGACATATTAACTTAAAACTAGGAGAAGTAAAACTTATAACCAACTATAACAAAATCCTACACATAATCAACATTACAAAGTACGAAGAAACCCTTCAAGACATATGGACCAACATACAACCATTTTCAACTGAACTGAGTTCGAACGGACCAATATTTAATACAATAACTCACAACTACAAATCACTAGTCTCTAAAATAAAAAACATTATTCCTCACAAAAGAAACAAAAGAGGACTTGTAAACGGAATAGGAAAAGTGCTAAAGTACATAACAGGCACGATGGACAGCGACGATGAAATTCAAATACGTAACAAACTACAAGCTTTAACAGATAACAACAAAATGTTAATAACAGAAAACAATAAACAAGTTAAAATAAACTCTGACCTAATTGAACAAACTTACAACATTACAGAACATATCAAGAATCAACAACACACAATAAGAAAATTCGTAACAAATTTAACTAATGAACTCAACAATAAAATATCTAAAATGGAACACCAAATGGCACTTATGGAGTGCATGTATCAAATTAATTACGACATTACCTTACTCAGAAATCACATTGACGATATTGAACAGACACTACTAATGAGCAGATTAGGAATACTATCAAAAAATATACTAACAGACGAAGAATTTAACATAATACAAAACTTGGACATTCTGACAAATATCAAAATTAATATAATAACATTCGGAAACGAAATAGTCATAATTCTATTAATACCAAATTTTACTAATAAACTCTATTCTAAAATCTTAATAGAACCTTTACCTACTAAAGACAATAAAATTTTATATATAGGAGAAAAGGAAATTCTGATTGATGAAAATAAAAATATTTATCACTCAAATGTAATTCAAAATCTAAAGAAAAACTTAAAAGATATAAAAGATAACTGTACATATAATATTTTTAATAATAAGGAAGCTAATTGTATGTTTAAAAATTTTTTCGAACAATCTATTACAGAAATTAAAAATAGTCTTATAATTATAAAAAATATTAAAAGAACACAGATATTCCATAATTGTAATAATTTTGAAACCTTCATTGAAGGTACTAATTTAATAAGATTCGAAAAATGTCAAATTAGAATTAATAATTTAACATATAAAAATTTTGAAATCGAAATAAAAGACCATATAATTTTACCTACTTTAAATGTAATTATAAAAAGAAATGTCAATAATAATGAATTGTTAAACTTTGAAGAACTGCATGTAAAAAACATTAAAAATAACAGAGAACAAATTAAAGAAATCTTGTATACTAATAAAATTGGAAATATTGTAAATTATGTAACTAAAATAATAATAGTAATAATTATAATTGTACTATTAATTCAAATTGTAAAGTTAAAAAATTGTTATAAAAACAAAACAATCAAGATAACTTCGTCGGAGCCTCCGTCAAAGGGTGGGGAAGTTATGTCACCCTGTAATAAAACAATGTTTTGAATATATTTTTATTTTCTTTCACACGCGCAAACTTACTTTTGCGCGCGTCAACATATTATTGTAACTTGTAACATGATCCTATCTTAAAATAACTGTACATTCCAAACTTCAATAATAATTTTCTCAGCACGTTGCATTGCAACGTGACTTATTAAGAATGTAAATATTCTAATATAAAAATGCATTGATTCTGCTACTGGACGTTGGTTCGATCAGAAGTTGTTTTGTTATATAAAAAGTTGAATAAATAAAAAGAAATTGTTTTGTTATATATAAAAATAAATAAATAAATAAAAATCTAATGTAAAACAAAATAATGTTATATATAAAAATAAATAAATAAATAAAAGTCAAGTATAAAACAAAACAAACAATATTTTTATTATTTCGCTTAATTATAAAAATATAAATGTTAATGTGGGAAGAAAAACAAAGAAAAATAAAAATTTCGCATAGTGGTTTTGGTTGGAAAAAGTTTTTTTTGGTCTTCGTGACGGATATTGTACAGACATAAAACAAATATTTGAGTTTTATGGCTCATGGCCATCCAAAATGTTTCAAAAATAATAATGATAAAAAATATGAAACACGTTATGAGGTTACATTATCCAAAGCCAATAAATTACGCTCTTTAGGTTATCAAGTAATTGAAAAGTGGGAGTGTGAATTTCGAAACGAAATGAGATCATAAGAATACGAAGCATTTTTCTCAAAATTGGAGAACGAAAGTTTGATACCATTAAACCACGTGACGCGCTTTATGGCGGTAGAACAGGAAACACAAGAACATATTATAATTGTGCACCTGGTGAGAAAATAATGTATATAGATATATTCTCACTATATCGTTGGGTGTGTAAATACGGAAAATTTCCAGTGGGTCATCCAAAAGTTCATGTTGGGCAAATTGAGTGCAATAAATTAAATTTAAATGATACTGAAGGATTAATAAAGGCATTGATACTTCCTTCAGAAAAGCTCTATCACCCGGTTTTGCCTATAAATCAAAATAATTAGCTAATTTTTTCCTGCTGTCAAACATGTAGCTTGGAAATTAATAATGATGACTGCTCTCATGACAATCGTAGTAGATCAATTTTAGGAACATGGGCTATAGATGAAGTAGTTAAACAGGGATACAAAATTGTGCAAATATACGAGGTATGGGAGTATACTGTTAAACAATTTAATACCCTTATAAGGAATTTAATCCCCTCACAACAAGGAATTTTCACTGAAATGATGAACAAGTTCCTTAAAATTAAACAAGAAGCTCCTAGCTTTTGTAGAACACCAAAGGAGAAGTGCAAATATTTAGAAAAATGTTCCAAAGTGGAAGGCATAAATTTACAGTTTAACGAAATAGAAAAAAATCCTGGACTTAGATCATTAGCTAAATTAATGTTAAACTCTTTCTGGCGTAAATTTGGGCAGAGAGAAAATCAATCAAAAACTGAAATCATAAATAAGCTTTATGAATTATTTACTCTTCTAACTGATCCTTCCAAAAGTGTAAATCAAATAACTCCAATAAACGAAAAAACAGTTTTGGTAAACTGAATATTATTTATATCTTTATATTCCCAAAATTTGGGAATATAAAGAAGAAACAGCTGAAACATTATTAATAGTTGACGTTTGTATAGCTGCTTACACTACCACACAAGCTCCTTTAAAATTGTATTCTTATTTAAAGAATTTAAAAGAACGAGTTTTGTATTACGATACAGATTCAATAATATATGTAGCACGTGAAGGAGAATATAATCCTCCAACAGGAGTTTTCATAGGAGATATGACAGATGAGCTTGAAGAATATGGAATAGGAAGTTACATTACAGAATTTGTCAGTGGGGGTGCAAAGAACTATGCATACAAAATATATAGTACCAACTCAAAATGTGAAAAAACTGTGTGCAAAATCAAAGGTATTCGTTTAAATTATAACGCTTCACAAGAAATAAATTTTGGCTCTATGAAACAATTACTTAAAAAATAAAACAATTTTCAACAAATAAATATAACTTTTTCTAGTATTCGTCAAACATACGATCACAGAGTCATCACTATTCCTGAAAGAAAGACATATAGAATAAATTCCAGAAAACGAGTTTTTGCAGATGATTATACTTCAATTCCTTATGGCTTCAAAAAAAAAAAAATTTAAAAATTATTGTTGATATATTGTAAAAATTTTGTATTTTAAACTATTAAATTACAATATTGAAAAAAAATCTTTTAATTTTACCGTTTTTAATTTTCAGAATATAGTCGAAAATTTATTTATGTATATATATTTTATTCAAATTCACAGTTGCAGTTTAACTTTCCAATAATAATGTCAAAAGCAAAAATAGTATCTGAAATTCATCGTCCAGTTAGACGTAGATTTCAAAAACGAAAAATATGTCAAAGAGGGTTAAATGATACATGGGAAATTGATCTTGTAGATATGTCGGCCTATCAAAAAGTGAATAATGGATACAAGTTCCTCTTAACTGTTATCGATATATTTTCGAAATATGCATATGCCGAAAAAGTTAAATCAAAGGCAGCAGATGGCGTAGTTAAAAGTACAGAAAAAATTTTTAAAAGGGAGGGGAAGTCTCCAAAAAATATTCATTCTGACCAGGGAAAAGAATTTTTCAACAAAAAATTCCAAAATTTGATGAAAAGCTATAAAAGAAATCACTATCATACTTATTCAAAAATGAAGGCTAGTGTTTGTGAAAGGTTTAACAGAACATTAAAATCAATTATGTGGAAACAGTTTAGTTTACAAGGAAATTTTAAATGGATAGAACTTTTAGGTACCAAAACTAATTGAAAAATATAATAACACAAAACACAGTACAATTAAGTTAAAACCAAACCAAGTTACATCACAAAATGAAAAACAAATTCTTAGTTCAATTTACAATTATCCTAAAATATTTAATAAAGGAAAATTTAATGTTGGTGATTTTGTTACAATTGCAAGGTCTAAGGGTACTTTTCAAAAAGGATATGAACCTAACTATTCAACTGAAGTTTTTAAAATAGCATTCAAAAACAAGACAGACCCGATTACATATACTTTAAAAGATTATAAAAATAAATTAGTTCATGGTGACTTCTATGAACAGAAACTAACTAGTGTCAAAGACCCCAATGCTTATTTAATTGAAAAAATTTTAAAAGGAAAAGGCAATAAAGTATATGTGAAATATTTAGGCTTTGATAATAGTCATAATCAATGGATAAGTAAATATGATATTCTTTCAGAAAAAAGTATAATTAGACTTTATGTAAAAAAATTTTTTTTAACTTTAGAGGACTGTTAAATACAGCAATGTTGTAAAAATGCTAATAGAAAAAATAAAAATAGAAAAATATTTACTAATGAAAATAAATAATTTAGGAATAGGTAAATGAAAAATAATATTCTTCCATAAAAAAGTATAATTAGAATTTATGTAAAAGATTTTTCTTAACTTTAGAACACTGTTAAATGCAACAATGTTGTAAAAAATGCTATTTAAAAAAATTATAGTTTTATAATCAATTAGAATTTATTATATTAATAAAGAACTTATTTTACATCTTTTGGTTTTTAACTAGTTTTCTTAAGAATTTTGATTTCTAAACAATGATAATACAATTATTTAGAAGAAAAATTTTGTATAAATAAAGTGGGATCTTTCTTAAGATATATCAATTCAAGGAAAGAGCTCAACATAATAATACAACAAGAAAGGAAAATGGAAAACACAGCAGAGATTTTTATACGCTCAACAAATAGAGACAACCCAGGAGTTGGCTTCAATTCAAAGAAAAAGAATAAGAAGTCAACAAGAATCGCAGACACATCAACAACAACATCATCACCATCATAATCAGCAACAACAACAACAACTACAACAGCAACAACATCAACAATTTCAACAACAACAACAACAAGAAGAAATCATTCTTCTTCAAGAAGAAGAACCACCAGCTAAAAAAAGCTTCAAAGAAGCTTTTAATAAGAAAAATATGGAAACTAGGAAAAGTTTCTTAAAAACAAAAGATATGGAGCAAGATGCTCTATATCATATATTAAATGTAAAACAAATTAAGACCATTTATGGTCTTAAGTGGGTCTTGGAGACCCGCAATTTAATTATATTTTTACCTCAAAATACTGATATTTTTGAGAATTCTGATTTTGTAAAAGAAACGAAAAAGAACATTTTGTATATAAAGATAAAAATTTAAATTTAAGTATTGTAGACATATCTGAGTCTTTTGGTAAAATATATGCAAATTACCAATAAATGATGTAAATTGGTTTGTAGTTATAAGTTTTTATTATTAATTAATATTATTATTATTAATATAAATATTTGTCCAGAAAAATGATGTGTAACAAACGCATTCTATTTAAAGTGTTGTGTTGGATGTGTTCTATTATAGAAAAAAAATAAAATATACATAGCTATAATGTATACAGTATAGATATAACTTTTAATTGAAAATATTTTTATTTTTTAAAACTATGATACATTACAAAAGGGTAAAGGAAAAGAAAAAAATAGTAAAAAAACAAAAAAAAAATTATTTTTGATTCATTAATTTCTTCGAATTGGTTTTTTTTTAAATTATTTTTTTTGACATACATACATACCCATATATGCATAAATACAAACAAAATGTTTTTAATAATTTTAAAATGTCATTTTATAGATTTAAATAAAGAAAGCCAAACAAATATTTTATTATAGGAAGCAGGAATATTTTATAATTGTTTATGAATTGTAAATTGTAATCGGTAATCTTTAATTTGTTTCGAATTTTTTGTTTTGTTAAGAAGAAATTTTTTCTAAATTTTTTTTTTAAATTTTATTATAATCTTCTATATATCCCATGGACTTCTATATATATCCCATGTCACTTCGGTCTTTTTCAAGTGAGTCAAAAGTCCCAATTTTCCTTTTGTAATGATAATATTTTAATTTCACTAAGCCGTTGATTACTCGGTTGTAGCTATTGTACAAGACTATGAGACGTTTTCTTTATTTCTACGTCATCTATTATCTTATACAAGGATTATAGTTTATTATTATTTTATTATATAGCTATTAACAATATGATATTAAATTATAATTTATAGGACATACATATATATAGTTATTTTTAATTTAATTATATTCTATTAATTATATATTATAAATGTCTAATATTTTTTATTTATCTATATGACCCAGCCGGGGCTTAATCTGAGACCTTACGTATGAAAGGCCGGTGTCTTAACAACTACACCATTGGCTGGATAATAATAATAATTAATAATGTAATAATATCGTTTAGAGCAAACTTTCTAGACTAAACTTCAATTTATACCCCGGACAACTATAAAATCAGATACAGTTATTTCCCAAATTCCGGCCAGCTAGGATGTATACATATACATTTATGTGATTCAAAAATACCAATGGAACTTCTGACATGTCATCATCAAAGTATAGTTATAGGAAGTAGTTTTACTATTTACTAAACCTAATGCATTTTTCATAAAGCGAAAAAGTCTATTTTCAAGAGTAGATGCAATTATATTTAAATTTATATATATATGGCACTTCTGTTCTAAAAAAAAAAATAACACTATATATTTTTAGATGGTAATTTTATTACCTATCCAAATAAATTTATTGGTGTGCGAGTATAATGTATTAGCACAGGGATAACTAAAATTGGAATTGTGTGTATATATACGGGTAATAGGTACCCAAAAGAGAATTTTATTATTTTTGGTTTCAATTTCAAATCGTTTTTTTTATTCTGTCTTTTTCGTGCATGCTATATACACTTTTTACATTAAGTTAGCTTAATTTAGTTACAAAATATTTTTATCGTGTTTTTTCATTTCTTCTTATTAGTATACATATTTAGTGTGTCTGACTCTGACACGGTAGTGTGCAGATACGATTCCGGATGGAAACATAATATTTTTTTGTAGGTATGTAAATCACAAATATTACTTTTTCTTTATTTACTGCATTATTTGGCAAAGTACAAATTATACATGATGACCTTTATCATTGTGGTAAATTCCAGTTCCTGAAAAAAGTGTAGTGTATGCTTTTGTACAGGAATTATTTTTATCTGAAAAACTGGTTTCAATTACTGAATTAGGTATTTGAACACCATTTACGTTTAACACAAATTGTGAATATGTTTAATGTTTAAAATTATATGAGTTTTTTTATCTTTTTCCAGAGTAACCCACATTTTCTGTCATACAAAAAATTATTGTGTTTGGCAACTACCCAATAAAACATTATCAAGTGATATTGGAATTTTAAAACTTTTTACTTCAACGCGTTTATAATTATATTTAGCATTGGATTTCCCAAGAACAGCATTGTGTGCTAACAGTACGCTTGGATTAACGGTAACATGCCTCATAAATAGCGTAGCTTCTATAATTTTTAATTGTGACTCATCAGAATTGATCAGTAAGTTTATTAAACATATCTACGTGTAGTTTACCCATAAGTTCCAGTACATTGCTAATATGATACAATTTTTGGCGCTCTTTTGAACCATTATTATCAGATTTAGCTATATTTGCTTTATCTAAAATCCATCCTGCACATTCTAAATGAGTTGCAGCAGCATCTGTACCATAATTTAATAAAGATTCAATATAAGCTCTATAGTGATAATTTCCATCAGATGGTGTTAAATTTTTGCCATTTAATTGAACATTCCATTGTTTTATTAAAGAATGTAAAATGTTATTAACTACACTTGGTTGTATTATTATTTTTCCTTCAGCAGTTTTATCATTATTCCATTACGCTCCATCTTTCTTTAAGATCTGTACTTTTGATCTCAAATATGTAGAAGATACATCTCTATATGTATCGCCATGACCCAGTGAAACAAATTCAATAGTTGAAGGGTTGTCTAAAGAAGCAATAGGATTGTAGGAAACTTCTTCAGATCGTATAATGCTAGACTGAATGGGTTGGGTTTTAAAAATATCCAACTCAGATTTCATACACTCAATAATAATAAATTAAAAATATCTTTTTGCTTCTTTTTATTATTATCTTTGCGTCGTTTTGACGTAAAATAGTTTAAATTTTTAATAAATGCTCTTTTTATAGCTTTTCGTTTTCTTTTACTTCGTTTTTCTTTTAATTTGTTTAATTTAATTTAATTTAATTAACAAATAAATTGTGTTGTCAAGCTCGCGGTATTCATATCGTACACATATAATTTTTTTAATTTTTATAATTTTTATCGTTTCTTTATCAATTTAAATTTTAATTTGATATTTCACTTTTTTATCTAATTATAAATTTTAATTTGCTGATTTTTACTTGATTTTTATTGATTCTTAAAATTTTACAAAATTACCAATTTTTCTGTAAATTTCTGCAATATACGCGGTTTACAGACGAATTTCGATGCAGTCACTTGCCATTTAAATTCTAGCAAACCAGCAATTCTTGCCCTATGTGAAACTCAAGTTAACGGCCAGAATGATAATTTTAATATTACTGGCTACACACTCGTTTCACATTTCGTGTCTAAAAGAGGTATCGCCATCTATATTAAAAATGACACAGCTTTCAACACTCTTAATAAATTCAAATGTTCTAGCCCAACTTTCCACTATGTTTGGGTAAAAATCCTCGTTAGAAAGCAAGTCATACATTTCTGTTTCTTATACAGATCACCCAACTCCAGTGAAGAGGAAACCGTTGTGGAAATTGAAAATCTCTCAAACCAGATCAATGAAATTTTGTCTTCATATCCAGGAACTGAAATTGTTCTGGCGGGTGATTTCAATATTCATAATAGAGACTGGCTACACTTTTCTAGTAGTCTCTGAGTCAAAACTCAATTGGAAAACAATTTGAACTATTCTCATCTCTTTTCCACCTTTCTCAACTTGTCCAAAATCCCACTAGGATCCCAGATCGTGCTGATCAAGAAAGCTACCTCTTGGATCTGTTCCTGACCACACACCCTGAAAAATATGTGGTTTCAGTTGGTTGCCCCCTGGGTGGCTCCGACCATTGTTTGGTTAAAACAAGTTTCCGGGTAGGCCCAATTACCAATCAAAGGACTCCTTCCAGAAAATTAGTATGGCGATACAGCCATGCGAACTGGAAGGGTCTTAACAGTTTTTTCAGATCCTGTGATTGGTCATTGTGCTTCCGCGATAGGAATGTCGACTTTGCTGCAAATGCGATTTGTGAAATAATTTTACTTGGAATGAGGTTATTTATTCCTCACTCCATGAGAACTATTAAACGGAAATCCAAATCTTGGTTCAATCACATTTGCAGTGAAGCCATTCTTAAAAAGGAGGAGGCTTTTAAACTGTATCAAAGCAATAGCTCGGAGGCTCTCAGGGCAAACTATATAGTGTGTTCGAAATAGGTGCAAGAGGGTTATCAACAGGCAAAAATTCTTATTCAACCTAAAGTTGAAAAGCAAACTTATCCACATGCCTAAGAATAGCAAATCCTTTTTTTCATTTGCAAAAAGTTTAAAAGAGGGCGCTAGCGGGTCTTCTTTTCCTCCGCTTGTTGATATTAATAACATGATTGTGTCAAATTCCAAAGAGAAAGCGAACTTGTTTGGCAAGCAGTTCTCTTTCAACTCAACACTGCCTCGGTCAACTTTAAAGCCACCAACTGTTCCTGAAGTTGACTACTCCTTCGGTAAAATATACTTTAGCACAAGAGCAGTGATGAAAATCTTGAAAAATCTTGATGCAAAAAAATCAACCGGTCCAGATAGTATCACCACCATGGTTCTTAAAAATACCTATTCAAGTATTTCAAAACCTCTACGCAACCTTTTTTATTTTTCCTTTACTTCGGGTATTCACCCTACCCAATGGAAGGTTGCGCATGTTTTCCCAATTCCAAAAAAAGGTAATAAAAGCGATCCCTCTAACTATTGCTATAATAAACCAGAAGCTTTTGAAATATCTGGATCGTAGAGGTTTGCTTCATGATCGACATACGGGTTCAGAGCCCGTCGTTCAACCGGTGATCTCATGACTTACCTTTGCGAAAAGTTGAATATCAGCCTTCACCATTCTGGTGAATCTGATGTAGTGGCTCTGGATATTTCTAAAGCGTTCGACCGAGTCTGGCATGATGCTTTATTAGCAGAATGCAAAGCGTTAGGACTAGGTAGGGTCTTTCTAAAATGGATTGGAGATTTCCTTTCGAATCGCATGATTCGGGTACTTGTCGATGGTTATTCATCTGACAATTTTAGAATTAATGCTGGTGTCCCTCAGGGATCGGTTTTGTCTCACACTCTCTTCTTAATATTTATCAATGACCTACTTTCAATTACCTCCAATCCAATCCATAGTTTCACAGATGACAGCACCCTTGTAGGTTCCTATGAATTTCATAGCCGCTGTGGTATTAATCACCAAACTAATAGAACAGCAAGAAACTTCACTATCAGTGAGCTAAATAATGATTTAGCGAAAATCCAAAAATGGGGTGAAAGCAATAGAGTTGATTTCAACACCAAAAAACGCAATGCTGTTTAATCTCGCGTAAAGTAGCTACTACTTCACCCAACCTGACTTTTCAGGGTGAGGCTTTGCAGCACTCAACAGATTTAAACATTCTGGGCATCGAGTTAAATCAAAAATTGACCTGGTCAAATCATATTTTTGGTATAGCTAAAAATGCTGCTAAATGTCTAGGTTTCTTGTACCGCTGTAAAGCTTACTTCTCTCCTTCCGATCTTCTCAACATCTATAAAATGTACATTGGGCCCAAAATGGAGTATAACGCACATATTTGGGCTGGAGCGCCCCAAACAGCGCTGGGTTTTCTCGACAAAGTGCAAAACAGAGCTATTCGCCTTATTGGCGACCCCAGTGTTACCTCAATGTTCACTCCACTTTGCCATCGCCGTACTGTTGGGTCATTGACCCTCTTTTATAGATACCTTGTAGGGATGAACACCTGTTCTAAAGACATAAAACAATTGATGCCTCCACTCAAAGTTTTCCAACGTGAAACGAGGAGTGCAACAGATGCCCACCCATACACTGTCGAACTGTCAAGATGGCGCAATACAGCATTCGGGAATTCGTTTGTCATGCGCACGTCGCGTTTATGGAACCTTATGCCCGCACATGTGTTCCCAAAAGTTGGTAATTCATTTGTGTACGATATATCTAAATTCAAGAAGAACACTAACATTTTTCTTCAAAATAACTATCCAAATTTTTCCTTTGATCCTCCATAATTCCAATTTTCCTATATTCAAACACCCAAGTATTCCTTCCCCCATCCTTTTCCCCAAAACCACGCTGTACATTATATTATTATGTATTAAAGGACCATTCCTATAGTTTGGTTTTAAAGGGGGTGGTTTTGGTTGGTTAAAGTCCAACACTACTCAGAGGAACCTCGTGCAGTTCCTTTGGGTGACTTTTGATGTTTTCCACCGTCCTCGTAAAAAAAAAAAAAAAAAAAACCAGAACCATACATTTCATTCAGTTTTCGTACGGCACCACGTCGTACATTTTTAACAATCTCTTTACTACGATCTTGCATAACTTCTTTTACATTTGCACCAGATGCAATATCAGATAAAGCATTGATAACTCTGGTTAATAACCTCTTTTTTCAAAATATCAGCGCCTGAAGTAAATAATGGTTTCAAATGTCTAAAAAGTCCCCCAAAAAAGCTTCCCAATCCACGACCTCTTTGAAAAGGTACGGTTGAATGTAATAAAGAGCCGATATCATCAAGTCCTCTACCAGATTGAATTAAATAATACTTATAGTATGCTCTCTCCATAATGAATAAAATAAAATAATATATAGTTTTGTAAAATCGCTTTTATTTATACTTTTTTAAATAAGCAAAACAAAAATCTATATCTATTTATATTTTAAATCTATATTTTTTTCTTTATGCTAACAAAAACAGGATTACACTTTTTCTTTTCAATTTTAAAGATGCGCTGTAGATTTAAAAATAAATAAAAAATTTTCTGTTTTTTATTTTTATATAAAAAATTTTTTTTAATACATTTACAGTTGCGTATAAAACAAAAAAAAAAAGTTTTAATTTTTATTCTTTTAAAACTAGAATGTTAAAAAATTTATTTAAGTCTTACTTTTTTTTTTTGGTGGATAGGTACATTTTGGTTAGTAGGTACATTATTTTGCTATTATAAAGAACAAGTTTTTTATTTTCATTTCCTTTAAATGCAACATTTTTTTCTTTTCAATTTTAAAGATGCTCTGTATAGTTAAAAATAAAAAAATTTTTCTGTTTTTTTATTTTCATATAAGAAATTTTTTTACTACTTTTATATGTGCGCCTAGTATTTAAACCAGGTATACAATTTTGTTTATTATGGGCCGACCTACTTCAAATTGCTTAACACTTGACTTCCTACTATACAATCATTTGGAACTTATAAGTTAACAACCCACACATACAACCTAACTTAAAACCTCAACCAAAACAAATTTTTTGCTTATAGTAACCAAGATACATAAAATCAATTGTTCAGTTCATTACCCCTGCCTAACAACTTACACAATATCAGCAACCTTCACTTCCTACTATAAAACTATTTGGAACTTATAAGTTAACAACCCACACATACAACCTAACCTAAAAACTAAACCAAAACAATCAAAACAAGTTCGCGACCTACTAACCAAGCATGACCTACATTAAACCCATAAATGAAAATGTAGGTCATTTGTAGATCAAACATTGTCGTGCGATAGGAGTTGATTTTTTCCCATCCCAAAGTGCAGGATTACCTACTTATAATATATAATTATTTGATTTACTTCAATTTTTAAATACAAAGGATATTAAAATCTTTTTATGCGAAAATGTTAGATTGAAACACAAATGTTAAAATACGTTTTTTGCATTACTTTTTCAATAAATAAAATATTTAAAATTAAAAAGAAAGAAATACAACCAAAATCATTGATAAACAGTTTTAAAATATAATTTAAACTGGTTAATAATATACGATTTGTAATAATAGGGTATTTTCATAGTGAATTCTTTTGTTTCTTTATTTCTAATATAATGATAAATAAATAAAGTAATTTTTAAAATATTTTAATTGTTTTCGACTTTAGACTAAAGTTGTGTGAACGAAGAATACATGTATTTAAGATTTGTTATCGTGTATTTTGGCTAAATTCGTGTACTACCTAAATAGTTTTAAAAATAGTTTTATAATGGTAATCCAATAATGGTTTCGAATTGTACAAATTATACATAAAATAAAAAGGTACCTAAAAAAATTTTAAAACTTTAGTTTCAAACTTTTAGTTTGAATCATACAAATGATATGGCAACATTGCCTTTTATTCAAATGCATTCTTCTAAACAAAAGTTTTAAAGTTTTTGAAGAAAAAAAGAAAAAAAAATATTTATCATTTATGTTATGTACCTATCTAAAATTAAAATAGAATCAAATATTCACGAGGATATTTTTTTAAAAGAACTATTGAGGAGATTTGAGAAAGAGAAAAAAAGCATAGGAAAAAATTAGAGAGCAAATTTCGAGAATTCTTATTGACATTTTTTGTTGTTGAAATTATATATATAATTTCTGATCATAGATGTACATAGGCAAAAGCAATACATTTCTAATTTTCAATTTAATTTTTTTGTACGCATACTTACTTATAAGAGAGCCAGTCTATCGATTGAATTTTAAATTTGATAACAAAAAATTTTGCACTGAAATAAATGTCTGTATAATTAATATAGTCTGTGGTATAACCAACAGTATGATTTAAACGGCGTTTTAATAACGACCTCCTTAAATTGATAGCAGCTATTCTAAGCACGTCCTATAGAGAAAGAAATTTTGATTAGTAATACAACACTATTTTAGTAATAATCATTTAATGTAAAGTTAATTTAAAAAAAAGCAAAAATATTAAGTAAATATATATATATCTTAAAATTTATATAGCACAACTTAATATACTATGATGCAGTTGTTCGGCTAGTACAGTTGAATATGTGTAACTCGATCCAATGTAATTGTAGCAGTATAATTGTACATTCTCAAATAAATATGCAAACCTTTTCAAATAAATATGTAGATTTCCACTAAGAGCAAACATTTTTTGAGCACCACTTTTTGTTTGTTCCACCGTTACTCCATTGTTAAATCGCTCAAATTGCTTCTTATGTATTTTATATAAAATTATTATATATTTTTTTTTTGTTAATTTTTAGTACCAAGCATACAAGTTAGTTGTGTAATAAAAATACTAGAAAACCGTTTACTCACCCTGACTACAATTCTGTTACTCTGGAACTTTACGCGTACGCGATTCGCGACATTACCGATACCGTACAATATTTTACCACACTACACTTCATTTAGATATGAAAATTTTCTTCTCCAATAATTAACCGATGTTCTTAGCACTCTTATATTTTATAATTTTTCAAGAAGTATGTAATACTTTCAATCATTAAATAATTTTATAGTTCATAGTTTTTATTCACTCAAATAATTATATACATAGTTTATGGGTCTTTTTTTTCGTTTTTTTTAAATAGATTTTAACCACAAAAAAATTTTATTGATTAGCTTTTTCATATAGACTTCAACCACCAAAAAGTGTTGTAGATCAGCCCTTTCAAATAGATTTTATCACCAAAAAGTTTTATAAATTAGGATTTTGCAAATAATAATAATAACAATAATAATAATAATGATAATAAAAATAATAATAACAATAATAATAAAATAATAATAGTAATAATAATAATAACAATAATAATAATAATAGTAATAATAATAATAATAGCTGCTACAGTAGAGCTATCTTTGGTTATATTATGAGTTATAGCTACTACAGTGATTGTGGATGTTGCCTCCAATAATTACCTCAAGCAGTAAGATGTTATATACTACTGCATATGGTAACTGTTGTAACGGCTATAGTCTCTGTTAGCAAAATAGCAATAATAATAGGCGGATTCATTGTTTCCTTACAGTCCCACTCCCAATTCAATGTTTCCGTCTCCATTTGCTACCCTTTTCTATTCCTACTCCCTAGCCAATATACTACGTTCCACCGGCTAAATGGGGTGGTGGTTTTCGCCGTAAGAATCTGACACTATCAAGGGAAAATTCTAGTTGTCTTTGGAAAATTCCCACCTTCCTTAGGAAAAAAAAGAGAAAAAAAAAATTTCAATAAATTAATTAGTTTAAAGCTACTTTTAAGGTAAACAAGTAAAAAATTCAAAGTAAGTATAATTGAATATAAAATAAAACAAAATTTAAATGCAATTCTAAAAATTGGAAATTTACAGAAAAGAAAGAAAATAAATCTAGATAAACAAATAATGTTGGATGCTGAGATACAAATTTTGATATGTTGTTATATGATGTTTTGGTGTAATCCATGTTCAGATAAGTATTTTGTTTTAATTTTTTTAGCATATTTGGGGTTGTTTTTAATTTTTTTTTAGGTTGACGCCTGCACAGGACACAACAATAAGTAAAAATAAAATATTTGGATTTTAAACAAATACATATTAGATTTTATTGATTAGTGGTATAAGTGTGTGATAATAAATACTATCAAAAATAATACATATATATTCATATAATTTATACTATACCTGATAAATTTACATAAACCGTACTAATTATTTTATAATCTTTCTCCATCAATTATTAATAATGTAAGATAATTGCAAGTTGTGTGAAGATGCATTTTCATGCACAAAGAAAGATGAAAATATTGCATGTTCTTCAGGCTGTGGAGCGGTATCTCAGCTTAGATCTGTTGGCTTGTCAGTATACCATTTAAACTCAATAAAAGGTAATACGTACTTATTTGCTATTTATGTGTGTGAGTTACAGAGAAAAGAATATATTATTAAAAAAAATTGAAGTGCATGTAGAGGCAATGGAATAGGATGTTGAAGAAATTAAAGGTGTAATTGAAGAACAAAAAGAAAAAATAGATTTAATTTGTGAAAGTATTCATAATATGAGAATGTTTGATAACAACATTATTGAAAAATTAGAAAAAGTATGTAATGTAAATATGAATAAATCATATGCAGAAATAGCAATACCATTTCCAAAAGTAAAAAACCAGGTAAAAATAAAGTATATTAGAACAAAAATTTTAGAAAGTTTTTGTGGATTTTGTGGGTTTTAAAAATTTGTAAAGATTTGTAATGAAATTTTTTTTGGCTTTTATTTTGAAGAAGCCCCCTATTTCAGGACTCTGAAGTCCGATCGATGTGATTTAAAAAACCTAGTCCCCGATACTGTAATAGAAGCTAAAAAAGAAAAGCAAATTGAAAAAAGCTCCAGGAAGTGGCACCTGAACTTTTGGGGTCTGTTTTTTAGGGCGGGCTCAAAAGTTGAATTTATTTATTTTCGTTTAATATCATTTATTATTGTGATTGTTTTGCCGTTATTTCGGGAACATGACCCGTTCCCATATTTATGTCCTAGTAAATAGTGATAAATTAAAGATTTTTTAAAACTTACATATTTATATTTAGATTCATGATTTTTCTTTTTTTGTTTTTGTATTTTAAACAAATATATTTCTGATATTTATGTTAAACATGTAGATTACAAACTAGAACATACATATTTAATAATTTAAACGATTAACAAAACATTTAATGTAAATTTTAAGTAGACTTAACAAATTAAATAAAATAAATAAAAAAAAATTTTTTTAAAAACTGCTTTTTTGAACTAAAAAGTAGAAAATAAATTTTTAATAGCAAATTTTTCTGTAATTTTCTAAACTATATTGTTACAATCGAGATTTCTTTGGAAAAGTTTATTTTAATATGTCAAATATATATATAAATATAAGTATATATAAGTTTTAAAGTCGGTGAAATTAATATAAAAGCTGGAGGCAAAATTTAAAAATATAAGTTTATTGTTATGCGTTTGTTGCCTCCAGCTTTTATTTTAACTTCACAGACTTTAAAACTTATATATACTTATATTTATATATATATTTGACATATTGAAATAAACTTTTTCAAAGAAATCTCGATTGTAACAATATAGTTTAGAAAATTACAGAAAAGTTTGCTATTAAAAATTTATTTTCTACTTTTTAGTTCAAAAAAGCTGGTTTTTAAAAAATTTTTTTTATTTATTTTATTTTATTCTTTTTAGTAACGACAAATATAAGTATTCAAAATTTAAATAAAAATATTGCAATTTTATAATGTTCCTTATTTCCACTTAAAATGCGACCCTTTAAAAACTTTGATTTATACACTGCCTTGTTTTTTCTTTCTTTTCATAGCATAACATTTTAATATTTCTTTTTTTCTATTTGTTATGTGGGTAAATATCAGATGTGCACTTATACATAAGAAATAGCCTTTAAAAATATTTAAAAACAATCAAAGTAACATTTTTTGTTCTCTTTTTTTTCTATTCGTTTTTATTTTTCTTCCAGTATTACATTTTACTTTTTTTTCTGTTATTTAGGTACGCTAAGAACTTATTTTTTTTTTTTTATATTAAATTTATGCATACAGTCTATTTCAAAAATAGAAATTATTAGCTATAGAACATTCTGAATTTTTTTTGTTCGTTTATGTTAACCGTCCATTCATATGCATACATAACATTTTTTTTGTTCGTTTATGTTTACCGTCCATTCATATAAATATAACTGTTGCCTACATATTAAAAAATAATAAATCGATAAATCAACTAAATAATAATAGTTGGGAATTTGGGAATTTGGTGTGACTGTGTTAGCAGATTTTTAATAGTACAGCACACATAAAAATATGCATACCATTTTTGTACATGTTTGTACCTACATATGTAGTAAAAAAATTTAGTTTTAAAAGTATGTAATTGAGAGTATATTAAATTGCTTACTTCTAAATGCTAATGTTTTTGAATTAAAAAAAAATTATTTTGCTTTTTCTAGACGATGTAGATATATATGTATGTATGTACATAACATATATTTTATGATTAATTCATAATTATTGTTATTGAAAAGAAAACTATTGTTGTTATTTACTATTTTTAAAAAAGACTAGATTTCTTATTTTTAATATATTCTTTTTGTTGTTTAATGTTTTTCCATAATTGGAAATATATTTTTAGTTTTTATACTTCAGAAAAAGGTATTAGTGGTGCAGATCATCATTCCCTAATAGATCTTAATTTAAAGGCAGCTCCCAATTTAGATATCAATGTTAGGGCCATAATTTGCTATTTTAATACGTTAAGAGTTTCGAAAGAAAAGCCCTATTTTAATTATAATTAAGAAAGGAAAAACACATATCTATATAAATATTATAAATAAACACATTGCTTTTATAAATAAAAATGTATACTAAAAATCAATTGATTTAATGAAAAAAAACTTAAATTTAACACTTGCTTACTAAATTTTAAGTAAATGCATATTAAATTTTACACTGTGTTCTCAAGTGCGGCACATTAATTTGTTTACACATTCATATCTTTCAAATTCATCGCTTTCAAACCAAAAATATTTTCCAAACACATATTATTACATATTTTGAAGTATGTACCTATGTATATGTACGCATACAATGCAATGGTCTACATAAAAAACAATAGTCTTTTATAGAAAAAAAAAAACATTTATGTATTACGTATACGTATTGGTATTGCTATTGGTGAGTTTAGTAAATTTGGATAAAATGTTTTATTTTCGTTCTGTAGTAATTCTGTTAAAAATTCTGTTATATCTTTGTATGAAAATTTAATTTTGAAATTAAGCTAATTTCTCTAATGTTTTTCGATATTATTATTTTAAAATCATGTATTGTCATCGGGATCTGATCTAATGAAGAAAATTTCAAGTCTCTAGTTCAACGGGAAGTGTGTTTAAAATGGCTTCTAAGATTCCATCCTTTACCCAACCAAGTTAATAAAAAGCTGTTAAAAAGTTGAATTAAATATGATAAAAATAATGAACTTAAAACTAAAAATTCTTTTATTCAAAAATTGAAATTGTCATAATCCCGCTAAGGTAAATTACTTAATAAATTTTTAACTAATATGGTTGATCAATTGCTAATTGTTGATAATTGTGTTATGTAAGTAATGTAATGTATATCAGTTTTGAGATTTGTTGTTGTTTTTCTGTTCATTTGTATGTTGACAGCTTCTATATTTTTTTCTTTTTTGCCAATTATGTTCAATGTTTAAGATTTCAGAGTGGTCAAAGTTATGTTTAAAGTTAAAATTATGGTTGTTTTTTATTGCATGACTTACGCAGGCAGTTTTAAAATATGTTTCTTTTATGTTAATATTATTTTTGGATTTGTTAGCGTTTTCATAATTTTTTTTGTGTTCTTTCATCCGTATTTTGACAGCTCGTCTAGTTTCACCTATATATATTTTATCACAGTTGCCGTTATTGCATGAAATTTTGAATATAGCTCCTGTGCATGGTATATTGTCTAGTTTGGTTTTAGTGTTGCTAAAAATTATCTTTCCTAATTTTGTGTGAGGTTGAAGCCCAATCCCTATGTCCTTATTTATTTTAGACAAATGTGTTGTAATATTTTAAGTGACTTTTGGTATGTATGCCATTTTCCGGTATGTTAATTTTTCATTATTAGTATTATCTGGATTTTGTTTATTAAATTTGATTTTTCTTATAATTTTATTTATCATGTTGCTAGGATAGGAGTTCTTTTTAATATTTCTTTAATCGTCTTGAAGTTGTCGTTCTGGAAATTCTTGTCACTTAATTTAATGACTCTATGTGCGAAAAATATATTCATCTAATAGTTCATAGATGAATCACTGAGTAAAGTGACATAAAATTCATAATTTACTTGTATTTTGTCCATGAGCTTGCGGATTTATTCTTAAGAATTGGAAAATTAAGTTCTGTTTGAGTATTACCTGCTGCTGACCTTAAAACACGTCTTGATGAATTATTCAACTCTTTGCTATTTATAGTTTTTTCTTTTTTCGTTGGTGGGCTTGGGCTATCTAAAGCAACAGTTATAATATCTCCTGTATCAGTTTCAAAAATGTGTACATTTTGATTTCTAATTGATTTTCTTTTTCTAAAACGTTCTCCAACTGAAGCGGCTGACAATTCTTTTGTTAAAACATTTTCTTGAATTTCATCATCAAATACTTCGTCATCAGCTTCTTTTTCATATACTTCTTCTTCAGGTACAACTTGTGTTCCAACATTTTTATATTCAGGAAAATGTGACTGAGATTCCGCATCTATATAAATTGGTTTTGCACGAGTTTGAGTACCTTTTGTTTCCGTAATTTTTACTCTTTCCTCTTTATTTCTAGGAAGTTCTTGTTTTTTGTTTCTTATTTTAAATAGATTTTGTCTGTATAAGTACCATTTTTGAGTGTCCGTAAGATGTTTATTTATCAATATTTTTTTCATAATTTTATCCAACTCATTGAGTTCAACGTCTGTATTTTGCTTCATTTTCTTATAAATCTCGGGTTTTAGAATTAGCATTTTGTTGAAATGTTGTACACCAGAGCTCCGCATTGCGTCTATTCGTTATGCGTCTACTTGCTCTTGCGTCGGTTATAAAAAAAACCAAACCCCCGATTTGCGTCGGCTCTTCGTTATGCGTCTTTATTTTTTTTTGTAATTTTCTTTTAATACATACATATGTACAATAAAAATTAATGAGAATTCTCGTTGCGATGACAACTTAACCTGCATATGGTACATAATAGGTCTGTTCGTTCTAAATAAGATTTTATAAAATTTTATTCGCTCATTATTCTTGATATTAAAAAGTGAATTATGATTTGTTGATACATATTTATATTTTTTGTTTAATGTATAATGAATTTTTTGTGTTTTTATATTATTAATTAATTTTAATGGATTATTAAACTTATTTTACCTTAATACATATTTCTTATATTTTCAATTTTGTTTAGATAAATGTTTCGTAATACTTTATCTGACCAATATATTATAATTTGTTCGTTATGCGTCGAAATTCAGTTTGCGTCTCTACTTGTGGAACCGAATAGCGACGCACAGCGGGGCTCTGGTGTATTATTAATTTTATAAAATTTCCGATTATCCCTGATAGTACTGCACCAAGAAGTGTAGATAAAAATCCACCACGTTGAATAATAATTTGTCTTTTGCTATTTATACATTTTTCCGGCAAATGAGTGATCTTAATTCCTTTTTATACTTTCGTAATTGTGTTGTAGCTTTTTTATTCAGATTACAATTACCTCTTAAAATATTTAATGCTATTTCACAAATTATTTTAATTACTTCAGGTTCACAGTGTTTTATAATTACTTTCTGCAATTTTAGTTTAGAGATTTTTAATAGTTTCAATATATGACGATTGGTCTTCAAACGTTTCATATTCCTCCCCAAATTGTTCTAATTGATCTCTCGTACAATAACACAAACCTTTTCCAAATATATCACTTCTTAATCGAAATATGTCATTAACATCTTAAATAACATCTATTAATATATAACCATATGGGACTGACGTCACATCATTATATACTTTTTCAAATGGTTTGATTTGATTGGGATATATTCGGCGAGCTAGAGGTAATATCTGTGATTTATCTCTTGGATTTTTGAAAAGTACTAGATATTTACAGTTAAGTGAAATATCTCTTGAAAATTTATCCTACTAAAAAACATTTTGTGTTACAAATATTACTGATAAATTTCTATGATGTGAACCTCTAGTAAATAAATCAGATACATACTTATCATGAGAATTTAACATCATATCATCGATAATAATTAACAAAGGTTTTTGATTATCATTAAAATCTGGAATAGTGTTACTATATTCTACATCTTTGATATATTTTGGAACGGCATTTTTGTCTGGATTACACCAAATAATTCTATTAATATGTGGTTGTATATTTTCTTTTTTATATTTCATTAAATTATGAATAAAAGTGGTTTTACCACAGCATGATGGCCCCGCGACCATCATAGTAAATGGGTGAAACAGCATATTTGTATTAGTTAAAAACTAACACTGGTAACCTATTTTTATAGGAAAAGCTCTTTTTTCGAAGTGAATATAAATGTAAATTTAGTAATTCTAATAAACATTCTTCCGTAAACCTTCAACATGGATAATCAAATTTTCGTAGTTGATCTACAATTTTTAAAAGGAAATGAAAAACAATATTTCCTAAAAGAACTGACTATATATAAAAAGAAAGTTTAATTCCTACTGTATATCACTTCAAACCACCACACCCTGCAGAAGAACTTAGCCCAGAGGGAAATAACCAGTATTGCGAAAATAGAATAAATGGACGTAAATAGAATAACGGTTTAATTGAATATTTAGACATAAATTAAAATACTATTTAGAATCAGCTGAAAAAATTTATGTTAAAGGAGAGCAAAAGAAACAATTTCTTGAAAAGTACATTGACAGAGTTAAAATAGAAGATCTAAGCAGAGATTTACCGTCATTATCAAAGATTGAAAATTTTAAATCAACATGTCCTATACACTATACTAACACTAGTTTCAGATGTGCTGTAAAAAAATGTTTTAATGTCTATATGCATCTCTTAAAAGAAAAAATATTAAATTAAGATTTTCAAATTTATATACAGACAGACGTATATAATCAAAGAGGTATAGAAAAATTGGATTTCACTATTTCTGCAATCTTAACATGATCATCGTAAAAAAATTTTCAACTCAGATTTTTATAAAATTGTAAAATATTTCTAGTTAAATAAAAATTTTTTGAACATGTAAATAAATCTGTTTTATTTTTATATTCTTGTTTTCAAAATAAGTACCAAATGCAATTAGCCTGATGACTTGGATTTTTTTTTCTTTTTTTATTATTTGCAGATTATGCAACATACAATGAACCTAAGCAACATGTTAATCGTTAAGTATTTTCATAGCTTTAATTTCCTGTTTGTCTTTTTTCATTGATATTTTTTCAACATTCTTACAAACAAAAAATATCTTACACGATAAAGTGAAAATACATCTAAAAACGCATCACTTTTTTTCAATGGTTTGATCATTATGTAGACAGAAAAACAGGTTTGCACTTTTTCTTTATGAATTTTAAAGATGCGTTGTACCTTTTAAAATTGTTGTATCTTGTACGTTTAAACTTTTTTATCTTTTTCTTTTTTCATTTATCAATCATTTTTCTTTCTACTTTCATATGCGCCTATTATTTAAGCCAAGTATACATCAATAAGTAAACATGTACCACGTTAGATATTTTTTGAATTCCTGTTTTTTTTTTTTTTCAACATTCTTATATAACAATTAATTAATGGTTTTTTCTTCCTCTTTTTTAAATACTTGTCATAAAAAAAAAAAAAAACGACAAAAAAAAAACGAAAAAAAAAAAAAAGAAAAAAAAAACAAGAAATAAAAACCTGAAAAACTTAAAATTTTCTTAATTGTTAAATGAAAAAAATAGGTCTATATTTTTATATTTTATTTTAATAATTTTTCTTGCGAACAAATATCCACCATAGGAATGAGGTCAAACAAAGCCATATTACGCCTTTCTGGACCACGACCCATATATTTTAAATAAAAGCAAGTCCCGTTGAATTCTTCTAGTTCTACATTTGTTGTCACTTGTTTTGAGAATCTGTCGGGCATGAATATTGTAATTTTTTGTTCATTTATGGGGTCCTTCAATTCACATAATACAATTTTTCTTTTCTTTTTGTATCTAAAAATTTCCATGAAGGTAATTTCACGTACAGTTTTCTTTGGGCTAAATAGTCTATGTTTCGTATTGATCATTATCACCTTTTGCTACTGACATTAAATTTTGAATAAAGGCCTAAAATAATATCAAGAATAAAAAATATAATAATTAGAAATAAATTATAGATAAATAAATATTAATTATAATACCATTTTCTTTTTCCAAGTTAGTTATTTACTTTTTTCGTTTAGTGCACTGATTAAAGTAAGTAAAGTAAGTTTTCTAGTTTATATACTCTTGTAAAATACTAAAACAAGAGTTTCCCTTCCATGTTTTTTACAATACAATTATATTCTAATTCAATCAAGTTTATAAAACCATTAATTAACTCAGTTAAAAATTCTTTCTGGTTAAAATTAATAAATTATTCAATAGAATAATCGTGACAAAATAGTTCCTTAACACCTGCAACAAAGAATGCAAAAATTAATTCTTATTAAAATATAAAACGTTATGTAATCAGATTGACTGACAACAACATATAAATAAAAAATATGGGCTTGGCTACTCACATATTACTTTGTTGCATACATCTCTTAAAACGAATCATTAGAAAATAAACTGAAAAATATTTCTTTGTTTTTTTTTATATAGAAGTTAATAAAAACTGTTTGAATAATTTTTATCGCAAAACCATAAACATTCACTACATACTATAGGATATGTTTGATAATTTCATAACACTTCATCTTTCCAATATAATATGTATAGTCTATTCAAAATCTAAGATCGTTGATACATGCTCCCAATAACTTCGGCGGGGTTCGCTTCGCCTTGCTATGGCCAAAGGGCCCCTTTTCAATCATACTACCAAAGCACTAATTCCATCAAATTTTTTTTGATATTCAAATTTTCCTTCTTGAGATGCTAAATCTCCGAACTTGGCCCCTTATGATCTTATTCCAATTCTCCGACCCTGCCGAATTCCCAACTTTCCCTTTTCCAAACCTCTAAACTTGCCGAAGCTTCTATGCTTATAACATCGTACCAAAGACTTAAACCCCCTACCCTTAAAACTTTTTAAACCCATTTAATAATATAATTTTTAAATTTCATAACACATATTCTCACACTCCAAACCTAAGTTCAAATCCATAATACCGTTCATTCAATCATATAATATATATTTTCATTCCGTTATTTCAATTACCTTTTTAACAACAAACAATAATTTTTTTCATATAAAAATCTGGCGTCTTACGCCTTTTGTGCTAGAATCGGCATATTCTATCTACTCATATTGTAAAAGGATTATGCTTCCTATATAAGTAAATTAATTTCATTAATGTGATTGCAAAAACCAGCACAGTTCCATTGTAAAATGTTTTCTGGTTAGGACATAAATTCACAAAATTTTTAATAAATGACTCTGAGTCATTTATACTCTCAATACTACTTATACTATTACTCACTTTTCTTACCTTTTAGATTTTAAGTCTTTAGCATATTTCAAAAAAAAATTTGAAAAAATGTGTTTATTAATTTCACTCTGTCCGTCCGTCTGTCCATCTGTTTACAAAACTTCTACACCGTTAAAGATGGAGAAAATAAATATTAACTATGGGTAGGTCTCATAAAAAAATTAATTTTGTGGAACAACTTTTTCATGTAACCCGATCCATCAGGGAACTACAGTCGCTCTAACTTTGAAAAAACACTATTTTTAAATGCGTATTTTTATGTTCCGCTTAACAATTTTTGAATCTGAAAACGCCATTCAACACAAATTTTCTTTACCTTTGTTAATCAATATCAAAATTATATATATTTTTTAAATTAAGTATTTAAATTTACCGTTATGTGAACCAAATTTTGCATGATTTTTCTACCTTCATAACTCCTCACGCTTTTAGATAGAGGCTTGAAATTTTGAGGCAAGAAAGAACTTTTAGAATTAGTGTAAGTTTGCTCAGAAAATTTTCTTGTACCGCCCCCTGTTTATGAACTACTAGGGCTCAACATTTAAAAATTTGCAATTTTTAAACACCTGTATACATTTTTCTTCGGCAAGACAAAAAAAAATAAAGCTACAGTAATATATTTTTATGTGTGTTAATGGTTTCTTTAAATTATATAGGGCTCCAAAGTTACAGCCCCCCAAAATTGCAAAAAACTCTATTTTCAGATGTATATATCTCAGACTCCGATCAGGCTCAGGCTTACGATCTAAAAACACCAAAAGACTGAAAATTTTCTTACCTCTATAAAACAATATCAAAATTATGCAATTTAAATTATACTATTTAAATTTACAGTTATGTGAAAAATTTTGGGACAAGAAAGAACTTTTAGAATTAATACAAGTTTCTTTAGGAAATTTTTTTGTACCAGCCCCTGCTTAAGAGCTATTAGGGCTTAAAAATTGAAAAATTGCTATTGGCACCTGTAACTTAACCACCTGTGCAAAGTTTTCTTCGGCAAGACATAAAAAATAAAGTGCACCTGTACAAAGTTTTCTTCGACAAGGCATAAAAATTAAAGCTCCAGTAATATATATATATTTTTTTTTTAATGCATTTCTCTGCCACATAAAGGTGGACAGGAAATTAGATACACAGTCTTTCCTGTTCAGGTGTGGCTGTAAAAGTCGTAAGGGGGAATAATTCTCCCTCTAACCCACACTCCCTCGGTGTTTACAGCGTATTTTATTTATAAGACACCGAAGCCCCATCATAATATATTTTTAAGTGTGTTAACGGGTTTTCTTAGTTATATAGAGTTCCGAACTTACAGCCCCTTAAAATTCCAGAAAAGTCCTATTCTTACGTTTTTTTTTATTGCATGAAATTTTCAAATTTTTGTGCAAGTCACAATTCTAACAGTTTATATTACCTTTTGGAAATGTGAGCTTTTAAAAACCGTTGGTTTACATTCTACCTTCTTTTTCTAATTTTTTAAATTCTTTTACTTGTCTTTTATTAATATTTTTTGATATTATTATATTATCATTTTCCAATTGGATTGAAGTTTACTGGTTTTTGAAGTTTCTGATTTTTATTTTGATCATATGTTGCCAAGAAAATAAGAAAATATGTTGAATCAAATGTTGTGTTGATTTTTGTTGTACATGTTGAGGTTCTTTGCTCGAGCATGAGCATTTACAATTGCAAGTTTTATTTTGAAGTTTAATAACTATTAAACTTCATGTTGCTATTGATTCTGTGAACGTGTTTCTTACATTATATCTCCGTACGACTTTCTTAATGTCCACATTTTCTTTAATTTTTATGGTTTTAATTTCTTTTTCTCTAATGTATTGGGGAAGCATTTTTAAGAAAGCTTTGTGATTTCCACTGCAATTTATAATTTTTCTTGATTTTCGCATATTGATATCTATATGTTGTTTTGTTTTCATTTAAATGATAGTTTTCTCCACATTTGTAACATTTTTTTTCTGTTTTGCATACGTCAGATGTATTATTAAAACTTAAGTATTTCACGCATCGCATTGGTAATGGTATATAGGGCCTGGGGCCGGATTCTGCAACGGTGCAAATGAGGTAAATTGACAGTTCTCGTGCAAACTTTCAGTTTGCACTGATTTTCAATTCCGCAAGAGTGCAAATGAAAAAATTTGACATTTAGTTTGCATGGTGCAAAGTTTTTTCACCAAGAATTTATCGGTGCAAATGCAAATGACAATGCAAACGAGAAAGACAGTATTTTTATTATTTATAAAAAACAATGGAAAATTATATAGTTATATAGTGTATAATATAGTTTAGTATTATAATTTATAACATTAAATTGTTTTGTGCACATTTTATATATTTTTTCATTTTATATTTTGCATTGAAATCAATTTGCGGAATCCGGCCCCTGATAGAATAAGCTTGATATCCAGCAAAAAATTTCTCAGGAAGCTTTTGCTTTGAGAATTTCAATGAATATAATCCAGTATCTTGAAATATGTCATTAAAATTTTTTTTTATTTAATTTAATTACTTTTCAATTTCTCAGGCCATTTATTACTCTTTCTAGTAGGAAAGGTGAGACAGTCGTCATTGTCGTGCCCTCGTCCATTCTCGTTATTTCAAAAAATTTTTAACATTCTATTGTATCGTTGCGAGATTTTTTTTTGTCAAGAACATTACATTGTTTATCACTTTTTGGAATGGTATTTGCATCCCTAGAACGGGGACTAACATCCATCATTTTGAGAAAAAAAAATTACGCTATGCAATATAAATGTTTTATTTTTTTAATTTAATTAATTATCAGTCTCAAATCAAAGTTTATTAAATTTGGTTTTGAATAAAATAAAATTTTTAAACAAATTTATAGAAAACACTTGTTTTTTTTTCTTATTTGTTTTTTTTTTGTTGTCTATTTTTTTTAAATAAAATTATAATATTTTGTAGCAATAATTAGAAACGCAACCACTCTCTAGTAGAGTTAAGAGATAACTGGCGATTGTCTTTTATTAAGATTTTCGCTTCTAGATTGAAAGCATTTTAAGCAAAAACTTTAAAATGATTGCAGGGTTGAGTAGAATACGTCGCAAATTTTCATAGCATATTACACAAGTGGTCAATGCAGTGGTACAGTCAGATATTGTTGATTATGTTGGGGAAAGAAGCGTCATTTTGTACTTCATTAATGTTATAGTCAAAATCACTCTCGGTGCAAATAAAATTTAC
Organism: Poecilobothrus nobilitatus; assembly: GCA_947095535.1. Classification (NCBI taxonomy): domain Eukaryota; kingdom Metazoa; phylum Arthropoda; class Insecta; order Diptera; family Dolichopodidae; genus Poecilobothrus; species Poecilobothrus nobilitatus. The sequence continues at coordinate 126,147,666 of OX352774.1, read as the reverse complement.
ATCGAAAATTTCGTTATTTCTATTGGTAAGCTGGTTCAACCAATCATTAAGGGTAATTTTATTACTATAATATTTGTTCGTTACTACCTCAATTAAATTATCTTTACGCTTGATTTTCTTTTTGGGTGGACGAAGAATCTGAAGGGCTCCATCTAAAGAATTATAAAATTCAGTAGTTTTTCTGAGATCTTCTTCCAACAAGTAAAGTCTAAAATATTGAAGAAACTTTCATTTGAACTTAAAATGCTATTATATGATTCGGAAGCACTTGCAGTTCGCATTGTATTATTGTAAACGGATATAATCGCAGCAGTTTCCTATAAGAATAGGGAAAGTATAATTGAATTTCATAAAATTAATTGTTTAACATTTATAACCATTACTACCAAACAAAAATAAAATAATTAAATCCATAAAGACCCAAAGTTTCATTACCATATGACATAATAGTGAAGATATACCTTACAAATCCATTGTCCGTCAATATATTTTAAAAAAGCATCAAAATCATTCAAGAAAATAATATTATTTGCTTCTCTTTTATTAATTTCGTAAGCTTTTATTATATCATCATGTTTCAACACTTGCAGAACCAAAAACTTTTTAAATACTCTTATTGAATTTTTTCATTTTTCAAAGTTTTCAAAGAGTTAGGAATTGTTAAAGCCTTTCTACGCAGTGTTTGGCAATAATGACATGTTTTGATTTTTACATCAGGAAATGCAGTATGTAATGCATTTCACATTGCCAAATCAAAATTTGTTGTGAAAGACGTTGCTTCGGACTTAAACAAATTTGAATTAATAAATTAAAAAAGATGAGTATATGACACTGCAGTTTTGTGATTCATTAAAGTAAAAATTAATGGAAAAATCTAAAAGTAAGAGTCTATATGTTTGTAACCGTGGCACATCAAAAATACATGTTTACACATATATTTTAACAGTAATTGTGATACTTACATGTTCAGCAAAGGAATATTGTTATGTTATCAATAGATCACTCCTCTCAACTAAATCAACTAAATATTACAAGAACACATGTTTTCCCAACCTCATAAAAACAAAATTATTTCGAAATAACCTTTTGTTATTTCATTACTTTTGGTTCATAACAAATTTTGATGATAACGCATAACCATACTCGTGCCGTATAAAATCATTTTTTAAATTTTTTATTCTTTTTATTATTTTGTTTTTGTTGCATATAAAAAGCAAATGCACTTGTTATACTGTATTATTCAAAATTATTAATATAAACTAGGGGCCCTGCAGCTGGTGTGTACGTATATTTTACCGTGACATCTAAATTACAAAAAATTCGTAAGGGACACAAATTTTTTTATTCAAAAAGAAAACAAAAAAAATCATGATTCTAAACATACATATGTATGTAGGGTTGTCTCAATACAACCCATAGATTAAGCGGGCAAAAATAAAAAAAAACTCAATTTATTTTAAGATGAAAAAAAATATTGCAACCATTTATTATTGTAAAAAAAAATTAAAATAAAATTAAATTCTAATATTAAATCCTTTCTTTTTTGCTTAGTTTGAGCAAATATATAAATTTCTTTTTTTTTTCAGTTTTGTTTTCTCCAAATTATTTCTTTTCAGATTTTATAATTATTTTCTTTTCTTCCTTCCTTCATATACAATTCTTATCCTTTACTTATTGACTTTACTTTTTAGAGTGCCCTTAATACAATTTTGCGCCTCTATTTATACTAAGAAAATTAGCTGTATAAAATTAATACATAACATAAAAAGTACATAGTATAAAAATATTAACGTTAAAATTCTAAATGCAATTCAAAATATAAAAGTAAAACATAGACTTGACATACAGAACATAGTTGCATTATAATATAAAAAGTACAGAATTAAAAAAAAGTACAGAATATAAAAAGTACAATTGCCTTATTTGTCAAAACTGAAGGTTTTGACAATTCAAAATTTTAATTCAAATTCAATTCAAAACAACATAAAAGGTAAACAAAATGTTTACAAATAAAAATAAACACAGATCCATGTAAAATAAATCAGATCCAATAAATATATAAAATAAATCCAATAAATACAATAAGAAATTCATTACTGGACGGATGACCCGACAGGTGGACTACTGGATGACTTGACCGCATCAGGGAATGTTTTGTATTTATTTGCTACTAATAGACAAGTATTGTTATATTTTTAGGAAACAATTCATAAGCTTCTACACTCGGCCATCCTGCTCATCGTCTGACCCAGACGTGTATGAAAACGTGCTGCTGTCATTATCCGATTCATCAGTGACCCATGGCTTCATAAAATCGGCAGCAGTAGCAGTGGTGTTAGGCCCGTCGGGATTGAACCTTTGTTACATCATATAGATCGTGTCGCTTTATTTTCATTACCTCATATGGTCCTAGAAACTTCGGGTACAGCTTCAGACCATTTCCAAATTGTGTTTTTTGTATGGCTACCAAGTCATGCACTTTATATTTTCTTGCCACTTTTCTAAACTTATTGTAGGTTTTGACATTTTCTTGCTGAATTTTCAGAATATTTTCTCGTGCTTCTTTACGTATTTCGTTTCTTTCTTCATCATAAGCTTCGATGAATAGTGCTTCCATTTGCTTGTTTAGTTCAAAATCGAATTTATTTTTCATAACAGTTCCAAACATAACCTCGAATGGTGTTCTCCCAATGCTTCTGTTTTGTTTGAGTTAATGTATTCCTGGACTAGTGGTACATGCTTGTACCATTTTGTTGGTTCTTCCACTGACATCTTTCGTAATATTTCAATTGTGGTTTTATTTTGCCTTTCTGCTTGTCCATTACCACGGGGAACACCTGTCGTGATCGTGACTTGTTCAATGTTGTTTAACTTGCAGTATTCCTGAAATTCTTTGGACGTAAAAGCTGTACCTCTGTCCAAGATAATTCTTCTTGGATTCCCAAATGATGAAGATTGCAGCTCTAATTTTTGCACAGTTTCCAGCGCTGTTACTGACTTAACAGGGTATATCCATGTAAACTTTGTAAACGCGTCTACTACTATGAGCAAATATTTGTAATTCTTTGTAGTGGACGTTAGTGGGCCAACATGGTCAACCTGATACGTATCTAGTGGAGCGTCACCCTTATCGATTGGATTTAGGAGGCCCTCCTTTTTGCCGGCTTTCTTGCTGCTAGAATGCATGGAATACAGTTGCCCACAAATGAGTTCACTTTGGCATTTAAATGTTGAATGAAATAATCTTGGCTAAGAATTGTAGCTACTTGTTTTTTATTAATGTGACCTTTGTTGTGAACCTGGCCAATTAGTTCCTTAGCCAGAGTTTTTCGTACGACCAATAAGTATGAACCATTTACAAACTTATATAGAATGTTATGTCTCAGTTTGAAATTTTCGTACTCGCGTTCTTTTAAAATTGTAATAATTAGATTGCAAAATTTGTCACTTATTTGAGCTGCTTCTATTCGTTTTAGTATCCCATCTTCCACTCTCAACACCACTGATTGTCGGCTTAAAGCATCAGCGTGTCTCATAGTAGACCCAGAGCGGTGTACCACAGTGCAACCAAAATCTTGTAACATGATGGCCCATCTTGCAACTCTCGTTATTATTTCTTTTTTATTCATGGTAGCTTGGAAAGCTTTGCAAGCCGTGTATATCTTGAACTTCATACCTATTAGATAAGCTCGTAACTTTTCTAAGCATTTCACAATTGCTAGTACTTCATGCTCATAGCTTGTATAGTTCTTCTGAGCTGGTGTTGCCTTAAAACTTATATAGAAAACCGGGTGAAAATTACCTTGATGTTTTTGCAGCAATATGCCATCATAACCTTAAAAACTCGCATGTGTGTGTAATTCGGTTTCCAGGTTGGGGTTGAAAAGCTTTAAAACTGGTTCATTACATAAAATTTGTTTTAGTGTTTCGAATGCTTCAGCTTCGCGTTCGCCAAAGTAAAATTTTGTATCCTTTTTTAGCATGTCGGATAGTGGTTTCGCTATTGTTGAATAATTCTTTACGAATTTCCTGAAGTATCCTGTCAGGCCTAAAAAACTTTGAACGTTTTTTTATTGATCTAGGTGTTGGGAAAAATTTGACCGCTTGTATCTTTTCATCCGATGGTTTGATAGATCCATTTTCAATTTTATGATCCAAAAACTTTATTGATAACGCCAGAAATATACATTTTTGCCACTTAAAGATAAGGCCGTTTTCTTTTCCTACTTGTAGTACTTCTTTTAAAATTTCTAAATTTTGCCCTTCTGTAGTTGTTGGAATTATCAAATCATCAATGTATATGATGATTTGGCCTAGGTGAATTAATTTATGAAAAACTGTGTTTACAAACCTTTGAAAAACTGCTGGTGAATTGCATAAACCAAATGGGACTTTTTTGAACTGGTATTGACCATCTGGTGTTATGAACGATGTGTATTTTTGACTCTCTTTATGTACATCAACGTGAAAGAATCCATTTTTCAAGTCCAACGTTGTGAACACCGTTGCACCATACAATCTCTCCAAAATGTCTTCTATAATTGGTAATGGGTACCTATCTTTGATAATTTTGCCGTTTAATTTCCGGTAATCCACGCACAATCTTCTTGATCCATCTTTTTTTTTTACTAAAACTATTGGTGAAGCAAAATCCGAAATGCTTTCTTCTATGATTCCATCTGCCAACCATTCCTCTATCTGATTTTCCACGACTTCACGCTCGGTCAATGCTAGCTTCCTTGCTCTTTGGTATATGGGGACTTCATCTTGCAAGACTATTTTCATTTGCACACTTGATTTGACCATTTTGTTTGGTTCATATGCGTTGACCAAATCAAGTACAATTTTTATTGATACTGGGTTTTTTGAATTAATATTTAATTCTTCATTATCCTTTTGTAGGGCTTCTATATTTATTTATAAAATTTTATCTTCTTTCCATTCTTCGCTTGTTTTTCTGATCGTTTCGTACTCTTCTATGATTACTTTACCTTTGTCAATGACTAATATTACTTTTTCCAAAAAATTTTGACCCAAAATAATATTATCTGACATGTAGTGGTCAGGAACAACTTCAAATTGCACTTCATGGATTGTTGACTTAATCTTCACCTTAACTGTACACGCACCCAATGTTGAACAAGTGTTGTTTCCAAACCCTTTCAATGTAGTCTGTTTTTTATTACTTAGCTGTACACCAATTAACTCCTGTACTGTTTGCTGTATAAGTGACACGTCGCTACCATTGTCGACGAATGCGTTAAAACCCTTGTTTTCTATTATGACCGGAATTTTGTTCTCGCTGTTGATTCTTCTTACATTTTTACTTGTGGTTGCTCACCTATTTGGGCATTGTGATGAAATATGGCCAAATTGATTGCAACTGAAACACCTTTTCCCTTTTTCTTTATTTGGGCAATTGTCGTCCAAATGTGACAGAGCACCACAATTTTTGCACCTGGTCTTCTGTTGATTACTGGTAGTAAAATTTTGACGAGATTTGAAATCAGATTTATGTGATGTCTGATTCTGGCTAAGCGTTTGAGCATCTTTTATGTTTTTGTAAACTAAAAGTTTTGCTTTTAATTCACCTAGTGATTTTGCTTCATACAACACTGTTTTGTTACTTACGCTGTCGTTAATACCATTGATAATGTAAGTAATTAATGACTCTTCATCCATATTACCCTTGTTTGCTATGCTCTTCATCTCATACAGGTACTCTAGATGGCTTTCCAACGGTTTCATTTTTCTTTTTCCCAGCATCGTATGTATTTCATTACTGGACTGCTTTTTTGTGAACTCAGACTGTAACAATGTTTTTAGTTTCATAAAAGATGCAATTCCTGTATTCGCCTCTACCGCTAATTTTGCTGCACCCTGTAACAATCTTCTAGCGTATAAATACTTTTGGATGTCGTTCCACCCACATACTTCTGCTAGCTCTTCAAAATCTTTTATCCATGCTTCATAGTTTTTGCCCGTTTCCCCATTAAATTTTTCCAGTGAATCTTCGACATCTTTGAATACGAAATTGTTTGTTTCTGGCATTTTCCTAATTTCGTCCTTAACGCTAATCACTGATTGATCACTATCACTATCGCTACTGCTGTTGCTGCTGCTAATTTCGATGGAATTAATCAACCGGGAGATGTTGCCGCTATCACTATCACTATCGCTACTGCTGTTGCTGCTGCTAATTTCGATGGAATTAATCAACTGGGAGATGTTGCCGCTATTCAACTATTTTGCCCTATAAACATCCAGTAATCTAGTAACAAGATCTATTTTTAAAGTGTATTTTGTTACTAAATTATTTTCTTCTAATAACGCTTTTAGCTCCTTAATCGTTAGTTTTGATAATTCTTCCATATAATGTTCAATAATCAATATATGTAGTTACTTTGTTCTTCCCTTATATTACTATGTTTCTAATCAATCAGTTTGTTAAAAAAAAATTTGTTTTAAATCCAGTGAATTTTTTTAAAAAAAAATTTTCTTATGTAGTCTGACACCATGTAGGGTTGTCTCAATACAACCCATAGATTAAGCGGGTAAAAATAAAAAAAAACTCAATTTATTTTAAGATGAAAAAAAATATTGCAATCATTTATTATTGTAAAAAAAAATTAAAATAAAATTAAATTCTAATATTAAATCCTTTCTTTTTTTTTTAGTTTGAGCAAATATATAAATTTCTTTTTTTTTCAGTTTTGTTTTCTCCAAATTATTTCTTTTCAGATTTTATAATTATTTTCTTTTCTTCCTTCCTTCATATACAATTCTTATCCTTTACTTATTGACTTTACTTTTTAGAGTGCCTTTAATACAATTTCGCGCCTCTATTTATACTAAGAAAATTAGCTGTATAAAATTAATACATAACATAAAAAGTACATAGTATAAAAATATTAACGTTAAAATTCTAAATGCAATTCAAAATATAAAAGTAAAACATAGGCTTGACATACAGAGCATAGCTGCATTCTAATATAAAAAGTACAGAATTAAAAAAAGTACAGAATATAAAAAGTACAATTGCCTTACTGAATTGTTTGACTGAAGGTTTTGACAATTCAAAATTTTAATTCAAATTCAATTCCAAACAACATAAAAGGTAAACAAAATGTTTACAAATAAAAATAAATACAGATCCATGTAAAATAAATCAGATCCAATAAATACATAAAATAAATCCAATAAATACAATAAGAAGTTGATTACTGGACGGATGACCAGACAGGTGGACTACTGGATGACTTGACCGCATCAGGTAATGTTTTGTGTTTATTTGTTACTAATAGACAAGTATTGTTATATTTTTAGGAAACAATTCATAAGCTTCTACATGTATGTTAATTGCTGATGTAGACTTTGTAATAGAAAAATAGTATATATAATATATGTACTTGTATTCAAAACTCAGCGGAGTGTCATAATACATAGTGTGTGGCTGAAAACTACTAAATTATATTATAGATGTCAAAAAAACAAAGTTTCAGTAATTTTAAATAATGAAAGGTTAAACAATTAAGAAATATTTTTAGTTTTATTTTTGGCCCGAAAAATATTATTGGCGCAGTCGGTAGGATCCTAAAAAATAACAATTTCTTTCAATTTAGTGAAAATAAATTAAGTGGCTCATTTTTAATAATTCAAATTTCTAAAAAAGTTAAGTCAGGAATTTCTGCAATTTTGACAACAATAAAAGAAAACAGTGAACACATGAGAAATTAATATTATTGAATAACATAATTTATAAGTAATTAAAACTTAAGAATAATGAAAAGAAATGAAAATATTCTTTTAATAATTATAATTATAATAATTAATTATTAAGCTTAAAATAATTAAAATTAATATTAAAAAATCAATTTTTAATAAAATTAATTAAAAAAGTATTAAATATTTTTTTTTTGTTTTTTTGATTAATAATTTTGAGTTTCATTTTTTATTTTTTTCTCTTTTCTCCGTTGTGTTTAATTTTTGTATAATTTTTGTTTAATTTTAAATTTAATTTTAATATAGTTTAATTTTAGCATATGCACTAATTTTCTTTTATCAATTTTTTTTTTGTTTATTGTAAATTTATACTATGTACTTTATTAATCGAATAAGGAAGAATGTTACACACTAAAAAGCTTATCGGCTTACGTATAATTAATAAATAAATAAAATAAAATAAATAACATAAAATAAAGTAAAGAAATTTTTGCCAAAAAGAGACAAACAAAAAGAGGATAAAATTAAAATAAAAGCGAAGAAAAAATTGTATGTTCCAAAGAGAGAGAAATCGTGCCATCAGAAGAGTTAGTACAAACAATAACAAATTCTGTAAAAAATTCAGCACCGATTCAAATTCAGAACCAGAGAGACAAGCGATTAGCTATGAAAACAACACGCCAGATCAACCACAGTTATTAATATTGGAAAAAGATCCACTAATATACATTGAACGTCTGCCCCTGTTCGATGGGAAAGGTAATGATATAATTATTTTTTTGGATTCAGTAGAATTAATAATTCCTTCTGTTGTTAAATATGATATAACTAGCCAAAATATTTTGCTTAGTAGAATTAAAAGTAAGTTAGTTAATAAGGCTAGAGTAGTAAATGAAGCAAATAATAATGTGAAAACTTGGTCCGAAATACGGGACGTTTTAATTAACAACTTCGGAGGAAAGAAAAGTGCTTTCCAAATTTACAACGAACTTAGAGATGTAACATTTACTTCTAACAGTGTAGATCTTTATAATAAAATAACATAAAAAATATTTTAAGGAGACTAAATAACAAAATTAAAGAAGAACCCAATTCGAGTTTTGACATTGCCGCCAATATTAAAACCGGATTGCAGATGTTTAAAGATAAGTTTGGCATGGCGCAGTGGTTAAGTCGCCAACCTTTCAATCGAAGGGTCTTGGGTTCAAACCCCGGTCAGGTCATAAATAAAAAAAAATTTAGTACTTTTATATCGTAATAATGTATATCGTATAATTAATGGTAGTAATAATAACAATAATAATATTAATAATAATAATAATAATAATAATAGTAATAGTAATAATAACAATAATTATAATAATAATAATAGTAATAATAATAATAATAGCTGCTACAGTGGAGCTATCTTTGGTTATATCATGCAAGTAAGGTGTTATATACTGCTGCACGTTGTAATCCACTGATGGCGCCGGCGCTGTAGTAAAATAATAATAGTAATAATAATAATAGAACTAATATTAATAATAATAATAATAGTAATAGTAATAATTACAATAATTATAATAACAATAATAATAATAGTAATAATAATAATAGCTGCTACAGTGGAGCCATCTTTGGTTATATCATGCAAGTAAGGTGTGATATATTGCTGCACGTTGTAATCCACTGATGGCGCTGACTCTGTAGTAAAATAATAATAATATTAATAAGAATACTAATACCAATAATAATAGCCGCTACAGTGACAGTGGGGGTTGCGTTCAATTATTACTTCATGTAGTACTATATATGTGACTGTTGTGTCGGCTTTAGTCACTTTTAGCAAAATAGTAATAATAATAGGCGGATTCATTGTTTCCTTACAATCCCACCCCCAATTCAATGTTTCCGTATCCATTACCTATCCTTTCATATCCCTACTCCATAGCCAATATACTGCGTTCGCAGGTAATGGTTTCATCTCATTATATTGGCTGAAGAGGGAGGTGGGTTTAGTCAGTAAGAATCTGACACTATCAAGGCGGAAATTCTTGATATCTTTGGAAGATTCCCACCTCCCTTAGGAAAAAAAAAAGTTACCTGCACCAATGCGCCCCGTATTATTTAGTAGAAATCCTAAGACAATTGAAGAGGCAATAGATATTCTACATGAGGGAAACTACGCGTATTTCAATCCATTTGGGAATAATTCCAAAAATAAAAATAACTCTCAACAATAATAGCAGGTTGCTATATTCATACTATACCATAACAGCATTCACGTTACCATAACAACAAAAATAATTGTAAAATAAATCAAAATCAATATAGAAATAACGCTAATTACAATAAATCAAAAAATGCTAACTATAATAATTTTAATTGCAATTACATAATAAGAATAATAATTGTAACCGCAATTATAATAGCAATAATAATTATAATAATCACAATACTAACCGAACTAATAATAACAATCATAATAGTACCAAATAGTTATTATGATAACAATAGTCGAGCTAATTATAAGAACTTTAATAATAGTCAATATACCAGAAAAACACAACAAATCCGCAACCAGAACCGATGGATGTGAATCCATCGATTAATGTTAGAGCGAATACAGTACAGACGGTAGAAATATTCAATTAACAGCTTCGATAAAAGTCCCTTCCTTATATAACAATTCAATCAGAAGAAATACCCTTAAGATTTATTGTAGACACGGGTACTTCCATGAGTATAATTAATACAAAAATTTGCAACCCTTAGCATGGATAGGTACAATTAAAGCCGTGAATATAAAAACTATCACAAATAACACCTTTTGCGATACTTTGATAACGATTGAATCTTTTGTAGAATTCAATTCTGATATGAAAATAAAATTCTTAGAGATGAAATTCCATGATAAATTTGATGGCATTATAGGAAATAATATTTTAATTTCTCTTGAAGACCAAATTAATTACAAAGAAAAATTTCTAAAATTAAAAACGAGAAGCATAATTCCAACTTTCCTCAATGAAAATGAAGAAAAACAATACTTCATTCCAGTTTCGTTAAAAGAGTTAAGAAGTATTTCAAAACGAAATATTTTTAAGAAAAAATGAAATCAGATGTGATCATTTAGACTTCTATTTAGACCGTAAGTCTTTTACCACGAAGGTGATGATCTGTAATTTACTCATGTTATTAAGCATCCAATTTACACTCTGAATGAGCTTCCAATTTATACTAGAACATACCGTTATCATGAAATACATCGTCAAGAAATTAATGACCAAAAAGAAGATATGTTAAAACATAAATTACTAGACATAGTGATTTACCATATTCAGTCCAATATGGGTTGTCCGAAAGAACAAGATGCATCAGGCAACAAAAGTGGCGCATTGGCATTGATAACAACGATGTCACGATAGGCGACAAATATTCACTCCTAATATGGATGATATTCTAGACAAGCTAGGCAGAGCTATATATTTCTCTACTCTGGACTTATCGAAAGGTTTTCACCAAATAGAAGTGGAAAAAAATGACATTAAAAAGACTTTGAATAAGTCACGATGTCATTCGGACTTAAAAATGTTCCTGCTACGTTTCTAATAAGACTAATAAGCTCTGTTTTAAGGGATTTTATAGGCAAAATATGTTATGTCTATTTAGGTGACATAATAATTTTCAGTACTAGTAAAGAAGAGCGCTTTGAAAACTTCAAAAGAATATTACAAAAATTGAGAGATAATAATTTATCGATTCAGTTGGATAAAAGTGAAACCGAGTTTTTGGCTCATATAGTTACAAACAAGGGAATCAAACCTAACCCAAACAAACTTGAAGCTATTAATAAATTCCCAATTCCCAGAACTCAAAAACAATTAATTAAATCATTTTTGGGTCTTGTAGGTTATTATCGTAAGTTTATTAAAGATTTTGCGAAAATAGTAAAACCTTTAACCATTTGCTTATAAAAGAATAATATTTATAACTTAGAATACAAAAAAGCTTTTAACTCGTTAAAAGTGTTAATTCAAGACAGTAATCCAATTTGCTACGCGTCAAGATCGCTTAATTAACATGAATGCAGATATTTAACGATAAAAAAAGAATTATTAGGTATAGAATTATTAATAGTATGGGCAGTGAAATATTTTAGACCATACCTTTATAGTCGTAAGTTAACAATCAGAACAGATCACAAACCCTTGCAATGGTTACATCATCTGAAAGAACCCAATTCAAAATTGCAAAGGTGGAAAATAAAGCTAGAAGAATTTAATTTCGATATCGAGTACCTCTTTGATAAAGAAAATAAAGTCGCAGATGCATTGTCACACGTAGAAATTCATGTAAATGATGTAGAAATGGAAGAAATAAGATCAACTGCTGCAACAACACACTCTGGTGATGAAGATAATAGCGAATACATTTCAATATCGGAATTTTCCATAAACTTGTATAAAACACAAATTATTTGTAATAAAGTCCTTCTAATTGTCCTTATAATTCTAATGTAGATAAAATTCGTCGTAAAACTAGAAAAAAAACTGACTTATCCAAACCCTGATGAAAATTATCTGATTTATTTATTAGTATTTTAAAAGATCAAATTCCACTCAAAGGAATTGTAGGTGTCGCGTTTGACAATATTAGTACGGATAGAGAAAAAGGGTTTAATAGTCTGAATTTCAAAAAACTACTTGGAAGGTGAAGGTATATTGGGCATTTTACTACATCTAACAATCACAGTAGTAACGCCGATATTTACAGCACAGCACCATGAATGATTGAGATGAGATTTCACAGCACCATGAATGAACATTTGAGAATATTAGGAGTTATTGAAATAAAACAAGGATTGACTCCAGATGAAGTTCCCTTGATAAAAAGTGAGTTTATAATGATACAATTCATTCTGCAACTGGGAAAAGACCAATCGAATTCCTTAAAGGAAAAATCTCTTCTGAAGAATACCCAAAAATTCAAAACATACTAAAACAAACCAAAGGGGAAACCATAAATTCTCTTAAAAAAAAACGAAAAATCGAAAGGCATCTAACCTTTTAAAACTGAATATGGTCACTAAAATAAAACCCTACCATAAGAAGGTGCAAATGATAGAAACAGGTCAAGAGCATCTTATAATTAACAAAGAAATCCTCCCGCGCTTTAATCAATTTAAAAAGAAGTATAAATTTCAAAATTAACAAATATTTCTTTCAAATTTTCAGCAATTATCATTTTCCTGCTATTTCCTTGTTCAGTCCTATCAAAATAATCTATAGAAATTACAGAACTAAAATCCGGTAACGGATACAATTTATTTAAAGAGCACGAGCTAAAAATCTATTAAACAAAAGCCGTAGACGTTTGCAACAATATTTTTGATAGCAAAAACTAATACTGCACATTACAAAAAAAAGGTATAAAAAAAAAATAAAAATTTATAGGGTTTGGTACGTAATCCTGAAAAAAAAACCCGGAAATTAAAATCCCAAATTCAAAATCCCCAAAACAAAAACAAAATCTCGAAATTACGAAATCCCGAAATTACGAAATCGCGAAAATCAAAAACCCGAAATTTCAATAGCTCGCATAGACAGACATATATGGATGTAGATATTCCGGATAGGAGAATACTCTGACTTTGAATCCAACTCTATTAATACTTACAGTATGCCCATTATTATTATTATATATATACCAATTTTATTAAAAAAAAAAAAATTTAATTTCCGCATGAAAAATAATTAATTTTAAAAATCCCCGCTACAATATTATTGAAACCCTGATTTTGAACTAACTCGAAAATCAATACTAAAGTATCTATTATATAAAAGGCGTAAATGTTTGCAACAATAACATTTTTCATAGCAAAAACTAATACTGCAATAACAAAAAAAAAGAATAAATAAAATTGAAAATTTATAGGAAAATTTATAAAATTTATATGTCCATGCATACAGGTTTCTAAGTAAAAGTATTCAATTTTGACGTGTAACTTAAAAAATAGTGGATTTTATACGAATTTAGACATTTTTATGAAATAAAATTATTTTTGAAGGAGAGGAGGCTGCCGCTCCAAACTCGCACTACAAAATTTTACAAAATACAAAATTCTGAGTATTGTTATCTGCGTTTTTACGTTTATTTAAATTTATTCTTGTTTTTATAGTAAAAAGTTAGATATTCTTACTGATGAAGCGAACATAGTTCTCAAAAAACGTTTTTAAGATAGATAAAAAATATATTAGAAAAAAGATAATTCTTTTTATTTCATTTAAAAGTAGTGACAAAAACCTAATATTATTTCTAGATTACTTAGATACCAGATACCATAGTAGATTTGTCGAAGTATGAAGAAAGTATAAGTAAAATAGAACTTAACATAAACCAGCTCTACAAACAAAAACTAACATTCAAAGTACACTTCTACACAATTTCAATCACTTGAAGAAAGAATTCAGTAGTATAATTCCTCATCAAAATACAAAACGAGGTTTAGTAAATTTGGTTGATAACGGCCTTCGATTTCTCGCTGAAGTGTACGCTGTTCTCACACTCCTTCGGTGTTTACAGCGTATTTTACTTACCCACTTAAAGAAATTTAAATTATATAAAAAAAAACCTGTACGATTCTGTTATTGTATTTGTAATTTCAATGTCAAATTTTGTCAAAAAAAATTGTTATAGGAACATAACGTTAAAATTCCAAATAAAGATAATATAGTAGATCTCTGTATTTCTTTGTATGTTATATTTATTAACAGTACCTAATCAATACTTGTTTTATATTTATATTTAGGTGGTAGGTCATAAGTATCAAACTAATATTGTAAATTTAATCTAGCTCCACAATTTTGAACGTTTTGTTGAAATATGTATGAAAAAATATAATTAGGAGAGATTTTGGAGATGGATTCAAAATCAATGTTGCCGCTTTTTCCAGAATGTGTATATTTTGTGTAAAGAAAGTATACAAATTCAAATTTAGAATCTCGCATACACATATATATATATAAGTATTCCAGAAAAAGTGAATACCATGATTTTGAACCTAATTCTAAAATTTACTTTCAAGAAAGGGCGAAATTTACTTTCAAGTTACAGTCTTATTTACATTACATGGTCTTTAATTCCTTGGACTTTAATTCAATCTACCTAAATTAATTATTAAACAAGTCATTTTTTTTTTACTATATATTGAAAAGATGAAACACTCCTATTTCATCTTTTCAACATTACTAGACTCATCCAAAAGGAGGAAGAGTGCAGTAGTGTAGATTGTGTCAACTTTGGGATACCCATATGAGCGTAATATATGCTACTTCTGCTGCTGTTAAGTACTGAAATATATTTATGCAAATTTCGAAGTTGTATGATAGCTATCCGGACCTGTTGCACCAACACAGCCAAATCTTACAGAAGTCATTATCACAAAACTTGATCATCTTTTGTAAGATTTCAGATGACTAGCTTCATTAAGTTCTGAGAGTGGCAAGAAGATCAACCAAATTTTACAAAAATTGTTGGCATGTAACTCGACACCTCTTCACAAAATTTCAAATATTTAGCCTTAATAGACACTGAGTTATTAAAAAGAGAAGTTGTATGGCAGCTACCCGAACTTGTTCTACCAGCACAACCAAACTGTTGTTGATGTTGTACTCGTTACCATTTTGTAAAATTGCAGATACTTAGCTTCAATACCTACTGATAGTTATTTCCATATAAAGAAAGAAGTTTTATGGCAGCTACTCGAACCTGGAGGCCGAAAATGCTGGTTTTAAATAGGGAAACTAACAATTCTGAGCCGATCCATATCTTTGACACTATATCTAGCTCGACTCTTATACCCTTGAAGATAGTTCATACGGGTGTAAAAATTATACGTTATATATGAATATGATATAACAACATTATTTTTTTTTATGAAACGTATCCATGGTTAACATTTTATTGCTCCAACTTTAACAGTGTAGAAATTTTATAAACAGACAGACGGATAGAGTGAAACTAATAAGCACAAAATAAAAAAATAGAATAAAATAGTGCTAAAAATAGTTTGTCGAAATTAAAGTGCCAACTTATAAGTATGATTATTTACCTTTATAAGAACAAAAAAACTGAGCCAGAAGCTAAAACAAATATAAACCCCTGTACTGTTAAAATCATTCTATTTTAAGATAAATAGATTTCCGATGGTTTTTATTGTAATAGTTTTTCTTTAGTTGAAAAAGGTAAATCTTTTCGAGCTAAAAATAATTTAGGGTAAATTGATCCTTAACCCTTTACAAACATAAATTTAAAAGCTTTTTTTTGTTTTTTCATTTAGGTTATGGTACTTATATCATCAAAAATCTGCAAATGAACCAAAAAAAAAATTAGTTTAACATATTATATAGTTTAAAAAAACGCAAAACTCAAGGTGAAGAGAAAAAGACAATTTATTTATTTATGAACGACACAAATATGTGAATATAATATGTATTATGTGCGTGAAAGCAGAGTAATATTTTATATAATTTGAATAATTATCGTTTTTTGTCGTTTTTAGAGAACAAAAAACTATAACAAAATATACAATTGTTTGGTTTTTTGCTTTCATCAAATCGTTGGATTTAATTTTAAAGAATAATATTGATTTGATCCAACAAGTGGATTTATTTACAGATATATATATATATATATATATATATATATCTGTTTATTATGTATACTTAAATATAGTTCAGGATTTCGTTTTTTTTGCAAAAACAAGATTTGGTTTCCGTTCATAAAATGAAAAGTAAATAAAATTTTTTTAATTAATAGAACATTTTTTTTGAAATTTATTTTTGCTTCTGACTCTTTCATATATTTTAGTATAAAAACAAAAAAAAAAACTTTCATGTGTCTAATGTGAAGTAAAATAAATATAAATTAAATATAAAACCAGCATATATTTTGTTCTTTTTTTTTCAAAAGGTTCAAAAGCAAAAGTAAATAATTAAATTTAAAAAATTTTCTTTTGTGATTTTATTTCCATTTATTTGTTTTCTTTTAATATCACTACGAAAAGAATCTTCAAATTTAAAATAACTTTAAGAAAATACGATAATGAAAATCTTTTTTGGAAATTTTTTTAAAGTAAGATGATTAATTTATTCATACTGATTAGAAAAGCCAAATTTTCTGTGAAATTAACTTTAAAGAGTTTTAATTAAATCATAAATGAATATTGGTACCTACTTAAAAAAATGATTTTCAAATATATTATTTAACAAAATATTTCAAATTTTTGTATTCTATGCACTTTACCATACTTTAACAAGAAAAGAGTGTTTTAAAAAATGGAAGAATAAATCTAGTTTTTAAATTACCAATGCTGCTTCAATAATAGTTAATTCAATATTATCTACACCGAGGGAGCGTGGGTTCGAATCTCACACACGTCGTAAGAATAATTCCTCTTTACGACATTACAGTCACGCCTAAAAAGAAAAGGCTGTGTAATTTCCTTGAATGAGAATGAACTTAAAAAAAAAATAAAATAAACTATATAATGTGAAAAATGAAATATTTTCGAAATAAATAATAAGAATAAAAACGTAACAAATAAATAGAAAATAATGAATCATAGATGATAGATTATAAAAAAAAAGGAAATTAAAGAAATTAATTTAAAAATAGAATATGAATTGCATAAGTACTACCCACTTCAAAACGATTTATAATTAAAAACTTGAAAAAAATAAGTTTGTATTAAAATTGAATTTCAATACTAAAAATTCTGTTTATATCAAGGATCCTTAGATCCTAATCATGTAAAACGAAAAAATATAAATAAATAATTTTACAATATTTTTATATTGTAAATATAATATTTTTATAAAATAATAAACTTCAGCGTTAAGAGTCCTGTAAAAACTAACTTTATTTTTTCTTATTCTATTTCTTACATTTTTCATAAACTTAAATCTAAAGCTTAAATTATTGTTAGTCAGCATTTTTGCTTGTTACAAAAATAAAATTATCAAAATATTTATTTGGGACTATGTTGAACTTAACTAGATGTTTTAATTAGGGTGTCAAATGACAGCTGGGAACAACTATATTTTGAGTTCCCACGTTATATTATAAGCTGAATATAACACTTCCCCTCTTAGAATTTTCCGTCTCGGAAAACATAGCACTATCGGCTTTATTAATGTTGGTAGTTGAATCTCCCGATAATTTGACTACATCTAAAACTTTATTTTTATGATTAGTTAGAACGAGCTTTAAAATTAGAATTACTGCCAATATTATAATTAAAATAATTGCTGAAAATGAGTAACTGACAGCATTATGTTTAAATTCAACATAGTCAATACTTTCTCTATTTTATATATTTTCAGTTTTAAGATTTTCTAAAGTTACATTTTCAATTATTTTTATCAAACTAAAATTTAAGCCTGACATAATGATATGACTCTCAACTTTTTCTATAATATTTACAAATTTATTATTATTAATTGTGATTTTACAATTCGAGAATTTTATTAAATTATTTCCCTTTAGAACAATTTCTTGGTTTGAACAATCGTTTTTCATTTGAGTCAAGCCAATGTTGTTTGTTATAATTATACCAGTTCCTACTTCTTCTACAGTTGTTTCTTTATTTAATACAAAATTACAAGTACTGTGGTTTGATAATAAGTTACGAATACATTTATTTTTGTGATATTTTAGTTGGTTTTTATTTATTATAATAAAGTTAAAATTAAATGCATTTTCTTTACTTATAATTACCTTTTCGTTTTCAATACTTAATTGTTCATTTTTTGAATTTGGGAATAGAAGAATGAGAGCGTTAAAATATTTTTCTTTAGAAAATGCTGGTATAAGAATTACAAAAATTATAGAATTTTTTTCTTTTAAAATTACGCTATTTCTAATAAATGGTAAAATATTTATTCTTATATTGAATTTTTGTATTTCATCCATAGTTAATATTTCATCAGCTAACAAGTTTTGTCTATTAAGTAAAATAATGTCTTTTATTTTGTCAATTAGTATATTTAAATGTGAGATGGTGGCGTAAATCTGAATTTCATATTGGTATACATTTAGTTTTCTTAAAATTGCGTTTGACATATTAATAGAATTACTAAAATATTTATCAAACTTAGTTTTTTGTCCGTTAATATGATTTTTTATTTCTTCAATTGAGTTCGTTAGTTGATGATTAACTACTATTTGTTTGTTTGACTGGTCAACTAGTTGTTTGGTATTTGTATTCAAATTTTCTAAATGACCATAAATTTCATTTGCATCTTCAGAATCCATTGTTCCTGCGAGAAACTTTAACGCATTTCCCGCAATGTTTATAAGACCTCTTTTACTTCTATGAGTATGAGGTATAAGACTTTTCATATTATTCTCTAATATTTTCATTTCCTTTTCTAGCAAATTAAAATTTGAGTCACTATCATTTAGTGATATTCTCTTTATGTTTGTTTTTAAAAGATCAAGTACGTTTTCAAATTCTCTTAAATCTATAATATGTAAGATGTAAAAATTAATTTGATGTTTATATTTGCGTTTTAACTGCGTTTTATAGTATTTTGTATTTCGTTTGTTACTGGTGTCGATAGTATAATCGTTTTGTTTTGAGTAATTTTTGAGTCTTTTGTATTTAGCAATTTTTTGCTATTTGTCTATTTTTGACAATATTTTGTGTAAGTTCAAAATTATCGTTTCTATTTTTATTAAATTTTTCAATACGTTTTATTTTTCCGCTTTCAAATGTGGTTTTCAAATTTTCTATGTCTGTTTTATTATAATTCTTTGTAAGGAAATCAATCGGTTTTAGTTTTGTGGTTGAGTGAATAGTATTGTTATATGAGTTAATGATGTTGAAAAGACGGTTATCGAGATTTTCGGTATTATGGTCGGTATTCATGACTCTTAAATGTTCATTAAGAGTGCCGTGAAGCCTCTCTATACCGCTGTTACCTGTTTTTGATCCGGCTGTAGTTTGATGAAAGTTGATACCATTTTCTTTTAAAAATAGGTCAACTAAATTATGGACTATACACGTATCTCCATCAGGTATGAGTCTATTCAATTTACCCAAGTATTGAATTCTTTGTTTAATGCAATCTAAAATAGAAATCCAGCTACGGTCGTTTAATTTATGAATGGTGGCGTACTTTGAAAACTTATCTATAGTTGTCAAATATATTTTGTTTCTTTCTGGATACCATATGTCCATGTGTACAATATCGTTAAACTGTTTTGGTACATCAGAAATTTTGAAAGGTATGTATTTGCTTTGCTATATTACATACTTTGCAGTTATTTATAATTTTACTAATTTCAACTAAAAGATTAGGATAATAGTATTTCGTTTTTATTTCGTTAAAAACTTCATTTATTCCGCGATGGTTATTGCGTAAATGTTCGTTTTTGATAATCGTAAGTATCTCGTTTCTATCTGTTATATCTGTCAATTTAATGGAAGATTTTAAGAATTTTAAATTTTTATTATTAGAGAAATATTTTTGGTAAAGATTTTGGAATTTTAAATATAATTGTGTATTATCGCAAAAAATACACATTAATCTTTTGTCTACTATAATTTGTTTCATAATTTTTAGGAGATCGCTATCTCTTGTAACGGAAATAATATTTTGGCATCTTTTATGCACTATTTTTAATTTGATACTTTCCTTAGTACCCTCCTGCAAATAAATTTGATTTTTAAAGAGATTTATGGGCTTCTCAGTAACAAGAATTAAATCAGATGAATCTTCTTGCGCACTATGTATTGTAACATTAGTTGACATTACTTCTGCGTTAATGACACTGACAACATCTTTTTGATTTTCAGAATTAAAAAATTCATATTGTTTAGATGCATTCTCATTACTATTTTCAATTTTGACGTTTTCCATTCTGGATAGATAATCTGCGACATTATTTTCCCTCCCTTTAACGTATTCCATGATGAAATCGAACTCATTCAATTTAATTTTCCATCTTTGAAGTTTGCTATTAGGTTCCTTTAAACCATTTAACCATACAAGTGGTCGGTGATCTGTCCTAATAGTAAGCTTTCGTCCAAGGATGTAGGGTCGGAATTGTTGAGTGGCCCATACAATCGCTAAGAGCTCTTTCTCAATCGTTGAATATTGGGTCTCGTGTTTGTTAAGAGTTCTAGATTTAAAAGATATAGGGTGATTACACTGTGACAGGACGGCACCAATGGCTACATTTGATGCGTCTGTTATTACTACAAAACAGAGCTGCAAACCGTACCCGAACCCGAACCCAAAACCGCTCCGGAACAAGCATTTTGACGAACCAGAACCCGAACCTGAACCCAGTAAAAAATTTGCATTTGGCTCAGGTTCACCATTTCGTCCGCAATCAAATTGAACAATGGTTTTTTATTTTAAACTGAGAATAAAAAAAACGAGGAAGAATACAGTTGACTTTGTCAACTCTTAGATACCCGTACGAACCGTTAGTATGTTCACAGCCTGTCACTCTGCTTACAATATTATTTTTTTAATATTTTAGTATTTTAAAATAATTTGGGTGAATTTTATAATTTCTAAAACTATGGGTTGTACATATATTCAAACTATATGTTTACACATTCCTCAAAAGCAGATTCTAACCTTCCACATAACGATTGTCAAACCAAAACTTTTCCAAATATTCTATAGTACCATTTAATACTAAGCGGTAAATGTATATTAAATTTACTAAGTACAAAACAGTAAATATAATTTTAAATATTATATTATATTATATTTAAATATTCCATCGACAGAATAATTTCTTATAAGTACAATAAAATACATATATGTATGTAAATACGGCACTATATATTATACATATATACTCTTATCATTCACTCACTAGTGACATATACGATATGTAAATAAACATATAAGTATGTATATATATCAATATCATGTAATAAAAATTCTTCAAGCAACCGTTATGTTGTTTATTTATTTACATTTTTTTGTACTACGCATTATATCCTCAACAATTTCAAATTATCGAGTAAAACAAATGCAAAAAATTTATTGAAGAAATTTGTTAGAAAATTTGAAAAAATCAAGTAACGCTTTCGTCAATTATAAAGTAACCCTATATTATTAAAAAAAGTTGTTAATAGAAATAAGAGTATAATGTTGAAGCTTTAAGTTTTGTGTATTACTTCAAAAAAATTTTAACAGGTGTTCAAGTTACAGGTGTTTAAAAATAGGAAATTTTAGAGGGTGATACAAAAAAAATTTCTGAAATGACTCACACTTATTTTCAAAGATCTAACTTCTGTCAAAATATCAAGTTTCTAACTTAAACCGTTTAGAAGATAGAAGGGTTAAAGGATTTTGTAAAATTTGAGTTTCGCATAACGGTAAATTAAGACACCGTATGCCACAAATATATATTTATTGTATATATACTTTTAAAGCTAATAAAAGTAGTAATCGTTTGGCGTTTTCAAAATGAAGATATACCTTATACAACTTGTGCTATAACAATTTAAATATAGAGCTTTTTTGAACCTTTGGGGAGCTGTAGCTCCGTAACGGGTGGGGCTACAAAAAAAAGTTATTAAAAATAAAATTAATATTTTTGCGAGATCTATCAGTAGTTAAAATTTCACAGCTCTATTTCAAAAAAAATGTGGGGATCTAAAAGTTAGGTGTTCGAGAGCTACCCTAAGTTTTGGTCCAAACTCAACCAAAAAAAATAGGGAAACTACAAATTACTCCCAGAATATTTTGTGTAAATTTCAAGATTCTAGCTTTCTTAGTTTTTGAGTTAGTGTGCTGACGGAAGGACGGACGGACGGACATGGCTCAAAAGTCTTAGAATTTTTTTCTGATCCGATCCATACCTTTGAAGGTATATCTAGCTCGCTTATTTCGAGGTGTTACAAACGGAGGAGTAATTTTATTATACCCGATCCTATCGTACGGGTATAAATATAAAACAAAATAGTAAAACACTTTCATAGCCACATATTTGCGTACTGTGTAAGCACACGTATTATGTTTAGCAATTTAAATATGTACGTATCTAGTAATATACCTGCTAGAAATATATGTAAGTAAGTAAATACAACTACAAAAATTATTTAGAGAGATAATATTCTACTTGTATATCCAAATGTGTATTGCTTTTGGTATAGCTAGTCATAGTTTACATATTCCATTCCAAATAGAAAGAAGTAAACACAATTTGTTTTTGTTTTTTTCATGTTTCTTCAAGAATTTTTTTCTCTATTTCTAATTTCTATGCCTACTATGGCACTTGCAAATAAAATAAAGCAAAAAATAATACATAAATAAAATTAATAGATTTTGATGTTGCAATCAATAATACTGCACTTGTTAAGTTGATTAAAAAATTTGAACCCGAACCCGAACCCGAACCCGGACCGAACCCACTAAAATTTTCCAGTTCGAACCCGAACCCGAACCTGAACCCGATTTTTTGTGGGTTTGCAGCCCTGCTACAAAATGTTTATCAAAGTTTGGATGAAAAAGAATTGGATCGCTGGTTAATAAAGTTTTAAGCATGTTAAAAGCGTTTACGTATTCTTTATAATTTAAATTCATTTTTATTCCTTTTTTCAAGTATTTTGTCAATGGAGATGCTATTTTAGCATAGTCTCTAATGAATTTTCGATAAAACCCAGTAACTCCTAAGAAACTCCTTATTTCTCTCTGAGTTTTCGGAAGTTTTATACTTATAATAGATTCGATTTTTTTTGTATTGGGTTTAATGCCCTTATCAGTTATAACGTAACCTAAAAATTCGGTCTGTTTAGAAAGAAAACAACACTTATCTATTTAAGTTTAAGTTTAGTTTAGTTTTCTGTAAGTTTAGAAAATATTTTTTGAATAGAATCTAAGTGTTCTTGCAAAGAGCTTGAAAAAAATGAGAATATCATCCATGTATACTATACATGTTTTATTGATGAATTCTTTCAAAACGTTATTCATAAACCTTTGAAACGTTGCGGGTGCATTTTTAAGCCCAAAAGGCATTCTCAAAAATTCGTAATGACCCGTTGTTATAGAAAATACTGTTTCGATACTGTTTTCGTTTCGACTGTTTCGTGAAATTCTTTAGCCAAATCGAGTGTAGTAAAATAATCAGCTTTACCCAGTTTTTCTAGAGCATCTTCAATATTAGGAATAGGAAACCTGTCTTCTGTTGTGATTTCATTTAATTTTCTGTAATCGATTACAATTCGCCATTTTTGTTTTTCACTGTTATCAATTTTTTTGGGGACAACCCAAATAGGCGAATTGTATGGAGAAATAGAATTTATTATTGTGTTTATTATTGTGTTTCGAAGCATTTCTTCGATTTAGTCTTCTACCTCTTTTTTATGGATTTTCGGTTTCCGGGATAGCTTTGAATACACCGGTATTTCATTTTTTGTTTCTATTGAGTGCTTTATTTGATTAGTGAATGATAAATCATCACCATCCTTATAAAATACATATTTGTTCTTTAAAATAAGTTTATTTAAAAGTTTAATTTATTCATTATTTAAATGAGAAGTTTTAATATAATTTAGTAAATTTAAATTTTTAATCTCATTTGAAAATAACTCAATAGAATTTTCTGTATAACTATTTTTATAGTAATTTTCCTCCTCCTCATTTAGAAAAAAATTAATTATTGCATTCTTTGTTTGAAGTGTCCGATTTTTGTAATTAATAATAGCGTTCAAAGGTAATAAAATATTATTGCCAATAAGACCATCAAATTTATCGTGAAATTTGATTTCAAAAAATTTTGAAAATCTCATTAAAAATTTGAAATAGAGGAAATGCACACTGTATATTAGTATGTACATTGTGTTCTAAAACTTTAAGATACTGTGTGTCAATGAATGTTTTCCATTTAGGTTGACAAATCTTGGATTTATTAAACTAGATTCTGCTCCCGTATCGATTAAAAATCTTATGGTTTTAACGCTATTATTTATTGTTATATAGGGTAATCGTTTCGGCGAGGGTGTTGAAAATTTCCACTTTCATTGGCAGAAATTTCCATAGGTTCATAATTTCCTCTGATACTATTTCGGTTGTTATTATAAGTTCTATTAGAATTTTGAGAATATTGCCTACTTTGATTTGTATTAGAATACCTAAACCGATTACTATTATTATTATTGTTGTAGTTATTATTACGACTTTTATATCTAAACCGATTACTATTATTATTATTATTATTGTTGTAGTTATTATTACCACTATCGTTGTTATAATTATTATTATAGTTACTATTATTATTATAATTACTATTATTATGATTGTTATAAGAATTATTATTATTATTCTTATTGTTTGTTGGAAAGTTGAGTTGATTTGACGACGAGTTGTAATTACGAAAGTTTCCTGTATTTAAAGAGTTAAAAAACTTTGAATTATTTTGATTTCTTTTCTGTTTCTATTTTGTTTATAATAACTGTCATTGAGGCCTAAGTGTTGATATTGACATTCAAGGATAATTTCGTAAGCTTTATCAATTGAATCAGGATTCCTGCTAAAAATAACACTACGAGCAGGTTCTGGTTTTGAACGTTTCTAAGGCTATTCGTTTATTACTTGCCAAACTGTTACTTACTTACCGTCAACCGCCAAACTGTTACTTAGGATTTGACAGTTATTAAGCCAACACACTTATCTATTTGATAATAGTGTTATAATAGTCTTCTATATTTGTTTTAACTCTACAATAGCGCATTTTATCAATTAAAATATTTGATGTGAGTTTTTCACCGTGATTTTTTATAAGAATTTGTTTAATTTCGGTCCAGTCAACTACATTACCATGCCGTCTTAATGTTATTTTTGCTTCACCTGTTATTTTATCTCTAACGTAACCTAACAGCTAGTTCTTAGCACAAGCATCAAATAAATTTATAATTGGAATAAGATTTTCTATCCTCTCAATAAATTCTGGAAGATAGTTTTCATTTTTTCCGTCAAAAGTAGTTACTTGCCCAATGAAATTAAGAATTATTTTAATTTTATCTAACGTATTTTCTCCCTCCATTTCTAAATTTAATTTTAAAACGAACGAACGATAGAGTGTAAAATAATTTTTTTTTTTGATTTGTTTAAATAATTATAAGATAAGTAAATAATTATACGTAAAGGTTTCAGAGAAAGATTTTTATTTTTTTTATTATTAATTCAATTCCTACGACTAATTTGAATTTGTAATTATGTATTATACTTAGAGCTATATTTTTTATACCCGTATGAACTATGTTCAAGGGTATAATAAATTTGCCATTACGTTTGTGACACCTTAAAGGAGCCGAGCTAGATATAGTGTCAAAGGTATGGATCGGCTTAGAATCGAATTCTGAGTCGATTAAGCCATGTACGTCCGTCCGTCCGTCCATCCGTCCGTCCGCACGATAACTCAAAAAATAAAGGAGCTAGGAGGCTGAAATTTTTTTTACGTCACTTTTGCAAAATTGTTAGTTTTGCTATTTAAATCCAACATTTTCGGTCGGCGGGTTCGAGTAGCTGCCATACAACTTCTTTCTTTATATAGAAATAACTCAGTATCTATTCAAGCTAGGGTTTTGAAATTTTGCAAATGATGATCAAGTTTTATGGCAACAACTTCTGTAAAATTTGGTTATGTTGGTGCGACGGGTTCGGGTAGCCGCCATACAACTTCTCCGTTTAAATGAGAATAACTCAGTGTTTATTTCAGCTAGGAATCTGAAATTTAGTAAAGAGGTGTCGAGTTACATGCCAACAACTTTTGTAAAATTTGGTTGGTCTAGAGCATCCGGTTCAGGCTTCTTGCACCTCTTGGAAGTTAATAAAGCTAGGCGTCTGAAATCTTGCAAATGGTGATCAAGTTTTATGGCAACAACTTTTGCAAAATTTGGTTGTGGTGGTGCGACGGGTTCGGGTAGCTGCCATACAACTTATCCGGTTTAATGAGAATAACTCAGTGTTTATTTAAGCTAGGAATCTGAAATTTAGTAAAGAGGTGTCGAGTTACATGCCAACAACTTTTGTAAAATTTGGTTGGTCTAGAGCATCCGGTTCAGGCTTCTTGCACCTCTTAGAAGTTAATAAAGCTAGGCGTCTGAAATCTTGCAAATGATGATCAAGTTTTATGGCAACAACTTCTGCAAAATTTTGTTGTGCTGGTGCGACGGGTTCGGGTAGCTGCCATACAAAATTTCTTTTTAAATGAAAAGAACTCAGTGTCCGTCCGCACGATAACTCAAAAAATAGAGGAGCTAGGAGGCTGAACATTTTTTTACGTCACTTTTGTAAAATTGTTAGTTTTGCTATTTAACTCCAGCATTTTCTGTCCCCGGGTTCGGGTAGCTGCCATACAACGTCTTTCTTGAAATAGAAATAACCCAGTGTCTGTTCAATCTAGGTATCTGAAATTTTGCGAATGATGATCAAGTTTTATGGCAACAACTTCTGCAAAATTTGGTTGTGGTGGTGTGACGGGTTCGGGTAGCTGCCATACAAAATCCCTTTTTAAATGAAAAGAACTCAGTGTCCGTCCGCACTATAACTCAAAAAATAGAGGAACTAGGAGGCTGAAAATTTTTTTACGTTACTTTTGTAAAATTGTTAGTTTTGCTATTTAACTCCAGCATTTTCGGCCCCCGGGTTCGAGTAGCTGCCATACAACGTCTTTCTTTAAATGAAAATAACCCAGTGTCTGTTCAATCTAGGTATCTGCAATTTTGCGAATGATGATCAAGTTTTATGGCAACAACTTCTGCAAAATTTGGTTGTGGTGGTGCGACGGGTTCGGGTAGCTGCCATACAACTTCTCTTTTTAAATGAAAATAATTCAGTGTCCGTCCGCACGATAACTCAAAAAATAAAGGAGCTAGAAGGCTGACATTTTGTATACGTCACTTTTGCAAAATTGTTAGTTTTGCTATTTAACTCCAGCATTTTCGGCCGCCGGGTTCTAGTAGCTGCCATACAACTTCTTTCTTTAAATCGAAATAACCCAGTGTCTATCCAATCTAGGTATCTGAAATTTTGCAAATGATGATCAAGTTTTATGGCAAGAGCTTCTGCAAAATTTGGTTGTGGTGGTGCGACGGGTTCGAGTAGCTGCCGTACAACTTCTCTTTTTAAATGAAAATAACTCAGTGTCCGTCCGCACGATAACTCAAAAAATAAAGGAGCTAAGAGGCTGATATTTTTTTTACGTCACTTTTGCAAAATTGTTAGTTTTGCTATTTAACTCCAGCATTTTCGCCCGCCGGGTTCGAGTAGTTGCCATACAACTTCTCTTTTTAAATGAAAATAACTCAGTGTCTATTGAATCTAGCTATCTGAAATTTAGTGAAAAAGTGTCGAGTTGCATGCCAAAAACTTTTGTAAAATTTGATTGATCTATTGCCGCCGGTTTAGGCTTCTTGCATTTCTTGGAACTTAATGAAGCTAGGTGCAATAGATTCGGGTAGCTGTCATACAACTTCACAATTTACATAAATATATCTCTGTAGTTCGGTACTAAAACATCTGAATGTTTTTAAAAGATGATCAAGTTTTATAATAGGATATATTACGTTCATACGGGTATCCCAGAGTTGACACAGTCTACTCTACTGCACTCTTCCTCGTTTTTTTATGTTTTAAAAAAAATTTTTTTTTTTTTTTTTTTTAAATTAAATCTGTTTTATTTAAAGATAAATGAAAATAAAGAAGAAATTATATAAATTATATTCATTGTATATTATAGATACTTATTATACATAAAATTTATATATTTTTTGTTTTTTAACATTAAAACAATTTAATTTAACCACATATTTATAAGGTGTACTTTTACTAGTGCTTCAGCAAAAATTTACATAACTTTGTATATAATAATGAACTTCAGCGTTTAGAGTCGTGTTAAAAACTAACTTTATTTTTTCTTATTCTACTTTATTTTATATTATAAGCTGAATATAACAATATTAACAAATATTTTTTTGTCATGTCAGTTTTGTTTGTCATACTCATTCCAAAATATTTTCATAATTTTTTTTTAAATTATGTGAATTTTAACAAATTTTTAGCACTTGTAAATTTTGGAAGAAAAGCCAGCAATGAAAACATCAAAAGTTTTATGGAAATACATTTTCACATTTTTATTTTCACATGGAAACCCATTTTAAAATTAAAATATGTACCATAATAAGTTTTGGGTAAAGAATACATAGGTATGTATATTGAAATATAAATATAAATTAATATAAAAATTGATAAAAATCGTTAAAAAAAATTGTTAGAAAAAATTGGAAAAAATCAAATCGCCAATTTTCACAATTTCGTCAATTTTAAGGTAACTCTACATTATTCAGAAAATTTTTAACAGAAATAAAAATATAATGTTTAAGCTTTAATTTTTCTTTATTACTAAAACAAAATGCTCAGTTGCTCAAGTCAAGTTAAGTGTATAAATAAAAATATAAAATTTTCAGTTTTTGACCCTTTACAGCTCCTAAACGGGGGCCAATACAAAAAAATTTTCTGAAATGACTTGTACTTACTTCAAAAGATATAACTCCTCTCAAAATTTCTGACTTAAACCATTTGGAAAATAAAAGGGATCAAAAATTTTGGAAAAATTGAGTTGATCATATAACGATAAATTAAAATACCGTATCGCAAAACTACGTACATATATATTTATAAAACTTATAAAAGCAGCTACCGTTTGGCGTTTCAAAATTGAAGATAGACCTTGTTTTATAACAATATAGAACTTGTTTTATAACAATTTAAATATATGGCTTTTTCGAACTTTCGGGGTTGTAGCTCCGTAACGGGTGGGGTTACTGAAAATAGTTGTCCAGTAAAATTTGTTTTTTTTGCGATGTCTTTCCGTAGTTAAAATTTCATTTCTATTTTTAAAATGGTAAAGAAGTTTTGTAAACAGCGAGACAGATTTTGACAGATAGACATATAGAGTGAAACTAAAAGGCGCATTTTTTCAAATGTTTTTTGAAAATGTACTAAAAACTACAAAGTAATATAATATGAATTATGATGTTTTACAGAAAAATCAAAAAACACAATTATAATGCCTGAAAAAAAACGAAAATTTCCAATTCTGGTCGAGTTGTCGTTTGTTCAATTGTAAATAATAAATTTGTATAAATTATGAACTGTTTTTTTTCGAATTGTCGTTTATATGAATTGGCAGCGATGTTAAAGGATATTACATAAAATTTGATAACATTAAATCAATGGGGTCTCCATTGATTTAGAGACTAAATCCCATTGTATTGAAATTATCATACATATGTTTGCATTTACTAAGTAAAAAACGGCACATAGATATCCATACAAAATAAAATGATGTATAATAATTAAACTATATTTTATTTTACAATATCCAATGTTTTAAAGAATTAAAGCTAAAACTTTAAAAAGCATTTATTTTTCATTCATAAAATTTGCTTTTAATTGTAAAATAAACCGAGCAAGAGTGCAGTACAGTAGACTGTGTCAACTCTGAGATACCCGTATGTACGTAATATATGCTGTTTCTATAAAACTTGAACAATTTTACTAAATTTGAGATGTTTTAAGAAAGATAAACTTTTATATAATATTTGAAGTCTAAATATTTAAATAAAAATATATAGGATTAGCAAGAATATCATTATAAAATTATAAATTTGCATGTGGTTTTGGTGAGAATACTCACTCATTATTTTAGAGTTGCTCTCACTAAAATTATTAATTTAACGTTAATTCAAATCAAATGAGTAAATAAAACAAAAACAACAACATAGCAATTGGCAAGTAGTAGCACCCACGTGTAAAAAATGCAACAGATTACATAAGTATAAGAAATGTATCATATATAAAATGTAATAGCTTTTGTAGTGGGATATTTCATACAGAAATAAATTACAGTGGAGTAAATGAATATGAAGAACAAGAATATGAAGATTACTTGAACAACAACAGCAATAGTAATATAATCTTTATGTATACGGAATGCAAAGGAAAAATGGAACTGATTAAAATAGCTTTTAATGATATTGAAAGTAAATTTGAAGAAAGAAAAATTAGGAGATGAGTACGAAGCTTTTATACCAAAAGAAATTAAACCAAAAATATTGATTAGCGACATGTTCGAAAGCAATTATAAGAAAACCATTGGGAAAAAATTAAAAAAACAGAATACTAGGATTAAAAAAGAAGAAATAAAGTATAAGTTAACAAATTATATTGATTAACGAATGATGTTTCTTAACAATGCACACCGTATTCCAGTTACAATGTTTATAATATTGCCCATTGAGTAAATCATATGTAAATTATCAATAAATTAAAACTTAAAATTATTTCTTTTTTATATTTTATAATATAAGTTGTAAAATTTATTTAATTGATAACATTTCCTAAATAAACAAAATATTGTAAACAGTAATTGAAATACTATTATAGAATTTGTTAATGAACTTAAACTCGAATAAATTTTGTATTATTTAATTTGGTTATGAAAATAATTGTCCAATAAGCATATTATAATAAATAACGTTTTTTTGTAATTTTGAAAAGAAATGGTAACTTACAATTCTGCTTGCAAACAGAATTGTAAATATTTTAATGTTTGTAAACAAAAATTATTATAAGATTACTAATGAACAAAACTGATTTAGTACTTAATAATAATTAAGAATAATAATTAAAAAATAAATTCTTTGTTTTGTTCAGTAAGCGGAAGTTTTAATTATTAAATATTCAAGCTTTACTTTGGAAATTCTGCTTACTGAACAAAATATTGATGATTAAGTCAATAAATAAAGAAATTGGGAAAAGAAATGTTTAACTAACCCAAATAATAAAGAATCTAGTTTATAGAATTTAGTTTAATAAATTATAACATAAAATTCTAAAAAATAACAAAAATTGTAATTCCAATAATAAGTATAAATAGTTCTGTAATTCGTTTTAAAAATTAGTCTTATTTTGTTAATAAAATAGGATTGAATTAAAAAAAAAATAAAATAAAGTCCTTTATTTAACTTATATTAGAATATATGAAACAAAAAAAGTTAATAAATTTAATGCAATATTAGAAATGTGTGTGGTAGATTATAACGAAACTATAAAGAATAGAAAAATTATAATTGGATGGCATGTGTGTAGAGTTTTTGAAAATTTTGATCTAATGAGATGCTATAAATGTTTTGAATATGGACATAAGAAATGCCTTGAAGAAAATAATAAATCTTTAAAATGCAGCAGTGAACACGTAGCAAAAAAATGTACAGCGAATGAAGAAAGATGTGTAAATTGTGTAAGGACAAATGAAAAATATAATCTTTGGCTCGATGAAAAACATAGTTGTGTCGATAGAAAATGTGAAGGTATAAAAGAAAAATTGAAATTAATTGAGAAAGGATTTTTTTATAAATAATTTTAGAAAAGAGAACAATTTAAGTGGAGTTTATTCAAATGTACAGCGATTAACGACAAATTGTAATGAATTCGATAATCTTATGTATATGAACAAATTTAGTTTTGCATGCTTAAGTGAGACACTTATTACAACTGATATTGAGCGATCTGAAATATTAATTGATGGATATGACGTTTACAGATGTGATTTATATTCTAGACATATAGGTGGCGTTTTAATTTATATAAAATAAAGAATTAAAAAGGATTAAAAAATAAAATGATTTGTAGTTTATACTGTGAAAATGTATGGATGTTATGTGTAAATGTTTGATTTAATGAAGAAAATTAGTTAATAGCGTGTATATATTATAGAAGTAGGCAATGTACGATGAACAGGTTTTTGGAAATGATTGGTGAAGAGTGCGATACATACCGTAATAGTTTGAGCAATATAATTATGACTGGTGAATTTTAATATAAATTTATTAAATAAAGATACAGATGAAAAACGAATGCGGGAACTTATTTCGGATTATAGTTTTAAGCAACAAGTTAAAGAGCAAGTTAGGAGAAGAATTAGATCATAATCTCTGATTGATTATGTGCTAACCGCTCACATAGCCGATGCCCAGGTAAAAATCGTGCCACAGTTTATAATATCAGATCATGAAACGATTTATATAAAATTAAGACAAGCGCAATATAGGAGTAATAGTGACAAAATAACATATTTGAAATATAAAAAAGATAAAATGATATAACATAATCAAACTGAAAACGATTTCTAGATTCTATAATTATGAACCCATTAAATGTTTGCTGCCTAAAATTTGCAAATTTTTTTTTTCCTAAGGGAGGTG